>CM056824.1:4975472-5575472 GCA_029853015.1 Chelidonichthys spinosus
CAGTCTATCACAGGGCTAACATGTAGAGACAGACAGGTAACCAGTCTATCACAGGGCTAACATGTAGAGACAGACAGGTAACCAGTCTATCACAGGGCTGACATGTAGAGACAGACAGGTAACCAGTCTATCACAGGGATGACATGTAGAGACAGACAGGTAACCAGTCTATCACAGGGAGACATATAGAGACAGACAGGTAACCAGTCTATCACAGGGCTGACATGTAGAGACAGACAGGTAACCAGTCTATCACAGGGCTGACATGTAGAGACAGACAGGTAACCAGTCTATCACAGGGCTGACATGTAGAGACAGACAGGTAACCAGTCTATCACAGGGCTGACATGTAGAGACAGACAGGTAACCAGTCTATCACAGGGAGACATGTAGAGACAGAGAGGTAACCAGTCTATCACAGGGAGACATGTAAAGACAGACATGTGCTGACATGTAGAGACAGACAGGTAACCAGTCTATCACAGGGCTGACATGTAGAGACAGACAGGTAACCAGTCTATCACAGGGCTGACATGTAGAGACAGACAGGTAACCAGTCTATCACAGGGCTAACATGTAGAGACAGACAGGTAACCAGTCTATCACAGGGCTAACATGTAGAGACAGACAGGTAACCAGTCTATCACAGGGCTGACATGTAGAGACAGACAGGTAACCAGTCTATCACAGGGAGACATGTAGAGACAGACAGGTAACCAGTCTATCACAGGGCTGACATGTAGAGACAGACAGGTAACCAGTCTATCACAGGGCTTACATGTAGAGACAGACAGGTAACCAGTCTATCACAGGGCTGACATGTAGAGACAGACAGGTAACCAGTCTATCACAGGGTTGACATGTAGAGACAGACAGGTAACCAGTCTATCACAGGGCTTACATTGCTTACATTGAACAAAATATCCATGAAACACACAAGAGCATTCTGAAAAAAACAACAGCAAAAAGCCCAGATAAAAAGTTTGTCTTTTTCTGTTTCTGTTTCTGAAAACATCACTCCTCAAAGTCCTCCTTTTACTGTATAAGTGTCAGTGTAATAGAAAAACATAACCCTGCCACTGAGTCTAAACCACACTGGAATCAGCTGTGGTTGGCCCAATTTACCCAACTTAAATCAGCTGTGTGTCAATTATTCAATTGTTTATCAGCTGAGATATACTGTTTTTGAACTGATATCATTGCAGAATCAGAGGTTTTATACTGTATCTAAGGTATGGAATATTGTTTTTGCTATTGTGGGATGTTGTGTGTTAACATTCGTAAATAATACAAAAACAATCCATAATTTTGTTGGGAGGTATAGCTTGTCTGTTAAGAAAATGTAAGCATTGTTGAAGTGTGTTCACTGACTGCATATTGTGTGAAACAACATGAAATGTGTGAATGGTATGGCCACAAAAGACCGATGCTGTGCTAATTGTGTTTAGAGTTTTGAAAATGTGACAAACGCTTGTTAGCGACTGACACAAACTGTAATGTTCCTGTTGGAAGAGAACATCTGTTAGTGTTCGGTAGACATTGTGTATTGTGTTAGTGAATTATTGTATTTTGAAAATGAATGTTGGGGTTTAGTTTATAATTAGGGCCGGGACTTTAATTACAGTTTTTTTTCAATTGTTTACATGCAATGCTACCACACTCAATTTGCATAATTCCTAGATTGTTTGCAAAATGACACACTTCAGTCAAAACATACACACTTCAGTCAAAACATACACACTTCAGTCACATAACATATACACATTTTTGTGAAAAAAAAGCTGATTTTAGGAAATAGCATGTGCTAGATTTTTAGATTTTTCGTGAAGACAGGTGAACTCACATGCTGCCTTTTATAGCACACCTGAGTGCTGCGTTTTCAAAGGAGCACATGTGTGCTTCCACACTTGGTGGATGTGATTATCCAATTTGTTCATTAGTGTGGTCATTGGCAATCCGGGGCTTTGTAATGACAAGGAAGTAACCTCACAATCCTTATCTGTGTCTAAGGTGTGAAAATGTGTGTAGCGTTTTACAAATCCCTGTGTGTAATGTTTTACAAAAAGGGTGAAGCAGACATTGTGTGTAACGTTGTGCAAATCTGTGGAGGTGTTTTGCTCCTTGGAGTAGAATCTCGCAAATTTTTATTTTAGTGTGTAAACTAATTAATTACACAAAAATTAACGGGTTAAAAAAATTGACACATTTTAATCGCACTTATTTTTGCACCGCGGAACGTTTCTCACTGAATGAGTTTAAGGCGGACCGATTATACTGGAGCACCAACTACCGTTCATGACTCCAGACAACAACAAACCACAGTGAACATGAATGTAGAAGCTGATGAGACCGCTTTGGTTGGCCCCGTGGATGGGAAACTTTGTCATAAAAAACGAACAGCTGGAAGCGTCGATAAGAGCAGCGGCGCCGCCAGGATTTAATTTCAATGTACGCACAAAAACGGCAAATACAACAACAAATGGAAAAATACTTTTTTAAGACAAAATCTAATGTTTTCAGTATCAGTGAAATCAGTGGCGTATATCATGGTGATAGGCCCCGGTGCAAATATTTTTTTGTGCCCTCCATCCCCGCCCTAAACACAAGCGCACGCTTGTGAGCACTCCACGCACGCACACACACGCTTGGACACACACGCACAGTTCGGTATGATAACTGCCGGCCCGGGGAGAGGGACATGCATCGGCTCGGCCCACAGTGCTCAGCCGCAGAGAGGTGACGAGACTAGAGCCAAGCTGTATTGTGTAGTGGAGAGGGGCCAACACACGCTATGCGTAATTGCGCACACACGCGCGATCGTCCTCTCAAATGCGGCTGCGTCTCTCCAGGTCACTGTGTGAGAGAAAGAATAGCGCTGACTTGCCTGGGCAGACGTTGTTTGGTGTCACCCGCTGATTTGCATAATTTAAATATCTAGCCCACTGAATCTTCCAATCCGGCCCGGGTTCGGCACCATCAATTTTTTTTTTCACCTTCAAAAAAAGTACGCACAGTGCGTACTGGATTCCGGCTGGCGGCGCCACTGGATAAGAGCATGGTTGTGTGCAAGCTATGCAACAAGGAATTCGCATATTACCGCAGCACATCGAGCCTCAAGTATCACCTCAATGCAAAACATATAGCAGCTAGCGTGGTAGCTAGCGTCGGAGGGTTCACCCTCGCCAACAGAGAGATGTTTTCTAATAGTCAGGGTTTCCAATGTTCTGAATGTACTTGAAAGTATTGTGTTTTACTTAAAAAAACAAAGTGTTACAGAAGGTCTACCTACCTATAGGCTACCTGAATTTCTGAAATGTACTAGATTTCTAAATATGCTATTGCTACACTTAATGGCAAAAATTGCATTGGTCTGTTGGACCTGAGGGGTATTCCAACAAACTCGCTAATTAAGGCGGCGCTTACCTAGTTAATCCTGGTTAGAACTAACGCCAACTTCCACTTGCGACTAAACCCATTCCCTTAAGGCATTTCAGCCGCGCCTTGTTGAGGCTAATTCAAGCCAGGTTAACGTTGTTGTGTGTTACGTCGTTCACGGGATATGAAGCCAGACCAGAACCGTGAATGTCGAATCATCGAGAAAATGGCAGAAAAGACCAGAGCAAAAATTATTGATGGAACTGTACGAGGAGTACAAACCCATCATAACCAAAAAAGGGAATACTGTAGTGATAAATAAAAATCACGAGGCTGCTTGGGCAAGAATTACCCAGCGATTAAATACGGAAGTACCGTTAAGAGTAACATGGTCTAATATAACACTGACAACTATTTGTCAAACGTGAGGATAGTGTAGTGGTAACGTGCCGGTTTTCCATGTGGTCGGCCATGGTTCAATTCTCGACTGTGGAACTTTGTGAAAATTCTTTCTTTAGCCGGAAATCTCTCTCTCTCTCTCTCTCTCTTTCTCTCTCTGTCTATCTTTTTTTTTCTTTTCGATATGCCTAGTAAATGCATCTACATTGACCAACTCATTTATCCCAACAATTCAATGAACACATTCAATGAACCTATTAATGAACTCACCTGAAAGGAATTTATGTGGCTGAAAATTGCATGCAGCAATGCCTTTGTCATTGGGATCTATAACATGCTATTAATAATAACATCTTTATGCCTATCATGTTTTTGCAAGTTATATTTGGGTTCTGGGGAAATTGTATGACATATTTATCATAGTTAAGGTAAAATGTTGGTCTAATTCTCTGATCTAAAGACAATTATACAAGCAAAAAAAAACAAACAAAAAAACACACATGAGATGTCCTCGCCGGGATGTGAACCTGGGATACCCTCGTTCGGGGGCAGGAGCATCACCACTCACCCAACTGGGGGCATTAGGTATCAATATGGCCAGTCTGTCTTAAACAAAATAAACGATTTATTCATATTTTTTTTATTGCAAGCATGTATTCTTCGATGCTTGATGAAAATGTAGTCTTTTTGTGCTTCATATATGTAATTTTGGTCATTTTTGGTCTTTCACGTGACGAAACCACGAGGACTGGCTTGGCGGAACCTTCTGCTGGTACAGTTGTTTCCGACAGACGGACTTCTCTGAAACCCCCGCTAGAGTAAGCCTGATGGTTAGCCTGCCCCGGAGCAGGCTAGTTTGGTCGGATAAATTCCCATGGTTACTTAGCGGAGAGTGCCTCAAGTCACGTTGATGGAACGCAACTCCCGCTAAAGGTAGCAAGGCTTATCGAAATTAGCCCGGCTTTGCGCTTAGCGAGTTTGATGGAATACCCCTTTGTTTGAACAAAAATAAACAATATTTTGTTGCTTAAGTTTATGTATTCAGTCATTATTATTGGTGTGTTAAGCGTTGTGAAAAGTATTGATAAAAATGTTTTAGCGATAGTAAAAAACTGTAATTGTTCTGTCAACATAACGTGAAGCATTGAAGTGTTTTGCTTTTCAGAAACTATGAAAACATTACATGAACATAACTGCCTTGAGTCTGAATCAGGCTCTGACAGTACACTTGCAGTTTGATGATTAACAGAAACCTGATGCATTTTAGGTTTTCGTGTTAGAAGTGTTTCAATATGAAACCTTGTTTTCATGAAAGAAAAGACCTTTAAAAACATGACGCCATTTCCATTTCAATGTTTCAAAACACAACATGAATTATAACAATCTTTTCCACTTCATGAATTTTCATCTAGCTGACACACACACACACACACACATACAGACAGAGAGAGAGAGAGAGAGAGAGAGAGAGAGAGAGAGAGAGAGAGAGAGAGAAAACAGACTCTATAACCACCATGCCCATTGTTTTTGTTCAGTTCCGGTACAATAAGAATTCCCACAGTTGGAATGGGTGGCTGAACACACACACACACACACACACACGCACACACTTTTTTGATGCTTAGCAGCCATAAGTTATAAAAAACAAAGATCTCATACAAATATGCACGTGAGACATCTCTATTTGTCTCACTCATGAATGTCAATCTAATTCTTTCAAAACAGACAGAAAATAATGAATAAAATATTACAGTTTTTTTCAATTGTTTACATGCAGTTTTGAAAACCGGGTTCTTTTTTTCAAAATATAATCACAATTATCCAAACACCAAACTCAATTTGCATAATTCCTAGATTGTTTGCAAAATGACACACTTCAGTCAAAACATACACACTTCAGTCACATAACATATACACATATTTGTGAAAATGCTATTAGTTTTCATTTAACCAACACAGTCCTCAATGATCAGAACTATTGCAGTCAGTTTCACACTGCTGTGATAAATAAAAAACACATTTGTAAAAAAAGCTGATTTTAGGAAATAGCATGTGCTAGATTTTTGGCCAGACATTGTTATGTAAGGGATAATTTAGATGTCAAAAAAATAGTGACAAACCCACAACATTCTTCATGGTTAGTTTGAGATATAGGGAGAATGTACACAAATAGGCCTACTATAAACTTACCAAGCACTGCACAACACTGATGCTGCAGACTGAATATTTCAAGTATTTATTTTATCTACCTCTTCCTCTATCTCCTTCTTCTCCTCTTCCTCTACCTGGGCCTCCTCCTCTACCTCCTTCTCCTCTTCCTCTACCGCCTTCATCTCCTCTTCGAGCTCCCCCTCTCATTCTCACTCTTCTTCTTCTTCTAGCTCCTTCCATTTTTGTTGAAGACAGGTGAACTCACCTGCTGCCTTTTATAGCACACCTCAGTTCTGCGTTTTCAAATAAGCACATACTGTCACGCCGGTGAGGTAATGTCTTGTCTTGGGTTTCTGTCTTGTCATTTCCTGTCTTATTTTGAAAATAACTCCCTTCTCGTTTCAGGTCACTTGCCCTTCCTCATGTGTTCCCTGGTCTTATGTCATCCCTGGTCCCTGATTGTTGTCACCTGTTGCTCGTTATCCCTCTGTGTATTTAAGTCTGCGTTTCCCCTTGTCTTGTGCCAGTTCGTGCTTGTCTCTCGTCACGATCCACGCCACGTCACGCCTTGTCAAGTTTGTGTTTTTGCCGTCTTGGTTCTTTTGTTTATAGTATATTCCAGGAGCCTGTTTTTCCTCCCGTTGGAGCGGTTTTTGTTTTTTTCGTTTTTATGTTAAGAAATAAAGCCTTTTTTACTGCTACTACCCTGCATCTGAGTCCTCCCTCCATGCCCAAGGTCTGACAGAACGACAACAATCAGGGACCAGGGATGACATAAGACCAGGGAACACATGAGGAAGGGCAAGTGACCTGAAACGAGAAGGGAGTTATTTTCAAAATAAGACAGGAAATGACAAGACAGAAACCCAAGACAAGACATTACCTCACCGGCGTGACACATGTGTGCTTACACACTTGGTGGATGTGATTATCCAATTTGTTCATTAGTGTGGTCACTTTTTTTGCTCCTTGGGGTAGAATTTCACAAATTGTGTGGACATTTTTATTTTAGTGTGTAAACAATCGTAAAAAACTGTAACTCAGTGTCTTTGAATGACCTCAATGAAGCTCACTATTGATTCTACTCTTAAACAAACTCAGTTAAATTCAAACAAATATACCACAAGGAAAATAGTCCATTCATGCTGTTGCTCTTAATCTGTGTGTATGTGTGTAATACTGAGGAATGCTAGCTAGCTGAAGGATTTCATATCCCCTGAATATCTGCAGAGCCCCCCCCCCACACACACACACAGTCTTAAAGTAGCTTAACTAAACGGGAGAGACCCCCCTGAGTAGTACAACCTTTCCTTTGTGTGTGTGTGTGTGTGTGTGTGTGTGCGTGTGGGGGAGGAGGGGGGGGCACATTGTAGACCAAGGTGTTCAATAGCTCTGTCGTTCAATCTCTCAGTACTCCGTGCCAAGTTATTTCAGCTGAACCTGCTCACACTGTGGACTGGGTTCACCTCGACTCTTCTATCCATCAGAAACATTATATAAATATAATCATCGGTCATGAAATGTTGACATAATATCACTGATATTTTCATAAAAACCACAAGAGATGTTTGGAGTCACATAATCTGAAGCATGCTCCAGATTCACACAGGAAAACATTTGGAAGAGAACTGATCAAACTGACATTTATATAAATTAAAGAAAAGCACAACAGAAAGATCAGAACTATTCTGGGTCAGAGGTGTACTGGCCGACACAAGCACACTCATATTGTTTTCACACCAAATGCAAAGCAAAGTATTGTTTACTCGCACAAGCGTGACCACAGGTTCAGTTTATTCCTGGAACCATTCATGTTTATTTGTGTCACTCACAGTAGACACACCAGAGAGGAGGTGGGGCTTCCCTCCATGTAGACACCAACAATGGCTGAGGTGGAGTAGTCTATTTTGCTTAGGAAGGTTCCTAACTGAAAAAGTGACCCGAAAGTATACAATTGGCCGCCATGATAAGAGGTTGGTTTAATGTCAATTCTCAGATCACATCAACTGAAATGACGAATGGTGCTCCACACAGATGAGATCAGAATCGGAAAGGAGTTTATTGCCAAGTATGTTTTCACAAAAGAAGGAATTTGCCTTGGTGTAATAAAACAATAAGTACTGCAGTCAAGAACATAAAATGGAAAAATGGGAGGAAATGAAAAAGACACTATATAAACATATGCAGATGCAATAAGCAATTCTGCAGTATACACACAGTGTGGGTGATTGTGGGGGGGTAGAGTAGGGTTGGGATGATGGTGTTGAAGGCAGAGCTGAAATCCACAAACAGGATGGTTGTTCCTGAGAGTTCTCACCTTTACAACATCGTCCACAGACCTGTTGGCTCTGTAGGCGAACTGCAGGGGGTCCAGTCGTGGGTCCAGGAGTGGGTCCAGGAGTGGGCCCAGGAGTGGGTCCAGGAGTGGGTCCAGGAGTTGGTACAGGAGTGGGTCCAGGAGTTGGTACAGGAGTTGGTACAGGAGTTGGTACAGGAGTTGGTACAGGAGTGGGTCCAGGAGTGTGTCCAGGAGTTGGTACAGGAGTGGGCCCAGGAGTGGGCCCAGGAGTGGGTCCAGGAGTGGGTCCAGGAGTTGGTACAGGAGTTGGTACAGGAGTGGGTCCAGGAGTGTGTCCAGGAGTTGGTCCAGGAGTGGGTCCAGGAGTGGGTCCGTGATGGATTTGAGGTGGGATGTGGGTAAGACTTGCTCTATTCATTTGTCTTGGAAGTTTTCAAAACATTCCACAATTGTTGTCATTTCTTTGCCCTCTGACCTCCAATTTGGTCACATCTGGGCACATCACCACACAAATTCTACTCCGCTCCGAGCGGTTATGTGCATATTGCATCTTGGATAAATGTAGCGTTCACTTCTGCAAGTAGATTCAAGCATTTAATGTCCAGTCTCACACACACACACACACACACACACACACACACACACACACACACACACACACACTCACAGTGTTTTTACCTCCAGAGTGTCAACGACCTGCAGTGCAAAGACACATAACTGTCTCTAACTGACTCTTTGCATCGACCATATATCCGATCATCAGTGCTATATACATCTAGTACTAATAAGTCAGAAATTGAAAGATCTCTTCAATCAGACCTTACCTCTGTTCAGAAATGGCTAAACTAATTTTGAATAAAAATAAATCATGCAGTATGTTATTTGGTACCAGACAAGGCCTTGGTAGCTCTGTTGATTTGACTATATCATTTAATGAAGAATCACCACTGAAACAAGTAGTGAGCTTTAAATATCTTGGTGTTTGGCTCGACCCAACTCTTTCATTTAAGCAGCATATCGATACGATTTCTAAAAACCTCAGCTGTAATCTTGCTATTCTTTATCGTCATATAAACCTTTCAGATGAGAAAAAGAATTGTCTACTCAACTATTACTTCCAATATTGGATTATGCTGATATTCTATATCAGAATGCATTTGAGGTACATCTTCAATCCCTTAATGTAATTTATAATAATCTTTGCAGATATATTGTAAGGTGTCCATATCTAACACACCACTGTTCTATGTACCAAACACTAAACTGGTTATCCCCCTATTCTCAAAGATACTACCACTGGTTCCAGTTCATCTTTAAATGGATCCATTTCAACAACCCTTCTTATTTAAAACAACCCCTGTTACCATACACACCCTCATACAACACTTTTTTTCATTCCAAGAACCAACAAAGAAATTGGGAGACGTTCATTTAAATTTTAAGCTCCTTCTGACTGGAACACTCTGCCTATTGCCATAAGAACTATTAGCTCATTTAGTCTATTTAAAAATACACTTTTGCCCTTCCTTATAAAACCATGTACCTGTTACTACTGTTAGAATCTTCAAGCTCCTCTTTATCATCTGTGTGTGATTATCTGACATGGTGTATGCATGGCCATGTGTTATAGTGCAACAGTCTTGTATTATATTGTGTCACAATGTCATGAAATGATAGTGTCATACAGTGTTGTTGATCATGTGTATTGGTGTGTGTTGTGTGGTAGGTGGTTGTATAGGTCAAGTCAATTGGCAATTGTTATAACTGCAGCAGGTGGGGATGGAGGGGTTTTGGGATTGGTATCTGGATAGGTGGGTTGATGAGAGCCTCTATGTATCTATGTATGCTGTGTCCAAGATCATTTGCTGTGGTACTCAGCAAGTAAATGGTGTAAGTCTCATATTGAGACTAAAATGGTTGAGTTGATTTGGTTGTAGCTGCTTCTAAAATTAAGGATTTCAATTTTAAAATATATTGAAAAATATTCTCAAGTAAAATAAAAATAAATATAAAAACATAATAAAATAAATGAAAGACAATCACTTGGAGGTGTGGATACTGCTCTGTTGGTATCAGGAAAACACAAAGTTGTAGGTTTTTTAAAGTTATTGTTAGAACTGTAATGGTATTATTAAGTACCGGTACTCGGTATCGGCAAGTACTGAAATTTGAGTAATTCTACTCAGTGTGAAACAAAGTGGTATCTGTGCATCCCTATTTGGAGAGGCTTCACATTCTGGTGCATAAACACCTTCTGTCATGTATCTTTCTGTTCCCACAACAATTTTTGGGGTACATTATTACATTTGGAAATAAATTGTGATACATCATGTCAGTCGGTTCTGTCTTGTGTATTTCCCGTTTCTTTGAAATCAGTCTCTTTTTGTAAACTCTTGATTGTGAGCAGCTTTTTCAGCCACTTGTGAAGATATTCACATTTATCTTGATAATGGAAATTCACCACGATTCATATGAGCATTGTTTTTGTGATATAATCCCATATTGTCTCATCCCAATGCGAAATAGTCTGATACTTGTGGCAACATATGATAGGAGAAGTGGAATCGCTGTCTCTGTGTGTCTCCCTCTACCTGTCTGGTGGACTGTTTCTCAACTTCATCTTCCGACTCAAAGTAAAGAAGCTTAAACGTCAAACTTCCTTTCCAATCTATCTCAATAAAACTACACTATTTCCCTTCAGACCAAACACAAGAAGAAGAAGAAGAAGGGGATGTAGTCATGGTGACGTCACCCGTTGGTTTGTGGACTAGTTTTGAAGCCCTAGTTCGATATTTTGTCCTTCACCATCTTGGATTTCTTGCAACCGGTAGAGGAAGTGACGATATTTTACTATGTTTGACCCTTTTCTGCTTTACGTACAAAATAATGGTGAAGTTTCCACGCATTTCTTTTCTGACAAACGTGGTCCACAGAGCCGTCGTGTCCACACACAGCGTTGCTGCTGCAGGGTGAGCGTCCACATGTGCCCATATGCACAGTATATCATTCTTTATGTTAAATATATTTAAAAAGTGTAAGGTCATCCCTACTTTTACCAAATGTCAAATTGGTAATCTGAATATGCCTTTTTCTGTACCTGTAACTGTAACAACATACAATGTCCTTTATTTTGTATCTTAATTACAAGCTGTCATTTTAAAATTATACCTTAAATCATTTCAGGAGACTCTGTCTTCTGTATGGTGATGTATTTCCCAGTGAAACAGGAGGCGGGACATAACATTGGAGAAATTGGATTTGATCATTGAAAAGATTAACTCATGACCATGTCATTGGTTAGTTAAGGGTTGGTTGGATATCATTATTTGATTTGTTGGTATCTGATATAAGTAAATAAAAATAAAAGCTTATCTTTAACTAATAGCCAGATCCAGCTGTGCATTGAGAAAGTAGACAAGGAGGGAAAGTTGGCGTTCCTTTACAGCCACGAGCCAATCAAAGCAAGGGGCGTTCCTGTCCCTGGCCTACAGGACCTGTGTCATAGAAGTGGTCAGTTGCAGGCTTTTACTTTGAAGGCAATCGTCCGTCTTCCTGTAATCTTGCGCCCTAACGGTCCTCCGTGACGCGACAGGCTCGGACTGATCCGGGCTTTCATTAACACATGCTGCAGGCTCTCCTTAGGACAAGTCCTGGACCTTGACAGAGAGACAAAGACAAGGAGAGAGAGAGAGAGAGAGAGAGAGAGAGAGAGAGAGAGAGAGAGAGAGAGAGAGAGAGAGAGAGAGGGGCCAAATGAAAGAGAGTTATCAGCAGCAGAAGGAGAGGAGCGCGCACACAGGGGAGGGCTTTTTAAATTTCCCTTTTTATGGTTCTCGAATGACTTTCTAAACATGCACCTCCTGGGAATATCTCTGTTACTGGCTTATCTGCTCTACACCAACCTGGCCAGCGACTTCAGCCGCAGCGACTCCGAAGACGACTACGAGCAGATGGACGAGCCGGTAAGTAGGACCAAAGTGAAGTGAAGCGTGTATATTTCACCTGATCCTGTCTCCAAAGAGGGTCCCAGGGACCACCAGGGTCCATCATGTGACCACATAGTAATGGTAGTAATACTAGACGAGTCCCACCAGTATTATGTTAATATTTCGGATAGGTTTTTGGCTTTTATGTGTTCTACTATTCGGCTAGTGGATAAATGTAATAATTAAATATGTAATAGTTTATTCAATAGTTAAATATGTAATAGTTAAATATGTAATAGATACGTATTTCATAGTTAAATATTTAATAGTTCAACATTAAACAGTTAAATAGCATGCCTTTATTAGGAGGAGAATCAGAGACGACCACTTGAACTCCCACCTGCAGAGGTTGGCATAAATCCTAATGATGTCATTCATCTTGGGTCAGGGCACATATTATACTATTGGATAAAGTCTATGAACTATTTAAAAACGACAAAACACACTCCACTCCAACTCATACAGTTCAGTTCACTGGTCATGGGTAAAGATTGTAAACATGAGTTTATGGTTTTAATCTCTAGTTTCAAGTCTTCTTCAATCCAGCATGATGTTCATTTAGTACATTATGGTCCATTTAGAGTCCAACAGACCAGAAAGCAGCGGATGCTTTAGGGGGCGGGGCTACCTGCTGATTGACAGGTCACTATCACGCGACCAATGCAGTTTGCCATTAAGATGACTTCAACACTTAGTTGTAAAGTTGACCTTGAATTATGAAGCAAACTTTGCTAACAGCTTCACACCAGAATCCAGAGATAGAATCTGTTAGAATTGTGTGCACTATATAAATCAAATTGAATTGTCGCCCTGCAATGATCCCTCTGTGGCTGCGAAAGTAAACTAATGTGACCACAAAAATGTATAGCTGATGCTTTATTTATAGCTGACCTACAAAAATGTGCGTGTACACCCAGTTAATGCAGACCAATTTGACTGGAAAAGGGAAATTCACAGAAACCAAATGGTGCTTCACTGTTCAGACAGAAAACACTTGGTCCAATTTGATCTCGGTTGCACTTTCCAACTTTTATTCCCCTGGTGTGGCTCTGGATGTGCGGAAACAAAAGGCACGTTAGTAACGGCCAGTGCTCAGAACGAGGAGCCAGATCTCTTTCAGTGTGTTTTCCTAACCGATTGTAATCATGTGTTCTGGTGTGCTGGATATCAAAGGTTTACCCTGAGCTGTTTCTGCTGAGCCTCTGGATCCGAGAGGTCAAGGACAGGCAGATACACATGCAAACACTGATTTTGTTATAAACTAGCCGTTTAAAGTTTGGCAACGCTGATGTTTTCTGACTTTTACAAAATGCTTATTATCCATCTGTCAACGTTCATAATACGAGGTAGTACCCCATTGAAATGTACCTTTCTTTAATGCTGTGCCAGCACAGTGGATTTGAATTGAACTGGATCGCTATAGAAAGAGTGGATGAGAGAGGAAAGCAAACAGTGAGGAGGGCGGTCAACATTTTTTTACCAGGGGGGAGGATTAGGAAGGAGTGTTTTCAAATTAGCCAGAGAAAAGAGCCAATGAATGCAGGTGGCAGAGGTCAAGTGTGTGTGTGTGTGTGTGTGTGTGTGTGTGTGTGAGGGGGGATAAGTGCTAAGCAGTAACATTCAGCCATTTGATCACAGTAGACTTTAATTGGGATGATGAGCCTTTTCCCCTCAGCTCCTGTCTTCCACCTTCAAAGATCTCACAGTGAAGAATTCAAGTAACAACCGAGACCAACTTTGGAGATAACGCAGTTGTAGGAACGAGTCCAAGCAACCGTTTAATCGGCTTACTACACTTGAATCGCTTGTTTCATGCTTTAATCGTTCAGTTTTATTCAGTTAAATGTGGAAAATCTCTGTTTCAAGACAACGGCACCTCTACATTTTCTTCCTTTTGTGATTAATAATGCAACTAAACACAGAAATTAACAAGTGATGTAAGCCGGTATATGATGTTTGTAGGTATCAAGCCCACTGGCCAGGGGCTTGAATCGATTCAGAAGATGGCTGAATCGATATTGAATTGTGGGGAAAAGAATCGCAATGCATTGCTGAATCGATATTTTACCCATCCCTACAATATACGGTATTTCAACATTGTTATTATTATCGTTATTATTATTACTTATATAATTTAGTCACAATGACCCTTGGATAAATGAAAACAGAAGGGCTTTTTGGGTCAAACAAATGATTTATTTTTCAGAAGAATGTGTACAAAGTCTCCCTTTTGAAAATAGATAAATCAGAAAGCTGTTCAGTGCAGGAACTGGTGTCTTTGCAGAGCTTGCTTGAATCTAATGAATTAACAGAATTATAATATGATGAAAATGATAGAACAATAGTATATAAAACTATGTTATACAACTAAAGCACGTTAGATTACATGTTAGTGGTGGATGAAGGCTTCACAAAGTTAACTTTAAGTATGCAGTCATGATTATCAAACATATTTGCCAAATAACAGTAGATGCCAGACTGACCCTGTCAGCACCTTTATCTCACACACATATTCACTTTGTGTGTGTGAGTGTGTGTGTGTGTGTGTGTGTTCATAGGGTCAGATCGGGGTGAGTGTGTGTCTTTAAGTCGGAGTTAACCGAGTGGACAGACAACACAGAGCTGGGATGTGGAAAGTTATTCTGCATTTTATGTTGGACGTTTAAATGTTTGTTCGTTAGCAATTAAAGTTGTAAGCGCAACACGTACAGTGTTTCCCATACATAGATGTGTGGTGCAGCACCACAGAATCAACACCGAGCGCCACAAATTGATTCTGTTTTTTTTTTCAATGCAATTTTGAAATAAATATAAACATCGTTCCGTTCCCCCCGGGGAGGCTAGCACCACAAATAGAATCTGATTCTGTGGGAAACGCTGACGTATTTGATCTGCATGGAGGGATGGTGTTGAGTCTGAGGAGTCTGACAAGGTAGTCCAGCAGGAAAACAGATGCGCATGCATGGGTGAGATTTGCTGTTTGTTATTATTTTTTTTATTAAAAAACAAAAAATGGTAAGTAGGAAATGCTTATGGAATTATAAATAAATGATAAATCATGAAGGGGCTGTACGGTGGTGTAGTGGGTAGCACTCTCGCCTCACAGCAAGAGGGTCCCGGGTTCGATTCCCGGGTCGGCCCGGGTTCCTTCTGTGTGGAGTTTGCATGTTCTCCCCGTGTAAGCGTGGGTTCTCTCCGGGTTCTCCGGCTTCCTCCCACAGTCCAAAGACATGCAGGATGGGGATAGGTTCATTGGTGACTCTAAATTGCCCGTAGGTGTGAATGTGAGCGTGAATGGTTGTTTGTCTCTACATGTCGGCCCTGTGATAGACTGGTTACCTGTCCAGGGTGTACCCTGCCTCCGCCCAATGATAGCTGGGATCGGCTCCAGCCCCCCCGCGACCCTGAATACTGGATAAGCGGTAGAAAATGGATGGATGGATGGATGGATAAATCATGAAAAGGGATATGGCTGCAACCCTATTTTGAAGCCTCAAGTTCGTCAATATGTCTGTGCAACTTTTGCATCGAGTGAACGGTAGTGATATTTTTGGAGGAGCGACAGATGGATCTGAGTAAGCAGCAGCACCACAAGCAGCAACCTTACTGGATCTGGATCCATCTGGATTCTTAACAAAGTTAGCTTCATAATTCAAGGTCAACTTTACAGCAAAGTGTTAAAGTCTTAGTAGCTGCATTGGTAGCGTGGTAACGACTTGTCAATCAGCAGGTAGTCCCGCCCCTAAAACATCCCCTGCTTTCTAGTCTGTTGGACTCTAAATGGACCATAATGTACTAATGAATATCATACTGGATTGAAGAAGACTTGAAACTAGAGATTGAGACCATAAACTCATGTTTACAATGTTTACTGAGATAATACATCAAGAGACAAGTAGGACCATTTTCTCATAGACTTCTATACAATCAGAGAGGAGTCGCAACCTGATGGCCAGTAGAGAGAATGTAGCTTTAAGGACCTTCAGCATTGGCTTATTTTTTCAGAATAATAGTGGATCCTAAATGTATTTCCTGCTGAGCTCATTTAAAAATTGGCACTCGTCTTTCTCCTAAACTGGGATGAAAAACCTCCCACCAAGTCAAACACTACTGTTATCTTTTAATGTCAATGATGATTTGAAGTGATAATGGTTTCTCGCGGGAAAGTAAATCTCAAGACAGATGGAGGTGGTGAAATACCGTTCACAATGCCAGCAAGACATCACTCTGTGGGTTTCTGTTGCTCCATCACGCTGACTAAGAAAAGCAAGATCAGTGCTCTTTTATTTTTTTCAGCCTTTATATTGACCAAGTCACCACATAATCTGTCATCAGAGTTTCTATTTATTTTTTACCCAACAACTCACCTCTCTCTCTCTCTCTCTCTCTCTCTGCCTTTCTGTCTGTCTTTATCTCTCGCCCATACTTCACAACCCCCTGGAGTCAGCAGAAGAATGTGGTGTGTAATTAGCAATCATTTCAAAAGGAATTTTCTGTTATATTTCCGTGGACTGTCCAGCTCAGTCTCACTGTTCTGTTTGAGTGTTGTGATATGTGTCCATCAGCTCAAAGTACCAACCATGTTAACTATAAATATCATTCTATATGGCCTCATTTATATAGCGCTTTTATCCAAAGCGCTTTACAGGAATGACTGACATTCACACACAGACGGCAGACGGCAGGCACTCAGCTTGGAGGAGCCGGGGATTGAACCGGCAATCTTGCGGTTGCCAGCCAACCCGCTCTACCTCCTGAGCTTTTAACTATCAATATTCTATAAACCACCAAACATTTTAATCCCCACTGTCAGCCTTGACAGTCTTGTTTGACATGAATCAATCAATATTAAATCGCTATCGAATTTACAAACGTCAATTTACAAAAAACTTCTAAACATATACAGTATAAAAATACAATATAAACAATCAACAACTTGTGAACATATACAATATGACCATTCTGACATAGACTACGCAACAATTCACATTTAAACTGACCACTCGAAGTCAACACGCTTTCTTTGTAGAGTGCTCACATTTGGATTGATGGCTCCATGCTTCTTCTTCGACGTGGACCCCATCTCTGGGTTAATGCCCAAGAAGCACCTGTAAACAATAAGCGAAGACAACCATGGATATAAGTTACTTCTCTGTGAGGCAAAGCTTTGCGAAGAAAAACAGTTTTGAAATGACTTAGTTGCTGCAGCTGGAGGCTAACATTAGCTTACTTTGACTTTGACTCTCATGCTTATTTGCGACAAAAACACTGCGTATTGCCTCCTAACGACATGCGGGGACCATTAAATGGATACACATAATGTGAACTTTCCAAAGATATATGATGTTTGCTATCTCTAGTGTAGCAATTATAGGATGAGAATCTGCACCAATCTGTCCTTACACTAACCAATGTTATGTTTAATATAAGAGATCAACTCATACAAAAGCTGGCTTTATGACCGACTGACTAATCAAAGCTCCAGGTGCAGATCGTGAGATTATATTACAGAACTACTAGAAGGTAAACTCATCATTAAGACTTTAAGCCAAATGCAGAAAGCACAGCTGGCATATTTCGATGCCGCTGTTATGTTTTTGAGGTATTTATTAATTTGTTTATAGACCTACATATTAGTGCTGGGCGGTATGACCAAAAATTTATATCACGGTATTTTTCAAAATGATATCGGTTTCACGGTATTTGACGGTATTTTTTTTTTTTTTCAAGCACGACTGGGTGTTAACCTAATTTTCTAATAATTTAGAGAATAATTACTGCAGTAAATTAGTTTGGAATGACATATTATACTGTCATGAGGAGTGACACCACATCGTACGCTCAACACAGGCTGTGCTCTCACATGCTGCTTGTTTGGTGCAGCTGCTAAACAGCCCCCTCTCAAACAATGTCCGGCGGCGCGACGTTCCGCCACTCTGCATTCCCGACGTTCATACGCTACACACTCACCGGTATTGGGGTATATGAAAAATTCATATCATCAACAAAAAAACCACCGGTATTCGGTATGAACCGGTATACCGCCCAGCACTACTACATATGATCACACTGTTTTTTAAGTCTCATTTTTGTCTGCGTCTCTCATTTTCTCGGTCTCTTCATCTCTCATTAGTAGTAGTAGTTAAGATTGAGGAAGATCCTCCCAAATGTATCGTTTTGCACTTCAGCACTGATTTTGGACTAAAAGTCAATAGCCACTCTGGTGTCCCCTGTGGCTGCAATAATCAGGTAACATCAGAAAAACAACTTGGCAACCTGCCTGCTGGACTATATTAGGCAACCAATAGGTAATTTCCTAAACATTCCCAAAAATGAATCAGGAATAGCTCCTCAACCTTAAGGCATCTGTATATTGTAAGTCTTCTTTGAAAGCCAAGAAATATTTATCAATTGTAAGTGAACCTATCTATTACATTTCCAGAGTAAATGGAGATGCAACAAAGGAACAAATAACATTTTGATCCATTCCTAGTATGTAAGATCACCCTTTAACCTTTGTTTGTGGATAATGATGTAACTGAATGTCTTCTACTCTTTACTTGGAGTTTGGTAAAAAAATGTTCTCCTTGTGCACAAAATGTGGACTGAAACAGAACCGAAACCGTAACCCAAGCACAGAAGTACGTATTGAACCGAGGGCTGACTGTATTGTTGCATCCCTATTTAACACTAAGATAAATAAATGGGGGGCTGCACGGTGGTGTAGTGGGTTCCATCTGTGTGGAGTTTGCATGTTCTCTCCGTGTCAGCATGGGTTCTCTCCGGGTTCTCCAGCTTCCTCCCACAGTCCAAAGACATGCAGGATGGACCTGTCTGTCTCTACATGTCAGCCCTGTGATAGACTGGTTACCTGTCTGTCTGTACATGTCAGCCCTGTGATAGACTGGTTACCTGTCTGTCTCTACATGTCAGCCCTGTGATAGACTGGTTACCTGTCTGTCTCTACATGTCTCCCTGTGATAGACTGGTTACCTGTCTGTCTCTACATGTCAGCCCTGTGATAGACTGGTTACCTGTCTGTCTCTACATGTCTCCCTGTGATAGAGTGGTTACCTGTCTGTCTCTACATGTCAGCCCTGTGATAGACTGGTTACCTGTCTGTCTCTACATGTCTCCCTGTGATAGACTGGTTACCTGTCTGTCTCTACATGTCAGCCCTGTGATAGACTGGTTACCTGTCTGTCTCTACATGTCTCCCTGTGATAGGCTGGTTACCTGTCTGTCTCTACATGTCTCTCTGTGATAGGCTGGTTACCTGTCTGTCTCTACATGTCTCTCTGTGATAGGCTGGTTACCTGTCTGTCTCTACATGTCAGCCCTGTGATAGACTGGTTACCTGTCTGTCTCTACATGTCTCCCTGTGATAGACTGGTTACCTGTCTGTCTCTACATGTCAGCCCTGTGATTGACTGGTTACCTGTCTGTCTCTACATGTCAGCCCTGTGATAGACTGGTTACCTGTCTGTCTCTACATGTCTCCCTGTGATAGACTGGTTACCTGTCTGTCTCTACATGTCAGCCCTGTGATTGACTGGTTACCTGTCTGTCTCTACATGTCAGCCCTGTGATAGGCTGGTTACCTGTCTGTCTCTACATGTCTCTCTGTGATAGGCTGGTTACCTGTCTGTCTCTACATGTCTCTCTGTGATAGGCTGGTTACCTGTCTGTCTCTACATGTCAGCCCTGTGATAGACTGATTAGATTTGTATGACATTAATGTATAATACTTTGTAACATGACATTGTTTGGGAAACATACAGTCTGAACTGTGTCTGCTTTAACAAAGCATCCTGGCTTTGCGGAACCAGAGACACCGTGACGTATTTATTGAGCGTCAGAAATCCAATAAGCTTGAGGCTTCAAAGCAACTGTGAAAGGTGAACTTTTGCTGTTTTGCATATTGACACGGCTCTTCAACTGCAAGCGAAGTTGCTCTGCATCATATATTAATATTTTTTTATATTATATTAATGCCGGTTCAACCACATGCATGAATCAAATCAGTTTAGCTCCGTACAGTGAACTGGACCGGTGAAGCCGAAAATCGGCCCAACTCCAACGTAGACTCATGTTAGTCAGATCTGGTGCAACGGTTTTATTTTTTTATTGGGATACTTCACAGAGGGATTCATAATCTTTACTAGGTCTATCAACATTGCAATGTGTGCAATAGTCAGATCACAGGACGTGCAATGACGGCCAATTCATTTCAACATGTCATTGTACAATGTTTTTGTTGCTTGACATCTCTCATGTATAAATCAACCCAGAATCAGGGAAGGATACTGGGTATGGGAGGATCCTCTCCCTGGCGATCACATTTCCCTGTAGTGTTGCACCGTGACAGGCTCAGAGTCGGCTTGGAAAGGCCCGGGTTGAAACTTCACAGCACCCTACACCTGGAGCCAAGGGAGACAAGGTCTGACCTACAGAACTGTATGTGGGTGTTCATTTCTAATGGCTGTAGATGGAAACCAGGTGAATGAGATTACTCTTGTGTGTCGGTTATGTCCAGAACTCACATACACACATACGAACACCAATATAGGATATACTTGATCCTCAATCATCCTTTGTGATTCCTTCTCCAGTTTGAAGTAGTCTGCACTCCGGTACTTTTTCTTTCTTTCTTATGAGCCAAAAACAACCACAATGAACCCCAGCACCTAATCTGTTCTATGTTATGAGACTCTGAGAGAGTGATGGTAAGGATTTTGTCTGGGTTATAGGGAGAGCAAAGCCTTTGTTATACCAACAAATGGATTAGATTGGACATCTGTATCTGTAAAGTGAGTGTCATGCTGAGCTATTCATGAATAATTCATAATCATGATTTAATATTATATCCGACCTTGTGCCTCCCTGATGGCAATTTTAGATCTGGTACTCAGTAGGTTTTCCATGTGTCCGTTCCAGATTGGGTCAAAGATTTTGGACCTGTGAAGACCTCTAGTCAATGCTATATGAACAGCAGCATCCTTTTTCCTTATCCATCTTGACAAGCTGGATAGCTGCCGGCTAGCAGCTAATTTGCAGCATGCTGTGCAATCCTGTCCATGTTTACTACCAACACACACACTCCGACAACTCGCTCTTTTATGGTGCCACTTCAGATTAGCGGGGCTCATTCACCAATATCTTGTCCCAATCACCAATACTTTGCATTCTTAAACTGCTGAAATGTTCACATCTGTGTTGTTATCATGATGATTTCCATGTCTTGGTAAATTGAAAGAGCGTGCCAGTTGTTCCTAATTAGCATATGTAAATGCCCCGCCTGTGCCCATAGAAGGGCATGAGACTGCCAGGCCATGTTCACACAGTACTTGAGAAGAAAAGTTGAGAATGAAGTAAAGAATGTGAAAATGTAAATCTAAAGGTGGTGGACAAGCGGACTCCAAACGCAATAAAACGTCAGCTGTTCTGAAGTGGAGGAAGCCGACTGCCACAGGAAGTGAACAGCAAATGAGCAGTTATATTCTGTAGGACTATTGACTGTGCATTCATCCTCTGGTATGCATGTAAAGATGCAAATTGACAGATAATGCTGATTGGCAGCATGAACAATAGAGCCTTAATGCTGGGTAAAAGGGACCAAGCAGGAATCATTATCAAAAAGAATATTTGACCCCACATGTTCCAAAAAACATTAGTTAATGAAACATTATTAAATAATTGGGCCCTAAAAAAAAGAGATTAAATAAAGACAATGGGGCCTAGTTTCGTGGCGCAGCGCAGGGTGGCGGAGCCAGCGTAATGCAAGTTTCGACCAGTGCAGCCTTGCGCACGGTCAGTTTGGCAGTTTGGTGGATCGCCTGTGCCAACATGGGTGTGGCGGCGCACAGATTCAGCTTGGTGCAGCGGAAGTTTCGTGGCAAAAAGCCTCGCCGAGACTGGGCCGAAAGCCCGCCAGCTCCAACCTGGTCTACTCTATGCGCAAGGCGAATTACAGCTGGCGGAGTGGCAGATTGGCTCACCGGTGCGCAGTGCGCACACGTCACCAAGACCTCACAGGCAGGTTTCCACAGTTCCAGGCACATTTAAATGCAATATATAATCATAACAAACACTATTCAACTAATTGAATCAACACGTGAATTTATATCTATATAGATTGTCCCGTCACATCCGATGTCAGATCATAGGCGGATGGGACGCGTAACGGAAACTCAGCCCGGGGAATCCGGTGCAGCTGTGGAGCGCAGATGATGACGGTGCGCGGGTGGGAGTGACGGGAGGCGTGCCTGCGCGAGCCTGCGCGGTGCACGAAACTTGCAAAGTCCAGGCGGATACACCCCGTGTGGCGCAGGTGCGCTGTGCGCCGACTACGCCTGGTCTACGAAACTAGGGCCCATTAACTCAATTAACTGATCTGACAAAAAACAACAGCACAGACAATAACTAGACCTCATACAAAGGTATTTGACATGGAAATGACAACGAGCTGCACACCTTGTTTATTGGCTGGAGGTAAACCCCCCATGTGAGGCCCAAAGGCTCCCAGAAGAGTGCTGACTACAGCAAAGTCAGCCAAGATGAAGAGAAAGTCCAGGCAGAGGGCAGTGTCTCTGCAGATACAGATACCACCACATGTTCTGGGTCATAAGTGATAATTGAAATTCCTATTTGACCGCTCAATGGATTGCTACACAAACAATCGCACAAGAACGCATACTTCCAGCAGCGGTTAAAGTGTTCTTAATCTATGTTAGGATTATGAGGGGGTCCTTGGAAAATGTTCTCCCCAAAAGCCTCGGTTATGCTTCCGCGTAGTGATCACAAAATGGCCACGTGACTGTGATGGTTCTGCGTGGGATTTACGTGTCGAAATGCAATTCAGTGCCACACCGGTAGAGGACGCTATGTTTTTTGTAAAGATTGACCGACCAACCGACCCTCTTGTGACGTATATTGTCGTTAGCCTCGTTATAGCCTATTTGTCTACCTTCCGGCTTTAAACATCCACAATTCAGTAATCAGAAATTGGTGTTTTATTTCTTTGTGCAAAAGCGACAAGGTGCAAATAATAAAACAAGGTCCAAACAATAAAAGTAGCCTATTAAAAGTTTAAATGGCGGTGTTTATGATTGGAAACCGGAAAAGCGGTCTCCAGCGGATGTAGTTAGCGGACCAATCACAGCCAATGCCGCTGCGTTGGTGCTGCGTTGCCTCGACGCACGTCTAGGAATTTTGGGAGGTGCACGTCAGGCCCTTGTGGTGGATGTAAAGGGGGTCCGCAAGGACGTAATGTGTCCGTAAGCCCCCTTGCGTTGTGTCAACGCGGAAGCATAACTTGGGCTTTAGGGGGGTCCCTGGCCCCAAAAAGTTTAAGAACCCCAGCTTTGGACTATTTTTCCAATCTTAGACACACTTTTTACAGTTTTGGCGCCAGGAATGTTGTGTGGAAGTGAAATTGTGCTGACTGACAGGTGGCCTGTTACTGTTTTTCTAATGTTGAGTGTAATCGATGACATTATTGGGCTGGGAACACTATCAGACAGATGATATAATAACAATTAAAGGTTGTGTAAAACAAATATTATTGTAAGGGCAATCATTTTGACAGACTTGAGGTCTTGGAGTCGTGTCTATCGATGCATTTGAAGGAGGGCTTGCTGCAGGATTCCCTCCCAGCCTACAGTGCTTGCAAGACCAGGAAAACCCACGTTCAGAGAGTCTGGTAATCCAGCCTTCACTGTGGCAGCAGAGTTCTGGATCAGGGACGTCGACAATACAACAAAAAATTTATCTAGTTCACGTGTTGACATGAAAAATCTCCTTACAGTTGGTGTCTCCTCTCTGTTCATCTTTTCTCTGATAAATGCATAATCAATGAGCTTCTGCAGAAGGATGAAGAAGCGCACCTGCACCACGGGGTGTGTCCACCTGGGGTTTGCAAGTTTCGTGCACCGTGCAGGCTAGCGCAGGCACTCCTCCCGTCACTCCCACCCGTGAGTGGGAGACGAGGAGGAGACAAGGCGTGGACTGGGATTAACACAGCCGATTCAGATCTTCACCAATCAAATGAGCTCCTCTCCTCACCTTTAATGCGCCAGGCGTAATGCAGTGCAAGTTTTGTTGATTGACAACCCAATGACAGAAGCAGCGCTGCCGCTCCCACCACGCTTATCACGCGCTGTGCGTGCGTATAATAATTATAATGCCGATATTATATCACTATAGAAATTGTAGGCACATTTTATCTATCACAAAACAGGGTCAGGGCACACAGCAGTAGACATAATGGTGGCGAGAACTCAGTGCCTGCACGAGCCGGCCGGGCCATGCATCATCATCATCATCACCGTTTTCATCATCTGCGCTCCACAGCTGCACCGGATTCCCCCGTCCAACACCAGAACGGCGGGACACCGGGACCTTGCGTGCTGCTCAGACCAGCTGGAGCCGCGGTTCCAGCTCGTGGCAAAGTTGCGCGTTTCTGTTCCAAGTTTCAGCTGTGTTAATTCAGTCAGGCTGAGTTTCCGTTACGCGTGCCATCCACCTTTGATCTGACGTCAGCTGTGACGGGACAATCTATATAGATATAAATTCACATGTTGATTCAATTAGTTGCATTAAATAGTGTTTGTTGTGATTATTTATTGCATGCAAATGTGCCTGAAACTGTGAAAACCTGCCTGTGAGGTCTTGGTGACGTGTGCGCACTGCGCGCTGGTGAGGCAAACTGCCACTCCACCAGCTGTAATTGGCCTTGCGCCAAGAGTAGACCAGGTTGGAGCTGGCGAGCTTTCGGCACAGTCTCGGCGAGGCTTTTTGCCACGAAACTTCTGCTGCGCCAAGCTGAATCTGTGACGCCTCCCCCTGCTGCGCTGCCACACCCATCTTGGCGCAGGCCAAACTGCTAAATTGACCATGTGCAAGGCTGCCCTGATTGAAAATTGCATTGCGCCAGCTCAGCCACCCTGCACTGCGCCATGAAACGAGGGCCCCATGTATTTCTGTCTCCTGCTAGCACTATAAAAGATGGAGTAAATATCTGGATATCATTTCTAGGGCTGGGTATCGTAGCCAATTTCCTAAATCGATTCGATTTCGATTCATAAGGTCCTGAATCGATTAATCACGATTCGATTCGATTCGATTGGCTCTTACATAATGAAAATGGCTCAACTGTGTTACAAAATACAGATGTACTTTATTTTTTGCTCTTCACCATAAACAACACAAGTTCTGCCGACACTCTCTGCTGACTGCATTTTCGTTAGGATGTCGTCTTTCACACATGTATACATCATGGGGATGTCAACAGTCAACTGTTTCAGTCAGATGTTTACGTTGCACCATAACGTAGTGTGGATCGAGCACTAGGGCCTTGACTTTTGCCCAAAAATCATATTCGAAGTTCTTTGGTTATTAACATTAATATTCGAATATATTTTAATATTTATTAATAATCTTTTGACCATTAAAAGCCTTCAGTAAGACCTATATAGTATGGTATGGTACTTAAGTTGTATATGTTTTGTCCACCAGAGGGTGTATCAGTCAACGTCAATAGGCAGGCAACGTGTTTTCAACGTGTTTTCAACGTGTTTTCAACGTGTTTTCAACGTGTTTTCAATGTGTTTTCAGAACGTTTATTTATTTAAGGTCAGACATAAACTGTATGCATTCGGTTTCATCAAAATAAAGCTAAATAAGCCAGTCGGCGGGGTTTGTTTGCCTATTTACGGGCAGTATTCGGGGCGGTGCGTCTCAAGAGTTTACGGTTTTCAGGACGGAGCGCGAGTGCGGGCTCGCGGAGCGTAATTGTGGGCTCGCGGAGCCGTGTGCTGCCCGGTGTCGGTGAGGGCTCCAGGCTGCTTTGGGACATTATTTGGGCCGTCAGTGGCGACTGTTCGGCAGTGTTTGTTTGCCTATTTCCGGGCAGTATTCCGGGCGGCGCGTCTTAGAGTTTACGGTTCTCCGGACGGAGCGCGAGTGCGGGGTCCCCGGTGGCTGTTGTTGATGTTGACGCGGCCATTGTTCTGCAAAATTGGCACAAACCAGGGCGCTAACGTCACCTATAGGAGCCATCTTGCATGCTTGTGCGCATGAATGAACGTCAACCGGACGTAAACGCGCCACTGCTGCATCACGCACGAGGGGTTAACTTCATGGGGAAAAATCGATCTCATGCCCTATGAATCGATATTGCAAAATTTAAATGAAATCGATCCATAATCGATTGAATCGATTTTTTTACCCAGCCCTAATCATTTCACCTATCAGTGCACATCAGGGATGTTTCTTCTTCAAGCCTTGTGTCTTTTTCCAGATCAAGTGAATTCAAGCTCAGACAGCAGATTCCACCCTGTGGATCATCAAGACATTGGAAAATGCAAGGTTTCAATTGTGGCCAGAACATTAGAACCAAACACAAAATACCTTTTTGAAAGGTCTTATTCATGTGTGTGGCATTGTCTGTTGAAATTCCTGACTTCCCGTCTTTACCTTCCAGTCTATCATCTTGGTAATATTCTCTGGAAAATACAGCATCTCAAGTCAGTGAGAATTCAGCTGCTGGTCCATCTTACGTAGTGAACTGTAAAGCTGATAACGTGTTCTCCACCACAATTGCTGTTCCGCAGAGCCGTTGTGTTTCTCCACACTGGCTCCCGCCTCCTTACACATCCTTGGGATTTCATATGTGGGAAAAGTAGTTTCTTACTGGAACTTTGTATAGTACTGCTGCCTATTTCATCAGATGAGGAAATCTGGGTTTTTCCACAATCTCGAAAGGCATCATGTCCATGGATATGAAATATGCACAGTTTGATGAGGCAGCATATTTCATTTCATTTGGTCAGCAGTTGGTTGAGCTTCTACAGGATCAAAGGTCTTTTTAAGCAAAAAATGTCTTTTAAAAAACAATAGCTTAATCCATATGATATATGATATATATCCATATTGCAGACTATGATTTCATAATTCTAATATAGCTTTTTTTTTATCACCATCCGTTATAGGATATCCAGTTAGTTTTTAAGGTGTAGGTCTAATGTTTGGCTAACTAGAATTAAGTTAGAGTATACACAGTATATAAAGTTTGATAAATACATACATTTGTATGGTGACATAAAATAATTTACAAAGAGATACTTTACTCTTTAAATCTATGGGCCCTAGTTTAGTCTAGTCTAGATAGTCCTGTATGTAGTCTCTACATATTCCTCTCCATATTCCTCTCTCTCACCCTGCATAGAGTCCTTAGTCTTCTATACAGTCTCTATTTACTCCTCTATATAGTCCTCTATATAGTCCTCTACATAGTCTTCTATATAGTCCTCTACATAGTCCTCTATATAGTCCTCTATAAAGTCTTCTACATAGTCCTCTATATAGTCCTCTATATAGTCTTCTATATAGTCTTCTATATAGTCCTCTACATAGTCCTCTACATAGTCTTCTATATAGTCCTCTACATAGTCCTCTATATAGTCTTCTATATAGTCCTCTATATAGTCTTCTATATAGTCTTCTATTTAGTCCTCTATATAGTCTTCTATTTAGTCTCTATATAGTCTTCTATTTAGTCCTCTATATAGTCTTCTATTTAGTCTCTATATAGTCTTCTATTTAGTCCTCTATATAGTCTTCTATTTAGTCTCTATATAGTCTTCTATTTAGTCCTCTATATAGTCCTCTATATAGTCTTCTATTTAGTCTTTACATAGTCCTCTATATAGTCTTCTATATAGTCCTCTATATAGTCCTCTATTCCTCTAGTCCTCTGAGTAGAAATCCAAGCTTAATCCCTGTCTAGGTTTTGTGCAAGGTTATAACTCTCTGTCTGTGTGTTGTGTGTGTGTTGTTTTGTGTGTGTGTGTTTGTGTGGGTGCAGACACGATCAAACACTCTATTGTTAAACAAACACACGGCCATGATGAATTTTTAACTTCAACAGTCACAGAATGGGAAGGAAACAGAAACTACTGATTGTTGGTGGGACCACCAAGTTAGTGCTTTGTTTGGCAAATAAAACTGTGGTTACTGACACACACACACACACACACACACACACACTCCTCAGTATATCCATGAGCATCAAACCCGATGTCTTATTATTGTCTCTGTATCTGGAAGACTGCTTTTTTCTGTTTTTGTCTGTTATTTGTTATTTTTGGGCACGAAAATGACACATTTATATAAAGGGAACAAGTCGAGATCATCTGTGCTGCTTTCTACATCTACTTGTAAATGTATTTGTCAGAGATTTCAACACCTTTCAAAATGTTCTGTGTCATGAACACAATGGGCCCTAGTTTCGTAGACCGGCGCAGGGTGGCGCAGTGCAAGTTTCGACCCGCGCAGCCTTGGGCACCGTCAGTTTGGCAGTTTGGTGGATCGCCTGCGCCAAGATGGGTGTGGCGGCGCAGCAAAGGGAAGCGTCACAGATTCAGCTTGGCGTAGCGGAAGTTTCGTGGCAAAAAGCCTCGCCGAGACTGCGCTGAAAGCTCGCCAGCTCCGACCTGGTCTACTTTCAGCGCAAGGCGCAAGGCGTAAATAAAGTCCATTGATTCAATGCGAATCACAGCTGGCGGATCGGAAGTTTGGTGGACCGGCGCGCAGTGCGCACACGTCACCGAGACCTCAGTTTCCACAGTTCCATGCACATTTAAATGCAATAAATAATCACAACAAACACTATTTAATGCAACTAATTGAATCAACACGTGGATTTATATCTATATAGATTGTCCCGTCACATCTGACGTCAGATCAAAGGCGGATGGCACGCGTAACGGAAACTCAGCCTCTCGGACCAAAACATCTCCCTCTCTCTCTCCTGTTTTTTATAATATCGGCATTGTTATTATTATAATACGCGCGCACAGCGCGTGATGCGCATGGTGGGAGCGGCGGCGCTGCTTCTGTCATCGGGTTGTCAAGTGAGGGATCTTGCACTGAACCTCCCCTAACGCATTAAAGGAGAGGAGCTCATTTGATTGGTGAAGATCTGAATCGGCTGTATTAATCCCAGTCCACGCCTCGTCTCCTCCTCGTCTCCCACTCACGCCTTCTTCTCCTCCCTCTTTCCCACTTGCGCCGTTGGGCGAGACGGGAGGTGTGCCTGCGCTATCCACGAAACTTGCAAAGTCCAGGCGGACACGCCCCGTTGGCGCGGCGCAGGTGCGCTGAAAGCTGACTGCGCCTGGTCTACGAAACTAGGGCCCAATAAGTTATAAACTGGTCTTGTTATGAAGGTCCTTTCAGTACCACTTTGTGTAGCACAATGTAGAATAAGACACTTAGCCAGAAGATTTGAAGTCTAATCGACACTCTCCTTTTAGCTCTGCTTTCTCTAAAAGGAAATGAGCTCCAATGCTTCCTTTCGGATCTCCTTTAGTATTGGATACAACGGATCGTCCTTTACTAAAGGAAAGGAGATCAAGTCGACCCACAATTCTTTGCGAGAGTAACATTTAAAGTGCTGCACATCTTGGCCGTTCATGAAAACAAACAATATGTTTTTGCATTTAACACTTACTTTCATGCAGACATATAGTAATTGGAATTGTGTTGATAAATGTGTGTGGACAGTGATAATAATTGAATGGTATTTTTATTTAAATCATGATACAAACGTGACAAAAATGAAACTAAAACCACAAATGAAATGTAAATACAGCAAACGGTCAAACAGCAAGGAGGAGCTGCTCGAAGCCGGTCAGTGAACGAGCCCTTTATAAAACCAACAACTTGGGGAGAAGTGGACAATGCGCTTTTTGTAGTCCATTATTGTAGTTTCTCCAGCGCAGACGCACGTCAATCGCCGGGGCCGATCATCAGCTGTCAATCATCAGCAGCATTATAATGACGTAGCTTAGTGAAAGTACGGTTGGATTCTCTAAGCACCGCGGTCAACTTTTCCTAAATCCTTTTAAGTTCTCCTATCGCCTTTCCTTTACCCTGTGAAGTTTCCCCCCAAGGTCAAAGAATAGGCGTTAGGACCAAATTTTTTGACTATTCCACTGCAACCCCAGTGGAATAGTATATCCACTGCTGTCATTCGGAAATTAAATTGTTTTTATTTATTCAACATATTTATTGGTAATGTTTTTGAAACACCTTCTAGTGGACAGAAAGTAAAACAACCACATTGCTCATAATGACATTGCCAATGCATAAGCCTGTGTAGTGTAGTACATATTAATAGGCTGAATTTGAGCATTAAACATTTAACCATAATTTGAATATTGAAAAACCAAAAAATAAGAAATATCCAGTATTCCGGCTCATCTTTAAAAAAATGAGATTATGATAAACGTCATCCTCACGTGTTTTTGAAATGAGTTCAATGAAAATCCCACAATTATAAGCCGGCATAATGAACAAGGCAATAAAGACAAAAAAATACATACAAAAATACATGACTGTGAGGTTATGGGTTTCGTAGACCAGGCGCAGTCAGCACGCAGCGCACCTGCGCCTCACCGACGGGGTGTGTCCGCCTCAACTTTGCAAGTTTCGTGCACCGCGCAGGCTCGCGCAGGCACACCTCCCGTCTCTCCCACCATCTCTCCCACCCGCGCAAGTGGGAAAGAGGGAGGAGAAGAAGGCGTGAGTGGGAGACGAGGAGGAGACGAGGCGTGGACTGGGATTAATACAGCCGATTCAGATCTTCACCAATCAAATGAGCTCCTCTCCTCTCCTTTAATGCGTTAGGGGAGGTTCAGTGCAAGATCCGTCACTTGACAACCCGATGACAGAAGCAGCGCTGCCGCTCCCACCACGCGCATCACACGCTGTGCATGCGTAAAGTCATAATAATTATAATGCCGATATTATATCACTATAGAAATTGTAGGCACATTTTAGGCATGTATTTTAAAAAAACAGGGTCAGGGGCACAGCAGTAGACATAATAGCAAGCCGGCCGGGCCATTCATCTTTATCATCATCATCGTCTTCATCACCTGCGCTCCACAGCTGCACCGGATTCCCCGTCCAACACCAGAACGGCGGGACACCGGGACCTCGTGTGGCGCTCAGACCAGCTGCAGCCCCAACTCTGGTTCCAGCTCACGGCAAAGTTGCGCGTTTCTCCATACTGCGGAGGCGCGAGACCTCAGACCAGAAACGAGCTGCCGTATTTTTTTTTAAAGATTTTTTCAGGCATAGACGCATTTTATTAGCAGTGGATTGATACGAAAAACAGGAGAGAGAGGGGGAGATGTTTTGGTCCGAGAGGCTGAGTTTCCGTTACGCGTGCCATCCGCCTTTGATCTGACGTCAGATGTGACGGGACAATCTATATAGATAGAAATTCACGTGTTGATTCAATTAGTTGCATTAAATAGTGTTTGTTGTGATTATTTATTGCATTTAAATGTGCCTGGAACTGTGGAAACCTGCCTGTGAGGTCTCGGTGATGTGTGCGCACTGCGTGCCGGTCAGCCAAACTTCCACTCCGCCAGCTGTGATTCGCCTTGAATGAATGGACTTTATTTGCGCCTTGCGCCGAAAGTAGACCAGGTTGGAGCAGGCGAGCTTTCGGCGAAGTCTCGGTGAGGCTTTTTGCCACGAAACTTCCTCTGCGCCAAGCTGAATCTGTGACGCCTCCCCCTGCTGCGCCGCCACACCCATCTTGGCGCAGGCGATCCACCAAACTGCCAAACTGACCGTGCGCAAGGCTGCGCGGGTCGAAACTTGGTCGAAACTTGCATTATTAATATTAATAACTCATAGGGCCTGAAAAACAGGTTTTCTCTGGTCTCTACACCTATAAACTGGTCCTCCCTGAGTCTGCCAACTCCCAGGATGAGGAAACCTAGCAATTCCTGCATGGTCTCTGCAGCCCACCCTCTGGTAAAACGGTGCTCCTACAGTTCAGATTCAGCTCCTTTCTTTACGTAACGAAAGGAGTCATTTGCATAGACCGAACTCATCTGCACGATGATAGGAGATCCGAAAGGGGGGCATTTCGCACACAGCGCTGATAGCCGACAGCAGGACTGACAGGCCGGGCCGACAGCAGCACGGACCCACAGTGCGCACGGAGAGTGTGGACCAACATCACCGACAGACAGCGAGGGAGAGCAAGACCGACAGACCCACAGGTGCATTGAGAGCACTCACAGAGAGGTAAGGAGAGCGCGCACGGAGAGCACGGGCAGACAGCGCGCACGGACCCACAGCGTGCACAGAGAGTGCAGCCAAACTTACCGGTCATGGCGCTGGGTGATCCGGCTGGTGCTCGGTGAATAAATCCAGGTGCTGGTGAAGCTGGAGACAATCCTCCCTCTGTCTCAGGAGCTCAGATGTGTCTTCACTGCTGAGGGAGCCTGGGGGCGCGTGTCCGACAGAGCGCCATTCGCGGCGGTCTCTTGCGTTTCATTTTTACGGCTATGGTCCGTGTTAGCTTGTATGTGTGTGCTAACCACTTTACATCGTGCTGCTTCAGTAACGAGGGTCAGTACAAAGTAGAGTTGGGCGGTATCCAAATTTTGATACCGTCAAACCTCCTCCCTATTTTACCCTGGTATAAGGCATTACTGTGACAAATCAAAAATTATGACGTAAGGCTCAGACGATGTCACCAAACTCATTAGAATTTGAGAGAATTTATTTTTATCTTTTTCCATCATTGCATTTATGCCTAGCCTTCTCCCCTAATCTGAGGAGAAGGCTAGGCATAAACATGAAATATTATTGGTTATATGTTTAGCAAAGTAGGTCTACGTAAGAAATGTGTACAAAAGTACACATAGTGCGCACGCATCATCAACGGTTCCGCTCTGTGCAGCTAAATCAAAGAATAAAGTGCAACATGGAACTTGGAGACATAAAGGATAAATTAAAAACAGGACAATTAACGTTGAGCAAGTCATCAGGAAAGTCCGAGGTACGGGATCATTTCAAGTGACTAGTAGGAGAAGGCGATAACATACGTGTCGGCTTTGTCCAGTCATAACCTAATCGCGGCACCAACGTAGCCTATAAAATGATTTGTATATTTTAGTGACTGAGTAGTGGTGCAGCCGCACCCCCACTTCCCACGGATATGCACATACAACAGCCTCATGCATGAAAAATAATTGTCGGGTTGAAATCGGGCTCGGGCTCTTAATTACAGTAATGTGTCGGGACGGTCCGGGTTCGGACAGAACGCGCACGGGCTCGGGTCGGGTCGGGCTTGATTTTCTGGGCCCGAACTAAGCTCTACTTCTCATTAGGTCGGAACCCGAAATACTGCCAAACTGCAGAAGTCGTGTTCTTCTTTGAGACCAGGTCACTCAGTGCGCGACTCGCCATCTTTCCTCCCTCTCTCTCTCGCTCTCTCTCTCTCATATAAGTGCATTGCATTTTTTTAATGACGGTATTCAAACTGACACCGTTGCTATTTTTAAGACCCCTGGTATACCGTATTACCGTATTACCGCCCAAGCCTAGTACAAAGCTGGCTTTGCCTCGACACTGACCCTCATAAATGGATCTGTCCACACAATATGGGACCAGCAACTTCACCTGAGCCACATAGGCGAGCCATAGCGATAATTCCACGTAAACATTGCCGCATGCTGCCGCGTAGCGCAGGAGGCGTCCTGTCTCTCTCCGAGAAGGCGATGACAGACGGAGCTCATTAGCATTTAAAGGTACAGACTAGGGCTGGGTAAAAAAATCGATTCAATCGATTTTGGATCGATTTCCCCATGAAGTTAACCCCTCGTGCGTGATGCAGCAGTGGCGCGTTTACGTCCGGTTGACGTTCATTCATGCGCACAAGCGTGCAAGATGGCTCCTATAGGTGACGTTAGCCCCCTGGTTTGTGCCAATTTTGCAGAACAATGGCCGCGTCAACATCGACAACAGCCACTCGCGCTCCGTCCGGAGAACCGTAAACTCTAAGACGCGCCGCCCGGAATACTGCCCAGAAATAGGCAAACAAACACTGCCGAACAGTCGCCACTGACGGCCCAAATAATGTCCGAAAGCAGCCTGGAGCAATTACGCTCCGCGAGCCCACAATTACGCTCCGCGAGCCCGCACTCGCGCTCCGTCCTGAAAACCGTAAACTCTTAAGACGCACCGCCCCGAATACTGCCCGTAAATAGGCAAACAAACCCCGCCGACTGGCTTAGCTTTGTTTTGATGAAACCGAATGCATACAGTTTATGTTTGACCTTAAATAAATAAACGTTCTGAAAACATGTTGCCTGCCTATTGACGTTGACTGATACACTGCCCTCTGGTGGACAAAACATATACAACTTAAGTACCATACCTTACCATATAGGTCTTACTGAAGGGTTTTAATGGTCAAAAGATTATTAATAAATATTCAAACATATTCGAATATTAATATTAATAAACAAACGAACTTCTAATATGATTTTTTGGTGTCTCCATGTTGAGCACATTACAAAATGTTAATGTAAAATGTAAACTATTCCTGTTACTCCAACAACAATTAGAAATATATGATCGTTTCCCACTCAGGTCCTCCATCTCCTCCAGCTGGTGACAAAACATCTCATGATATCTTAAATTAAATCTTAAGTTCATTGTATTCAATTGAATCTATAATGTCATATCACAGTAAAGTTTACACATAGAGCAGAACTATAGTACTTTAACATCTTTAAGATCATGTTGGACTTCATTCCTTTCATCTGTGTTCTGGGTCTCTTCCACGTCTGCTGTCTGAGCGTTTCACCATCTGTGTTCAGAGTTCCCCTCCAGCAATGTTTCACTGGCTCCTCTTCCTCCTCGGAAAATTCTCTTTGTTAGCTGTTTTTTCTCAAGTTTGCTGCTAAAAATGAACCTAATTTCTTACTTTTAACAATGTTTTTTGTGGAGACAATGTCAGTTGCTTTTTCTTTTTGTGAGCCCTATTATCTCATTCTTTTACAAATATGTGAAGCATATGACATGTGTCTTTGAGAAATGAACATCTTTTTTTGATTATTATAGAGAATAATACATATTAGTTTAAATAAGCTGATCATAAACAAAGTATAGGTCAAATAAAACATGCATTGAGGGCTCAGGCTCTATTTTCACTTCTCCACCATGATAGTCAGCTATGACACTTGCGACCATATTCATGATTATCATGATATATTAACCACGATCAACTTATTTGGTGTTTTTATTGCAATCCACGAAACATCCTATATATATCATGACATGTAGAGACAGACAGGTAACTAGTCTATCACAGGGCTGACATGTAGAGACAGACAGGTAACCAGTCTATCACAGGGCTGACATGTAGAAACAGACAAGTCCATCCTGAGAGAGACAGAGAATATAAAATATTTAAACTCCTAAAATGGCAGCAGAAAATTCGGGAATCACTTTGGGCCCTAGTTTTGTAGACCAGGCGCAGTCAGCTTTCAGCGCACCTGCGGCGCGCCGACGGGGTGTGTCCGCCTGGTTTCGTGCACCACGCAGGCTAGCGCAGGCACACCTCCCGTCTCGCCCACCGGCGCAAGTGGGAAAGAGGGAGGAGAAGAAGGCGTGAGTGGGAGACGAGGAGGAGACGAGGCGTTGACTGGGATTAATACAGCCGATTCAGATCTTCACCAATCAAATGAGCTCCTCTCCTCTCCTTTAATGCATTAGGGGAGGTTCAGTGCAAGATCCGTCACTTGACAACCCGATGACAGAAGCAGCGCCGCCGCTCCCACCACGCGCATCACGCACTGTGCGCGCGTATCATAATAATAACAATGTCCATATTATAAAAACAGGAGAGAGAGAGGGAGATGCTTTGGTTCGAGAGGCTGAGTTTCCGTTACGCGTGCCATCCGCCTTTGATCTGACGTCAGATGTGACGGGACAATCTATATAGATATAAATTCACGTGTTGATTCAATTAGTTGCATTAAATAGTGTTTGTTGTGATTATTTATTGCATGTAAATGTGCCTGGAACTGTGGAAACCTGCCTGTGAGGTCTCGGTGACGTGTACGCACTGCGCGCCATCAGCCAAACTTCCACTCCGCCAGCTGTGATTCGCATTGAATGAATGGACTTTATTTACGCCTTGCGCCTTACGCTGAAAGTAGACCAGGTCGGAGCTGGCGAGCTTTCAGCGCAGTGTCGGCGAGGCTTTTTGCCACGAAACTTCCGCTACGCCAAGCTGAATCTGTGACGCCTCCCCCTGCTGCGCCGCCACACCCATCTTGGCGCAGGCGATCCACCAAACTGACAAACTGACGGTGCGCAAGGCTGCGTGGGTCGAAACTTCCACTGCGCCGGCTGCGCCACCCTGCGCTGCCCTGCGCTGGTCTACGAAACTAGGGCCCTTTATCTCACATTAAAACAAGAAGCAGATTTTTATTGCATAACAAATAGAGCACTTCTTTTTATTGAAGATCACAAAGGACAAATAAAACAAATATTCAACATTGTGTGAGTCTGTTCTTTCTAATAATTCCTAAATAAGGCTCTATTTTTCTCTTCTCATCACTCATGTGACACGATTATCCCACAAATGGAAATTCACTATCAACTTATTTTCAGTTTTATTTTTTGTTGTCATCCACGATAAAATCCTATTGTCCCATCCCGACTCATTGTATAGTCCCCTTTACACAAGCCCCCGGCTAGTGAGTGGGGAGTAGTGAATGAGTGAGTGATTTGAGGGACAACCCTCCTTGTTCAGTTGTAATTTTCAGAATTGTAAATGTTTATTATAAAGGCCTTATCCCGCCAGGGGTGTTTTTCATATGATTCATTCACACCTCAGTATAGTTTTAGTTTTTGTCAGAATGTGAAGGATAGGACAGGATCCTGGTAGTTGGTCCTCTGCCTGTCAGACGCTACCCTGTCCAGATCCAGGTTTCAAGCAAAAAGGACGGTCCGAGGGAAAAGTATTCCAGTAAAAAACCTTACAACTTCCTTTTATTACCTGGTATGAATGAATAGAAGCAGACGATAATAATTCATGTTACAGTAAAAGGGTCAGTGTAATCAGCTAAAGCTTCAGACCTTCTTGGTCTTGTTTGTTTCAGGTTCAAGGATGGAGCGTGACCCTACATCCCACTCCCAATTGACTCACACCACAAGTATGAAGCATGCCCAAGCCTGACCCAGAATCCATGTGTGTTACAAAGTCATCATTAGTCATCATCAGTATTTTCACTCTCTTTGGTGTTTAATTGTGAACGGCTCAATAGATTAAGCCATGTGAAATGAATCAAGGCTCTAAACCCTAAAATAGCTGATAAATGGTTTAAAGTCTCTTTCAGGGTGTTTTGTGTGACGCGACAGCTATAAATGCTTTAAAACAGGAAGCTGTCATCTCTGTCAGGTGACACCACAGTCCTATTTAGAGCTGCTGTGTTGTTTCTTTCAGCTTATTTGACTCAGTGTGACACCAGAGAAATGTCTTTTTCCCACATCAAGGGTCAATGTGTGTGTGCGTGTGTGTGTGTGTGAAACCAGAATAGCAGCAACACACAGAATCAGGGGAATTGGAGACAGGACTCACACAGAAAGACAAACACACATAGAGACAGAGGAAACCCAAGCGGGACACATTCATGTAGAAACAGATCTGTGCAGACAGACACAATACATGCATATGCATAGAAACACGTAAATAAACACATTGTTTCTTGTAGGAAGTGGAGTGTGAGTGCGTTATCTCTGCAGAGGCTTTAAAATACAATGGACCGCTTTACATTGTCTGCCTCTAATGCAAAGGCCAGTCGGTGAGTGTGTGTGTCTGTATGTGTGTGTGTGTGTGTGTGGTGGCCTTGCATTCAGCCGACAGTCATATTGTTTCTGTCAGAGTGATTGTGTGGATGTTAAATTGCTGTTTATCATAAATAGCACAATGGTTTTTATCGTATTGCATTGAAGGACAGGATATGACATCACAAGCCATACGTTTGTCACAGCAGAAGAACTACGGCCGAACGTGGGACAGCAATGCAGCTAGGAAATGTCCTCTGTCTGAAGAACGGTGGACGAACACAAGCAGCAGAGCAAAAGGGTGAAATCAGGCCAGGGATGTCAGCAGAGCCCAGTGTTGCTACTACTCTCTCTCTCTCTCTCTCTCTCTCTCTCTCTCTGCTGCAGTTCCAGCCCAGTCTCACAGCAGATTGTGTAATAGTCACAACAACTACATCTGGTGTTTCATTGACAGTTTCCATTCAGTTTCATGTCATCCAGCAAAAAACAAATGTCAATGGAAAGTCAGTTAGGATCCTTGTTCTTGGTGGACACACAAATAACATGAATCCATGTGCCTATGCAGCATCCAGAGCTGGTGACGATATTTTCAGTGGCCTATTACAGGTTACCTTACTTTACAAAATCGCATTGAGTTTGGGTAGTTTTGGTTTGGAAGATGAGGAATAAGATTGTCATTTGCGGTAAGTGTGGGTCTGGCACTGAGCATTGTTCTCTGTATCGTCTGGTGTTGTGGTGTTAAAGACACGTGAGTTGTGTTTTGAGCAGCAAAAGCCAAACCAGCCATGGGTTTAGAATTGAAGAAAACTTCAGACAAGGACAAGGAGAAGAGAAAGCAGCTCGACTTAAGGCGAGTCCACACTGGACCGAAAAATCGGCGTCTTTGAGAGAGTCGGCGTCCGTGACATGAGTCTGCTTGGTGTGGTCGCTCGAATCGGCCCACGTCGGCGTTCATTTCAGCCGATTCAGATGTGTAATCAGCCGTTCGAGTCGGTCACTCTTTTACCATTCTGATTGGTGGAGGCTAGCAGCTTGACTAGCGAATCAGTGAAGCCCGGAAGTGACGATGGTAAACATACCAGCTAACCAGTGGAATCGAAGAAGGTGGTCTAGAGAGGACCGCCTACTTCCGGTTTTCGTGTTTTTTGGCCCACAATACAGATTAGCGCCGCCTGTTGTTTTGGAGACATTACATCTCGCGCAAGCGCGGAATGTATGGCGTCGGCTGTAGTTCCGTAGGTGTGAACCGCCCATGTCGTTGTTCGAGTCGGCCATGTTAAGTAGCCCGCCGTCATTTACCGACGCGAATCGGGCAGTCGGTCCGGTGTGGACCCGCCTTTAGAGAAGCTTTGGCGGCTCACTGGGAGGACTTGGAGTCTAGTTCATGTTACTTATCTACATTCGGTGAGGAAGTTTGATGAGACAGACCCGGATTTTAAACATGTTTCAGATACTGAAAAATGGTCAGATGTGGTTAGAGTACTCATGTTGGCAGTATGTGCCTTGTGCTGAGGATGATTTGCATAATGATGCAATGAAATCACCTGTATTAAAAGCTTGGTCCCTGAAGCATATCATCAGAACTTTTGAAGGCCAATAAGCAGTGGTTGAATTCGGTTTTGTAAGGAGGGGTAGCCCTTGTTGATAGTATTGCTCATGTCTTTCAACGCATCTTTATTAACATCTGTGAAATCTCATCTCTGTTCAATCAGCCTCTGAATAAATGAACACAATTAGCTTAGATCACCTTGGTTATCTACTTGGGTATTGTCATACGGACTGATGTGCTTGTGCTGTAGGTAGCCCATATACTGGGAGGTTTACGGTAGGGCAAAGAAAGCACTTCTGCCGGACTTTTCATTAAATTAGCAGAAGCTGAATAATGTGATGGGAATTTTTCATTTAGTAGTTCATTATAGTATAAAAGCCTCCATCACAGTTATTTAGATGTATTATTTGGTATGTGGCTATGCTGTGTGTTCATAGAGCCCTGTTTACTCCGGTCCCCCCAATCCAAGCCCTGATCCAGGTGTTGTCCCAGCCGGCGCTGTGATGTGACGTACAGTACCTGCTCCAGACTGGCCCGTTTCGGGGTGTTGTAACAGTATGGTGTGGAGAGAACATGTGGTTTCACTGCCTGATTTTCCTCCGTCTGTTCCCAGGGTGGAACGGGTCAAAGGGAGGATTCATCTCTTTTGATAAACGAGGCTTTGAAAAGATAAGATGCATCACTCATGGGTACTTTGTCCAGGTGGATTAGCTGGTGAAAAAGTGGGACATGTGTTCAGTGTTTCCCACAGGATTTTTGGAGACTATGGTGGGGGGGCTCGCAATCCTCTAGGGGGGTCCTGGGGTATGCCCCCCTGGGAGAAAATTTTGAATAGATTTCATTTTAATGCATCAATTCGGTGAATTTTGAGAACCAAAATATGACTTATCAATTACTGACCAATTTCTTACAAACTGCTGGTACTGATACAAATGTTGACATACTAAATGGGGTTGAGGAGTTTAAGCATTCAAGAAAAGATGAAAACAAAAATGACTAAAACACAGTGCTGAGCCTTTATACTATTAGTTTATTATGACTATTATTATTATAATTATCATTATTAATATAAGTGGGTGACTATTCCTCAGCCTTCCTTAGTGTTTTGGTTTTGACATACGCGCATGCACTGTCAAACTCGCGCAGCTGAGGAGGGGGTAGGCGTGGGGGACGCCTTGCCATTGCAACGGGGGAAAACAGATCGTTGATGAGCCAAACCAGCCGCAAGGATTTCCCCTTATAATAAGCGTTGCTGCCCTCCTGTTTAGGCCTATCATTAGAGCCGCTAGTTAAGTCCATTTGCCTTGATGAAATAATTTTGGGCGAACATTGAGACTATGGTGGCCTAAATTAGATTATGCGGTGCGCCATAGTCTCATCAATGTGTGGGAAACACTGGTGTGTTTCCAGGTCAAGTATCATGTAACATCTGTAATGTGGTGTTGCAAACATCACATGATAGTTGTGGACATTTTGGGATGAAAATGTATCTAGTATGAAATCCGTTTGAATTTTTATTTTTATTAAAATTTTGAAATTTTAAAATTTAAAAGCATTCTTTCTATCAAATGGTGTCTAATCATGTGGTTGATGACTAAAAATTCAATAAATCAATAAGAAAATATGGGAAATTAACACAGATTTTTATAAATTGTAGCCACATTTTGACAAATTCCATGAAATTCCGCGTTTTAACAGTTGATTCAATCTTCATTGTCAAATTCCGTGTTTTCCGCATCGGGAAATCATAGGGCCCAGTTCTTGCACCTTTTCTTACAGCATGGGTTGAAGTGTGTTGAGATTTGCTATACACACTCAGTGTTTCCCCTAGAATCTTTTTCAGGCCCGGTGGTACCCACCGAAAAAACCCTAAACAGATGAGACGCGTGGGATGGTGTATTGGTGCAGTTGGATTAAGTCAGGTGGCACAGCAAGCAGTCTGCAATTCTGCAATCATTATATTTGCATTCAACATTTTTGTTCAACCAGAGTGTATTCAAGATCACAAGGAGAGAGTGACTTATTAAGGTGCCGGTTGATGGAAATGATTCAAAATTAGGGTCCGGAAAAATATGTCTGGAAAATGATGAGCATCACATTAATAGCTACAGATACATTAAAACACTACAACGACATATGAGTGCATAATGTCTTATTTTATCAAGTAAAATATAAGTTATAGGTTTACTCAACAGCAGTTAACTCAAAGTTCCACATCTTATCAAGAACAATCCTCCCCCACAGGGGGGGGCAAACGGGCTTTGGCCCGTAAACCGGTTGTACATATGTCATCACGTCCTAATACTACACACACATGGCTTGATGTTGTTTTGAAGGAGCGCCGTCTCTGCATATATTTCTCAACACTCGACCTGCATCAGCGCATGTGCGCACGAGCGGATCTGTGCGAGCAGGCAGCGCGAGCGCAGCGGGTTTTGGACGGAGACACACAGCGGCATTTTTATTATGTAAAAAATATATATTATGTACCCTATGGACCCCAGGAAGATTAGTGGTCGCCAAGGCGGCAGCTAATGGGGATCCATCCATCCATCCATTTTCTACCGCTTATCCTGTATGTAGGGTCACGGGGGGGCTGGAGCCAATCCCAGCTGTCATTGGGCGAAGGCAGGGTACACTCTGGACAGGACGCCAGTCTATCACAGGGCCGACATGTAGAGACAGACAGGTAACCAGTCTATCACAGGGCTGACATGTAGAGACAGACAACCATTCACGCTCACATTCACACCTACGGGCAATTTAGAGTCACCAATTAACCTATCCCCATCCTGCATGTCTTTGGACTGTGGGAGGAAGCCGGAGAACCCGGAGAGAACCCACGCTTACACGGGGAGAACATGCAAACTCCACACAGAAGGAACCCGGGCCGACCCGGGAATCGAACCCAGGTGCTGTGAGGCGAGAGTGCTACCCACTACACCACCGTGCAGCCTAATGGGGATCCATCTAATAAAAAAATAAATAAATTATAAATGTACTGGTCCGGTATTGGTCCGGTTCCGCTCATACCACGAGTCTGAAGAGTGCAACAGCTTGTCAAAATACAGTGTAAACTTTCCGTGTTTTCAAAGTAGAAAGCGACATCGTGGTGGTTTAACGAGGCAGAGCGGCATCAGAACAACATCAAGCACGTAAAGTACACGAAGAAGAACGTAGCGGGAGCGCGCGGCATGGATTGTTGCGGCCACGCGTCTTGCGGAGCAAGTCTACTGTGCTGCGCGGAGGCATCCTAATGTAAATTATTATTGATTCATGAATGAATTGATAGGTGGCTTATTTTTGGTATATTGGTTTTTTTTTTTTGGCCTGGCGGCAGGTCTCCTTGGCCTGGTGCCCCCGCCAGGCCTGTACAATGGTAGGGGAAACACTGACACTAGTTACAGTTTCAACTTCATGGCCCACCTGGGGTTGGTTAGTCAGCCACAGTGGGTCCTTTTTCTATGTTAACGTCGGGGTTTCCATCACTTCCTGTTGCTTTCTCTCTCTTAATGAACTTCCAGGATCCAGTTTGTAGGTGTGAGGAGGATGTTGGGACAGAATGGCTTCCTGGTTGTAGCTAACTGTTTGTTGACTATTCATTTGTTGGTCCTAAGGGGATCGTTAATGGGAACACGTAGTCCCGGTGTTCCCGGTCTATAAAGCCTGACTGCTCATAGCTGTCTCTCTCTCTCTCTCTCTCTCTCTCTCTCTCTCTCTTCGCTTTCTTCTCCCTACAGGCACCCTTCTGTTTAGATTAGTTTGCTAAACCAACCAGGGAAAGGTGTCACATCCATGGTCTGGATCAGATGGTCACCATCTGTTATGAAGTTTGAATCAGTTTGGTGGAGAGCACAACAGGACTTGTTTAACACTTGAATCACAAAGTTTAGGACTTGATTTGGGGCTGGTTTGTCTTAACTAAAGACTCGATTCAGGACTTGGTGGACTTAACTTGGTCTTCATTCCAGACTTGACTTGGTACTTTTTGGTTTCAACTCCCTTCTTGACTTGGAATTTGAAGTTATGACTCACTTGAGTGTGTAGAAAGACACAGACTTTGTGACGTGTCTTTAAGTAGTTGAGTGTTGAGTTCCAGTCTTCTCAGCATCTCTCGTCTATTTCAGGACTCTTCACCAAAGCCAGACATGGAGCAGAAGCTGCGTTCAGCCTCCAGCGTCGATGAGCTGATGAGTCTCATTTATCCGTCCTACTGGGCTGCTCTGAAGTGCAAATCCAAACTCTCTGCTGCTGCTGCCTCTCCAGCCTCCAAGCTTCAGCCTCGCCGACTGAGGCCCCTGGCTGATACAGAAGAGCCCATGTTTGCTGCTGCCTACCTCAACTTGGATCTTCTGAAAAGTATGTTTTCACTTTGTTTTAATGTTCCTTTCTAGATATTGTTGTTTATTCAGAAGTGTAAAAAGCAAGTACTTATTATTATGACTTTACATGCGTTCACACTATATTAGGAACATGTTTCAGCATGAAATGGCATACTGAAAACATTTCAAACAAGAGCATTAATGTCAGACATTTGAACATAAATGTTTGAGTAGGATACTGTTAAAAATATCTTTGCAAAGTATTTGCTTCTTGACATTGTGGACATTGCTCACCTTTAAATGCATGTAAAAGGTTGTGGACACATGAGAAAAGGTGCATTCATGTCTGGACATTTTTGGTAGCGTTCAGGAAGGTTAAAAAGTAATTGCTGCAAAGGAGCTCATGCTCTGGTGACGTTGGACTACTTTAATGCTTGCTTGTCTTCATGTCTTGTCAACGTGTGTCCACCGCTGCTCTGGTAACAGCTATAGACCCTTTTACAGCCGGTCGTCAGAAATATGTGTGTGCATGTTGGCAGTGGTGTTTTGCACCAGCCATCCAGACCAGTTTGAGCAGGGGTTCCCAAACTTTTCAGCCCTCAAGCTCCAAAATAACGCCAGAGACTGGCGACCCCCACTATCCCCAGAGGTGACTGAAACATAAGAATGTGTGAGTACAGGACAAACACACAGTGATAGGTGTATCCATACAAGGGCATTACAACAACACAAAAGAACAGCCTGACAACCAATATATGATTTTACATAAACAATTTATTATCAGATAAAGGCAGAATATCTCAGTCAAAGTCATCTCCATGGACATTGTTGCCGTCATGTGCAAACTTAATTTTGACACAATACTTTAATTTCCATGTTACCAGAAGAACATCTCAGTCAAAGTAATGCAAATCATCTTGCAAAACCCCTTGGCATCACGCGACCCCCCGGGGGTCCCGACCCCCACTTTGGCAACCCCTGAGTTAGAGGCTTTGAAGTCAAGCTGAAATAAAAAAAGATGCACTTTAACATCACAAAAAGTCAATTCCTCCTCTTTTCATATGAAATTACAATTCCATTTCTTTCTGGAAAACAAACATAAACATAGATGAGAATGTTTTTAAAATTGATTGAAGGCTTTCAGAGGACACTTACATGTTCTGTTGGTGTTTTCAACAGCTGCTACAAGCAACCAGTCACCACTTAACCTGGTCACTTGCTAAAGGGGCTGTATTTAACATTCAGTGCACTATTCGCACTCAGTGCGAATGAAGTCACTCTCCCTCTGTGTGTGTTGTGATCAGCTTCTCCTTGCTCTGTTTACACAGTTGGCCAGCTGTTTTAAAATGCATGTCAGAGTTCCCCGTTGCTCTGCTGTCATACGGCGGTTACACTGACAGTCCGTGTCCATGTCATGGTGTTTGCCATTCTGTACATGTCCTGAATGGTCTAGTGACTTTATGCTTGTATATTTTACATGTATACTGCTTGTATAGAATTTCTAACTGATGTAACATTACACTCTAGGTTTCTCTAACGAGTACATTTACACATGTGGCCACTAAATACTTGGCCTCTTGCTAATGTATTCCACCCACTCATTAATAGCACACAGATCTAGAAAGTCGATTTCTTTGGTTGTATTTGCAGTCTTTGGTGGTTAATGTCTTTGCTTGACAGAAACCACTAAGCTTAGTGGGTCATAGAGGAAGTAAACACGTAGCTTGATCTGGATGTTTACGTTGTTATGACAAGTGAAAGCTAACGCTAGCTTAGCCAAACCAACCGATCAATAAACACACATAAGATGACAATTCAGCCCATATAAAATTAACCAACAATAATGATCAACAGCCATCAACCTAAGGATCTTAGCAAAGCATTGTCACATGTTGGGATGGATTAATTAGAGAGATAAAAGTGACATTCATGGGAAGTTAGTTAGCATAAATGCCGATTGTTAGCATCCGAATAAACTTTGAAAAAAGTCACAAATTTGCCACTTTAAACCGGAATATTGCCCACCTCTCTCGGCTAAGTTTTTTTTTTTTTTTCCTGCAGGCCCTAATTCGGCGTCGTACATACGTGACAAATGAATAAAGAAATTGAATTACAAAAAAAAATTATAAATTAGAAATAATACACAAAATGTGATAACTCAAAAAGAGTTATTACCACCTGCAAACTGTATTTCAGAAAAAAAGTGGAACTCTAATTACAGTTAGTAGTTACTGAACATTATAATGAAGACTACATTTCCAAAGACAAATCTAATTTGAAAATGATGTCTTTCTGAATTCAGATTAGATTTAAAAGGAAATGATCCATAGTCCAGCACTTATTTCCCCTCAGATAGATAGCAGGCCACCTTTGAGTGTCACTCAGTGGATATCAAGACATTCTGATGTTGCATTTCAAAATAAGTCCTTTAAAGTCCTATATGAGTCAACTTCCCTAAAGATTTACATAAAGCAGTCTAGGTATTGTATACTGAAAATGTATTCAGCTGTTGCAAAGGAGTATGACATGAAACCTTAAAATAAATTTTAATAAAAACAAACAAACAATTCAACACCACTTTTGGTTCCTACCTTTGATTGCTCAAAAATATGCTGTACTTGATTCTGTGTTTTTAAAATGTATGTTTAAATGCTACAAGAGCATACATAATAGATTTAGCCTCTTGATTTTGCTATCTAAGTGCACAAGATTGATGCATTTAACTTTAAAATGTACAAAACAGCATGCTGTCTTATCAGGCCCGATTGTAAACTCTGTTCTGCTCTGCAAAGTGTAATATTTCTATTCAGACATAATACAAGTTGTACAGTTGTGTGTTAAAAATATGAAATATCTGTTGACCACAGTTGTGACATGGCAACATTGGAATATATAAATGTAGCAACCACACATTTGTGTATGAGTGTATGATTTGTGTTTTTGCCATCCATGTGTCCACCCAACCCCGTCTCACAGCTGTTTGTAGAATAGTCACGAAATGCAACCTATTGCTTTCTTGTCCAGGGACACCGACACATCCATGTGACTATGCAACATCCAGAGCTGGTGGCGTAGTATTTCATATTAAGAAATACTACTAACAGTGGCATATGCTGTTTATTCCCCATACAATTAATTCTAATGGTTTTAATGACCTTCCAACTGCTCCATCAGCACCATGAGCAGGTCAGGATTTCCATTTGTTGTTAAACGATGAGTTTGTGATGACCTTTTGCTCAACTTTACAAAGTGTTTCTTTTTCCAAAACCTAACTTGATTTTATAGCTTAATGTCGTCCCAAAATAAAAACATTATGCAAACAAGAAAGTCGTACTGAGCGACGCCAAATAAATGGGATCAGTAGATGTCTGTGTCTTGAATATTTCACTAACTGCCGTGAGACTGTTGGTACAGCAGCTGAGTTTAAAAAGACCCGTTGCTTGGTGGCGGTCTGACTTTCTGTGTATGTGCAGGTATAGAGTCGGAGTGGAGGAAGACTCAGTGCATGCCCAGGGAAGTGTGTGTCGACGTGGGCAGGGAGTTCGGAGCTCCCACCAACATCTTCTATAAACCACCCTGTGTGTCCGTCTACAGATGTGGAGGCTGCTGCCACTCTGAAGACAAACAGTGCAGGAACATTTCCACTGGTTACCTCAGCAAAACTGTAAGCACATCTTCTCTTCTTTGTATGATGGGCTCACGTGTGGATCTGTGTATGTGTGAGAAAAGGTCGGACTCAGATGTTTGGCTTGCATGTTTTATTTCCTTTCATTTTGACTTTCAACCTGTAGTGTTGGATAATGTGACCTGGTCCAGTTTAGCACATGAATGAATGGGAGAGTCACTGTTACCAAAACAAGCAGTGACGTCTGGGATATCCAGTTACTGTTAGCAGGTGCCCACCTTGGAGCTCCCTCTACCTCTCCTGTCATGTAGCTCATGTAGACTTGGGTTTTGGACATAAAGGAATACTTCACAGATTGTCATTAAGGTTTGTATCGTTAGAATCCCTTATGATTTTTGAATGATCGTGGATAATTTCCTGATTTTCCCCAGAGACGGAGATCTCCCTATTTCTATTCTGAAAAAGAGCCTCCAACGGCGCAAATATCGTCATTTTGCATCATCGGGGGCTCTTTGGTTAGAGAGGGTAAGACGACAACATTAGTTCCTGATGTTTTCAACCCGCCTATAGGAGGCAGAACCCACTGAGGCTACAGACCTGTTACAGACCAGTGGTGGACCCACTGAGGCTACAGACCTATTACAGGCCAGTGGTGGACCCACTGAGGCTACAGACCTATTACAGGCCAGTGGTGGAACCCACTGAGACTACAAACCTGGTACAGACCAGCGGTGGACTGTAGAAGAAAATGTGTTACCTTACAATTCTTATTTGTATCTCATACTAATATTCCTTTCTCTCGGAACATCAGATGTCCTGCTGAGCTGTTTTCATTGTGCTTAACCCTTGCCATCTTGATGAAAAGACCCTTTGATCTGTCCCCCTTCCTGGACCGTCTCCGAAACACCTTCATCTCACATACTTGATCAAGGCCTTCATGAATGACCCCTGTTGTGACATTATGTAGAAAGAACCCAACTAGTCCGAGGGAAGTCACACCATTCTGTTGTCTCGGGACGTCTCACCCACTTGGGAGAGACGCGTATTGAATCAATGTAAATCCACTGTTTAGACCTGCCCCTTTAGCTATCCCTCACCCCACATTATTTAGAATGGACTGTGTGGCAACGCAACATTGCCCTTTCACCACTGTCAGTGATTACACCTCATTTGAACCAGCCACAGAATTGGACCTGAAGACTTTTCTTCCACAGGACCGACTGAGGCTACAGACTTACTACAGGCCAGTGGTGGGACCCACTGAGGCTACAGACCTACTACAGGCCAGTGGTGGGACCCACTGAGACTATAGACCTGTTACAGACCAGTGGTGGAACCCACTGAGACTACAGACCTGTTACAGAGCAGTGATAGGACCCACTGAGGCTACAGACTTACTACAGGCCAGTGGTGGGACCCACTGAGACTATAGACCTGTTACAGACCAGTGGTGGAACCCACTGAGACTACAGACCTGTTACAGAGCAGTGATGGGACCCACTGAGACTACAGACCTGTTACAGAGCAGTGGTGGGACCCATTGAGACTACAGACCTGTTACAGACCAGTGGTGGGACCCATTGAGACTACAGACCTGTTACAGACCAGTGGTGGGACCCACTGAGACTACAGACCTGTTACAGACCAGTGGTGGGGCCTCACTTCAGACCCGGGGTTGCACACAGTTTGTGAGAGCTGACTTGGTTTTGCAAAAAAATGACTCTCTTGTTCTCTGAGAGATGTCTAATGTTATATACAATACCTCGCTGTTATTAAAAGGTTACTGTTATTATTGCATGCCTCATAATATTACGTATATTTTTTATACCTCTGCGCCTGCGACTTTGTCCGTCCGTCTCAGTCTGTCTCAGTAAACCCCAAAGGGATCTGCTTCGTACACCTGGACTCAGCTATGAGAGGATTTTGGTTCAAGGTCAAAGTCAAGGTCACTGTGAACTCATGTCTGTCCCATCCACGGGAATGAGATATCATGGATGTACCATAAACTGTAAAATATGGACGTTGACCAGTGAAGCTTAAAGGTGGTGGGTCCAGACGGCGACGATACAGCCATAAAAATGGTTAAAGAGGTGGATTGTTGGGACTGAGGCGGTCCAGGGGGACGCAGAAGAGCAGACAGCTAGTATAAATTAGAATTACAATGACATATCAAGTTTTTGGTTCTACCTCAGAAGTACATTCTCTGAATTCTTTATATAGCTTACAGTGTTCCAAGAAGTCTGGAACCTTCATTAAAACCATAGGGGTCTTGAGACAGAGGGCCCTAGTTTTGTACAAATTTTGTAAAATACAGCAGCTTGTGCCTGGTCTTATGCAGCAGCCTGTTCTGTCCGTGGAAACGCGCAGCGTGGTGGGAGCGGCGGCGCTGCTTCTGTCATTGGGTTGTCAAGTGACAAAACTTGCACTGCACCTTGCCTGGCGCATTAAAGGTGAGGAGAGGAGCTCATTTGATTGGTGAAGATCTGAATCGGCTGTATTAATCCCAGTCCACGCCTTGTCTCCTCCTCATCTCCCACTCACGCCTTCTTCTCCTCCCTCTTTCCCACTTGTGGGGGGAGAAGTGACAGGAGGCGTGCCTGCGCCCGACTGCATTGTGCACGAAACTTGCAAAGTTCAGGCGGACACACCCCGTCGGCTTGGCGCAGGTGCACTGCGCCCCGACTGCGCCTGGTCTACGAAACTAGGGCCCAGAGAGTGAAATCCTAAAGTCCAGGTCCAAAGGGAGTTCCTCTCCCCCACATAAACTCTGCTCCTCAACTCATTCAAACGCCTCCATCCAAATCGTTTCTTCAGTAAAGTGATGATGTCACCAGGTAACTCATTAGCATAATATATATGTCCAGCTAGTCAAACAAAGCTAGTCAGAGTGGAGCTGAGTGTGGAGTCTCCATGTAAAGAAGACGAACGTAAACGTCCTTCGTCTGGACTTCTAGAGGAAGAGGAGCTGAAGAACAAGAGGCTGAGATTCATGACATCACTATTCCTCAGCAGAACGACTCCTGGTATCTGGTTCTGGTTCTGGCTTTTTCTAGTAGGATCAAGATAAGGGGCAGAATACTTAAATTCACACATTTACAGTATAGTTCAGATGCAGGAGCTCTGGAGTGTGTGTGTGTGTGTGTGTGTGCGTGTGTGACTTTCTACTGGTCTCCAGACTGCATTTGTGGTTAAAGAAGACGTTACAAGCATGTGGTTTGCTCGTAATTGACATCTGCTGTGGTCAGAGGAACTGTGTGTGTGTGTGTGTGTGTGTTTTCTCTTCCTGAGGCGGCCCTCTTCACCATGGGGCCATAAATCACTGCTGAAATTTGATTTGACGGAGTTTGTTTGAACTGGCCATGAAAGTTGCTGTAAAATAATAAATCAATTTAAGTTAATTTAGAGATTTTTATTGAGTTTCTCTATAAACCCATGTTAGCATGGTGATGACAGCAGCTCATGCAGAAGTGTTGTGCAGTAGTTTGCTGTGTTTTGTTCCTGGAGTTCATTTGATGGCCGGAGTTAGAAACACCCATCAGCGTTGGGGGAGGCACCATGGAGACAAGCACGGACCCACAGATGCAGACAGATGAGGTTCAGTGCTCAGGCTCACTGTTTAATATCAGGTACAGTACTCAGGTCGGTGGTCGGCGGGGGCAACGGGACAGAAACCCTGCAGACAACAGGCAGAGTGAAGAAAGAGGAGCAAACATACAAGGAAGAGACGCTGGATCTCAGGTATGGGAGGAGAAACACAGCTTACCAGAGGGGGGAGACAGCTGGACACAGGTGGGACACCTTCGGGCAGGGCAGGGAATCACACAGACAGGAAACCCGTCAGGATGTGGGGATCTATGATGAGATCACACAAGAGTTAACAAAATAAAACAGGAAATGAAAACGGAAAATATGCACCACATAAAAGGACGGGAGCATGACATAATCTTCATAAAAACATGCATTTATGAGATTTTAAACACACTGTGAACTGAAAAATTAAAATTTTTAAAATCTAAAGCAAAGAATAAGCTGGTTCGAGGGAACAGAAAGATATTTTTAATTTTAATAATTTGAATATTTTGTTCACTATACATTTCTGGCCAGAAAATAAGATAATCTGACTCATAAATTCTGCTCTGATTACTGTGTGTACTGTGTCCACATTAAAGACATAAATATAATAGTATTCTATGAGCAATGATCAAGCAGCTGAGACACCTGCCACCCAGGGCGCATATAAATAATATTTAGCTTCACTAGTCAACAACACTGTCGTGATAAGTCACTTATGGAACACAAACCTCCAGCAGCAGCTGATGCCGTCTTTCCCCAAGTATCCGAGTTATACCAGCAGTTGTTTGGTGATGATATCTTGGATGGAGAGCTGATGTTTACTTTGGTGTACAGTAAATGCTTCTGCTTGCTGTTGACCGGAGCAGTGTTTCACAAAATCCTGCATGTTATCTATAAACACTCCACACGGCGTGACTTCGTCTTCCTGCAGCTGGACGAGGACGAAACATCGGTACACAGAGAGGACAGAGAATCCTGCACATGGTGGTGATACATAACACAACATGTGTGGTTATGTAACCGGACAACTGGGCCATGCTTTGGGTCACCAAACCCCGTTGTGATGCCATAACAAGCAGAGGTGTGAAACAATGGATTGGCGGTTAGGTCAACGACTCTCTTGATGTATCGCATCCTAAATGATCAACACCGCTGCACAACTTTTACACTCAATGAAAGCATGCAGTCAGATCAATCTGAATACATGTGTTATTTAGCTTTTGCTGTCAAACATCAGTCTGTAATAAATAAAAAAGCTAGTATCTGTGTGAGCCACCTCAGTACATAAACATTATGAAGTATGTATCCTTCTGCAGGGCTTTTCACACAACCCAGGGAGTTCTGTGGTCTCCCTGAAGTATGTATCCTTCTGCAGGGCTTTTAACACAACCCAGGGAGTTCTGTGGTCTACAACACTAAGGTGTTCATAAGCAGCTCAGACTAACACACACACACACACGTACACACACACACACACACAGTTCCTTGCTTTTAACACTTGATGAGTCAGCCCAGTATTCCTCATTTGAAATGACACAACCTCAACCTTGGCAGAGTGGGTGGGATGGGTTTGATCGGAGCTCAGAAAAATGCAAAGAAAAAATAATTTTCAACTGATGGAAATGGCTTCATGACCTCTCATGATACAATGTGCTCTTAAGGTGTTTCCATCAATCAAGCACCCAAGGGTAGTTCATTTTCTAACTTTGCTCAGGCTCAGGTCCTCTATCCTCTGTCCTCAGGCTCGGGTCCTCTATCCTCTGTACTGTTAGGAAACTGTTGATAAACTAATGGGACTTTCCTCAAATTGAATGTAAAAAATCCCCAAACTCACCTCAGACATACAGCTCAATGGGCTCTCTGAAATGACTCCTCTGCCTTTTCAGGCTGGGGGCAAGCTGTCACAGCAGAGGTTTAAACTGTCCGACAGACATCCTGAAGTAGGTTCTGAAGTGGCCCTGATCCAGTTTAAGGTCTTGAACCAAGGAGTGGAACTCTCAAAGTTCTCCTCTTTTTTATAATAACAGATCTTCCTTTTTCTCCCCTTGCCTCAGAAGAATTCGTTATTTCATGCCGTTTATTCACATTGCTGTTGGTGTATAAAGGCCTTCAGAATTAAAGCAACACTAAGGAGTATTTAGTGTCTTAAAATAATGTTTCCAAAATGTTTCAGTGGTTCATCACCTCGAAACCAAGTGAATGGCACTCGCTCTGCAGCCCTCTACTAGCTGTAACCGCACTATGTAACTTTGCCTCGTCAGGTAGCGGTTTTGTAGTTCTAATGAGACTACGAATTTGACCTGCTTAACGGCAAGCGTTACAAAGTTGCATAGAGATCAGTGGGAGAACACCCGGCAGGTGCGTGGAAGATACCTTGCAGCTAGGTAGTTTTTAATTTGCTGTCATGGCAGAGCCTGCAAAGAAAAGGAGGAGTATAATGTCAGAAGAGGCGGAGAAAAGAAAACAGGAGCATGACAAAAAGAGCTCGTACGAGAGTGAATATTGGACCGGCTCACACTCGTTGGCGAGAGCTGAAGGAGGCTACAAAATGCAAGGCGGATGGTGACTTGGCTTTGTTGCTGCTGGCCTTGTAAATAATACCGGTAATCTTTTTTTTTTCCAACAGTGTGCATCTGTGTACAATACATTGTCGATTATTTTATTGGCTCATGTTAGCTAAGCCGTTAGCTATTGTGCTAATATATATGTAACTATCGCTATGGCTCATGTTAGCTAATCTTAGCTAAGGCGTTAGCTACTCTACCATGTCACTGGACATCGTTCAAATCATTCATCGTTTCCAGAGCCGGTTCTGCATACAAACAAATAACGTGCGTGCGACGGTAGGCTGCGGTGGGCAAAATTGTTTACGACGGCAGTAATGGACAATTCCGCTTCCAACCTGTAGGGGGACCGAAGAGGAAAACTTCTTAAGTGTTGCTTTAAAGTCATCTTATCACTGTAAGTGTGGTAGTGAAGGTAACAATGCTGCAATAAATACCTGCCAGTCACAAGGGAGCCCTGCCCTAAACATCATTGACTAAATGATCATCATGCTGTATTGAAGAAGAGCAGGTTAGTTTCATCTCGGCGCCACAGAAAGTGCATTCCATTAGTGTATCTAAAGATCAAACGTTCGCCCTGTTGCACATTTTGAAAATTGCACAAAGGTGTTTGAATTACTTCTTGGATTCTACAAAATTCATAAACCTTAATGAAGCGTGCCACTCTGAAGTTAAGGTGAGGGAACGACGCCAGGGTCGAGCTGCAAGGCGTTCTCCTGGCACCACCAGCCCGGCTGTGTGTGCAGAGACACAGTCTGTTTGACTTTTCACAATACATTCTTTCACTCCACGGTTTCCCCCCAAACTGCTGTTCTTGGCTGCAATCTCAGACGACTGGCCAGAGTTTAGAGCTTTACATCGTACGTCATTCAGATGATGGCAGACTAGATAGACAATTTACACTTCATCTGAGTTCAATGTGATCATCTGACAGTCGATGTAAAGAGAGGTGAGTACTTAAACATTTGCCCTTTCTGTGGGTTGTTTCGTAACCCCCAAAGTTTCATTGCACTGATTTTCTTTGGCAGTGTCTTGAAGCAGCTGGCAATCATTGAGAGGTTTCAACACTTAGCAGGTAATAGAAGTTGTGCTTAACTGTATAATTTACTATTTGACTGACCGTTAGTATCTTTAAGCATTTATGTCTGTCTGGTGGTTCTCTGCAGAAAAGTTTAGCTCAACACCTGCGCTGTCATGGATCTTGACTCTACAGTCAACCACTTTCTCTCTAAGACGGCGGTTTATTGTGTCTTTGCCTCGTCTATATGGTGACTGATGTCATCTGGCTTTGTCATTGTTGGCCCCTGTAACACTTCACATATGCTATATTACTAATATTTTCATAGAGTTTTACCGCATGCAGGCTCGGTGCCGGTGGCTTCTTTATCGGTGTCACGTCATTGCTGCATTGCTGCACATGGCTGCTACATCAGCCACTCAGACAGACAGTATGTATGACATTGAAAACCACACACAACCAGTGATCCAGTGATTGCATTATTTAAAAAAATATGCCCATAATTCTGACTTAGTTCTCTCCGATGACTGAAAGATATCTGGTGCGCTGTCACGGTCTTGTGCAATGTTGACTTGGAGACACAACAAACACGTTGTATACTTTGCCCTCCAAATAAACTACTCAGCCTTGTTTCATTCCCAGGGCTTCAAACATGGCCATTTGTCACAGCCTTCTGCATCTGATACCTAAACACAATGCACCTTTACAGGATCCAAGGATGATCTATTGTCATTATGCAACACAGGGATGAAATGCAGTTGAAACTCATTTGCATGATATTGGTGGAGGTGCAAAGACTTCCAGGCATATATTTCTATAATGTATATATATATATATATATATATATATATATATATATATATATATATATATTCATAATATTGCCAAAAGTATTCACTCACCCATCCAAGTAATTGAAATCAGGTGTTCAGTTAATTCCAGCGTGGTACTGTGATAGGATGACACCTGTGCAACAAGTCCAGTCGTGAAATTTCCTCACTCCAAAATATTCCAGTCAACTGTCAGTGGGATTAGAACAAAGTGGAAGTGATTGGGAACGACAGCAACTCAAGAAGTGGTAGACCACGTAAAATGACGGAGCGGGGTCAGTGGTTGTGAGGCACATATTGTGCAGAGGTCGACAACTTTCTGCAGAGACAATCGCTACAGACCTCCAAACTTCATGTGGCCTTCAGATTAACAGTGTAGAGAGCTTCATGGAATGGGTTTCCATGGCAATCAGCTGCATCCTGTAAAGCGTGTAAAGCACGCCGCCACTGGACTCTAGAGCAGTGGAGACGTTCTCTGGAGTGAAGAATCACGGCTCTCCATCTGGTAATCTTATGGACGAGTCTGGGTTTGGCGGTTGCCAGGGGAATACTTGTCTGACTGCATTGTGCCACCTGTAAAGTTTGGTGGAGGGGGGATTATGGTGTGGGGTTGTTTTTCAGGAGCTGGGCCTAACCTCAATCTGATAGAACACCTTTGGAATTAATTAGAGTGGAGACTGAGAGCCAGGCCTTCCCGTCCAACATCAGTGTGTGACCTCACAAATACACTTCCAGAAGAATGGTAAAAAATTCCCATAAACACACTTCTTAACTTGTGGAAAGCCTTCCCAGAAGAGTTGAAGCTGTTATAGCTGCAAAGGGTGGACCGACGTCATATTAAACCATATGGATTAAAAATAGGATGTCACTTATTTGCTGCAGTAGCTCTTCTCAGCTTCTCTCTGAAATGCTCTATTTGAGCTCATGCCCCTCCCTCCAAAAAGGTTCACTCTGCTCTAATTGGTCAGCTGGACCAATCTAATGTGATTGGTCGACCTCTCAGTGTGTTCGTCAGAAAAGCACCGCCCCCTCACCAGAACTAGATACCTGGAGTTGTTCTGCTGAGGAATAATGACATGAATCTCAGCCTTGTGTTCTTCAGCTCCTCTTCCTCTAGAAGTCCAGACGAAGAACGTTTATCAAGTCAGCTCTCAATCACTGTGTGTGCAACCCAGAGTCTGTGGCCTCAGTGGGTCCCGCCCCCTATAGAACATGAGGAACTAGTGTTGTAGTCTACCTTTTAACCAAAGCAGCCTCCAATGATGCAAAATGATATTTGCGTCATCGGAGGCTCTTTCAGAATAAAAATACAGATATCGCCCATCTCTCAAGTTTTACACAAAAGACTATAAACTCATTGAAGGAAAGAGAAGAAGAAGAAAAGCTGAATAGGTCCTCTTTAAAGGATACTTGATCCTTGTGAAGGAGGTCCACCTTCTGCAGGAAACTAGTCTTTGAACTCCATGCCTTGCTTCAAGTCAGCGACAGGAAGTGCAAGTATGAAGATGAACAAGTGAAAACACGACCACAGAAAAACAAATAAATGAAACGTGTCCAGATTAATGTTTCAACTCGTTCTCAAGAAGGTCATTGTGATCTCAGTGTGTGTGTGTGCATGTGTGTGTGTGTGTGTTTTGTAACCAACTGACCTCTCTTCTAAGGTCGGCCTCAATGATGTCCTCATTAGGATGAGAGGCTGACAGACAGTTTAAGCTGTTTAAGGGTTTTCAATAGGAGTCATTGAGACTAATTAGTTTCCATTCATGCTGTTCAACTCAGTGGTTGAAGGAATGAAGTGCTGTCAGGGTTTATGTCTGTTCAGTGTGAGTATGTGATCAGTGCCATGTGAAAAACCAAGCACAGCTCCTTGTTACTCTTTGTGTGATCCTCCACATTCTTGCTCATTGTCTTCACATTCACATGTTCTCATTTCCCCCGAGATTCAAGCTTCAGGTTGAACTCCACATCGAGGGCTCCCTGTTAAGGGTTCTTCTGAGAAGAATGTGTGATATAGTGGCTGCTTGTGATGGATTACCTTTACTGACTGAAGTCCTTTCCAGTTGGATGAGACAAAGTCAGCGTCACACAATGATTTAAAAATATATTTAGTTGTAAGACATGTATGAAAAACCTTAGACTGTGCACTGATGGATCTGAGGGCCACATATATATGACGGCACCTCCAGCTGTTATATGAGTCTGAGTCAAGACAGTTAATAAGCTGTTGATAAAAAGTTAACCTGAACAGTACGATAGGTATTTTTCTGCCTCCTACTGGCCAAAAATCTATTACAGATTTAAACTGCTTGAACACAATTTTGTAAACAGTGGTATTTTATTCAAAACACAACACATAACTAACAGAATCACACACCCCATTTGCAGAATACCTATTTTTTTGGCGAAATGAAACACTTCTAAAAATTACACATTTCTTGATAAAAAACATACTTTGTTACCGTAGGAAACACATGTTTCATATGATTATATTATGTTTGAACTAGTTACACGCTGCTGTGATAAACCTAAAAGACTCTTAGCACTTCTACTTCCCAATGATTAGATTAGGCTACTATAAACAAAGTATACAGAGAAAGTACATATACAGTACTACTGTAAATTCACCAACACTACACAAGGCCAAAGTTGCAGACTGATGAAAATAAAATGCCTTTGTCTCCATGCCCAACATTACCAATGTCAACCTGGAGAGTCATACATAACAATAACACATGTCAGATTCATAACAGAACAAAGTAACACTTTAGAGTACTGTACTGTCGCAATCAATGTCCTCATGCCAAGGTACCTCACATACCTTCCACCGCCATGCAGAGAAAAACTCCTCAATAGGATTAAGGAATGGAGAGTATGGTGGAAGGTATAGTACGGTAAATGGTGGATGTTGGTATAACCAATCTTGGATGTGTATTGATCCGCTTGGTTTACTGCTGTGAGGATGTTTTGCGATTGGTTTAGGAATGCAAGAATGAGGCGTGTGTTATAAGGGCCAATTTGGGCTTTACTTTTGATAAACTGATTGATATATGCAGCCACCATAACCAATGTGTTCATTCATGACATATTCACCAGTCTTATGTTGTGATGGTGCAGATATTTGGACACACTATCGTAGTCCAGTGACGGAAGATAAGCTGGTTTTATATTTCCAAGTAACTGGTGAAAATCTTCAGTGGCACTGAGACATGAGTTAGTGTCTGCATGAGACTCACTGGCCTTTCAACTAACTCCGACAGGTCGAACAAACACAGGACTTTCACCCAGGAGACAGCTGTTCATGTCTTTATTATGGGAGCTTGTAGAGCCCTAAGCGACAACTTCTTGCTCCACCATTCCTCTCACTTCATCCATTTTGCTTCTCGTCTTGATTCACCTCGTCCGTCTCCGACTCTCCCCTCTTGCTCTTTCTGCAGCTGTTCGAGATCACAGTGCCGATCACCCAGGGAACCAAGCCGGTGACCATCAGCGTGGCCAACCATACCCAGTGCAGCTGTCTGTCCAAGCTGGATGTCTACAAGCAAGTCCACAGCATCATCAGGAGGTCCCTGCCTGAGTAAGAGCTCATACTCACTGCATCATCATGCTCACACTCAACCTGCAGATTCGGTCAGCTCAAAAACCAAAGGAGACCTCTGCCTGGCGCCCGTCTGCTCACAGCTGTATGTGTGTGTGTGTGTGTGCGTGTGGTTTCCTTTTTCCAGCCCAAGTGTTCTTACTGGTACACACACACACATGCACGCGCACACACAAAGAGTATTTGAATCTATTGTTAAAGACGTCTCTTCCTGTGCTGTGTTACTGTAGGAAACACTTTTCACATTAGGTTTTGATTAACTTCACAGAGCCTTGAAACGCGTGTCCGTTCCTGAGTGCTCCGATAGATAACAATAATAATAATACATCGGTTTTATATAGCGCTTTTCCAGATGCCCAAGGTTAAAAGCAAGAGAGTAAAGGTGAGTTTTGAGGGCTGTTTTGAAGGATGGAAAAGGGTTGGCGTTGTGGATTTGGCTAGGAAGGGCATTCCATAGGGAGGGGGTGGCTGCAGCATGGCTCTGTCGCCCCCGGTCCAGAGCTTGGTCCTGATTGGGTGGAGGCGGTTGGCATCTGAGGCGATGGGTAGGAGTGTGGCAGTGGAGGAGGTCAGAGGTAGGGAGGGGCCATGTTGTTGAGGGCTTTGAAGGTGATGAGTAGATTTTGAACTCAATCCAGTATTTGATGGGGAGCCAAATTAAGCATGTTGTAGTTTAAGAGGAGGAGGGGCTTTTTGAACGTGTCTTGAAAACAGAACCGTGCACAACAATCTACTGTAGTTGTTGTTAATTATTATGATGTGTGGTTGACATCATGTTTAGCACCAAGTGCATTGTGGATAGGGCTGAGCAGCTGATTGTTTACAGGCCATGATAATCCCAATCCTTCAGGTCGGGACCCAGTTTTCTCATTTCAGTTATCTTGGGTTCTGGTTTCAACTCATGTTGGCATTTTTGCATTTCTGCAATGTCAGTGTTTCCGATGTTTCATAAACACATTTCATGTCGCCATCATTCTTGCAGAAACACACAACATTACGTGGTTAATGTTGTGAAATGGTTTGGTTTAGGCAACAGAACTACTTTGTTTAGGCTAGAAAAATATCATAAATTTAATGTAATAACCGTAACTACATAACTAGCATCAATAAACAACCACTTTTAGCAGACTTTGTTACACAACATTTACATTAATTTTGCTTAACAACGTTACATAATGTTGCGTAAAGTTAGTATTTACTTCTGGTTTCACAGTGGATATGAGCAATGGTCTCCTGGGTGAAAGTCCTGTGTTTGTTTTATATATATAGAAGAACAATTGAAAATGCTCAAAAAGGAGATGGATGGATAGTTATTTTAGTTAATAAGGAGCCTGACTGTCTCTGGATTATCAAGGCTCATCCCAAAATCTGTTTATAATATATCAGCAGAGATCTATTGAATTATGCTTTTAAAGAGTTGTAATCATATTGCAGTGTCCAAATTTATTTATTGTTAAATAATATTTATTTAGTCATTCATGATTACTATTTATGAGTTACCTTAAGCATATCTTGTGTGATAGAACTCTTATTTACTGTATGATGATACTGATGTATCATTGAATAATCTGATCAGCTGTCTGTCCAAGCTGGATGTCTACAAGCAAGTCCACAGCATCATCAGGAGGTCCCTGCCTGAGTAAGAGCTCATTCTCAATGCATCATCATGCTCACGCTCAACCTGCAGATTCGGTCAGCTCACAAACCAAAGGAGACCTCTGCCTGGCGTCCGTCTGCTCACGGCTGTATGTGTGTGTGTGTGTGTGTGTGTGTGTGTGTGGAGGGGGGGTGCAATACCAGAGAGTAATGACCTGTTAAATATGGAATGTGCACTTATATGTGCCATGGAACTTCCCAATAAATCTAAACCAAAGAAAGACATGACGGGTTAGTCAGTGAAGGGTGTGTGTGTGTGTGTGTGTGTGTGTGTGTGTGTGTGTATGTGTGTGTATCATCGGTATGTGACCTGGAGGATGTTTGCTTCTGTGATATGACTGATGTTGTGTTAACGACATGCATTTAGACAACTTTCAAATGGACTCATTAAACAGATGTAATGTATGCTCTTCTTAAATAGCTCCAGTTTCTTTATTCTCACAGACTGTTTCGTGGTTTCTCTGGATGTTGTAGCGGCTCACACCATCCACTTCTTTGACATTAATAGGCCTTGATGTGTGTGTGTGTGTGTGTGTGTGTGAGAGAGAGAGAGACAGAGAGAGAGAGAGAGAGAGAGCGAAGGACCACTTGTGATGCTAGAGGAATGTTGATACGTGCTGGTATTTGACACACACACACACACACAAAGCAGCGGTGTTAAACTCAGCATGTCAGATTATGTCTGGAAAAGGAAACGCATTGTAGAGATTTTCACTCCAACAAATCATCCAATAAGGAAACACACATGGACATGAAGCATGCGTATGTTTCACATTAAGGTGAAGTGAGAGTAGCCCAGCAGCCGTTTTCTCCCATCTTTTCCTTTGTCCTCCATTAGTGAGCATGTCCTTTTCTGCCTCTCTGCCTCTGCAGCTGAAATGAAACCACACTGGGTTTCTTGTCACGGCCACACTATCACAACCCCAAACTATTTGTCTGTGTGTAAACACACTGCCGGCTGTCTGTCTGTGTCCAATTCAGCGGTTCCTTAAATGTGCCCTTTTAGTCAGACATATTGTGCTGTTTTATATAATACGTGTGTGTGTGTGTTTGTGTGTGTTGATGATACCTGTGCCAAATGATCGATGAGATATGTAGGTGTGTGTGTGTGTTTGTGTGTGTGTGCGTCAGGCCGCCCCCCCGCTATCATATTTGACTGAAAAGTCTTGACGGTGTAGGACACAGCAGGTTGCTGGGTCAGGTTTGGGCTTCAGACTCGTGGTTTGATCAGTACTGGAGTGGAACTGGACCAGGATCCATTGCGATGCTCCGTCCTTTTAGAATAAAAATGCTGCTCCTTGCTCAAAATCCGCTCCACTTGCGCTGTCCACTCGCTTGCTCAGCTCCGCTCACATGCTCTGATGCAGGTCAAGTGTTGACTTGAAATATGTGCAGTCACAGTTGCAGTCCTGTTCCCTGTGTTGTTCTCTCTTGTGATGACTTTGAGACAAGCTTCTCGGCACCTACGTAAAGCCATGTGTGTGTTGTATGACAATGTGGTGGCGTACGCGTTGTAACCATGCTCAGGCCTGTTTTGGATTGGAGCAGTGTGTGCAGGGTGCAGGCTGGCGGGGGAGGGGGTAGGAGGGGGGAATCTGACCCTTCTAGAAACACAGAGCCTCTCGTTTACAGGCTTTGTAGGGCTGCAGCAGTATAGAGATTGCAACATATTGCAGTTAGTATACAGCAACAGGCACAGATGATCAGTCAACTTATCCAAGGCTAAGTGAGGCAGTTATCTGTACATACAAATAAGCAATCAGTACTACGTTCTTTTTTGGGGGGGGGGGGGGGGGGGGGGTTGGGGGGTAGTAGAGGGAGGAGGCTAAGCAGAGTCCGAGTGAACTGTGAACAACAGGGTCTTGAGTCTTTTACAGAAGATGGGGAGTGACTATGAGGTCCTCACAACGGCACCATTGTGGTGCCAGGACGGAGAAGAGCTGTGACCCGGCTGTGCAACCTTTGCTTGCTCTAAGCGCTGGTGGTACCAGCCGGCCAGCTGAGGTGGTTGAGCAGAGTGCTCTAGCTGGGGCGTGGTGTCTGACTAGTACTTGGAGGTAGGTTGGAGCGGTTACGTTGACAGCCTTGTAGGACAGTACCATTGTCTTGAATCTGGTACGAGCTGCTACAGGGCGCCAGTGGAGTTTGCGGAAGAGAGGGGTCACATGGGAGGATTTCAGCAGGTTGAATACGAGTCTTGCTGCCACGTTCTGGATACCCTGCTGAGGTTTGATCGCGGAGGTAGGGAGTCCAGCCAGGAGCGAGTTTCAGTAGTCGAAGTGGGAGATGACGAGTGCTTGGACCAAGAGCTGTGCTGCTTTATCCGTGACAAAAGGCTGGTTCAGGCAGATGTTGTAGGGCAAATCTGCAGGATTGGGTCAAAGCGGTGATGTTGGCAGTGCAGCGCAGTTGTTTGGCCAGTATCACACCAAGGTTCCTCACAGTTGGTGAAGGACATATCACAGCGTCCTTGACAGTGACCAGGAGGTCCATGTGAGGACAGTCCTTCGCCGACACGAAGAGTCTTGTTGAGGTTGAGCTTCAAGTGATGGGTAGACATCTAAGTGCTGATGTCTGGCAGATATTCTGAGATGCAAGTTGCAATCCACTCATCTTTACAAAGACATATCTGATTTGGATCAGCTGACAGCTGACCCTCTTCTGATTTTCAGAAGCTTCAACTGTGGAAAACTTCAGAGGCCATCAGAAATGGCATCACTGACATTGTAGCTGCTATCGAAGGATATTAGTGAGTGTTATCATGGACATGAGTTTATGATCAGGTATATGTGTTTTAGAACCCTTAATATGTTGGCTGGAGTTTTCTAAAAGACAGATATCGTCATGTACTTCATGGAACTGGACCTTTCTGCATCGATCGGTTTGGTTTCCTTTCAGCACAGTGAGTCTGTACTACATTTTGATCTTTTTATTTGATATTCTGATGGAGGAGCTTCATAATATATGAGATTATAATCATATATAATATTTATTCTGCTGCATCTCTCGCTGCTTATCCGCTCATAGAACGCCATGTGAAATTAAATTGTCACGATTGAACCTTGGAATAAGTCGGGCTGTGAAAGATCCATCAGTTGGATCCTCTGAATCAGGAAAAGAAGATATTCCAGGGCCCTCATGTATCGACAGTATGTAAGAAAGGTTCGAAATTTTGTCTTACGAATAGTGTTGTCACGATACCAACATTTTGGTACCGGTACCGGTACCAACATGTGTTTTCGGTACTTTTCGGTACTTTTCGATATAAATATATTTCAAATAAAAAGTGAACGCTAAAAATGTCATTACTGACTTTATTTTAATAGAAAATCTTAGAACAATAACATATTAATCAGCAAATAAAATAAAATACCACAAAGACAAGCTTTTCTAATGCACACAATTTAAAAAATGTTAAAATATAAATACAATAATATAAAATAAAATATTATAATATAAATAAACCAGCTCTTTTTTTTTTTCTTCCAGAGCTACTTTTGTTAAGAGTGATGGGGGTGGCGCTTGCTTTTAGCACTGAATGTGGCTTTTTTTTCATGAGTAAATGACCTGTCGTTCCCTGAGCTCAGTGTGCAGGTCTGGGTGCTTGTCCTTTAAGTGTTTGGCTAAGTCGGAGGTGTTTCCACCGTTAGCCATGCATGTTTTAAACGCCGTTTACACAGTGGTGCATCAGCGTTAACTGCCTCGCCTTGCACATTTGTTTTAAGCTAAAGTACGGCCATATTGCACTTCGCGGCGCTGGTTTGTCCACAAGTTTGCATACAAAAAAGATTGTATTTATCAAACATGCATGCCGGTCGTAAGCACACCAGTGTTAATAAATCCCACATGTTCTAAACCACCATGCTTGTGCACATTTGTGGTCATTTGCATTCAGAAACGCCCCCAATTAACCTTATATGGTAACAAAACATCCATTTAAGCCAATTTTTCCCCTCACCGGGAAAACGGAGAGCAACAGAAATGAGGAACTGTTGTTCAGTTCACTGCTCTGACAACCAAGCACCTGTGCCGGTACCGGTTGTGTTTCTGATGCTTTTTTAATTCTGAACGACGACGCTCCGACAGTAAAGGCAGCATTCCCAGCCTGGCTCTGGCTTTACTGCATAATGTCGGCCCGCTCCGCGAACCAGAGACCGGATCACACGACCCGTTCTTAAAACTACACCCAACACACCACCCGGTTAACGACACCGGCTCAGACAGAGACGCTGAGACAGGACCGGTATACACATAAACAGACCAGCTGAATGTTAGGAGCACTGGTGTGACGAAGGAACATATATAGCCTTATTTCCCAGATTTTTGCACTCTGGAGCCCTGGCTTCCACAAAAACAGTCCGTGTGGAACAATGATCCCTGCGCTGAGCAGGCCGCATAATGCCAGAGATAGGAATTTAATGAAGCTCCAAGGCAGTTTTTTGCCTCAAGCATTTTTTGGAATCGAGTTACTCGAAAACCTCGAGTAATCGTTTCAGCCCTAAATCTCTTTTACATTTTCATCTAACATGGCTTGTCACAGGTGTCTTTTATCTATGTTGACACCAGTTAGGCTACATGCCTGTTCCTAACTACACAACAATACGACGTGAGTAATAAATCAAATATACAGAACATGTGTGGATGTTGAGATTGCTTAACACATGCTGTGACACTCACATTGCTTGTGCTTATAGTCACGCACATTTCTAAGTACAAGTACAAGTTGATAAATTCCACACTTTGAGTTGGAATGATCGTACGCACCCATTATGCACACAACTGTATGCACTGTTGATAAATGAGGGCCCTTGGCTTTTCATATTCAGTCTTCAAATGAAGCCAGAGAGAGACAAACACTCAGTACACTGATGCTACTGTGGTACTGCCTTCTCATTCTGTCAGTTAAAGCTGGTCAACACATCCAGACATTCCACTTCCTTTTTATTGTCTCTAATGATTTTCTTTTTCTGCTTAATCCTAATTATTTCTTTGATCAAGGTGTTTTTTTGTCTACAATCCCTCCAACAGTTTATCCTGGGCACTGGGAGGTAACATGTGTATGCTTACAGATCTGAGGAATCTGATTTCTTAAACCAATTAAGTTCCCAGTTTCTGCCCCAGGCTACTCCTGAAGATCCGATGGAAGGAGATCATGACATTTTTGGCGGGGTTAATACATTTTTGTTGTGTTTTATAGACGTTGCTATAAACATTTTGAAGCTCAGAGATTAGATTGGATTTATTGGACCTTTGCTGCCAAAGCTATTAAAGATTAAAACCGAAGGAAGATCAAAAGATCAAAAAATAATGTGAGAGTTGGGCATCATAATCATAATCAGCAACCTGAAGATGTTATGCAAACAATTTCCCACATCCTGCACACAGACACAGAACAACATGGGTTTCTCTGGAGGGCTACTCATTTGTTGATGGGTCCAAAACGTGTCCCATTCTCACTAGCAAGGCATCAAATAATGCAGCTCTGTCAGTGACTCTTGGTGTCTGACATCGCCACTCATTTGGTGTGTGAGCATGTCTTTGTGACGCAGCCACCTGATGCATTATGGGTTGATAAACGACGTAGCATAAAGGGACACACAAGGATAGAGGGGAGGTGGATGTTTCCATGTCAGTGTCCCATGTCAAACTGAAAGTAAACGTTAGTCGTTAGCAATGTCAATCAGAGTGTCAATAGTCACGTGACAAATGTCACATTGACGCCCATTATAAACCCATTATAAACCCATTATAAACCCTGGACAGATTTGCTTCCTATTTATTGGCAGAATTAAAGTGATCCAAGATGTGAAGTCATGAAGTGCATAAAACATTAGGCCTACTGCTGTGTTAGACATATGATACACTGATAGTTGTGGACCTTAATCATAATTCATCGACATATATCCCCACCGGTATGTATCTGGGTCCAGCTCAACTGGCCTTGTTCAGTTTTGAATGATTGTAATGGGTCAAATGAGTTTCTACACACCTATTTCTTTTAAGACTTGTGACCATTCCTTTTGCTAAAGAAGCTCTATTTTGTGCTTTTATTGCACTCTGGCACATATTTTACAGTCTTAGCCGACTTAGCCTGCTATGGAGTCCTCTAGAGTCCTAAGACCAAGAAATGAGTCAGCATTTTTGCATTTCCAGTTCCTTTGTCTTGTGTTTTTGGTTCAATGTCTGAAATAAGGTCTGTGATTAACACAAGCTGAAGACTTGAACGTTTTTTTAAATAAAATACCTCAGTAAATACCCCTCTGTGGTAGTAACCTGTTAGGTAGCCCCGCCCTAAAGCATCCCCTGCTTTATGGTCTATTTCGCTCTAAATGGACCAAAATTGAAAGTAGAGATTCAGACCATAAACTCATGTTTACAATGTTTACTGAAATAAAAAAATCAAGACAGAAATAGGCTCCTTTTCTCATTTCATACTTCCATACAATCAGAGAGGAGTTGCCCCCTGATGGCCACCAGAGAGCATTTTCACTATTGGCCATCGGGGGACTTTAAGGAACTACGACTTGAGCACCAAAAAATACATGTAAAAACTCAACAGCTATGTCTCTTTCCTTAAATCATGACCTGGTTACTGAAGATAATTCACAGAAATTCATGAAACTTTGACCAACGGGACCCATTATATTGGAGTGAAGGCCAACATCTCTACAGCTCATACAGTATGTTCAAAACTAGCCAACTCACACCAAAACAGTCTAGACTGATACATAGCACTACAGCAAGGGGAAGATGAATTATGGTGATTTATTGGTAAGTAGCAGTAAAATATGCATATGTGAAGTACTGAAAGCTTCTGATTTAGTCCTTTCAATACCTGTACAATATCTATACATTAGATCTAATAAACCAGTGATATGCGATTTTCTTTGCACACAGTCAGAAAACCACCTCTGGTAATGTCAAAAGTCAAAATCTGTCTCTCTCTCTGTTGAAGGTGTCCAATAGCCAACAGGACGTGTCCTCTTGATCAGTCTTGGAGTATTTGGCAGTGTCGCTGTGTCAGCATGACTGCCAACGTGCACCACAATCCCCCTCCTCCACCGCCGCCCCCTCCGAGGCCCTCCCAGCAGCACGGTGAGTGTTTGCACACGGCAGATTTAGTCTTTTATTTTTTCAGAAAACCTTGTAGAGGATATTGTTTGCTTATTTTTCCTGCAGTAGCCTAGAAGTAATGACAAAAGAGGAAGAAAACCAAGAGTTACAACTGCTGGTAGGTTCAAAGTAGGTCTAACAGCTGCCAATTAAGACTAGTAATACGTGGATAATCACAGCTGTGTGTGTGGTCAAGTCAACATGTTTATATTTTTGTGAAACCTTAATAGATGTAGATGAAATCAAAGATGAGCACATGTTGGGGGAGGGGCCTCCTCTGTAGAGCTAATCATCTGCTGGCTTTATACATGCAGCAAAGTGTAATTTCACTTAGCACGAAGCATTTCTCCCACCCAACTGAAACTGTTGAGATAGGAAAAGCTCCCTGGATTTAGCATTGCTGTTTTATTTTATTTCAAAAGTGAGTGTTGTGGTCGAACACTTAACTCCAGGGGTGTCAAACAACGGGCCCCACAAAGGATCCAATCTGGCCCAACAAAGAATGTAAGGAATGCAAGAAGTGCTCAAGGAATGCAATATTCAATATTCATTATGGTGGAAAATAAAATATCTCACAAGGACAACTGGGAAGAGTAAAGATGAGTCAGTTGCTGGCAGGTTTGAGGAAACAACGTATGTTTTCTATCAGCTAGACAATGTAAGCTGTTCATCTGTGTTGTTAATGGATTGCTCATTAATTGTGTGATACATGCATATCTCCTTCGATCCGTTGCACGTAACAAGTACCACTTTTACACAACTGTTAACCAGGTTGAGCTCCAAATCCACTAAACCAGCCTGAAAAAGAAGAAATTCTGAAACACTCTATGAGCAGAGCAGGATAGTTGTTGGATACTATCAGGCCTGTCAGATGCAACGCTGATTGGCCAATATCCATTATAGGAGCAGGACTTTGACTAGATACTTCCAATATCGGTCAGGCTATATTTGACAGCTCTATTAATAGTTTCTCATTTTTCATATCATTATAGACAGGTCTAGTTGCCAAACTGCCAAACAGCACAAATAGGCATCTGGAAGAACAGTCACAAATTCCCATAAACACACTCCTAAACCTTGTGGAAAGCCTTCCAGAAGAGTTGAAGCTGCAAAAGGGTGGGCCGACGTCATATTAAACCCTATGGATTAAGAATGGGATGTCACTTAAATTCATATGTCAAGGCAGGTGAGCCAATACTTTTGGCAATATAGTGTATTTATCTTGAATGACATTTTTGTCAAATTTACTCATCACGGTTGTGCACACCGCCTCATGAACACATGGCATTAGTTGAAACGAGCAAATTACAACAAATGTGTGCAGTTAAGAGGGTCTGTTGAGGCCAACTCGGTACAAGCAAAACCTCATGGAAAGAATTAGCGTCAGATTACAACAAAAAAATCAGAAGACAGAAATAATGCAGATCGACCTGTAGATTACAGGAGAGTTCAAATAAATACAGTAGCTGCCAATAGATGCAAGTGATCAGCATGGCCTGCTGCTGCATGATAGCGGGTCCCCAAAGCATTTAGTGAGCACACACTGAAACAAGCACACTGTTAGTGGAGCTGGCTCCCTCTGTTAGTCTTTGTGACTGGAGAATGTTCATGTGTTCACTGAGCAGTATTTATGACTGCAGTGTGTTAGTTGACAGTTTGTGAGTGTGTGTGTGAGTTACTCAGTGAGTGTGTGTGTGTGTGTGTGTGTGTTTGACTCTGTGTAAACAATTGAGAAGCAGCAGAATGTGAAGCAGCAGATTCCACAGCTACTCATGCATACAAATACACACTTATGCAGTATTATTACACAGTCAAAACAAATTATCTATGGAAGAAGAAAAAAAAACAAATCTACGGTGGGCAGATACGTCAGAGAATGTGCTCAAGGGCCCTCTAGAGTGACCTTCCAGCAGTGAAAACACGATGTGGAGCGGAGGGACATAATTCAGAATTACCTCTCACACACACATGTGCAATGCTCTCATATACACTACTGAAACACCCTCACGTAAACAACTGAAAATGTATTTGCTCACACACGCTACTGAAACGCTCTCACACACACTACTGAAACACTCTCATACAAACAAGTAAAACTCTCTCACACACACTACTGAAACACTCTCACACACACTACTGAAATGCTCACACACACTACTGAAACGCTCTCATACACACTACTAAAACGCTCTCACACACACTACTAAAATGCTCTCATACACACTACTGAAACACTCTCACACACACTCCTGAACCACTCTCATACACACTACTGAAACGCTCTGACACTCACTCAGTATACACTGTAAAAAAAAAAATCCTAAAAAAACGGTAATTTTCTGGCAGCTGGGGCGCCAGAAAAATACTGTGAAATAACAGAAAATTACTTTCTCATAAAAATACAGTTATTTTCCATAATAAAAATACAGTTTGTATTTGTAATTTTAACAAGATTTCCCTTATTTTCAGGTTGCTTTTAACGTTTAATTACAACCATTTTCACATTTTAAAACAATTAAATTCCCTAGAAATATAGTAAGTACACGTTGGATTACAAATAATAATGCTTAAATTTACAGAAATGTGCTGTTATTAGTTGGTTTTATAACATTATTTTATAGAAAAAGGTTGTATAATAATTTATATTTGATGTAATATAACTGTATATGACACATGAAATAATGTGATTCATCTTTCAAAACATGTCAAAAAACTGTTGAAAAACTAGATATTGGGTTTAAAATTACAACAATTTAATGTTAATTTTAGATCACATCAAATGTATATTTAGTTATTTTAGTTGTTTTTAACATTTAATTACAAACATTTTAGGTTTTAAAACAGTGAAATTACCCATAAAGATGGTAAATTAACATTGAAACAAGAACAGCTACAATTTTCCCATTCTCAGTATTTTTATTCAACTGTAACAGGTAACCATTATTACAGCAATATTCAAAAATCAATTACATTAAAATGACTCTGAAACAAACAAAAAAAAAAATCAACTGAATTGGAAATGAAAAAAAAAAGTTGAGTTACCAATTTACAGTATTATTTCTATCCAAGGCATCCATAACTCCATAACTGAGCACTTCTTATTCCCTCCACTTGTAGTCTGACATTTTGGTCATCAGCGTGAAAACTTTTGGACTGACTGCAGGTTGTTTTTGGTGGTGTTCCACTCCACTTTTGATCCCTTGTCTCGATTTCTCTTGAAGAGGAACCTGTCTAATGAAAAGAAAACAATTTTAGTAACTGTGGACTGTACTATATTTGTATACCTTTGCAAAAAGGTTACACAACAGTGCTTTGGGTGTCTTGAAAAGCACAATATAAATACACAAAGATGGCATAGTGACTTTAAAAGTCTGCTATAGAACATATTACACACCATACATGTAAATGTACTTCACAAAAATCCTTTTAAAACTTACCCATGACTGCTGCAACGCGGCGAAACTCCTTCCTGAAGTGATCCTGGACATCCACGTCGACCGACAGGCGACGAACAAAGTCCAGGACGAACACCTTCGACACCGACTGCAGGCACTGGCGATGAGCGCACGGAAGTCCTCCCCTGCCTGCTCCACCGTTCTCCTGGCCGTCAGGTTGTTGCTGGGGGCAAGAACACAGACGAGGTCTGGGGTACGTGGCACAATAGCACCCACCAGCTCGATCCTCAGGTCCCTGGTGCAAGCCCCCGGCGTCGCCATGGCACCAAAGGAAAGGCATCCCTCCGGCATCGTGACAAACCCATCCACGATGCTGCGAAGGTGGGAGTCCCCAACAGAAGAACAAACTGGAACAACACAACGGAGAATTATTATCATGCAAACAAGATTATGATCAACATCAAACATCATTTGTCAAATAACTTCCAAAACAACATTACCTGTTTGTCTGGAGAATCTGGTGGGATGACCAACTTGTGGCTCCTGCCGGTAAAAGCAGAAGTTGGCCACTTCCTCACGGCATGGCGATGACCAGTTCCATGGGCTAGTTAAAAAGACAAAATCAGTCAGAAATGTCATTCATAATTTATAATAATTATATAAGCATAGCTCTTTCCACTAGGTCAGGTGTACACATATAGTGAGAAAACACCTAACAATTAAAGTAAAACATTCAATGATATTAAAAAACGTTTGAGTACAAACCAGAGGGTCTGCCGGAGAAAGAGATGACAGGCTCCTGCCTGTCACACCGATCCTCCATCCTCTGCTTGGCAGCAACGGACAGCCAGTGGTTTTACCCGTGAGGCATCCTTAATGAAAAAAAGGCACACTGGACAAAAACGTTATCAGGAATATAACAGTGAAAACTTGTATTGAATGCAGTCAAACAAATAGAAACCCATTCCTCTGGTACTCACAGTGTCTACTGGTCTCCTCCCTCTGATGATTTTCTCCACTGCAAAAAAAAAATCAATAATAATAATTGTGGTTATTCATATAACATCAAGTCATATATCATATCATTAAAATGTAATCTCAGACCACTTATCATACAGAGCTGGAATCTAATCTCCATAATATATAAACGTTCTTAAACATACGTCAGCAGTGGAAACAAAGTGTAATATATATATATATATATATATATATATATATATATATTATACATATACAAGTTTTGAATTTATCTTACACAGGCTTGACCCAGCTATTACAAACTCAAACCTTTATAAGCCATTTAATTATTGCAGGAGGCTGCACGTGTACACATTAACATGCTGTATATCATACACACAGCCACTTCGCTTGCGCTTCAAGACGTGTGAAAAAAGTGCATGACTAGCAAAAATATCCATCATATCTCCCCTGTCCCTATTGAACTTGAAACTGCATGAGACACCGCCATGGATATATTGTCTTTTCTTGCAGTGGGATATCTGTGTAAAACGCTGAGTAACTACCGTAATAAATATGAAATTAACAAATTAATTTAAATGCAAACTCATGGTGGAAACCAAAGCACACGACAAATACTGCTTAGCTCAAGACCGTAAAACAAACTCACGGTTAAAGGCAGAGCTCGAAAAAGCTATTTACCTCAAGGCTACCAGTCAGCCAGCCAGCTAGCTAGCTAGCTACCTGAATAGCGGACTTAAGCTAACGGCCTTTAACTCAACCACACAGGACAAGATAAGTTATAAATAAAACACGTAATTCTTTTAACATAGTAACCACTATTAACTTTAAGAAAGACAATATGTACCAGTGTTGATAATGTCATTAGCTGTATCAGCCCATGCTGTTGCTCGCTAACGGACATAGCTACGACATAGCCTACCAAGCTAACATGTGCATGCTAAATACAGATTAAAATTCATTAATAGTTCAAATAACTCACGGTTCGTTCGTTCGTGCACCAAAAGCTGTCCCAATGTGGTCTCCTCTCGTTGTCCAAGGTCCAAAGTGCCAAAAGCCAGTCCAAAGTCCAACGCCAAATATCCAAAAGCCTCTCGTGAGATTCGTAAATGCCGCTCGGAAAGATCTGGAATATACGACTGGCCGATTGAAGACGCAACGTAGTGTATACTGTCTCACTATTAGCCAATCACAGCGCTTAAAGATGGACGAGAGCACGTCACAGATTCGACACGCCACAGACGTGTCCAGACACGAAAAATAACTAAACAGGAAAAAGAAACGCGGCGACAGGAAGTCCACAAAATAAAAGCGCTCTATATCGGATTTATATAAAATATGAAAGCAAAATCAAACATGACTTACACTGACATATTTAAAACAACAATACGTATTACTATGTTGCCATAGTTTACAAATGTATGCAGTGAATTAAGTAAGCCATGACAATGCCACGATTTTAGATCCTTATTGTAACTTCAGTGTACATTGTGTGATCAGCTCCAAACTTCACACAGTTGATGAGAGTCCCACCCTGAACACGTCTGCACTGCAATATTGACTCACAATCAGAGCGCCACCTATTGGCGACATGAAATGTCATGTTTTTACACTCGTATGCACTCCTCCTCATGTGTCAAATTTGGCCGGAAGAGCCTCCAGACGTTGCTCACGCTTCCTGTCGAAGATTGGGAGGACGCTTTGAATGCCGTTACCGCGCCGTTATGTCTCCATGTAAGAGGGAGCGACGTTTACAGTGGGTCGCTACAGTCCCAGTGTTGTGTAACTTTGCACCCCAGTCGAGCATGATGACTTTAATCGTCTGATATGGTAATCGACATGAAAATTCAGGCAAGGGACGACCAGCGACGTGGCATGTGGCCAGGCCAGGCTGCCCTGCACTGGCAGGCGTTCGTAGCACTAACCGAGTTGGCTATGCAAGGGCCCATTCATCACTGCGCAGTTTTAATTGTAGTTGTTTTCAATGAAAACATAAGTCAATTAACAAATAAATTATAGTAAAATTAGAAATTAAATAGTTATTTTACTATTCATTTCTCAGTAATTTTAAATGATTTTTTCCCTTTTTTTTAGAGTTTTAAACTTGAAATTTACAGTTTATTCCCTTAAATAACAGACACATATTTGTGAAATTACGATACATTTGTGAACGTATTTTAACAATAAATATATGTATTTGTAATGTGTTTTTTTGTAAAATAACAGAAATATTGTGTGTTTTCACAGTTACAATGATTTCATGTTATTTTACATTTGACATGTAAAATCACAGTCTCTTTTTGTAAATTGAATGGTATTTTAAAAATACAGAATAAATATGTAAAATAAACAGTAAAATTCTGTTATATTACAATTTTTTTTTACAGTGTATATCTATATACACTGATATATATATATATATATATATATATATATATACACACACAGTATATCTATATACAGTATGTATGTATATATATGTATGTATATATATATACTGTATATACATATATCGATATATACATATAAATATACACACATTATATATATATATATATATATATATATATATATATATATATATATATATATATTTACGATGGCAACCACAAGCTGGTCAGGTGGTCTTTCTTGGCTGTGTGGATGGCTTCAGCCGGACTATTATATACTTGTCCAACAACAGAGCTTCAACCGTCTTGTCGTTACTTTTGGGAGGAGTACAGAACTTTGGATTGCCCTTAAGGGTCAGATGTGATCATAGTATGGAAAATATAAATGTTGCCCGTCTTATGTTGGAAAGAAAAGGATTGAACAGTGTTATTACAGGTGTATCAGTACCACAGACATAATTTACGGGGGGGACACAGGGGACATGTCCCCTGCACTTTTTCAAAAGGCCGTTTTGGTCCCCTGCACTTTTAACCGTCCAAAAACAATGTTACGCTATATTAAACAGAGACGTATCAAGCACTAGGACCAAGCGGAAAACGTCCGCTCAAGCTGAAGCCTGTTTCCCTTAGTTTAGACCGCCCACAAGCTCCTCGATTGGCTCTGCCGTTTCTTGTGTGATTGGCCATCCCCGCTGTCATTTCATCTTGCTTGCACACCGACGGTCTGCTAGTCTGCAGTCAGGAGTCCTACAGGAGTCCGCTACTGGAAGTTGGGAGTTTGTTCTGCCTGGTTCACGTCAGCTAGAAGGATTGTAATATCAGAGGTTTCATTTACATTAACGTTTGAATAGGTGTCCGTGTGCGTGCGTGCGCGTATGTGTGTTTGGTAATTAGACGCAGCCAGGATGTCTAAAAAAAAGAAAAGTGGACATAAGAGACTTCTTTAGAAGTCAAAGTCTAAGTTACTCAAAGAAATGCGTTACACCAATCCTGCAACACCTTCACTGGCTCCCAATAAACAGCAAATCAACTTCAAGATCCTCCTCATCATGTACAAAGCTCTCAATAATCTGATCAATAAAATGTATTATTATTATTATTATTGTTGTTATTATTACTATTGGATTAGAATTGGGTGATAATGTTTTGCTACATGATTTACAACCAGTCAAACCAAAAAAGGGAATAGTAGACTTAAAAGTAGCAATAGAAAACTAGAAGAACTACTAGAAAACACAGTGAACTGAAAGAGTTACAGTTTTATTAAAAATACTTGTGTCCCCCCCACCTTTGAAATCAAAATTTCGTCCTTGCTCAGTACACAACCAAAGGATTGAGAGACTATTGATAGAACGCAATAGAGTCATATCTAGACATTTTATAAACATATTTAACTTCATGGAGGAACAGAGTGTACTGGATTCATTGAATGAACTACATTTATTTTGTCTGCATTATGTTTATTTACCAAGGATTGAAAGAGTAGTAACAGAATTCATAAATCAGTGGAAAAACCATGGCCTCTTCACACAACAGACCCCTCTTCAGCTGTGGCATTCAGGTCTCATTAATAATGCAGGAAAATTTGCATTGAAAATGATGGGAACGGTTATTAATATCAGTTATATTTAACGCATTAATATTCATATTTAGGTCAAATATATATAGAGAGAGCGATGTTCGCTGGTTTATTTTATTAGGTGTATTAATATTGAATGTGTCATGTGTCCAAATTGCACTGTAAAATGACAAAAAACAAAAAAACAAAACAAAAAAAACAGGAGCCAGTCGCCAAGAGGCTAAGCAGGGGAAAACTTTACCTGCTGGATGCACTGGCTGTTCAATAAAACATATCTTCAAAGGAATGCTGGTTTGTGTATATTTATTACACACAAGCAGTGACATTGTGTTATAATTTTTCTTTTACTCTGATTGGTGTTGTTGTGAGGCTGCTCAGACTGTCTTAGAGACAGTTCACACACCAGGTGAAGAACAGCGGATTTTACTACCTGCTGACATACTACCACGTGACTCACATTCTCGTATGTTACCATAGTAACAGCTACAAGACTAAAAACAATACTAGCTGGGACCTACAAGCACCTAATTCAACAGTGTATCTCTTTGGGCGCCCTGCAAGTTTGCAGTAGATCTGAGATTCTTAGGACCTGCGGAAACCCTGTTACGCCCGGTTCACACCGGCCGCCGAAGCGCCGCAAATAGCCACGGAACGGAGCCCGCTTCCTTTCGGCGCCCTTGTTAACCGATAGTAGTTCAGACCAGACGCGAAGCGCCATGCAGCGATCGTTTCGCCGCCTGGTCTATTTTATGCGCGAGCCGCGAGCGATCGAGTCAATTCTGACAGGAAGTCACACATACAAATACGAGACAGGCCTATCAATTTTCAAAATAAAAGCAATTTCAAAATAAAAAAAACGCGATTGACAAATGCGATCGTATTTGTGTATTTAAACAGAGTAGAGAGATGAAAACCAACAAACAAACACACAGAGACACACGCAGACACACACGCACACAATAGCTCTGAATAAACAACAACTGAGCAGAAAGTGAGGGCTCAATCCCCTGCATGTTTGTAGTGGTGGCACAAACAGCTAACTATTAGCTCACTAACATGCCATATTACGTTGCGTTACATTCGATTAAACAATAATTTAGAAAAACAATATTTATAATTACCCTTTCCTCCTTGATGTAGCTGAAGCGTTGCCTGTGATAACGCGGCGCACACTCTCTCTGGACTGGAGCTGCAGTTGGCAGTGTTATGCTGCTGTGCTGTCCGGGAGGGGAAAAGCAACGCGATGTGAATTCCCAGCGTGTCGCGGCTTGGATTTGCAACGTCATTGGTGCCCGACAACACATTTGACAAGGTTCTGATGGTCTCCGCTGATGCCAGTACAGTGTGAAGTAACGCTGCTGCCTTGGTTAGGATACGTGCAGGCTGTTGGGCAGACATCAGTGTTGCAAACAACATGGCTGACGATCAACACGTGAATCGCGCTGTTAATTGCGCAATTTTGTTGAACCGAAGACCTTCCGTTTTTACTGAAACAACTTCCGCTTTGACTGAAATGCCTTCCGGTTTATGTGAAAATCCTCTTATACACTATACTGAAATGCTCTCATATAACCAAGTAAAATCCTCGAGTGTACGAGAGCATTTTAGTAGTGTATGTGAGAGAGTTTTAATTGTATGTATGAGAGCATTTTAGTAGTGTGTGTGACAGCGTTTTAGTAGTGTGTGTGAGAGCGTTTCAGTAGTGTGTATGAGAGTTTTTCAGTAGTGTGTGTGAGAGCATTTCAGTAGTGTGTATGAGAGTGTTTCAGTAGTGTGTGAGAGCGTTTCAGTAGTGTGTGTGAGAGCGTTTCAGTAGTCTGTGTGAGAGCGTTTTAGTAGTGTGTGTGTGTGAGAGCGTTTCAGTAGTGTGTATGAGAGCGTTTCAGTAGTGTCTGTGAGAGCGTTTCAGTAGTGTGTATGAGAGTGTTTCAGTACTGTGTGTGAGAGCGTTTCAGTAGTGTGTGAGAGTGTTTCAGTAGTGTGTGTGTGAGAGCGTTTCAGTAGTGTGTGTGAGTGTTTCAGTAGTGTGTGTGAGAGCGTTTCAGTAGTGTGTGTGTGAGAGCGTTTTAGTAGTGTGTATGAGAGCTTTTCAGTAGTGTGTGTGAGTGTTTCAGTAGTGTGTATGAGAGCATTTTACTTGTATGTATGAGAGTGTTTTAGTAGTGTGTGTGTGAGAGCGTTTTAGTAGTGTGTATGAGAGCGTTTCAGTAGTGTGTGTGAGAGTGTTCAGTAGTGTGTGTGAGAGAGTGTTACTTGTATGTATGAGAGTGTTTTAGTAGTGTGTGTGAGAGCGTTTTAGTAGTGTGTATGAGAGCGTTTCAGTAGTGTGTGAGAGTGTTTCAGTAGTGTGTATGAGAGCGTTTCAGTAGTGTGTGTGAGCAAATACTTTTTCAGTTGTTTATGTGAGTGTTTCAGTAGTGTATATGAGAGCATTTCACATGTGTGTGTGCATAGGCGTAATTTATGGGGGGGATTTTGCCCACCTGCGCTCCTCTACTGTCTGGTCTCTCCCCGTACATGTACGAAGCATCAGCGGTGGTTCGAAGAAAGCATGCGGAAAAAAAGCAAAAGAATAAAAGTATCTTCCCAACAGGAGGTAGCTACTGCTAGGCCTCCAGTGCCACCACTCACGAGCCAAATCATGTTACTGAACAAAAGTTAGCCCCCCCCCCCAGCCGGCGAGATTGACAGTGCGTCGCTACTCGCCCGTCACTCGCTTTCTCGCTGAATTCTACTCGCTGGCAAAAAAATCTCACTGCCGCCGGCGACTTCAAACGGCAACTCTCGATGGAACTCTCTGTTGACGTCAACTGTCAATCATCTCTATTCTACATTGTGATTGGTACTCACTTCACTCGCATCGCAGAAAGTTAAAATGATTCTATCTCCGATCGACCACATCGCATCGCCTGTCCTGGCCACATCCCGGTAGAACACATTCACATTCATTGACAACTGTCTCTCAGAGATGGGCGAGTGGCGACGTATGTGAACGAGGTCAAAACCAAAACACCAAGGACGGCTGAGGAATAGTCACCCACTTATTATTATTATTATTTAAAATAATAATAGTAAACTAATTGTGTTTTAGTCATTTGTTTTCTCATCTTTTCTTGAATGCTTAAACTCCTCAACCCCATTTAGTATTTCGACATATGTATCAGTACCAGCAGTTTGTAAGAAATTGGTCAGTAATTGATATGTCATATTTTGTTTCTCAGAATTCACCAAATTGATGCATTAAAATTAAATTATTCAAAATTTTCTCCCCGGACCCCCCTACAAGTTCGCAAGCCCCCCCACCATAGTCTCCAAAGATCCTGTGGGAAATACTACAAACCCATTTGTAATTTGGACAAAAATATTTAACGTTAGAGGTAATTAAGGACCATATATATATATATATATATATATATATATATATACAGTATATACACCTGCTTCACAGGCGGAAATCTCAACCCCCCCAATGTTCAACTCAAAGTTACGCCTTTGTGTGTGTGAGAGGTAATTCTGAATTATGTCCCTGACGGCCCCTCATAGCCATACGTGCTGCAGTTTAGGAAAATTAGATGTGTCAGAGCAACCTGCAGGTCTGACAGTCAGTTTCATGTGTACCAGGTTGACAGATAGTTGGTGGGCTCCGATCCAGACTGAGTGAATATATATCCGCATCTCTTTGAGCTTTGCTCTTACAGTCACTATTTTCTGATTACTGAGTTCCTGGAAAAACTCCTCAAGCCAGAAAGCATGTTGTGTTACTATGACAACCTGCAATGTTGAAGATTTTTCAATATGTTGAAATGTTATTCAAACACAGAATAAATGACGGTATGATGAATGCTGCGATCCACTTGACCTGAACCAATGCCTGAAATCCGTTCTTTGCTTGGAGTTTCACACAGTACACAAACACCGGCCTCGTGGATAAAGTCCCGTGTTTGTTTGACCCACCCACCCACCACCCATCGCCTCATCCTGCCATTGTGGGGAAACATAGTGGTGAAAGACGTTATATTTAGAGAAATGCTGCACATTTGAAGACATATGTGAGCTGGATGGTTCTGGTCAGATTATCAAGGACATACATCTTACTCTGTGTTACATCTATCAACTGAATGCAGTTACTTCTCATGATGGACGGAGACCCCGAAGTCACCCCTCAAATATTGGGACACAGATCCAAAACTTGGCAAGCAGGTTTGACAAACCATGGCATTAGTCCAGTGGAACATACCTTAATATTAGGAAATATTACGCAAATAATTGGGTGTGACAGAGTTCCAAATACATGTGTTGATATATGTCTTAAAAGGCTAGAAATTACCTTTACATGATGAATATGGATGATCAGGTTTTTGAGAGTAAGAGAGGCTTCACACAGAGGCATTTTGTGTTGGTCCTTAATTGCGTAATCTTGAGTAATGAATCATTAATGAATGAAAAAGTATATTTATTTCTAAGCTTGAAAATAGTCATCCTCGTCATCCTTGGGGGGGAAATGAAGTTCCACTGAACCTCATTAATGATTTAGGTTGTTAACTTGTTTGTCAGGACATTGCTGTCTGCTGGAGTAGACACAGCTTGGATTTTGTCAGCAGTTAACTGTGTGTGTTTGTTATCTGTGTTTGTTCATCTGTACACACACACACACACACACACACACACACATTAGACCTTCTGTCTCTCCCTGTATTTCTCAGCTAAAAGATGAATTACAAGTATTGAAAGTGAACCATCTGTGTTATCCCTGAGGAAAGAGTAGCATTTTCTCTCTCTCTCTCTCTCTCTCTCTCTCTCTCTCTCTATATATATATATATAAATATATATATATATATATATATATATAAACTATATATATTTTTTATATGTGTTAGAAGCTTGACAAAAATGGGCAAGCGTAAGGATTTAAGTATATTTGACAAGGGCCAAATTGTGATGCTAGACGAGCATCAGACAGCATCTCCAAAGCAGCTTTTGTGGGATGTTCCCGGTCTGCAGCGGTCAGTGCCTATCCAAAGTCGTCCAAGGAAGGAAAACCACTAAGGGCCCTAGTTTCGTGGCGCAGCAAAGGGTGGCGCAGGGTGGCGCAACCTGCGTAATGCAAGTTTCGACCCTTGCGCATGGTCAGTTTGGCAGTTTGGTGGATCGCCTGCGCCAAGATGGGTGTTGCGGCGCAGCAGGGGGAGGCGTCACAGATTCAGCTTGGCGTAGCAGAAGTTTCGTGGCAAAAAGCCTCGCAGAGACTGCGCTGAAAGCTCGCCAGCTCCAACCTAGTCTACTCTTGGCGTAGGGCGCAAGGCGCAAATAAAGTCCATTCATTCAATGCGAATCACAGCTGGCGGAGTGGAAGTTTGGCTGATGGCGCGCAGTGCGCACACGTCACCGAGACCTCACAGGCAGGTTTCCACAGTTCCAGGCACATTTACATGCAATAAATAATAACAACAAACACTATTTAATGCAACTAATTGAATCAACACGTCAATTTATATCTATATAGATTGTCCCGTCACATCTGACGTCAGATCAAAGGCGGATGGCACGCGTAACGGAAACTCAGCCTCTCGGACCAAAACATCTCCCTCTCTCTCTCCTGTTTTTTTTATAATATCGGCATTGTTATTATTATGATACGCACACACAGTGCGTGATGCGCGTGGTGGGAGTGGCGGCGCTGCTTCTGTCATCGGGTTGTCAAGTGACGGATCTTGCACTGAACCTCCCCTAACGCATTAAAGGTGAGGAGAGGAGCTAATTTGATTGGTGAAGATCTGAATCGGCTGTGTTAATACCAGTCCACGCCTCGTCTCCTCCTCGTCTCCCACTCACGCCTTCTTCTCCTTCCTCTTCCCCACTTGTGCGGGTGGGCGAGACGGGAGGTGTCCCTGCGCGAGCCTGCGTGGTGCACGAAATTTGCAAAGTCCAGGCGGACACACCCCGTTGTCGTGGCCCAGGTGCGCTGAATGCTGACTGCGCCTGGTCTACGAAACTAGGGCCCTAAATCAGTGACAGGGTCATGTGCTGCCAAGGCTCATTGATGCACATGGGGAGGCAACAAGGCTGGCTGATCCAACAGAAGAGTTACTGGAGCTCAAATTGCTGAAAAGGTTCTTGTTGGTTCTGATGGAAAGGAGTCCGAACACAGACTGCATCGCAGTTTGTTGGGTATGTTGCTGCAGACCTGTCAGAGTGCCCATGCTGACCCCTGTCCACAGACCAGTCAGGATGCCCATGTTGACTCCTGTCCACAGACCAGTCAGAGTGCCCATGCTGACCCCTGTCCACAGACTAGTCAGGATGCCCATGTTGACTCCTGTCCACAGACCAGTCAGGGTCCCATGCTGACCCCTGTCTTTAGACCAGTCAGGATGCCCATGTTGACTCCTGTCCACAGAACAGTCAGGGTCCCATGCTGACCCCTGTCTATAGACCAGTCAGGGTGCCCATGCTGACCCCTGTCCACAGACCAGTCAGGGTGCCCATGTTGACCCCTGTCCACAGACCAGTAAGGGTCCCATGCTGACCCCTGTCCACAGACCAGTCAGAGTGTCCATGCTGACCCCTGTCCACAGACCAGTCAGAGTGTCCATGCTGGCCCATGTCCACTGTCAAATCCCCAACAATGGACATGTGAGCATCAGAACTGGACCACAGAGCAATGGAAGAAGGTGGCCTGGTCTGATGAATCATGTTTTATTTTACATTGCATGGATTGTCTGGTACGTGTTTATTGCTTACCTGGTGAACACATGGCACCAGGATGCATTATGGGAAGAAGGCAAGCTGGTGGAGGCAGTGTGATGCTTTGGGCAATGTTCTGCTGGGAAATCTCGGGTTCTGCCATTCATGTGGATGTAACTTTGACATGTAACACCTACATAAGCATTGTTGCAGACCATGTAGACCCTTTCACGGTGTGTGTACGCTTCCAAAATGTTATCAGATTGATCATGATTAATCACCATTTGTAAATATACCTGATAAATTGCCATCTTCCCGTATATTGTTATATATATCGTATATCCCGAAGGCATAAATGCACCAGAATGTGAAGCCTCGACAAATAGGGATGCACCGATACCACTTTTTATCAGACTGATTACAAATACTTCATAATATAATTTCAAGTGGATTGATCGGCTCACTACGCTGGGGAACACTGAAGCACAGTACAGTCATCAGTGTAAAAAAGTGAAACATGTATATCAGCATACCAGTATATCAGGACTCTGTCTGTGCCCATGCATCAAAGACGAACCTGTCTATGTGTCTCCCTCTCCTGTCTCTACAGACGTATTCTCAGCAGATGTGTGTGGCTCGGATAAGGAACTGGATGTGGAAACCTGCCAGTGTGTGTGTCGGCACGACCATCACACTCAGGACTGCGGGCCCAACCGACACCTTGACCGCAACACGTGTCAGTGCGTCTGTAACACGGCGTCCGCTGCCTCCTGCCCACAGAACCACGTCTTCAATAAGGACAGCTGTCAGTGCACATGTGGCAAGACGTGTCCGAGGCACCAGCCCCTCAACAAAACAAAGTGTTCCTGCGAATGTAACGAGTCGCCCAACAAATGTTTCCTAAAAGGGCGGAGGTTTCACCAACCCACATGCAGGTAAGGAGGGGTGTGGAGGGAAATCTGCTCCAGATTTTAAACCTCATACTATAAATCAACAGGCCGTTTTAATTGTTGATGCCTGTAACCATAGTAACTTGCTCCTGCCTGCATGGACACAGCGAGAGAGTCCCTATGACATGTGATTACATTAGCTAGTACCAACCAATTCCAACCAATAATATCATGAAATCCATCCATCAATCAACCGGCAGCACAGAGCTGGAGAAGGTCATGAGGTCATCATCTTTTCTGCCATTGAATCAAATTCCTCCCACCTTTATGTCCCGCCTCCTGTCCCGGTGACTGGAAACACGTCACTATATGGAGGACAGCGACTCTAGAAAATGTTTATTATTTACCATGTCAAAATGCTTACACACTCAGGGCCCTAGTTTCGTAGACCAGGCATAGTCAGCGTGCAGCGCACCTGCGACATGTCGACGGGGTGTGTCCACCTGGACTTTGCAGGTTTCGTGCACCGCTCAGGCTCGCGCAGGCAAGCCTCCCATCAATCCCACCCGCGCAAGTGGGAAAGAGGGAGGAGAAGAAGGCGTGAGGGGGAGACGAGGAGGAGACAAGGCGTGGAGTGGGATTAACACAGCCGAATCAGATCTTCACCAATCAAATTAGCTCCTCTCCTCACCTTTAATGATTTAGGGGAGGTTCATTGCAAGCTCCGTCACTTGGCAACCCGATGACAGAAGCAGCGCCGCCGCTCCCACCACGCGCATCACGCGCTGTGCGTGCGTATAGTCATAATGATTATAATGCCGATATTATATCACTAAAGAAATTGTAGGCACATTTTAGGCATGTCAGGGTCAGGGCGCACAGCAGTAGGCATAATAGACGAGCCGGCCGGGCCATTCATCATCATCATCATCACCGTCTTCATCATCTGTGCTCCACAGCTGCACCGGATTCCCCGTCCAACACCAGAACAGGACACCGGGACCTTGTGTTGCTCAGACCAGCTGCAGCCCCAACTCCGGCTCCAGCTTGTGGCAAAGTTACGTGTTTCCACGGACAACAGGCTGCTGAGGCGCGAGACCAGGGACGAGCTGCTGTATTTTTTTTAAAGATTTTTTCAGGCATAGACGCATTTTATTAGCAGTGGATAGATATGAACAACAGGAGAGAGAGAGGGAGATGTTTTGGTCCGAGAGGTCCAAGTTTCAGCTGTGTTAATTCAGTCAGGCTGAGTTTCCGTTACGCGTGCCATCCGCCTTTGATCTGACGTCAGATGTGACGGGACAATCTATATAGATATAAATTCATGATTCAATTAGTTGCATTAAATAGTGTTTGTTGTGAGTATTTATTGCATTTTAATGTGCCTGGAACTGTGGAAACCTGCCTGTGAGGCCTCGGTGACGTGTGCGCACTGCACGCCGGTGAGCCAAACTGCCACTCCGCCAGCTGTAATTCGCCTTACGCCAAGAGTAGACTAGGTTGGAGCTGGGGGGCTTTCGGCGCAGTCTCGGCGAGGCTTTTTGCCACGAAACTTCCGCTGTGCTAAGCTGAATCTGTGATTCGCAGGTGATCCACCAAACTGCCAAACTGACCGTGCGCAAGGCTGCGCTGGTCGAAACTTGCATTACGCCGGCTCCGCCACCCTGCGCCGCCACCCTGCGCCACCCAGTGCTGCGCCACGAAACTAGAGCCCTCAGTGTTGGGACATGAGCAGCAACACAAATGGTGGACCTTGTGACACGCCCATCAGTCGACCAATGAGATCATCAGTTTAACTGATCCCATTGATCGATCAAGATTGTTAATGTGTAATGGTTGAATGGCTTATTAACATGGATGTTGTAACTTTGCATCAGTGAAAAGAGACAGTTAAACAATGAAACGATGCCCAATCAAGATTGGCTGATATGTTCCAACACAAAATCTTCTGGTCTACTTTGCTGTTATTGTATCGTCATAGTACTATGTGTGATGTGAAGCCAAGTGGGTTTGTATAGAATTATAAAGTGGAATATGCACCAGATATTTTATTAAATTACCTAATTAGCATAATTTTTTTCTAGATTGTGATCATGACGAGGCATTCGGCAGCAGTATAACAGTTATAATTCAGTGGTTCAAAGGTTGCATCATTCTAGAGTAGAGTCGTGCCCTCTCGACCTCTAACACACACACACACACACACACACTGGCAGTAAAGCTCCAGTCCGGCAGTAGTTGGTTATTGCAGTGAACCCAGTGAGTAATACAAGACCTTAGTGTGCTAATGACTTCTCCTAGCTGTCACTTAACCATTTCCTCTTCCCGCCTTGAAGGAAACACACACACATCCATCCATCCCATCCAGTCTTGACCCTTCCTGACCTGTTTGAAAGTGATTTATGAGGAGAAACCAGCGGTTGGAATCTAGTGTCTGGGATCTGGCGCTGGTGTGTACGTGGTTGTGAGTGTTTGTGTGTGTGTGTGTGTGTGTATGTGTGTGTGTCTATTTGAACTCTTGGATATTTCTTCGTGGGTTCATAGATCTCTTTAAGCAACCATGACTAAATATTCTGTGACACCCCGTGCAGCCAGAAATGCAGTGGCAATTACACGGCGTTCCCGGAGTCTTTGTCGTGTTGATGAAGTGCTACGTGAAACAGGACTCCATCCCTCCAACGCTGCATGTTTTCTTTGGAATTCCACGGATCCTTGTGTAATCACTTGATGGTAGGCCTTGACTCTGTGCTGGGGTTCACCAGATATCAGCTTTTCAAGGCCAATACTAATGTTTTTTGGTTTCTAGCTGTTTTTTTGTTGCCGATTCGGACTTACATGACATGTACTTGAGAATTTCCTTGTAGGGAAAATTCAAGTGGTCACCATTACTTAACTTTTTATTCTTGTTGGGTTAAAAAAACAACCTGAAACAGGATTTAGAACACACTGTATCATGATGCAAAAGAACAATAAGTGCAACAGTTTGGCATCCTGTCTGGTGCTTCAAGCCTGGGCTACAAATCACACGGTAGTTGTGAAGGCTTTACTGCGATGAAATCTAAACCTTAGTCATAACCTTTGACCTTAAGAACACACAAGAAAACAGTTAGTGTTCGTTTTTGTAAAGTGGCAGTGGTTCTCAATCATTTGCAGAAGAGTGGCTGCACTGAAAGCCTGTAGACTCCTGGAAAACAGAGGATCAGCATTGTAGACGACAAGGTGCCAAATGAATGAAGTTTTCATTCACATCGGAGAGGAAACAATTTGGCTGCTCTCCATTAACAAAGAGGATAATGGCTCCAACCACTCACAGCACAAATTATAGTTTGAGACGGAGAAGTAAACAAAAAGGGCCAGTATCATCGGTGAAATCAAGATGATGGGCCCTAGTTTCGTGGCGCAGCGCAGAATTTATATCTCTATAGATTGTCCCATCACATCTGACGTCAGATCAAAGGCGGATGGCACGCGTAACGGAAACTCAGCCTGACTGAATTAACACAGCTGAAACTTGGACCTTGGACCAAAACATCTCCCCCTCTCTCTCCTGTTTTTCATATCTATCCACTGCTAATAAAATGTGTCTATGCCTGAAAAAATCTTTAAAAAAAATACAGCAGCTCGTGCCTGGTCTTGTGCAGCAGCCTGTTGTCCGTGGAAACGCGCAACGTTGCCGCGAGCTGGAACCAGAGTTGGGGCTGCAGCTGGTCTGAGCGGCTGGTTTGAGGTCCCGGTGTCCCGCCGTTCTGGTGTTGGACGGGAGATCCGGTGCAGCTGTGGAGCGCAGATGATGAAGACGGTGATGATGATGATGAATGGCCCGGCCGGTTCTCGCCACCATTATGTCTACTGCTGTGCGCCCTGACCCTGTTTTGTGATAGACATGCCTAAAATGTGCCTACAATTTCTATAGTGATATAATATCAGCATTATAATTATTATGACTATACGAACGCACAGCGCGTGATGAGTGTGGTGGGAGGCGGCGCTGCTTCTGTCATCGGTTGTCAAGTGACGAAACTTGCACTGAACCTCCCCTAATGCATTAAAGGTGAGGAGAGGAGCTCATTTGATTGGTGAAGATCTGAATCGACTGTGTTAATCCCAGTCCACGCCTCGTCTCCTCCTCGTCTCCCACCACGTCAAGTCGGACACAGGTGCACTTCACGGACTTAAATTTTTTTTTACTTTATTAATAATTATATACATAACAAAAACTATCGAGCCAGGGGAAACTTCACGGACTTTGTACAAAGAATATGGCCTGCCCAGTGGTGCTGGCTTTCTTCGTCGCTGACAAATTCGAGCCGAGGCATTTGAACTCCTGTTGTTGACGGAGGCTGAGGAATTTTCTCACGTGGGAAATACCACGTGGTAACTCTAACCAACTAGGGCAACGTTGAGGGGAGTGTCTTATGTCCGCACTTATTTGAGACCATCTGCACAGAAAAGCATGCGGAGGGAGGTACCCTGGAGATACCGCGAGTTTTTAAAGTCATGTGACATGTCACAAAAGGAAGTAATCACCAGCATTTGTGACGTTTTTTTCCCAGAATGCCTGGTTTTGCAAGGCAAATGCATGCGCATGCATGATTCGAAACGCGCCCACTGTCTTTAATTGCGGCTTACTGGTGGTTACATAAGTCATGTGACCATGGTGTCATTCCTTTATAGCACAACGTTAGATATTTACTTCTGGGGATTACATTGATTACATTCACACTTCATCAGGGAAGTTGGGTTCAAATGTGACGATTATCTTGCTGAACAAAATGTGTGAATAAAAATCTTTGTTTTGCTACACATTGTTTTCTTGATAAATCCAAAATCCAATGGAAAATTCCCATTGGCTATTTGTGGAGTGCATCAGTGCAATGCTAACAATTGCTGCTGTGGTGTTAGCCTTGAAGCTAAATCCTATTCTTTCCCCGTTGCAGTTGTCTCAGGCCTCCCTGCGAGGTTCGGAGGCGAAGGTGTGAACCCGGGTTCTCCTTCAGCGAGGAAGTGTGTCGCTGCGTACCGTCCCACTGGAGACGACTGGACTAACCGGGCCGATAACTATGCTAACGAGATGCTAATGAGCAGATAACACTTAACAAGTAGAATTCATCAGCCATCCTGCTGCTGGTCATGAGGCTCCCCATCGGTTGTGATGGCAGCTACGTGTGCGGACCCTGATGAACGTAGGGAAGCCTCGGTGACCGGAGTGCAGGTTTGGGAAGCTGCTGATGCTCCGGTGATGCTGAAGGAGGGAAATGCACTGACTGAGCTCATGAAGACATTTTAATGGGAGAACAGCTGATCGGAGCTGCAGGAAGGACTGAAAGAGAGAGTCAACACTTGTTTCAAATTACTGTCTATATATATGTGTATATATATATATATATATATATATATATATATATATATATATATTATATATATGTGTGTGTGTGTATATATATATATATATATATATATATATATATATTAATTATGTCTCAGTATTCTTATGTCAGATATTGATTATATAATTTATTAAATGTTATTTTTCAACATGTGTTTATTGCAATTTCAATCTTTTTTTCCATGAAAATACACTGTGATCAATATTTTTGTATCTTGTAAAGTATATGTGTAAAATAAAGTATACTGGATGTTGTATATTGTAAACTAAGTTGGTCTGTTCTGGTGCATATTATACTGATGGTATCCTGATCTTCATCCACAGCATCAAAAACCTTTATATATGTTATATTATATATTTTTTAGATTTTTCCATAATAATTTGAATGGTAAAATCTGGGCGATATGGTAAAACTTCTATCGCAGTGTGAAGACTAGATCTATTGATGTCAATGTATTATATTGTATATATATATATATATATATATATATATATATATATATATATATATATATATATATATATAATGTATAATATATTTCTGCATTTGTATATGTTGAGCATTAAGGCCATTGAAAGAAAATGTGATTTGCAGGTGTAAAGATTCAAAAATGGTCCGAAGCAATAGTGAACACCTCCAAAACTAACAAATATTATTTTTCAACAATCACTGCAGGAATCTCACATTGAGAGGACTCTGGACGGTCTAGTCTCTCCTACAGCATGTTATCAAAAAGGAACAATGTTATTGTTTCCTCTTCATTTCCTTCCTGGACATCGTCCATGAGTGAGTTGTCCTCCCTGCAGCTACACAGGCGGTGGAGGACAAGTGAAGGTTAACGTCACACTAATATGAAAACATCCATCAGCCATTAAATTGAACAAAGATGTTGTCGGTGTTGAGACCCATTACAGAGCAAGGAGAAGAACCAGCAGTGAAACAGACAGAGAGTTTCCTGGGACGGACGCCGTCGTCCGTACCACAGAGTGTAAGGCCTGAAGCCCATTAGTGATACTGGGCTATAAAAGTGTAATTGATACATACATAAATAGTCATCACTCTGTTGTATTAATATAGATAATGCAGGTTGTACACAAACGTCATACCGTCTGCACTTTCTTTCTGTCTCCCTCACACACATACACACACTGATACACACACACATATAAACACAGATACACACACAGACACAGTGATGGACTTTGCTGAGAAATCAATTCAACATGCTAATCCTTGTGTACCGTGTGTGTGTTTTTGTATGTGTTTGTGTGGGTGTGTGTGTGTTTGTATATGTCTATAGCTGTGTCCCAATTCAGCATCCATCCTTTAGAGGAGACCGTGAAGGCAGAAATAAGTTGTCTTACCATAAAGAGCACATTATTATTATCTGGTTGAGATCATCCAGCCATCTATTGTCAACCGCTTATCCTGTCCATGGCCGTGGGGGGCTGGACCAATCCCAGCTGACATTGGCTGAAGGCTGGTTCAGCCTGGACAGGTAACCAGTCTATCACAGGGCTGACATGTAGACAGACAGGTAACCAGACTATCACAGGGTTGACATGTAGAGACAGACAGGTAACCAGTCTCTCACAGGGCTGACATGTAGAGACAGACAGGTAACCAGTCTATCACAGGGAGACATGTAGAGACAGACAGGTAACCAGTCTATCACAGGGCTGACATGTAGAGACAGACAGGTAACCAGTCTATCACAGGGAGACATGTAGAGACAGACAGGTAACCAGTCTATCACAGGGCTGACATGTAGAGACAGACAGGTAACCAGTCTATCACAGGGCTGACATGTAGACAGACAGGTAACCAGACTATCACAGGGTTGACATGTAGAGACAGACAGGTAACCAGTCTCTCACAGGGCTGACATGTAGAGACAGACAGGTAACCAGTCTATCACAGGGAGACATGTAGAGACAGACAGGTAACCAGTCTATCACAGGAAGACATGTAGAGACAGACAGGTAACCAGTCTATCACAGGACTGACATGTTTAAAAATATATTCCAGGCTAAGCAACGGGTGGTCGTTGACTGTTGGTCCCATATCTTTGCAAAGATGTACCTGGTCCATGGTGGATTTATCCTGCATCAAACTGACCTTAGCGGACCGGGACAGAGGACAGGACTCTGCTGGGACGAGAGCAGGTGGACTGTTGTCCACAGCTGAGCATCCACAGTGTTGTGATTTCACACCCTGAAGTGACTCTGCCTCACCTATACATCCACAGGGCACATGTTTACCACTGGGGGGCAGCACCATGAACAGCTGACAAATGCAACGGAAGAACAACTGCATACGTATTTAAAGCCAAACAATCTGAGGGCGAGAGGATTCATTGTGCACTTTTATTTGAATAAGTCAATCATTTAGGTCAATAAACGGGAGGAGACTTCTATTAATGAGATACAATCAAAAACTGAAACTGAAGTTTCCTGTGCATGTGTGTGTGTTTGTGTGTATAGGATGTGCTGCTCTAGAGGCTGATATACTTTATAATCCACTCCAGATGTAGAATGTGTGTTGTTGAACCACCATCACCCCTCATGTCAACCCAGATACTGTGAGTGTATCTTTAGTGTCTCGCCAGCAGAATCAGACATAAAAAATAAACACACACACACACACACACACACTTTGGGCCCTAGTTTCGTAGACCAGGCGCAGTCAGCTTTCAGCGCACCTGCGCCGCGCCGACGGGGTGTGTCCGCCTGGACTTTGCAAGTTTTGTGCACTGCGCAGGCTCGCGCAGGCACACCTCCCGTCACTCAAACCCGCGCAAGTGGGAAAGTGGGAGGAGAAGAAGGCGTGAGTGGGAGACGAGGAGGAGACGAGGCGTGGACTGGGATTGGCTGCGTTTCGGATCGAGACTTGAGAGGATCCGCCGGAACTCGTCATAAACACGTCAAGTTCCCACCACGTCGAGTCGGACACAGGTGCACTTCACAGACTTTTTTTTTTTTTTTTTTTCAACTTTATTAATAATTGTATACATAACACAAACTGTCGCTCCAGGGCAAACTTCACAGACTTTGCACAAAGAATATGGCCTGCCCAGTGGCGCTGGCTTTCTTCGTCGCTGACGAACTCGAGCCGAGGCATTTGAAGTCCCGTTGTTGACGGAGGCTGAGGAATTTTGGGAAATACCACGTGATAATTCTAACCAACTAGGGCAACGTTGAGGGGAGTGTCTTATGTCCGCACTTATTTCAGACCATCTGCACAGAAAAGCATGCGGAGGGAGGTACCCTGGAGATACCGCGAGTTGTTGAAGTCATGTGACATGTCGCAAAGGGAAGTCATGGTGCGTGTCCACAGGGGCGATTTTAAACGCGTGTGGACGCGCCGCTTCCCAGTATTGCACGCTTGGTGGGCTGCCACTAGAGGATGATTGACAGGCGTTCTCCTTCAAACAACACATTTTTGCAGGCGTTCGCGAGCGTTCCCGAGGAGGCGAGTCGAGCCCGGCGCCTCTGATTAGCATAAAGTAGAGTCATCTTCAACTTTAGGCAAATGAGGAGCGGCCAACTCGCGTGCCGTCTCTCGACATTCGCCGCAATGCTACCAGAATGCATTGCACGGCTTTTCACATAGACAATGAATGGGACGCGGGGAAACACCGCTGCCTGTGGACACGCACCTTTATCACCAGCATTTCTGACGTTTTTTTCCCAGAATGCCTTGTTTTGCGAGGCAAATGCATGCGCATGCATGATTCGAAACAAGCCTATTAATACAGCCGATTCAGATCTTCACCAATCAAATAAGCTCCTCTCCTCTAGTTTAATGTGTTAGGGGAGGTTCAGTGGAAGATTCGTCACTTGACAACCCGATGACAGAAGCAGCGCCGCCGCTCCCACCACGCGCATCACGCACTCTCTGTTCAACAAAGGGTTGAAGGCCGATATATTTCCATTGCTTTCAACCCTTTGTTGAACAGAGAGCGCCATCTATTGGGCTCAGAAAATAAAGAAAATGCTTCACGAAGCTTCATTTGGACATCACTATGTAATGTAATGTATGATGTATATGGTTTGTCCTTTTTTTTTACCTGTGTATATACGTTGTATTTTATTTTTATTTTATCTCTTTTCTAATTTTCCGAACGTATTTCATATTGAGTTTTTCTGTCATTTCTCTGTTATTATGTAGTGACTGTCTTGTTGGAACCCCCTCATAAATTTGACTATACATCTCAAGGGGTTTATCCTAAATAAACACATTTCAATTTATATCATTTGCAAAGGGGGGATTGCAAAGGCGGTTGTTTGATGAGTCAGCTTGCGGAGAGGCTGTTTTCTTTCCACCACTGAAAACCAAAAAAGGTTTGTATTGCCTATGAGTAGTCAGTTTGTTTCTTTTGGTATTTCAGTATTTTGTTTATATTTTTTTCTTTTGTTATAATTTTTGTACCTCGCACCTGTAAAATAAACTGCATTATTATTCACTTGAATTCTGTGAGCTGCCTCCTGCTTCTTGCATTGCAACACCAGTGTTACCTCCTGGTTGCGTCCTGTCCGTATGAGAGTTGGGGGTGCAATACCTCTTTCTCACACTGACATAAAAAGTAGATTGACAATATTTTACGTAATCGAAAGTTGCAGGTATGTGATGTTTTTCTGACCTGGAATCATGCTATCTCTACTCTCATACTCATACTCTCATACTATGCCTGGAGCGCAGAAATCATGGTTGTACATAAAACTGCAATTCTATACTAGAAATAGTTTTCAAGGCCAAGAAAGCTCTTAAAGAATAGTGCACATCTATCTATCAGTGCCATAGTATTTGCCCTCCTCCCGATTTCTTTCTGATCATCAAACTTATTTTAATATAAGACAAACACAACCAGAGAAAACACAAAAAGCAGTCATCAGATTCATCCTGTGTGTTTGTTCGGCCTGTCCTCTTTCCAGCTAAACTGATGGAGAGTTGATCGTGTGCTTTAGCTGTTTGGGGACATTTGGAAGCTCCTCCTGGATCCAGTTTCTTCATATGTTTACGTTATATATAAACTTTATTACAGGCTCTAGACCCAATAGACAACAACAGATACATAAACACATACAAACATACTCTTATTGATGAGAGTCTTAAAAGGCACCCATACCAATGTTTCCACAGATATGATTGATATCTGACCAAGCTGCACCTGGGGCTTGTGAGCATCATTATAATACAGTTTTGTGACTCATCAAGTCGAGACATAAACTTAAACATCAGGTTCATCAGGTTATATGTTATATGTTAATGTTTGGTATTTTGATTGTATTGTAATTTTAAAATGTTGTTTATTACCATTTTTCCTGATAGGGTTTTTGGGGTGAGGTTGTGCTTGGGCGTCATCTGCTCGACAGACTGTAAAACCCCTTGAGGCAACTTTGTGATATTGGGCTATATAAATACAATTGACTTGACTTGATGACATAAAACATGTCATAGACTTGTATGCCATAAAATAACTTCATACTATAAGATATACAAATGTATGCCATAAAAAAATCATAACAAATATACAATATCTCATATGAAAAGTCATTGTGTGCCATACAAATTTGTGTTGAAGTCATATAGGTGGCTTAGTGTTTTAAAGACCACCAATTAATTTAAAAGCTTTTATAGGAGCCTTGAAACAACTGAGTGTAGGAGCAAACAGCAGCTCTATATGACCTGCATTGACCTCTTCAACAATCATGGACCAGCACGAAGTACAGAGATTGTTCTTCTGCTCTCGGTTTTAATATCATGCAATGAATAGCTGGCAGAGGCCAACTTGATCCCTACATACCAGAAGTCTCTGGACTTACTTACGGTTCTTCCATCTTGAAAGAAAGCGATTTTGGAAGACTCTACCTCAGACGGATGTCTGGTACCACTTGTTTTCAACCGATCTGAAATAAAAGGTCAGGGTTAATGGTAGCTTGAGTACAGAGCCCCCCAGGGTTGTGTCAGCAAACCGGTGTCATAAATGTCCCAAAAAAGTCATAAAAATGATTATATTTTTAATATTTTAACAGATTTAGACTGTTTGAATATTATTCTCAGATTCAGATGTTTTAATTTAAACATGCATACTCTTCTTTGTTTGTTTTTATGTATGTAATGTGTTCATAGTACGCTTTCTTGTTTATGTTGTGTTGCGCATCCAAACTGTTCGGGGCATGGTATTGTTCAATAAATAATGATCAATCCTGTAATGATGATGAAATGCATTTGTAGCACATTTGGTTTGTAGCAGATTTGTAGCAGATTGGTGCTTCACATTAAATTAAAAATTTCATACACATTTCCTTTTAATCAGTGGCAATGAACACTTTGTGATTGAGTGTTGTAAAACAACAAAATATGTTGCTCCTCTGGAGCAACAAGGATGTGTAAGTCAGGGTTCTGAGAGTTCAGGAAAGTTGGAAAGAAATGCTTTCTTGGAGACGTTCAGGGACGTCTGGGTTACCTGACCTGAGATAAGCGGCAGACAACAGATGGATGGAGCTATGTTGATGTATGCCAATGAAATGCTAACCATTGCAATGAAGTTCAGCAGACCAGTGCCTTAAAAAAAATCCATAATAAATAATCATAATAAGTAAGCAATGAGAAGTGGCCTAGTTTATTTTGTATTTTTTTATTCATTCAATTCCTTTAATTTCTTTTGTTTGCTTTGTTTTAATCTTCAGGAAGTAAAGTCCCTCCATAAGAGGGAAGGAAGGTAACGGAGCTACCCAGGTCTGTCGATGAGAAGATAAGATGTAGGCACACGCAATGTCTTTGTGTGTGTGTGTGTGTGTGTGTGTGTGTGTGAGAGAGGGGGGGGGGGGGGGGAGATCTGAAGATAAAGCTTGGTGGCACAGAAAGCAGTTCACACCATATATTACAGTTAAGTCCAGTATTAACAATCACACTCCCTTCCTGCCATTCAATCCTATTTGACTTATGACCTATGTGTGTGTGTGTGTGTGTGTGTGTGTGTGTACGAGAGAGAGAGAGAGAGAGAGAGAGAGAGAGAGAGACAGAGAGAGGGTGAGACTATAGGAGGAAAATGGGGTATTGGGTGTGTCAGCTACTTAGATAACACAATAGACACAATAGAATAAGACGCTACAAATTAGTGTCTGCTTGCTCCATTAGAAAAGTGGAAAAAAGTATCCATAATAAATGTAGCCTGGAATGTTCACACCAGACACTGTTGTTTAAAATGCACTAATATGCAGGAAAAACAAAAATCACTTTGAAATTCAAATTGGCTTCATTATATAGTGAAACTCCACATTTGACATTAGATTAACTCACTGGAGGTTGGGTTTAACTAAAACCAAGAGTGAACATTATCTGAAATCATGAGTCATCTAAAATGTGACAGATTTGATACTGAATGTAGAACACCTAATTCGATCAAACATGTTTCTACATAGTAGAAACCTAAAGATAGGATACATTCAGTCGTACTCACATTTTTTTCAGGCAGACAGAAGGTTTCATAAGTTCCATGAGTCAGACATTGGCATTGAAATCAGAACAGGCAGCCACTTAGAGTGAATTATGATGTTTTTGTCCTGCTAGAAGCAGGGATGACGACATAAGCTGGAGTCTTATTCTCATAAATTTAGTCTCACATAGTCAGACCTATCTACAGAACCGGCCTGGTCCCACAGAAATACATGCAGTGTTGTTGTGGTGGTAGTAGTACATCAAAGTATGTGTCCCCACCTCTAAAACAATGCCAAATGGAAGGACAGTTAGATTCCTTTGTCATGGTGGAGACATGACTTTCAAACTGAGCAGGGAGGAGGTCTGGGTGGAGTGATGCATCAACACGGGACTTTCACCAAGGAGACTGGTGTTCATTTCCTGCATAAAACCAACTTTCAAGGTTGAGTCATTTTTAACGTAGGCTCCATAAGATGTTGCATAAAAAAATAAGTTATTTTAACCGAAATCATGATCTTTTCTAAACCTAAATAGTAGTTTTGTTGGCTCAACCTGATGTGAAATTGTTCTCATGGTAATTTGACACGTATGTGCCTCCAGCAGGTAATGCGCTGTGAAGAGACTAAGGTATCTCTGTGAGATTACGCTGCCACAGTGATGTGTCAGCACTGAACAAGGGTTTGCCTCCACACATCATTCTGGCATAGTGGCAAAAATGCTCTGGGATGTTGGTATAACGTATAATATGGAGTGAAATTAAATGTGTGCGAGTCATCAAAACTATAATAGTTCTCACATTTACTTTCTACAATCTGACTTCAGGTCACCACAGCTCCATCTGTGTTGCAGATTTGTCTCCAGTCTCCAGAATGTGCGTACGCATGGCTCAGAGTCACAACCTTTGGAAAGTGGCGTAGGCCCGTTTCCCGGTCTGTTTTGTGCGTACGCTAGCTTTATAAACGAGGCCCCTGGAGAGTATTCTTTTAGATCCATTGGGTGATTATATCAATACCAGAGACAATCAGTTTGGTTTCAAACAGAAGCATAGAACTGAGTTGTGTATTTATAGTTTAAAAGAAATAGTAGAAATGTATAGATGACAAAATTCCTCTGTTTTAATTGCCGTTATTGATGCCTCTAAAGCATTTGATGTCAATCATCAGAAGCTATTTACAAAATTAAATCAAAGGGGTTTACCTGCTAGCATTTACATTTAGGTCATTTAGCAGACGCTTTTGTCCAAAGCGACTTACAATAAGTACATTTGTCAAAAACAAAAAAACCACAACGTATCATTGCCGATAAAGTAAGAGCTAAAAATAGAACGTAAGTGTTAGGTCCTCATCTGAGTAACGTAGTACGTTAAGAGCGACAGTGCTATGATCAGAGTGCTATAGGTAAAGGTCAAGATCAAATGTCTGACGATGACATTTTTAGACAGTGTCGGACAGTACACTCTAATAAATAAAACCTTGGGTCAACACAAAAAAATATGTTAACGTTTTCCACTAGAATTTTTAAGTTAAGCCTGCTAGCAGAATTACATTAATTCAAAGCAATGTTTTGAGTATATTGAAGTAGCTTTTTGGCCACAATAAAACACATTTCTAAGTAACATGAACTTAATAATTGTCAACATGAACGCATGTATTTAAGTTGATCCAACATAATGTTTTAAGTAAGGTGAAGAAGCTTTTTGGCCACAATAAAACACATTTCTAAGTAACATGAACTTAATAATTAAGTTGATCTCTGCAACAGTTAAGTTGAGCCTTGTCCTATAATACGGGTATTTTCCTGTTTCCCAGGAGGCTAAGTTGCTCAAAATTCCAACCTTGTTTGACAGAAATTTAGACAGTAATATTCAAATTAATTAGAACCATTTATTAAAATGAACAGTAGCTCTAAATCCTTAAAAGTGCAAACAGCAGCATTTGTTGGCTACGTTCTCCTAAGACACAAAACAACATGCACTCAGAAGCTTTATGACGAGGAACAGTGTTATAAAATTAAGTCAAACCCTGTGCATGAATTACCATCCTTTGACTTGTACACATGAAACTGATTGAAAACAAAAGACAGATGGCTGTACATTAAAGGCACTTATTTTAACATCAAATGAGCAAAGCTTCTTTCAATCAACTATGGCAGACTGCTCACACTCCTAACTAACTTCAGCAAAAATATCCAGCAAAAGAAGGCACTGCATATAAAGTTCAAAATACAAAAAACACCCTCAGAGAACAGAGGTCATCCTTTTCTATGCTGATAACTTCCACTGATTTGGTTTTCACTCAGTAGGTATTCATACTATCACAGAAGCAAAACAAGAAGTGTGTGTGTGTGTGCGTGTGTGTGTGTGTGATGTGAGCTTCTCCCTCGCGCAAGGTCGATCAAGTCCGCTCTAGAAAATACCATACTTGAGATTCATTACTTTAGAGCTGGCTTTTTGTCCATCGAGATCAAGGCATAGCTTCTGGAATGCCTCAAAGGTAAATTTCAACTGCTTGGGATAGCTAAGGTTAAGAGCATAGATTACTCCCATCAGCAAAGCACAGGATCTGGCGACATCAATCCCCTGCAGGATCTTGGTTCCCTCGACTACAATGGTTGCACGGCCATCAACGATGACGGCAATCTTCATCACTTGCATCGCAAGGTCTGCGTTGAGCTCCTCCACATCCTTGCAGAAGAAATTAATAGGTGTTAGGATGTATAAAATCGTATAAAACCGTCAGGAATCATTTCAAAGTGACACAGATACATTGGATAAGCTGGTGGAGGCTGTGTAATGCACTTGAACACAACTTATAATCACAAAACAGCAAATGTAAGACATGATTATCATGATTATGTCTGTATAAAGTGATGTGTATTTTTGCTCTTCTTCGGCTGCTGTTTCAGTGAATTTGGGGCGTAGAGTGATGAGACTTATACCGTTGGAATCTGTAGAGTCCCAGCTTTCATATGACATGCTGTTTGTATCGTTAGCATGAAGTAGCGTAATCGCTAGCGGCAGTTTTGCGGACATGTGCCGTTAGCACGTTTTTTCTCCGTGCTCATTTAGATGCTTGGTGTCGGAGTTGTGTTTCGATTAGGTGAAAATGGTTTTCATGAGCTTGTTCTTCCCGTTAAGAGGGTATGCTGCATGAATATGTTGCTACATGGTTAGCATGCCCTTATATGGTGTGTGTTGCAACATGCGCAGCTGCCCCCGGTACCGGGGGCGCTCTGGTTGAAGACCCTTACAAATGAAATATGGTTCTTCAAAATAAATTCTCAACAGACAATGAGAGGAAAAAATAAAACTGAATTCATAGGGCCCTACATAACGCCGACTGGTTTTGAGCAAAGTATCTGAACAAATAGTGTAGCAACAGGCCAAATCAACAAGCTAAAATGGAGCCCTAGCCTCTTAGCAAGCAGTGGCTATTACCGGAGCCATAACGTCAGCTAGACATGATTAAACTATGATTCAGATTAGAAGAAATACTAAAGATAACTCGCTAACACACAACCTATTTGTGCGCTAGTTTGTTAGTCAGCTAGCGAAAGTAAATGATGTAGCTACTTGTAGTTTATAAACGTAGCTAGCCTATATGCTAACCTACTCAGTCAGTGACAGGCTACAGCTACTAGCTAACTTTACCTCGGCACACAGACTGTACTATCAACACGGCTCAAATTTCAGAGTAAGGACTTCCAGATTTCGGTATTCGGTTATAGTAGGCTATCACCAACAGAATCCTGAGCGAATGCAAATATGTGTAATTAAGCATAAAATTACTTACCATTCACCACAACGCTTCAATGAAGTTTCAGCTGTGGTCACTCGTCTGGCCTTGAACATGCCCGTGCGTGCATTGCTTAAAAAACAAGGTGGAGCAGTGAGAGTGATCTATTTGTGAATGCAGGAGTTAATACCTTACAAGCCTTAATGAGGAACCTCATGTACAGATTTATCAGTCACTTGAATAACTCTAAGAGACTGGTCATTATTTATTTTAAGACCCACCGGATGGAATTTGGAACCACTGATCACTTTAAGCATAACCCCCCTAGCTGGCAGCATCATTTTATTTTGACATGACCCTGTAATCGACATGGAAGAATTACATGCCACTGACCCTCATCCCAAATGCTTCACTCTCGGCTGAAAACCAGCCCAGTGCGTGCTGCAGGTCATGTTCTGAAGGAGCCAGCAGAAACACATCGGGCCCTAGTTTTGTGGCGCAGCGCAGGGTGGCGAATCAACATGTGAATTTATATCTATATAAATTGTCCCGTCACATCTGACGTCAGATCAAAGGCGGCTGGCACGCATATCGGAAACTCAGACAGCTGAACAAAGACAAGGGAGTCTATCTGCGGGAGTCCATCGAGGAAGCCCATTGAGGTAGGTATAACATCTCAACCCCCCCCCCCCCCCCCTCGCAGCCATGTGTCTTATCCCAGTCAGGACATCACACTGGAGAAGATTTTACCGAAGATCCTTCACTCGAGGCCGTAACCCATCCAATCTCTGCTACCCACCACTCTCCACCGGTAAGGAACTTGAAGTACTAGGGGGGCTGTGGAACTGCCAGTCTGCAGTCAAGAAGGCGGACACCATCTCAGCCTATGCCTCCCTGCAGACTCTCCACTTCCTGGCCCTCACAGAGACCTGGATCACCCCTGAAAACACTGCCACTCCTGCTGCCCTTTCAACTGCCTACTCGTTTTCACACTCCCCAAGACGAACAGGGCGAGGAGGAGGAACTGGGCTCCTCATCTCACCCACATGGTCCTACCAGGTCCTTCCTCTCGACCACCTACCCCGATCTATGCTTGAATTTCACGCCGTCTCTGTCACCCTTCCTTTCAAACTCAACATCATAGTGATCTATCGCCCACCCGGTCCTCTTGGCAACTTTTTGGATGAGATGGATGCCCTCCTGAGCTGCTCCCCTGATGATGGCACACCACTCGTCGTCCTCGGTGACTTCAACATCCACCCGGGAAAGCTGCATTCATCTGAATTCATAGACTTCTTTTCCGCATTTGACCTTACACTGTCCCCCTCTCCACCAACTCACCGGGCCGGGAACCAACTTGACCTTGTCTTCACAAGATCCTGTGGCATCTCGGCACTCTCTGTTACCCCGCTCACCGTGTCCGACCACCACTCTGTGACTTTCTCCATCCCCATGAAGCCCACCTCATCCCTCCACTCTACGCCTCGAATGGTCACCAGCTGCCGCAACCTGAAATCCCTCACTCCTTCCGCTCTCTCCTCAACTGTTTTCTCCTCGCTCCCATCCTCGGAACAGTTCTCCTTAATGCCTACTGAGGAAGCCTCCTCCATACTGATGTCCTCACTCTCCTCTTCTTTGGACACTCTCTGTCCCCCAATCTCACGACCTGCGCGATCATCTCCCGCCCCTCCCTGGCTGTCTGAACCTCTGCGAACCAACAGATCATTGTTGCGAGCGTCAGAGAGAAAATGGAAGAAATCGGGACAGCACGAGGACCTTGCTCACTACCACCTCCTCCTCTCTGACTTCACCTCAACTGTTTCGGCAGCCAAATCTGCCTTCTACCTGGCTAAGATCAACTCTTCTGCCTCCAACCCCAGGAAACTCTTCTCCGTGTTCTCTTCCCTCCTCACCCCTCCTGCCCCTACCCCCCCTTCCTCCCTTACTGCCGATGACTTTGCAACTTACTTTACCAAGAAAGTACATGACATCAGCTCCTCATTCACGCCTATTCCCTCCCAGAAGACATCTCCCCCAACTCTCAACTCGGATGGTCTTACCAGCTTTAGCTCCCTCACCTCTGAGGACGTCCACGCACTTGTTACATCTAACCGCGCCACCACCTGCTCCCTTGACCCGATTCCCTCCTCTCTTCTCCAGGACATCTCACACGACATCTTGCCATTCCTCACCACCCTGATCAACTCCTCCCTCACCTCAGGTGTCATTCCAGCGGATTTTAAGACCGCTATCGTGAAGCCTCTCCTTAAAAAACCCACCCTAGACGCTACTGACATCCAAAGCTACAGACCTGTATCTCTTCTTTCATTCCTCTCTAAAACCTTGGAACGTGCCGCCTACAACCAACTGTCTTCCTATCTCTCGCGGAACAACCTCCTAGACCCTAATCAATCAGGATTCAGGACTGCTCACTCCACTGAGACGGCCCTCCTCACAGTGACCGAGTCCCTGCGAGACGCCAGAGCCTCGTCCCACTCCTCCGTTCTCATTCTCCTCGACCTATCTGCTGCATTCGACACAGTCAACCACCAAATCCTCCTCTCCACTCTGGCTGAACTTGGCATAACTGACTGTGCTCTCACCTGGTTTACATCATACCTGACAAACCGCACCTTCCAGGTCACATGGAATGGCTCTATGTCCAAACCCTGCTCTCTGGACACGGGCGTCCCTCAAGGCTCAGTATTAGGACCGCTTCTGTTCTCACTATACACCAGATCACTAGGTTCTGTTATCACATCGCATGGATTCTCCTACCATTGCTACGCAGATGACACCCAGCTGTTCCTCTCTTTTCCCCCGTCCTCTGACGCTCACATTGCAACTCGCATCTCGAACTGTCTGGCTGACATCTCTGTCTGGACAACTGCACATCACCTCAAGCTTAACCTGAATAAAACCGAACTCCTCTTCATCCCAGGGAAAGACTGCCCTCGCATGGGCCTGTCGGTCACTGTCGAGGGCATCACAGTATTACCTTCCTCAACTGCGAGGAACCTGGGTGTAATCCTCGATGACCAACTATCCTGCACCCCCAACATCACTGCTGTGGCCCGATCCTGCAGATTCGCCCTCTACAATATCCGCAGGATTCGGACCTTCCTCACAAAGGATGCAACGCAGCTCTTGGTCCAAGCACTGGTCATCTCCCGCCTTGACTACTGCAACTCTCTCCTGGCCGGACTCCCGGCCTCTGCGATTAAACCATTACAGCGTATCCAGAATGCCGCAGCACGCCTTATCTTCAATCTACCCAAATTCTCCCACGTGACCCCCTCCTCCGTGACCTCCACTGGCTCCCTGTTGCAGCACGCATCCAATTCAAGACGATGACACTGGCCTTCAGGGCCATCAATGGAACGGCACCCTTCTACCTTCAAACACTGGTCAAACCTCATGCCCCGAAGCGAGCACTTCGCTCCTCTACTTCAGCTGGCCGGCTGGTACCACCATCGCTGAAATCAAACAAATGTCGCTCAGCAAAGTCCAGACTCTTCTCCGTTCTGGCGCCTCAGTGGTGGAACGAACTCCCGACCAATGTCAGGACAGCAGAGTAATTTGCCATCTTCCGAAAAAGGCTCAAGACTCACCTGTTCAGACTTCACCTTGACTCTACATAGCATGACCCACTAGCACCCTCCCTCGACCCCCCCCCCCCAAAAAAAAAACAAACAAAAAAAAACAAAACAAAAACAAAAACAAAACCTTACCTATAGCACTCTGATCTTAGCACTGTTGCTCTTGAAGTACTACTTCACTCGGATGAGGACCTAACACTTGTTCTATTTTTAGCTCTTACTGCATCGGCAATGATACGTCGTGGTTTCTTTGTTTCCTTCTTTTGACAAATTTACTTATTGTAAGTCGCTTTGGACAAAAGCGTCTGCTAAATGACCTAAATGTAAATGTAAATGTAAATGATAGCTTCTACTGCTAAAGCTACACTGTTTGCGTAGACAGCACTGTGTTTACACAGCTTCTTCTTCGTTGGTGTTTAATGGCAGTCGCCATTTACCCAGCTGTTTCCGTGACGCAAGTTTCGCCGATTTTTCATAAATGCTTGTATTATCATGTCAACACTTGTCGACCTGATAATATAAGCATTTCTGAAAAAAAAATTAAGCGAAACCTTTTCATACTCGTGTCATGGAAACAGCCAGGTATACGCTGACTGCTATTAAACACCAACGAAGAAGAAGCTGTGTAAACACGGGGGACCCGCTAGCTCAGGTTTATTAGCCATCTTGCAGAAATGAAACTAACCTGAGTGACCTGACACACGTCTGCGGTCGGGGCGGGGATGAACCGATGAGTTTCTGAACCGAAGTCCTCTGAACCAAGGTTTTCCGTTTCGGTTCAGAACCGTTACACCCCTAATACGCGCGCACAGCGTGTGATGCGTGTGATGCGTGTGGTGGGAGCGGTGGCGCTGCTTCTGTCATTGGGCTGTCAAGTGACGAAACTTGCACTGAACCTCCCCTAACGCATTAAAGGTGAGGAGAGGAGCTCATTTGATTGGTGAAGATCTGAATCGACTGTGTTACAGTTTTTCTCCATTGCTAAAACGCATTTCTCAAAAGCAGAGGGGTATTCCATCAAACTCGCTAGGCGCAAAGCCGGGCTAATTTCGATAAGCCTCGCTACCTTTAGCGAGAGTTGCATTCCATCAACGTGACTTGAGGCACTCTCCGCTAAGTGACCATGGGAATTTATCCGACCAAACTAGCCTGCCGGAAACAACTGTACCAGCAGAAGGTTCCGCCAAGCCTAGTCCTCGTGATTTTGTCACGTGAAAGACCAAAAATGACCAAAATTACATATATGAAGTACAAACAGACTATATTGTCATCAAGCGTCAAAGAATACATGCTTGCAATTACAGTTTTTCTCGATTGCTAAGACGCATTTCTCGAAAGCTGCTCTCCTTTTCTCTAAACTGTGAACACAAAACCCAATTTTCAAGCTACATTCACAAAACCTCAAACTCTTCTTGCAAAACCAAACTTTCAACTCAAAACAGTTTAATCTGGACCCAAAACTGAACTCTCATCTCAAAACAGTTCAATCGGTGCTCAAAAATGAACTATGTTGTCAAATCCTGCCCCGAGTCAATCAAAATTAAAAACACTACAGAGCAGTCACTAAACACTACATAGAAAAATGGAAAACACAATGCTCAGGACATGAAGCAGTAGAAATAAATGTTTATTGTTCACTGTAGCCTAAATGCATGTTGCAAAACAAAAAAAACTGTTTATTTAGCACTTGTACATAGTAAAAAATAAAAGTACCAAAAACAGAAATCCTGTGCATTTACACATAGCACTTGTGCAGTACAAAACAAACAGAAATCTTGTGCATTTAGCACTTGTATACAGTAAGCCTACGTAAACATAAAGTACAAAAATATACATGGAATACTAGGCCTACAAACAGTTAGACTAACCCTCCATTACAATACTAAAGTACATTGGCACAGTGATGTACTGAAACATATTTACTTACAGTATACTGTGGTACAGTATATAGTATAGTCATACAGTAATTGCTGTCGACATTTACAGACTATAATGTCAAAAAAGGTAATCACCTGTTTTCTTCTCTAAATCTTCGGATTATGGTGGACACAGTGAATCTACTGATGTTTGGTTGTACCCTTTGTCAGGCCTCCCTCATGCTCATACTAGAGTTCTCAACGGGCCTGAAAATTACAGCCCGACCCGACCCGGCCTGCGGGTTTTTAAACCCGAACCCGACGCAGCCCGACACACTAGCATGAATTGTCGGCCCGAACCCGACCCGAACCCGACCCCCCGCGCGCCTGCATTGTTTTCCTCATACACTTGTTATCACGATCAGACAGACAGCAGACGTGAATTCAAATTAACTTTAATTACTTTTGACCAGCTCCATCTTCTCCAGCCAGGCTATAGGCGTGAGTGCGTCACGCAGCGTCGTCAGGTGTGCGTCTGCCCCATGAGCAGGCAGCCAGATTGACCAAACGTGAACAGCGATGATTCACAGCAAACAATATATAATTTACAACCTACAATTTTTTTATTTTTTTATTTTTAAGGAAATGTGTTTTATAAAAAAAGGAAGCCCGACCCGACCCGGCTCATTTGCGTATTTTTTCGGCCCGGACCAGGCCCGAAACTTCGGGTCCCATCGGGTTTGTCGGGCTGGGCCGACCCGTTGAGAACTCTAGCTCATACCATGGACAAGAACATGGTCAATCACAGTAGCTCTGATTTCATCAGATATTACTGTTCTTTGTCTTCGCTGACCTCCTCGACCTCCTCGACCACCTCTCACAGGAACTCCTCCTCTCAGATGTCTATCCATTGTAGTGCCTCACAAACCAGTGCTCTCTGAATATATGTTCCCTCACATCGTTAGCCACAAGTGTGATCAATTTTGAGTTGTTGTGTTCAACTAGTGACACCTGTGCTTTACTTGTGTTTGACTTTTGCCACCTGTGCTCACCATTATGCAACACAGGTGCATCACAATGAAAATGTGTTGACAAGTTGTGTCTAAACAGGTGAAAAGTGCTTATGGTTTTGCCAAAAGAGTGACTGATTCAATCAGTGGTTTCAGGCAACGGAGCATTTGGTTCAGACAATAGGGTTTAGTGTTTTAGCATTTGAGAAAAACTGTATTATACTGTAAGTCTGAGCATGTCTGAATGTGGCTCTGTTTTCTGTAAACTGTGGCTACTGATGGTCTACATGCTGATTTACTCTACACTGGAAAGAATGAACATGAACTAATTATATGCAAAATAAAACTACTAAGTTAAAAAAAGTCCCATTGAGCTTGTGTGTACACAGACACACATCCTACACATCAGGTTTTTATTTAACTCATAGGAGAGGGGGTCTCCTGTGGGTCAATAATATTCAAACCGTCTACTAGCTGTGAATAACTGAATGAAAGCAGCACAGATGAAAAACAGCTGTGTGTGTGTGTGTGTGTGTGAGATTGCTGTGCAATACTTAGTCCTTATCCTTACATCCATAAAATCATGTTGAAGGTGTAAGAAGATGCATGACTATACAGATACAAGTGTAATGGCCTTTTTGTGTGATTAATTTCAATGTCAACATATTTTTTGTTATAATTTTCATGATTTCTTTCACAAACAAGGTGTTTCTTTGACTTCTGTGACTAACAAGCAAAGTAATATATTTTTTTCAGGACAAGGTTTTTTTTTAATGGACAACCACACAGATACTTTGAGTAAAAACCAAGACTGCAAACTTTAATAATCCTTTCAACCTTGATAAAGGCAGCTCAGATCAGCTGCCCCCCTTCTATTCTAACCTTTCAAAAGGGAGGGATCTCAAATTTACTCAGAGCATTTCACTAAAAGCAAACTCAATAAAATAGCCATCAGTAGCTTAAACTATACAACAGTTTAGACAGAAGAAAGACAGATGCTGCTCTGGGTAAACAGGATCCTGGTAGTTGGTCCACTGCCTGCTGTGACCAGTTTTACGCCAAATAAAATATAACATTTAAATATTCAGGGCTTCATATTTGAAATTTGAATTAAAAAAAAAATGTTTTAATGAAGCTGGAAAGCATCTTCAGGAGCATGTTCACTGCATGTTGATTCATGGAACGATAATAAGCTCAGATGAACCCAAAGGTTGAATAGTAGTAGAATGACATGCATTGCTTACTACTCACATTTTGTTGTCCCACCAACTGTAAAATAACAATAAACAAATCGTGCTGCTAACTGAATTTAGAGGAAACATTAAAAGTTTTGAAAAAAAAGCAATCGTAAAAAAAAAGCTGGTAGTCTTCTTCAATCCAGCATGATGTTCATTTAGTAAATTATGGTCCATTGAGACTAATTTGTGATGCTTTAACCTGCAACAAAGGCCTGAAATAAAAAAGTGATTGGACGGATCTTTTGTATAGATTTGTGTAGATTGTGGACATAAAATCTCTGAGCAAATCAATTAATATTCCAGTTACAACGGGAACTGTGTACAAAGTCAAAGAGTTGAAAGAGAATATTTTAATAAAATGTCAGTGTGTGATATATCCAACCCTGTTACAGTATGTACCTCTGAAACATGTCCACCATCTGACCTTCCACTAACTCTGAACATGCCTGTAAGATGTTAGCCAAAATATGTTTTTCATGTAACATCTTTGAAGCCCTTACTGGCTACAGTGTGTGTGTGTGTGTGTGTGTGTGTGTGTGTGTGTGTGTTAGACAGAAACAAAGAGGCAGAGTTACTACTTCTCTCCTCTGGTTATAAAAACACAGTGACCGCCAGCGCTGGCAGACACTTGGTCTAGCTAATATTAAATCCCTGAAAAACACACATTATTCTATATAAGGTCGTCCATTTTGAGTTCTAAACACAATAATGAAAAGGTCGATCACATGGGAGGTAAAATATTTAATGAAAATGAACCTTTATTTATGGCAGATCACCTCTCACATCATTGGGAGAATGTTTTCAGTGGGATCTGCTGGAGTCTAGGGGGATGTTCAGGTTCTCCCAGGTTCTGTATCAAATATTTGACATCTTGATTCGTTTTATTAAAGTGCTGTGTGCTTAGCGGTGCGTTATAGCTTCCAGCAAAGTAAGAGAAATATGCATAAGCACACAGGCAGAACAAGACAATGAAGAATTACCTCACATACTAACTCATATACTGTATTTAGAGTATCATTTTAAGTATTATAAATAAATTAGAATACTTAAAAAAAACATGTACTTCATCTGAAAAGAATCAGAGAAGGAAACACCAACATTTTTAAACATGGTGCATTTTGCAGCTAATATTTCTACCTGGTTGCCTCCAGTCCCTGGTCATCTTTCCACAGAAACGCAGCCTGACTCAAGTCTATTAAATATCATATAAAAGCGAAGAAAAAATAACCTGGTTTGGCTTTGGTCAAGCTGAGTCCTCAAGTGGGTTTGGTTTGCCTCAAGACCATTTTGTTGAGATGAAAAAACGTTCTGCTTTCTTCCTAAAATATGAGTTTATTGATGCAAGTTAAGGTGGCTTTGATCTACTATTCAAACCCATTCACTTCCCAATAATGTTTGTTTCAACCATGCTGGGCTCAGCCAGAGATAAGGACTTGGAGATGAACTAACGTACTTATCACTGATCACTGATCCGGCACCAGTCAGCCAGCAAGCTGTATTGTAGGTCATAATGCTTAGCAGCAAGATTATAGCAAGAAAGACTGAAGCACTTGAAGCTCTAAGTGGTTCCAGACACCTCAATGTCACAACTGTTCCTGATATAATACTGTGGCCAACAGAGTTCAACTGGTCCTCCAAAGAATGCAGGCCTTCCCTGACCCAATGAGTCAAACGTTAAAGTCAAACTTCCTGTTAGGATGCATATTGTGACATTCCTGTCTGCAACAGTGCATCAGTTAAAGGTCGGAAGTTGTTCATTTTATATGTGGGCCTTGGATGTTTGTGATCTCCAGAACGGAGCAGGAGTCAGTGAGATTGCTTCAAGCAAATGTAGCTAAATACTGCCACCTGTTGGTCTGATCAATTACCCACAGAGGTTAAACATCTGCATCACCAGTTACTGTTTTTTCCTATCGTTTTAGGCAATTTACCTAAACCATGTTCACATTCCCTAAACACTTCACACAGTGAGCATACCAGTAGACCATGTGAACCAAACTGTGGTTACTTGCCCCTATGCTAAGATACAAATGCTGGCAATGACGCCTTCTTCCAAATTTAATGGATACCTGCCCCAGTCAATGTTCATTACCGGCAAAACGCTGTGGAACTACAGCATATTTTACCAATGTTTAGATACTCTGTTCAAAACAGTGAACTTTCTGTTCAAAACCTAACAGTAATTTAGATCACTGTAGATGGAAAGATGCTGCATTTGGACAGACAAATGAAGTTACATGTTTGAATAAGAAAAAATATTTTGTTTATAGTTTATTTATTTTATTTTATAGTAATTTAGATTTTTTTCCCCCTGTGCACCATAGTTCTTGGTGAATTGGCATGGAATTACTTTTTTTACGTAAAAGCAACACTACATACAATGATCTGTACAAAACACAGAGGATAAGTTGTGCAATGCAAAACACCTGGTGGTCATTTCAGCTAAAGACCTACTCAGCTAAAGACCTACTCAGGTCTTTTACATGTAATTTGTGCCTCGTTGAAAAAGGGCCTTCTTTGGCATTTGCTTTGGACTTCTTTACGTAGTTGGTATAGGAAAATGGATGCAGCAAGAGACAGGCAGAATCTACCAACGTATGTAATTGTATGGGACAATGTGGCCTTTCACCACTCCCGGCAAGTCACAGGGTGGTTTGCGGCGCATCCTAGGATGATGTCACTTTTCCTTCCGCCTTACTCTCCTTTCCTCAACCCCATCGAGGAATTCTTTTCGGCGTGGAGATGGAAGGTCTATGACCACCGCCCTCAGGACCAGATGTCCCTATTAGAGGCAATGGCTGCTGGGTGTATGGACATAGCCCCAGAAGATATCCAGGCCTGGATAAGGCATTCCAAAAGATTTTATCCACGTTGTATGGCAAGAGAAACCATACGTTGCGACGTAGATGAAAATTTGTGGCCAAATGCGGAGGATAGGAGGGATTAGCCCAATTCTGCGCCACTGTTGGGCTACTGTAATATACAGTATGTGCAGGTTTTGTGCATTGCATTTTTTGTTAGAACACATTTTTTGACTTTGTAATGTATTTTCTGTTTTGTGTAACACTTGCACTGTGACAAAATCTCCAAAAAGTAAAGCACAGTGAAAAAACTGTTGTTTTTGTGATTTGTTTCTGGATCATATATTACGTACTTACTGTATGTAATTTGCATTACAAAAACTGAAAATTGTTATTCTCAGTTTCTCATAAAACACTTACAGTATTTACTGTATTTACAATTACAGTACATTTACCACACTCAATTGTGACATCTTTTGTGGGAGGTAAACCGACATATGAACACTGTCAGCAGATACTTGGCTTGGATTGTCATACTGTAATATTACAAACTTTATTACTGTAGTCCAAAGAAGTGTTTGTCTGTGTTTTTTCTCTTTTTTTCAATGCAACACTACAGGAAATCTATGCCAAACTGGAGGACACAGCAACATTTTATATATGCAATTGGCAATGCTTCAAGATGTTAGTGTTTTTTAGGTCATAGTGTTCTGAGAGGAAACATGTGTTAAGTTATGGCAGCATTGTTTGTGGTGTGGTTGTTGTAGTGCGTTTTGCACCAAAGGTTAATATATATGCAGAGGTGTGTGTCTCTAAAGCCCACTGTGTTAAGTGATAGGGAAAAGTGACCATAGTATGGGTACATGACCGAAAACGATAGGAAAAAACTGTAATGGGTACTTGGGAAGCAACAATAATCAATCTTTTTAAATAAGCCAAATGCTGCCATCTTGTGGTCTTATTGATAAGTAACAATGGAGCGGGATGACTTGTGGCACTGATCTCCACTCATGAGCTGTTTACAGTTTTTTTCAGTCACTAACAAGCATCTGTCCAACCAGTTGTCACATTTTCAAAACTCTAAACACAATTACCACAGCATCGGTCTAGATACAGTTTAAAACCTCTGATTCTGCAATGATATCAGTTCAAAAACAATATATCTCAGCTGATGATAAACAAACAATTCCTCAGTGGCAGGGGCTATTTTTTCTATTACACTGACACTTATAGAGTGAAAGGAGGACTTTAAAGAGTGATGTTTTCAGAAACAGAAACAGAAAAAGAAAAACTTTTTATCTGGGCTTTTTGCTGTTTTTTCCCCCAGAATGCTCTTGTGTGTTTCATGGATATTTTGTTCAATGTAAGCAATACTGTAAAGCTTTTTCTGTTCTATCATACTGTAAACAGTATTTATACTGTACCTCCTGTAGTAAACAGTAAAGGGGAAAAAATGATTTGCTTTTAACTGGAATGCTTTTGAATGTGACATAAAGTTCCAAACCAAGAAATTGAGTGTAAAAACGGTGGATTGCATGTTTTGCATGCAAATACCTGTAAAACTGAAACATAAAAGTCCATGCAGTTTTTGTAATGTCGACAATAGCCAGTATTTTGAAACCTGATGTACTTTGATTGACTGCATGTACATTGGAAATCTGACTCAAAATGAAATTATTCTGTCAAAGAATAACTTGTTTTCACTTCACAGTGTTTTGGTAAAGTTAGTGTGTGCAGAGAAAGATGTGTTCTATTTAGAAATGAAGATTAAGTATATATTTAACAAAATGTGTTTTTGAAAAGAAAATGATCCATTTGGCCAATTGTGTTTTGTAGGTGTGAGTCTGTGTTACAGTTTTTTTCAGTCGCTAACAAGCGTTTGTCCAACCAGTTGTCACATTTTCAAAACTCTAAACACAATAGCACAGCATCGGTCTTTTGTGGCCATACCATTCACACATTTCATGTTGTTTTCACACAATATGCAGTCAGTGAACACACTTCCACAATGCTTACATTTTCTTAACAGACAACCTATACCCCCCAACAAAATTATGGATTGTTTTTGTATTATTTACGAATGCTAACACACAACATCCCACAATAGCAAAAACAATATTCCAAACCTTAGATACAGTATAAAACCTCTGATTCTGCAATGATATCAGTTCAAAAACAGTATATCTCAGCTGATGATAAACAAACAATTCGAATAATTGACATGCAGCTGATTTATGTTGGCTAAATTGGGCTGGTTTAGCCTCAGTGGCAGGGGCTATTTTTTCTATTACACTGACACTTATACAGTGAAAGGAGGACTTTGAGGAGTGATGTTTTCAGAAACAGAAACAGAAAAAGACAAACTTTTTATCTGGGCTTTTTGCTGTTGTTTTTTTGTTCAGAATGCTCTTGTGTGTTTCATGGATATTTTGTTCAATGTAAGCAATACTGTCAAACTTTTTCTGTTCTATCATACTGTAAACAGTATTTCTACTGTATCTCCTGTAGTAAAAAGTAAAGGAAAAAAAATGATTTGCATTTTACTGGAATGCTTTTGAATGTGAACATTACATGTAGACATACGGTTCCCAACCAAGAAATGTAGTGTAAAAATGGTGGATTGCATGTTTTGCATGCAAATACCTGTAAAACCGAAACATAAAAGTCTATGCAGTTTTTTTAATGTCAACAATAGCCAGTATTTTGAAACCTGGTGTACTTTGATTGACTGCATGTACCTTGTGAAGTAAAAACAAGTGTTATTCTTTGACAGAATAATTTCATTTTGAGTCAGATTTCCAGTGTTTTGGTAAAGTGTGGGGGCTGCACGGTGGTGTAGTGGTTAGTACTCTCGCCTCACAGCAAGAGGCTTCTGTGTGGAGTTTGCATGTTCTCCCCGTGTAAGCGTGGGTTCTCTCCGGGTTCTCCGGCTTCCTCCCACAGTCCAAAGACATGCAGGATGGGGATAGGTTAATTGATTACTCTAAATTGCCCGTAGGTGTGAATGTGAGTGGGAATGGTTGTCTGTCTCTACATGTCGGCCCTGTGATAGACTGGCGTCCTGTCCAGGGTGTACCCTGCCTTCGCCCAATGACAGCTGGGATCGGCTCCAGCCCCCCGTGACCCTGAATACAGGATAAGCGGTAGAAAATGGACGGATGGATGGATGGTAAAGTGTGTGTGTGCAGAGAAAGTTGTGTTCTATTTTGAAATGAAGAGTTAGTATATATTTGACAAAATGTGTTTTTGAGAAGAAAATTATCCATTTGGCCAAATGTGTTTTGTAGGTGTGAGTCTGTGTTAAGAGTTTAGAAAAAGTATCTGAAGTATGGGTAAGCGCTTGTTAGCGATTGAAAAAAAACTGTAGTAGACATTGTGTATTGTGTTAGTGTATTATTGTTTTTTCTTTAAATTGATGTTAGATTTTATTTAACAATATGTGATTTTGAGCATTAACTGTTTTGCCAATTGTGTGTGGTAGGTGTGTTGGTGCGTTAAGAGTTTAGGAAAATTGTTCAAAGTATTGAAAGAAGGGTTTTAGCAATCGTAAAAAATTGTAAGCTCAATCTCTGGAACAGAAAACTCAGAGTATCCCTCTTCTCAGGGTTAACAAACTCAGAGTTTCAGGAAAACCTACTTTCTGGAACGGGCCCCGAGTCTTGAAACACTATTTTGGTATGCTGTCACTGAAGACATTTTGGAGAACTTACATCAGCCCTCATCATTAACCTCTTTTAGGTAGATTGATGGAAGTTAAGAAGCCCCGGGAGGGCCAGCCTTCTGCTAGTGTATTTGCAGTTAAGCAGCAGGTGGTATCGCAGATTTCAATACTAACACTTTTTCATTTGACCTGCTGGGTTAATTAGCAGCTACAAATCATGTTTTGGAGTTTGTTTTAAGCTACGGGGAGTAAGTGCTGTATGAGAGGGGTTTACTGAAGCAGCTAAATCCACGTAATATCGGTTATGTTGGCAGTCACACAGAAACACTGAAGTTACTGCCAAACATTTTCCTAAGAAAGGTCTTACCAGCATCTGCTGCCAGTCTGCTTTTCGTCTTTATTACATCAAGCAGGGAGCCTAACACCCCAACAGTGGGGTCGTCCCAAATGCTTCACTCCTGAAGGGCTTACTGAGTGTTTTGCTAAGGGACGAATTACAGTGATGGGAGGCATTACTGAAATGGATGTACACTGATCTAAAATCTAACCCAGCAGCGGAAAACATCTCCTGAAAGCTACATCTTGCCTGCAGTTACTTTAAGTAGGAATAAGTCATTGTATTTACTCTTCTGCATTGACTTCTGCAACCAAGTAGTCTGATTTTATACGTATTATATTATACTAATTCTTGTTTTGTTTTTTTTCATTCAAGAAGAATATCCAACCCAAAACATGTGTATTATGCTTTTCTATTGAGTTTGAAGAGTATAGCCACAAGCCGCGCAAAACCAGCGGCAAGACGTGAACTGAAATGATTTCACCAGATGAAAACATATTGATTGTGTTTGAAATATTATAGTATGTGTTTGAGCATTATTTAAAGTAAAATTTAAAGTTGAGATTAAATGAAAAACACATTTAAATTTCAGTCATATTCTGTTCCCTATTAAAAATGATTCATATATATATATATATATATATATATATATATATATATATATTTTTTTAATTTATATATATGTGTGTGTGTGTGTGTGTGTGTGTGTGTGTGTGTGATTGTGATTGGCTCTTAATGTGTGATTACAAGGCTCTTAATGGTCAGGCACCATCATATCTTGAAGAGCTCATTAAACCCTACTGTCCCTTCACTGAACAATGCTGTGACCTCCGCTTCCACCGTTGGTTGCCGACTTGGTTAGGCAACAACTGCAGTCATCATAACATTACGCTATGCCTATTTCACACCAGACGACTTATGTCCTGATTTTTATACTTACTGACAGTTTTTGGAGATCCCTGACAAAAGCCCTACAACAAAGGCAAATTAGTGTTGGCTCTCTGCTCAGGAGGGACGTTCGAGTGCTTGACGTGAACTATGGCTGATTTCAGGAATCAAATAAAATTTGAATGGTACAAAAATCATTACTATAATTTAATACTATCTAAAAAGCTGTCACCTGTTGGTAACTCAACATATTTCTTGGGAATGTTTTTGGAATGCCCCCTTTGGGAATGCCCCCTTTTGGAAGTAAAACAACCACATTGCCGATAATGGTATTGGCAACGTATACTCCTGTGTAACAGTTTTTTTCAACAAGCGCTTACCCATACTTCAGATACTTTTTCTAAACTTTTAACACAGACTCACACCTACTAAACACAATTGGCCAATTGGATCATTTTCTTCTCAAAAACACTTTTTTTTAAAATATATCATATTAATGATCAAAGAAACTTTTGCCTAACAATGACCCTGTTTCTCTACATAGATGAATCACTCACTCGAGAGAAAGCACACACACAGTTCACAGACTTTCTGTAAGAGGTAAATCTGTAACAACAAGGTTCTGCTGGGATTTGAACGCAGGATTTCCCGTTCACGACACAGATGCTTTAACCAGCTAAGCCACAGCAACTTGCAAGATGGTGAAATGTGCATCGGAATTTTCTTGAAGAATGTTTTGCTAGATCTCCAAGGGAGTGGGTTGATGAATTTGGTGCGATTTGCAAATGTAAATCATGCAATATTGACAAACTTTGAATGGACCAGCAAAAGCACCCCGTGCTGAAGGAGGTTCCGAGCTTGGGGATCCATGGACCGAGTCAAGGATGTCATCTCCAACTGGCCTGTAGTTCACATCGCTAGAACTACAGAACTACACTTCACATCTGTGAACTACAGGCCAGTTGTGGCCAGTAATGTGATTCATTTAATATTGAGAAACTTTTAATGAACCAGCAAAAGCTCCCTGTGCAGAAGGGGGTTCTGAGCTCAGGTCTCCATGGACAGAGTCAAGGTTGTCATCTCCAACTGGCCTGTACAGGCCAAGGCTGCAGTTCACTATTGCTGCTGGGTGCTGACAGTGAACCAAAGTTGAACAGGGTATTAAACAGATAGATGCTGATCACGGCTACACAGAACCGCTCACAGAGTGGAAATCCCTTGCAAGGCACCATGCATTAGGTCACTTATCAGAGTGCAAGGCACTGCTGGGATTTAAACCCAGGATGTCCTGTTTACGAGACAGGCACTTTGACCTCTAAGCCACAGTGCCTAGACCCACAGTCATGCATCAGTCCATTATGAGCCTCATCTCATGTCAAAGATTCAGTCACATTAAACAGATCACGTAGAGTTCAAAACAATTATCACGGGAACAGTGTTCCTCCAAATCTCAGAGTTACTTTTTTAATGATCAAACAAACATTTACCTGATATGAACACTGTTTTTCTGCATAGATGAATCACTTACTCAAGAGAAAGCACATACACAGTCTTTCTGTAAGAGGTGAATCTGTAACAACAAGGAACTGCTGGGATTTGAACCCAGGATTTCCTGTTTACTAGACAGGTGCTTTAAACAGCTAAGCCACAGCACCTTGCACATGGGAAACGTGCATCCGAAGATTCTTGAAGAATTTTATGATAGATCTCCAACGGAGTGGGCTGCCGAATGTGTTGCGATTTATTTAATGTGATTCATTTAATATTGAGAAACTTTTAATGAACCAGCAAAAGCTCCCTGTGCAGAAGGAGGTTCCAAGCTCTGGGCTCAATGGACTGAGTCAAGGTTGTCATGTCCAACTGGCCTGTATAGGCCAAGGCTGTAGTTCACTATTGCTGCTGGGTGCTGACAGTGAACCAAAGTTGAACAAGGTATTTCAGAGTATTAAACAGATACATGCTGATCACGGCTACACAGAACCACTCACGGAGAGGAAGTCCCTTGCAAAGCACCATACCTTAGGTCATTTATCAGAGAATGCTAGGGAATGCTGGGATTTGAAACCAGGATGTCCTGTTTACAAGACAGGCGCTTTGACCTCTAAGCCACAGTGCCTAGACTCACACTCATGCATCAGTCCATTATGAGCCTCAACTCATGTCAAAGATTCAGTCACAATCAACAGATCATGTAGAGTTCAAAACAATTATCATGGGAACAGTGTTCCTCCAAATCTCATAGTTACTTTTTTAATGATCAAACAAACATTTACCTAATATGAACACTTTTTTCTGCATAGATGAATCACTTACTCAAGAAAAAGCACATACACAGTCTTTCTGTAAGAGGTGAATCTGTAACAACAAGGTACTGCTGGGATTTGAACCCAGGGTTTCCTGTTTACTAGACAGGTGCTTTAACCAGCTAAACCACAGCACCTTGCAATGTTGTGAAACGTGCATCCGAAGATTCTTGAAGAATTTTATGATAGATCTCCCACGGAGTGGGCTGAAGAATGTGTTGCGATTTGTAAATGCAATTCATGCAATATTGAGAAACCTTGAATGAACCAGCAAAAAGCTCCCGGTGCAGAAGGAGGTTCCGAGTTTGTGGGATCCATGGACTGAGTCAAGGATGTCACCTTCAACTGGCCTGTACAGGTCAAGGCTGCAGTTCACTATTGCTGCTGGGTGCTGACATGGATGCTTACAGTAACCCAAAGTTGAACAGGGAATTTCAGATTAATCAAATAGTGGCTGATTTTGCCGACATTATATCTCCAGAGAAATACTCTTGAAGCGATAGTACGAGCAACACTTCAGGAATAAGTCCACAGAATGTAGCAAAGGCACTGCTGGGATTTGAACCCAGGATGTCCTGTTTACAAGACAGGCGCTTTGACCGCTAAGCCACAGTGCCTAATGACATACTTATGCATCAGTCCTTTATGAGCCTCATCTCGTATCAAGGATGCAGTCAAATCCAACATATCACATAGAGTTCAAAAAGATCATCACAGGTACATTGTTGCTCCAAATACCATAGTTACCTTTTTAAAGATTAAACAAACATTTACCTAACATGAACGCTTTTTTTCTGCTTACATGAATAACTTACTTGAGAGAAAGCACAGACGTTCTGTAAGAGGTGAATCTGTAACAACAAGGTACTGCTGGGATTTGAACCCAGGATTTCCTGTTTACTAGACAGGTGCTTTAACCAGCTAAGCCACAGCACCTTGCAATGTTGTGAAACGTGCATCCGAAGATTCTTGAAGAATGTTTTGATAGATGTCCAAGGGAGTGGGCTGACAAATTTGGGGCAATTTGTAAATGTGTTTCATGCGATATTGAGAAACTTTCAATGAACCAGCAAACCCTCTGCAGAAGGGGGTTCTGAGCTCAGGGCTCCATGGACTGAGTCAAGGTTGTCATCTCCAACTGGCCTGTACAAGCCAAGGCTGCAGTTCACTATTGCTGCTGGGTGCTGACAGTGAACAGGGTATTAAACAGATAGATGCTAATCACAGCTACACAGAACCGCTCACGGAGAGGAATTCCCTTGCAAAGCACCATGCACCATTTATCGGAGAGTGCAAGGCACTGCTGGGATTTGAACCCAGGATTTCCTGTTTACTAGACAGGTGCTTTAACCAGCTAAGCCACAGCACCTTGCAATGTTGTGAAACGTGCATCCGAAGATTCTTGAAGAATGTTTTGATAGATGTCCAAGGGAGTGGGCTGACAAATTTGGGGCGATTTGTAAATGTGTTTCATGCGATATTGAGAAACTTTCAATGAACCAGCAAAAGCTCCCTCTGCAGTAGGGGGTTCTGAGCTCAGGGCTCCATGGACTGAGTCAAGGTTGTCATCTCCAACTGGCCTGTACAGGCCAAGGCTGCGGTTCACTATTGCTGCTGGGTGCTGACAGTGAACCAAAGTTGAACAGGGTATTAAATAGATAGAAGCTGATCACGGCTACACAGAACCGCTCACGGAGAGGAAATCCCTTGCAAAGCACCATGCATTAGGTCATTTATCAGAGAGTGCAAGGCACTGCTGGGATTTGAACCCAGGATTTCCTGTTTACGAGACAGGCGCTTTGACCTCTAAGCCACAGTGCCTAGACCCACAGTTATGCATCAGTCCATTATGAGCCTCATCTCATGTCAAAGATTCAGTCACATTAACCAGATCACGTAGACTTCAAAACAATTATCACGGGAACAGTGTTCCTCCAAATCTCAGAGTTACTTTTTTAATGATCAAACAAACATTTACCTAATATGAACACTGTTTTTCTGCATAGATGAATCACTTACTCAAGAGAAAGAACATACACAGTCTTTCTGTAAGAGGTGAATCTGTAACAACAAGGTACTGCTGGGATTTGAACCCAGGATTTCCTGTTTACTAGACAGGTGCTTTAACCAGCTAAGCCACAGCACCTTGCAATGTTGGGAAACGTGCATCCGAAGATTCTTGAAGAATTTTATGATAGATCTCCAACGGAGTGGGCTGCCGAATGTGTTGAGATTTATTTAATGTGATTCATTTAATATTGAGAAACTTTTAATGAACCAGCAAAAGCTCCCTGTGCAGAAGGAGGTTCCAAGCTCTGGGCTCAATGGACTGAGTCAAGGTTGTCATGTCCAACTGGCCTGTACAGGCCAAGGCTGTAGTTCACTATTGCTGCTGGGTGCTGACAGTGAACCAAAGTTGAACAAGGTATTTCAGAGTATTAAACAGATACATGCTGATCACGGCTACACAGAACCACTCACGGAGAGGAAATCCCTTGCAAAGCACCATGCATTAGGTCATTTATCAGAGAGTGCAAGGCACTGCTGGGATTTGAACCCAGGATTTCCTGTTTACGAGACAGGCGCTTTGACCTCTAAGCCACAGTGCCCAGCCCCACAGTCATGCATCAGTCCATTATGAGCCTCATCTCATGTCAAAGAGTCAGTCACATTAAACAGATCACGTAAACTTCAAAACAATTATCACGGGACCAGTGTTCCTCCAAATCTCAGAGTTACTTTTTTAATGATCAAACAAACATTTACCTAATATGAACACTGTTTTTCTGCATAGATGAATCACTTACTCAAGAGAAAGAACATACACAGTCTTTCTGTAAGAGGTGAATCTGTAACAACAAGGTACTGCTGGGATTTGAACCCAGGATTTCCTGTTTAATAAACAGGTGCTTTAACCAGCTAAGCCACAGCACCTTGCAATGTTGGGAAACGTGCATCCGAAGATCCTTGAAGAATTTTATGATAGATCTCCCACGGAGTGGGCTGCCGAATGTGTTGCGATTTATTTAATGTGATTCATTTAATATTGAGAAACTTTTAATGAACCAGCAAAAGCTCCCTGTGCAGAAGGAGGTTCCAAGCTCTGGGCTCAATGGACTGAGTCAAGGTTGTCATGTCCAACTGGCCTGTACAGGTCAAGGCTGCAGTTCACTATTGCTGCTGGGTGCTGACGTGGATGCTTACAGTAACCCAAAGTTGAACAGGGAATTTCAGATTAATCAAGTGGCTGATTTTGCCGACATTATATCTCCAGAGAAATACTCTTGAAGCTATAGTACGAGCAACACTTCAGGAATAAGTCCACAGAATGTAGCAAAGGCACTGCTGGGATTTGAACCCAGGATGTCCTGTTTACAAGACAGGCGCTTTGACCGCTAAGCCACAGTGCCTAATGTCATACTTATGCATCAGTCCTTTATGAGCCTCATCTCGTATCAAGGATGCAGTCAAATCCAACATATCACATAGAGTTCAAAAAGATCATCACAGGTACATTGTTGCTCCAAATACCATAGTTACCTTTTTAAAGATAAACAAACATTTACGTAACATGAACGCTTTTTTTCTGCATACATGAATAACTTACTTGAGAGAAAGCACAGACGTTCTGTAAGAGGTGAATCCGTAACAACAAGGTACTGCTGGGATTTGAACCCAGGATTTCCTGTTTACTAGACAGGTGCTTTAACCAGCTAAGCCACAGCACCGTGCAATGTTGTGAAACGTGCATCCGAAGATTCTTGAAGAATGTTTTGATAGATGTCCAAGGGAGTGGGCTGACAAATTTCGGGCGATTTGTAAATGTGTTTCATGCGATATTGAGAAACTTTCAATGAACCAGCAAAAGCTCCCTCTGCAGTAGGGGGTTCTGAGCTCAGGGCTCCATGGACTGAGTCAAGGTTGTCATCTCCAACTGGCCTGTACAGGCCAAGGCTGCGGTTCACTATTGCTGCTGGGTGCTGACAGTGAACCAAAGTTGAACATGGTATTAAATAGATAGATGCTGATCACGGCTACACAGAACCGCTCAGGAGAGGAAATCCCTTGCAAAGCACCATGCATTAGGTCATTTATGGGAGAGTGCAAGGCACTGCTGGGATTTGAACACAGGATTTCCTGTTTACGAGACAGGCGCTTTGACCTCTAAGCCACAGTGCCTAGACCCACGCTCATGCATCAGTCCATTATGAGCCTCATCTCATGTCAAAGATTCAGTCACATTAAACAGATCACGTAGACTTCAAAACAATTATCACGGGAACAGTGTTCCTCCAAATTTCAGAGTTACTTTTTCAATGATCAAACAAACATTTACCTAATATGAACACTGTTTTTCTGCATAGATGAATCACTTACTCAAGAGAAAGAACATACACAGTCTTTCTGTAAGAGGTGAATCTGTAACAACAAGGTACTGCTGGGATTTGAATCCAGGATTTCCTGTTTACTAAACAGGTGCTTTAACCAGCTAAGCCACAGCCCCTTGCAATGTTGTGAAACGTGCATCCGAAGATTCTTGAAGAATTTTATGATAGATCTCCCACGGAGTGGGCTGAAGAATGTGTTGCGATTTGTAAATGCAATTCATGCAATATTGAGAAACCTTGAATGAACCAGCAAAAAGCTCCCGGTGCAGAAGGAGGTTCCGAGTTTGTGGGATCCATGGACTGAGTCAAGGATGTCACCTTCAACTGGCCTGTACAGGTCAAGGCTGCAGTTCACTATTGCTGCTGGGTGCTGACATGGATGCTTACAGTAACCCAAAGTTGAACAGGGAATTTCAGATTAATCAAATAGTGGCTGATTTTGCCGACATTATATCTCCAGAGAAATACTCTTGAAGCTATAGTACGAGCAACACTTCAGGAATAAGTCCACAGAATGTAGCAAAGGCACTGCTGGGATTTGAACCCAGGATGTCCTGTTTACAAGACAGGCGCTTTGACCGCTAAGCCACAGTGCCTAATGTCATACTTATGCATCAGTCCTTTATGAGCCTCATCTCGTATCAAGGATGCAGTCAAATCCAACATATCACATAGAGTTCAAAAAGATCATCACAGGTACATTGTTGCTCCAAATACCATAGTTACCTTTTTAAAGATTAAACAAACATTTACCTAACATGAACGCTTTTTTTCTGCATACATGAATAACTTACTTGAGAGAAAGCACAGACGTTCTGTAAGAGGTGAATCTGTAACAACAAGGTACTGCTGGGATTTGAACCCAGGATTTCCTGTTTACTAGACAGGTGCTTTAACCAGCTAAGCCACAGCACCATGCAATGTTGTGAAACGTGCATCCGAAGATTCTTGAAGAATGTTTTGATAGATGTCCAAGGGAGTGGGCTGACAAATTTGGGGCGATTTGTAAATGTGTTTCATGCGATATTGAGAAACTTTCAATGAACCAGCAAAAGCTCCCTCTGCAGTAGGGGGTTCTGAGCTCAGGGCTCCATGGACTGAGTCAAGGTTGTCATCTCCAACTGGCCTGTACAGGCCAAGGCTGCGGTTCACTATTGCTGCTGGGTGCTGACAGTGAACCAAAGTTGAACAGGGTATTAAATAGATAGAAGCTGATCTCGGCTACACAGAACCGCTCACGGAGAGGAAATCCCTTGCAAAGCACCATGCATTAGGTTATTTATCAGAGAGTGCAAGGCACTGCTGGGATTTGAACCCAGGATTTCCTGTTTACGAGACAGGCGCTTTGACCTCTAAGCCACAGTGCCTAGACCTACAGTCATGCATCAGTCCATTATGAGCCTCATCTCATGTCAAAGAGTCAGTCACATTAAACAGATCACGTAAACTTCAAAACAATTATCACGGGACCAGTGTTCCTCCAAATCTCAGAGTTACTTTTTTAATGATCAAACAAACATTTACCTAATATGAACACTGTTTTTCTGCATAGATGAATCACTTACTCAAGAGAAAGAACATACACAGTCTTTCTGTAAGAGGTGAATCTGTAACAACAAGGTACTGCTGGGATTTGAACCCAGGATTTCCTGTTTAATAAACAGGTGCTTTAACCAGCTAAGCCACAGCACCTTGCAATGTTCGGAAACGTGCATCCGAAGATCCTTGAAGAATTTTATGATAGATCTCCCACGGAGTGGGCTGAAGAATGTGTTGCGATATGTAAATGCAATTCATGCAATATTGAGAAAACTTGAATGAACCAGCAAAAAGCTCCCGGTGCAGAAGGAGGTTCCGAGTTTGTGGGATCCATGGACTGAGTCAAGGATGTCACCTTAAACTGGCCTGTACAGGTCAAGGCTGCAGTTCATTATTGCTGCTGGGTGCTGACATGGATGCTTACAGTAAACCAAAGTTGAACAGGGAATTTCAGATTAATCAAATAGTGGCTGATTTTGCCGACATTATATCTCTAGAGAAATACTCCTGAAGCGATAGTACGAGCAACACTTCAGGAATAAGTCCACAGAATGTAGCAAAGGCACTGCGAGATTTGAACCCAGGATGTCCTGTTTACAAGACAGGCGCTTTGACCGCTAAGCCACAGTGCCTAATGTCATACTTATGCATCAGCCCTTTATGAGCCTCATCTCGTATCAAGGATGCAGTCAAATCCAACATATCACATAGAGTTCAAAAAGATCATCACAGGTACATTGTTGCTCCAAATACCTTAGTTACCTTTTTAAAGATTAAACAAACATTTACCTAACATGAACGCTTTTTTTCTGCATACATGAATAACTTACTTGAGAGAAAGCACAGACGTTCTGTAAGAGGTGAATCTGTAACAACAAGGTACTGCTGGGATTTGAACCCAGGATTTCCTGTTTACTAGACAGGTGCTTTAACCAGCTAAGCCACAGCACCTTGCAATGTTGTGAAACGTGCATCCGAAGATTCTTGAAGAATGTTTTGATAGATGTCCAAGGGAGTGGGCTGACAAATTTGGGGCGATTTGTAAATGTGTTTCATGCGATATTGAGAAACTTTCAATGAACCAGCAAAAGCTCCCTCTGCAGAAGGGGGTTCTGAGCTCAGGGCTCCATGGACTGAGTCAAGGTTGTCATCTCCAACTGGCCTGTACAGGCCAAGGCTGCAGTTCACTATTGCTGCTGGGTGCTGACAGTGAACCAAAGTTGAACAGGTATTAAATAGATAGAAGCTGATCACGGCTACACAGAACCGCTCACGGAGAGGAAAAACCTTGCAAAGCACCATGCATTAGGTCATTTATCAGAGAGTGCAAGGCACTGCTGGGATTTGAACCCAGGATTTCCTGTTTACGAGACAGGCGCTTTGACCTCTAAGCCACAGTGCCTAGACTCACAGTCATGCATCAGTCCATTATGAGCCTCATCTCATGTCAAAGATTCAGTCACATTAACCAGATCACGTAGACTTCAAAACAATTATCACGGGAACAGTGTTCCTCCAAATCTCAGAGTTACTTTTTCAATGATCAAACAAACATTTACCTAATATGAACACTGTTTTTCTGCATAGATGAATCACTTACTCAAGAGAAAGAACATACACAGTCTTTCTGTAAGAGGTGAATCTGTAACAACAAGGTACTGCTGGGATTTGAACCCAGGATTTCCTGTTTACTAAACAGGTGCTTTAACCAGCTAAGCCACAGCACCTTGCAATGTTGGGAAACGTGCATCCGAAGATCCTTGAAGAGTTTTATGATAGATCTCCCACGGAGTGGGCTGAAGAATGTGTTGCGATTTGTAAATGCAATTCATGCAATATTGAGAAACCTTGAATGAACCAGCAAAAAGCTCCCGGTGCAGAAGGAGGTTCCGAGTTTGTGGGATCCATGGACTGAGTCAAGGATGTCACCTTCAACTGGCCTGTACAGGTCAAGGCTGCAGTTCACTATTGCTGCTGGGTGCTGACATGGATGCTTACAGTAAACCAAAGTTGAACAGGGAATTTCAGATTAATCAAATAGTGGCTGATTTTGCCGACATTATATCTCTAGAGAAATACTTCTGAAGCGATAGTACGAGCAACACTTCAGGAATAAGTCCACAGAATGTAGCAAAGGCACTGCTGGGATTTGAACCCAGGATGTCCTGTTTACAAGACAGGCGCTTTGACCGCTAAGCCACAGTGCCTAAAGTCATACTTATGCATCAGTCCTTTATGAGCCTCATCTCGTATCAAGGATGCAGTCAAATCCAACATATCACATAGAGTTCAAAAAGATCATCACAGGTACATTGTTGCTCCAAATACCTTAGTTACCTTTTTAAAGATTAAACAAACATTTACCTAACATGAACGCTTTTTTTCTGCATACATGAATAACTTACTTGAGAGAAAGCACAGACGTTCTGTAAGAGGTGAATCTGTAACAACAAGGTACTGCTGGGATTTGAACCCAGGATTTCCTGTTTACTAGACAGGTGCTTTAACCAGCTAAGCCACAGCACCTTGCAATGTTGTGAAACGTGCATCCGAAGATTCTTGAAGAATGTTTTGATAGATGTCCAAGGGAGTGGGCTGACAAATTTGGGGCGATTTGTAAATGTGTTTCATGCGATATTGAGAAACTTTCAATGAACCAGCAAAAGCTCCCTCTGCAGAAGGGGGTTCTGAGCTCAGGGCTCCATGGACTGAGTCAAGGTTGTCATCTCCAACTGGCCTGTACAGGCCAAGGCTGCAGTTCACTATTGCTGCTGGGTGCTGACAGTGAACCAAAGTTGAACATGGTATTAAATAGATAGAAGCTGATCACGGCTACACAGAACCGCTCACGGAGAGGAAAAACCTTGCAAAGCACCATGCATTAGGTCATTTATCAGAGAGTGCAAGGCACTGCTGGGATTTGAACCCAGGATTTCCTGTTTACGAGACAGGCGCTTTGACCTCTAAGCCACAGTGCCTAGACTCACAGTCATGCATCAGTCCATTATGAGCCTCATCTCATGTCAAAGATTCAGTCACATTAACCAGATCACGTAGACTTCAAAACAATTATCACGGGAACAGTGTTCCTCCAAATCTCAGAGTTACTTTTTCAATGATCAAACAAACATTTACCTAATATGAACACTGTTTTTCTGCATAGATGAATCACTTACTCAAGAGAAAGAACATACACAGTCTTTCTGTAAGAGGTGAATCTGTAACAACAAGGTACTGCTGGGATTTGAACCCAGGATTTCCTGTTTACTAAACAGGTGCTTTAACCAGCTAAGCCACAGCACCTTGCAATGTTGGGAAACGTGCATCCGAAGATCTTGAAGAGTTTTATGATAGATCTCCCACGGAGTGGGCTGAAGAATGTGTTGCGATTTGTAAATGCAATTCATGCAATATTGAGAAACCTTGAATGAACCAGCAAAAAGCTCCCGGTGCAGAAGGAGGTTCCGAGTTTGTGGGATCCATGGACTGAGTCAAGGATGTCACCTTCAACTGGCCTGTACAGGTCAAGGCTGCAGTTCACTATTGCTGCTGGGTGCTGACATGGATGCTTACAGTAAACCAAAGTTGAACAGGGAATTTCAGATTAATCAAATAGTGGCTGATTTTGCCGACATTATATCTCTAGAGAAATACTTCTGAAGCGATAGTACGAGCAACACTTCAGGAATAAGTCCACAGAATGTAGCAAAGGCACTGCTGGGATTTGAACCCAGGATGTCCTGTTTACAAGACAGGCGCTTTGACCGCTAAGCCACAGTGCCTAAAGTCATACTTATGCATCAGTCCTTTATGAGCCTCATCTCGTATCAAGGATGCAGTCAAATCCAACATATCACATAGAGTTCAAAAAGATCATCACAGGTACATTGTTGCTCCAAATACCTTAGTTACCTTTTTAAAGATTAAACAAACATTTACCTAACATGAACGCTTTTTTTCTGCATACATGAATAACTTACTTGAGAGAAAGCACAGACGTTCTGTAAGAGGTGAATCTGTAACAACAAGGTACTGCTGGGATTTGAACCCAGGATTTCCTGTTTACTAGACAGGTGCTTTAACCAGCTAAGCCACAGCACCTTGCAATGTTGTGAAACGTGCATCCGAAGATTCTTGAAGAATGTTTTGATAGATGTCCAAGGGAGTGGGCTGACAAATTTGGGGCGATTTGTAAATGTGTTTCATGCGATATTGAGAAACTTTCAATGAACCAGCAAAAGCTCCCTCTGCAGAAGGGGGTTCTGAGCTCAGGGCTCCATGGACTGAGTCAAGGTTGTCATCTCCAACTGGCCTGTACAGGCCAAGGCTGCAGTTCACTATTGCTGCTGGGTGCTGACAGTGAACCAAAGTTGAACATGGTATTAAATAGATAGAAGCTGATCACGGCTACACAGAACCGCTCACGGAGAGGAAAAACCTTGCAAAGCACCATGCATTAGGTCATTTATCAGAGAGTGCAAGGCACTGCTGGGATTTGAACCCAGGATTTCCTGTTTACGAGACAGGCGCTTTGACCTCTAAGCCACAGTGCCTAGACTCACAGTCATGCATCAGTCCATTATGAGCCTCATCTCATGTCAAAGATTCAGTCACATTAACCAGATCACGTAGACTTCAAAACAATTATCACGGGAACAGTGTTCCTCCAAATCTCAGAGTTACTTTTTCAATGATCAAACAAACATTTACCTAATATGAACACTGTTTTTCTGCATAGATGAATCACTTACTCAAGAGAAAGAACATACACAGTCTTTCTGTAAGAGGTGAATCTGTAACAACAAGGTACTGCTGGGATTTGAACCCAGGATTTCCTGTTTACTAAACAGGTGCTTTAACCAGCTAAGCCACAGCACCTTGCAATGTTGGGAAACGTGCATCCGAAGATCCTTGAAGAATTTTATGATAGATCTCCCACGGAGTGGGCTGAAGAATGTGTTGCGATTTGTAAATGCAATTCATGCAATATTGAGAAACCTTGAATGAACCAGCAAAAAGCTCCCGGTGCAGAAGGAGGTTCCGAGTTTGTGGGATCCATGGACTGAGTCAATGATGTCACCTTCAACTGGCCTGTACAGGTCAAGGCTGCAGTTCACTATTGCTGCTGGGTGCTGACATGGATGCTTACAGTAAACCAAAGTTGAACAGGGAATTTCAGATTAATCAAATAGTGGCTGATTTTGCCGACATTATATCTCTAGAGAAATACTCCTGAAGCGATAGTACGAGCAACACTTAAGGAATAAGTCCACAGAATGTAGCAAAGGCACTGCTGGGATTTGAACCCAGGATGTCCTGTTTACAAGACAGGCGCTTTGACCGCTAAGCCACAGTGCCTAAAGTCATACTTATGCATCAGTCCTTTATGAGCCTCATCTCGTATCAAGGATGCAGTCAAATCCAACATATCACATAGAGTTCAAAAAGATCATCACAGGTACATTGTTGCTCCAAATACCTTAGTTACCTTTTTAAAGATTAAACAAACATTTACCTAATATGAACGCTTTTTTTCTGCATACATGAATAACTTACTTGAGAGAAAGCACAGACGTTCTGTAAGAGGTGAATCTGTAACAACAAGGTACTGCTGGGATTTGAACCCAGGATTTCCTGTTTACTAGACAGGTGCTTTAACCAGCTAAGCCACAGCACCTTGCAATGTTGTGAAACGTGCATCCGAAGATTCTTGAAGAATGTTTTGATAGATGTCCAAGGGAGTGGGCTGACAAATTTGGGGCGATTTGTAAATGTGTTTCATGCGATATTGAGAAACTTTCAATGAACCAGCAAAAGCTCCCTCTGCAGAAGGGGGTTCTGAGCTCAGGGCTCCATGGACTGAGTCAAGGTTGTCATCTCCAACTGGCCTGTACAGGCCAAGGCTGCAGTTCACTATTGCTGCTGGGTGCTGACAGTGAACCAAAGTTGAACATGGTATTAAATAGATAGATGCTGATCACGGCTACACAGAACCGCTCAAGGAGAGGAAATCCCTTGCAAAGCACCATGCATTAGGTCATTTATGGGAGAGTGCAAGGCACTGCTGGGATCTGAACACAGGATTTCCTGTTTACGAGACAGGCGCTTTGACCTCTAAGCCACAGTGCCTAGACCCACGCTCATGCATCAGTCCATTATGAGCCTCATCTCATGTCAAAGATTCAGTCACATTAAACAGATTACGTAAACTTCAAAACAATTATCACGGGACCAGTGTTCCTCCAAATTTCAGAGTTACTTTTTTAATGATCAAACAAACATTTACCTAATATGAACACTGTTTTTCTGCATAGATGAATCACTTACTCAAGAGAAAGAACATACACAGTCTTTCTGTAAGAGGTGAATCTGTAACAACAAGGTACTGCTGGATTTGAATCCAGGATTTCCTGTTTACTAAACAGGTGCTTTAACCAGCTAAGCCACAGCCCCTTGCAATGTTGTGAAACGTGCATCCGAAGATTCTTGAAGAATTTTATGATAGATCTCCCACGGAGTGGGCTGAAGAATGTGTTGCGATTTGTAAATGCAATTCATGCAATATTGAGAAACCTTGAATGAACCAGCAAAAAGCTCCCGGTGCAGAAGGAGGTTCCGAGTTTGTGGGATCCATGGACTGAGTCAATGATGTCACCTTCAACTGGCCTGTACAGGTCAAGGCTGCAGTTCACTATTGCTGCTGGGTGCTGACATGGATGCTTACAGTAAACCAAAGTTGAACAGGGAATTTCAGATTAATCAAATAGTGGCTGATTTTGCCGACATTATATCTCTAGAGAAATACTCTTGAAGCGATAGTACGAGCAACACTTCAGGAATAAGTCCACAGAATGTAGCAAAGGCACTGCTGGGATTTGAACCCAGGATGTCCTGTTTACAAGACAGGCGCTTTGACCGCTAAGCCACAGTGCCTAAAGTCATACTTATGCATCAGTCCTTTATGAGCCTCATCTCGTATCAAGGATGCAGTCAAATCCAACATATCACATAGAGTTCAAAAAGATCATCACAGGTACATTGTTGCTCCAAATACCTTAGTTACCTTTTTAAAGATTAAACAAACATTTACCTAACATGAACGCTTTTTTTCTGCATACATGAATAACTTACTTGAGAGAAAGCACAGACGTTCTGTAAGAGGTGAATCTGTAACAACAAGGTACTGCTGGGATTTGAACCCAGGATTTCCTGTTTACTAGACAGGTGCTTTAACCAGCTAAGCCACAGCACCTTGCAATGTTGTGAAACGTGCATCCGAAGATTCTTGAAGAATGTTTTGATAGATGTCCAAGGGAGTGGGCTGACAAATTTGGGGCGATTTGTAAATGTGTTTCATGCGATATTGAGAAACTTTCAATGAACCAGCAAAAGCTCCCTCTGCAGAAGGGGGTTCTGAGCTCAGGGCTCCATGGACTGAGTCAAGGTTGTCATCTCCAACTGGCCTGTACAGGCCAAGGCTGCAGTTCACTATTGCTGCTGGGTGCTGACAGTGAACCAAAGTTGAACATGGTATTAAATAGATAGATGCTGATCACGGCTACACAGAACCGCTCAAGGAGAGAAAATCCCTTGCAAAGCACCATGCATTAGGTCATTTATGGGAGAGTGCAAGGCACTGCTGGGATCTGAACACAGGATTTCCTGTTTCCGAGACAGGCGCTTTGACCTCTAAGCCACAGTGCCTAGACCCACGCTCATGCATCAGTCCATTATGAGCCTCATCTCATGTCAAAGATTCAGTCACATTAAACAGATCACGTAGACTTCAAAACAATTATCACGGGAACAGTGTTCCTCCAAATTTCAGAGTTACTTTTTCAATGATCAAACAAACATTTACCTAATATGAACACTGTTTTTCTGCATAGATGAATCACTTACTCAAGAGAAAGAACATACACAGTCTTTCTGTAAGAGGTGAATCTGTAACAACAAGGTACTGCTGGGATTTGAATCCAGGATTTCCTGTTTACTAAACAGGTGCTTTAACCAGCTAAGCCACAGCCCTTGCAATGTTGTGAAACGTGCATCCGAAGATTCTTGAAGAATTTTATGATAGATCTCCCACGGAGTGGGCTGAAGAATGTGTTGCGATTTGTAAATGCAATTCATGCAATATTGAGAAACCTTGAATGAACCAGCAAAAAGCTCCCGGTGCAGAAGGAGGTTCCGAGTTTGTGGGATCCATGGACTGAGTCAAGGATGTCACCTTCAACTGGCCTGTACAGGTCAAGGCTGCAGTTCACTATTGCTGCTGGGTGCTGACATGGATGCTTACAGTAACCCAAAGTTGAACAGGGAATTTCAGATAAATCAAATAGTGGCTGATTTTGCCGACATTATATCTCCAGAGAAATACTCTTGAAGCTATAGTACGAGCAACACTTCAGGAATAAGTCCACAGAATGTAGCAAAGGCACTGCTGAGATTTGAACCCAGGATGTCCTGTTTACAAGACAGGCGCTTTGACCGCTAAGCCACAGTGCCTAATGTCATACTTATGCATCAGTCCTTTATGAGCCTCATCTCGTATCAAGGATGCAGTCAAATCCAACATATCACATAGAGTTCAAAAAGATCATCACAGGTACATTGTTGCTCCAAATACCATAGTTACCTTTTTAAAGATTAAACAAACATTTACGTAACATGAACGCTTTTTTTCTGCATACATGAATAACTTACTTGAGAGAAAGCACAGACGTTCTGTAAGAGGTGAATCCGTAACAACAAGGTACTGCTGGGATTTGAACCCAGGATTTCCTGTTTACTAGACAGGTGCTTTAACCAGCTAAGCCACAGCACCGTGCAATGTTGTGAAACGTGCATCCGAAGATTCTTGAAGAATGTTTTGATAGATGTCCAAGGGAGTGGGTGAAAATTGGCGTTTTGCAGTTCAGGATGTTGAAAATTTGATGGCGATTTGCAAATGTAAAATTGCAATATTGACAAACTTTGAATGGACAAAACCCCCAAGCTAGTGGTCCGTAGACTGGAAAGTACCATTAACAGGCCTGAGTGTCACATCCAAACTGCATACATTCAATTTGACTAGCAGGCTTTACCAGTAAGACATTAATACAATGACTATCAGAAGCGTTATGAAGGGCTCCAACTGAGTGCAAGGTTGATTCTACCAATCTCCTATCAGAGCAAGGTTGATTCAAGCTGCTGGAAAGTGCCAAGTTAGGGTTCAACTGGCTGTCAGCTGACAAGCTACAGTAACATGATCACATGGGATTGACAGTGACCAAGAAGTGATAGGTATTAACAGTCTGCAAGGCACAGCATGGACCTTAACAGACCTCACAGACACACTTGGCTACCAGATCATCCTTGACAGACCATCTAGCACAGATTCAGGCCATTCATCAAGCATCAGCATTACTCTCATAGTCAAAGACATTACCGAAACATTTACTCAAAATCAAGTTCACTAAACATATCATACCAATCTATATGACTTTTTCTAATTACAACAGAACTTTTACCAATAACAGTTTCTCAAGTAACTTAACACAGGAACGTGCTTCGAAGATCGAATCTTAAAGGCTGCTTTTAACCGTGACAGACTCTTACGTAATGTAAGCATTTGAATTTTAAGTGCATGAAGACTGAAGAATCTTGAATTTAAGGAGATCCATTTGGATTTAATGGCTGAAGAAGTTGTCGAATGGATTCCAATCTGAGGCCATGGACTGACAAGGTTGCTAGTCAACCTGAACTGAGTTACTAGTACTAGGTTACAGTCAGCTGATACAGCAGCGACTCGAATGGAAGTACAGTGAACCCAAAGTACAGAGGAATTTAGATAACGAATGGGATCCGACTTTACAAGATACTCAGCGATCTCAGCAATGCCTTAGGTATTAATGAGCAGGATGCTGATTACAGGTGCCTTCAAGACACGTTGACCTAACACATCCTATGCAAATCAGTCTTATGAGCCTCATCATGTCATAAGATCAGTAAGATCAACAGATTCAATGTAATTCATGATAATCCAAAGGCTCATACACATGTACTTTTAAACTTACAAAACATCTGATGCAGTTGATACACTAATCTAAACAAACGCAGATGACACTTTCAAGAGATCTGAAAAGTTCTGTGAAGGTTCCGTTGTAAGAACAGTCGCTTGCAAGGGCCTTCAGAACCATTTAATTGAAACCGCAATGTAAAGTCGAGTCTGAAATTTGAGATGTTGAATGCCAATGGTGCGTCGAAGACTATTTGGACCATTATAGTAATGCCGTACAGTCAAGGCGAGTTCATTGATCTGTGTGTCAGGTGACCTTCAACTCTACATACAGTTAACGGGCGAATGTTAGATCAATAAAAGTGTATATGGCATTTACTCGAAATCGTACTTGAAGCATAGACTGATAGCAAACATTCAGAATGAAGTCCAGATGTACAAAGGCACTTGGGATTAACCAGATGCCTGTTACAGAACAGGTGACCGCTAACCAAGTCCTTAAGCATCATGCATAGTCTTTAGGCCCAGTCTCAAGGATAACCACAAATCCTTATTTAAAAATCACACAAGCATTTCTCAGAATCCATTTACTTTAGATTAAAAAATTTAACATAACCTTTTTCCGTAATAAAACTTAAGAAAGCAAGCTCTGTAGAGGATCTGTACAAAAGGTCTCGATTGAACCAGGATTTCCTGCTACTGACAGTGCTTAACAAGTGCTACAGCATTTATGTTTAAAGGTCTCGAAATTTTGAAAGATGATGTTCAAGGAGGGGAAATTTGGACTTAATTTTCAGAGGATCTTGAACTTTCAATGACCAGAAACCTTGGAAGGGTTTACTATGGCCCAGCGAGTCGGTTTACTCCGCTGGCCTGTAAAAAGGTGCTTCATATGAGCTGGTAATGAACAGTTAAAGCTTGCAATCACGTACCAGATCGTCCAGACAGAGCAATTATCGAAGTGCAAGGCCTGTCGGTTAACCGGATTCCTGTTTGACGGTTTTAACAGCACAGTAACCTTGAAATGTTTGAACTGAATTTCGAATTATAGGTAAAGTGCTAAATTAGCTTGAAGAGGTTCTGAAAATTCAGGGATGCAAATTTCGATTTAGAAAGGTCATGACGAACAATCCTTCAAGTTACGCACTGCGTGATGGTGGCTAGGAACTTAGCTGAAGCAAGGCTGTCAGTCAATATGGCCTCCAAAGCCTTATGTGTTCAGACAGTAAGAAAGCTGACGGAAAGGCTGACACAGGCCCTGCAACCATGCTTACAATGACTACACATGCAAGTCTGTTCAGTTTCAGTGTGCAGGTGGTTGACCAAGAAAAGTTAGAACGTTCCGCAACAAGTTATCCTAAGTCTCAAACTCCATATCAGTCACTATCAAATAAGATTACGAGATTCACAAAATCATTCTGTAAGTCTTAACAACAATACTTTATATGAACAGTTTCCTATATGAACCTTTCAGCAAACAGCATAGAATGTGAAAGAACAACACAAGATCTTTTGAAAATGAATTCGTACAAGGACGTGGGTTGACAATTTTTATAGTAGCATAGCTTAACTGCTAATGCACAAGCCCTGAATGTTGAAACCAGTCTTAGATGAGATTCCAAGGTTGTGGCTGCCAAGGGTGGATATTAAGTATTCTCATTTGAAATGTCTGTTAACAAACCCGGCAAAGAGCGGGTTCAGTCATGCTATGGCTGCAAGGTATGCACTGAGCAACGGATGCCACTCCGTGCAAGTGAGTCATATTGTGGTAAGCTGCGTGACAAGTAACAGGTTTCAGAGATTAAGACAGTAGCTGATGCGACACTGCCACTCAAGACCCATCCGCATAGAACTTTATAGCCAGTGCAAGGCCGTGGATCAGAACCCAGGATTCCGTTTACAGACAGGTTACCTTTAGACCCTTCCACCACAGTAGCTCTAATGACCCAATACATCATCAATTCATTATGAAAACTCAGTCATCAAAAATACTCATCAAGAAGTTCAACAAGTCTAACGTGAGTAACTTTCTAATATAACAATGTTTTGAACGACCAAGTCACTTTCAAGAGAAAGCATACCAGTACTTCTTAAGAGGTGAACTGTAACCAAGTCTGTATTGAGGATTTGTAATCAATCTGAAATAAACAGAAATGTTCGTGCACGGTCCTTTATGATGAAATATCCGAAGAATACATTCTTTGCTTAAGGTCAATGGCTGCATCATGTTGATTAATCTGATATGTATTACATGTAAGTGCAAGGTTCAAGTAGGCAAAGTGCGGATTAGATTATATGGATCTGACGATAGGCTCAACTTTGCAGTTATACGATGTGCGACTTCTGAAAGTAGAAGCTTGTAAGCCAGCAATAAGTTGACTAGATTTCGGATTACAATCAGGTCAATATCAGTCATGTCCAAACCTTAGTACTTAACACATTAGAATCCCGGATGACAAAGTGAATTGATTACAAATTCTGAATCAAACAGGCTAAGAGTAACTTGCAAATAACTATTCGAACAGATTTCTTTACAGAACAAGGTATAACACCAGATTTAAAGGTGCATCCAAGTACTGTGATTTAAAATTTTAATGAATTTCTCAAATGCATAACCTTTTAGAGAGAAACTTAATGAACGCACAATCTTAGAGTTCTGACCAGGTCCTGTATGATGACAATTTAATAACGCTTTATGCAGAAGGCACTTAATTGGAGCACGAAAGTTCGAAGGATGACTGAAAAGGTGGTGACCAAATTCGGTTAGAAAGGCTTTCAAGCACAAGCTTTCAAGTGAACCAGGAAAGGATATTTAAGAATGTCTACTCAACCCTGGAGGACCAATTGCATCCTATGCTTAGCATGTTTAATGCAGAAATTAATGAAAAAAGATCCGTGAACAGGTCTAACTAAGACTGTAGCACAGAACTTCAAGAATGCATTCAGCATATGATAGGTCAAGAGACATGCAGTCGACTTAGAGTGATCGTAACCAAGTGCCTGGATTTAGAAATTGCCTTATAACATCATTAACCAACCTTCTCAAGTCAAAATCAACTTCAAAAGATCACAGACTTAAAAAGTGATCAACGGATTTGAACAGGATTCTCTGTTACAAACATTTTCGATAACACAGCTTATATATGAAACTCTCCGAAGAGTCTCCAAGATGTAGAAGATCAAAGGTGATGAATCTGCTGTAGTCAAATCATATTGCTTTAATGAAGCAACTGCAAAGTTGGAAGTTCGGATTCATGAAAATTATGATAGATTCCCGAATGGCTGTAAGAATGCTGACTATGTCTGATTACAATCTTAAAACAATGAACCAGCAAAGCTCCGATGACAGGTGTGGTCATACAAATCGATGACCTTAAGCTAAGTCCGAGCTACTTTGCCATTTAAGCTCGAAGGATTGAACAAATCCAATAAACAAATTTCAGCTAAAGGCTATTTACCCAATATAGTACTTAGTAACATACACTTGAAGCTTAAGCACAAAGTATAGGAATGCCGGTAGTGAACGAAAAGACTGTATTAACCAGATCGCTTTTAACAGGGTTACCACAAGAAGCCCTCAAGGGGAATCTGCAAGATGCTTGGCTTTGATCAGGTGGTAAAAGGCTTAAAATCAACACAGGAATTTTAAGACACCAAATTCTAAAAGTTACCTAAGTCAAGTTTCGACATTTTTTAATGTTGAATACAGTTCAGTAAGTAAAGCTGACAGTGAACAGGTTACATGTTAACAGAAGTTTCTAACGAACTGCTACAGAAGCTTTAACCATGCTAGTTTGAACAGACAAGAAATGTGAATAACAGTGATTTGTAAGAGTGAAGGTCCTCAAGGGCCGTGCTATAATTCAGATGTATACATCTTAATTAACCAAACCCTTCATAGGGCTTACTTAGCACAGTGGACATCGCCAATCTATAACTCACTAGCAAAGGCTAGCAATTGCATTGTTGCATCATGATCAGTGACCAGTAACATAAGCTTTAAAGTGATCGTAACAAAGTACCTTGATTGACAGATCGATTCACAAACTACCGCAAGTCCACTCAGTATTACAAGGCTGAATTGACCCGTTTCGTTTAAAAGGCTTTAACCCAGCAAGCCTAATCAACGTGCATGCCCATTTATCATCAGTCAAAGACCAAATCAATTAAAGAAATTCAAAAATGTAAAAGGACCAATTAATCCCCAGGGTTCCTTTTATCCAAGAACATTTACCTAAACAAACAATCCTTATTATCCTTTCGCAGCTTAACAGTACTTCAAGAAGAATAATTTCAAAAGGTAATTGATTAACAGGTACTGTTGGAAATAAACCAGGTTTTAAAAAGGCAACACCAAGACCTGAACTGTTTCCAAGCACTTAATTATTACTTAGAAGTTTAGATTTAAGGATGAAAACAAATGTATTAGATTAAAAATTGTTTGAAAATCTGTACCAAAAGTCCCTTAAACCAGTTTTGATCCAGATACTTTAGAAGGTGTCTAAGGGTGGCTGTAACGGCGTTTGAAATGTTCTGTCGAAGTTTAAGAAACCAATTGAAAAAATCGATGTGGGATTCGGTGGCTGCATTTGGATAAGTTGCACAAACTTGGAATAGTACCACAAACTCGTGAAAGGCCTGCGGAATGGAACAGGTTCATTTAACCAGAAGGCCTGTTACTAAGCCTGCACGAAAAACCCAGTTTAATAGAGCCTCATCCTTTAGGATAAAGTTCAAACCCAAATAATCCAAGATTCAAATTTAAGAACATTTTCAGACCTCTTTTAAGCCAATCCTAGACCACATAGCATTCCTTAACCTTTCTTAACAGAATACTCTGAAACAGAAACTTATTAAAGAACAGTTCTAACGAATCTGTAACACCAAGATCCTTTTATAAATCCTTTACTAGAAGAACACGTTTTGTAAGGCTTGAATTTGAAAAAGTTTTAAGATTTCCTGAAGGTGTTTGTAGCAAAAGGGGGATTTGGGAAAGGTATGGTTTGAAAAATTTTAATGAAGAAAAGCCCCCTGCAAAGGGGGTTTGATCGGGTCCTGGAATTAAGGTTGTCCCCAAAAGGCCAAGGGGTGGTTTAATTGTTTTGAAAAAAATGAACAGGGTTTTGAAGAAGGAAGGTCCGAAGTGGAGAGGAAAAACCCAAAAAATTTTTTTAATGGGTGCAAACCTTTTGGGGTTTGCCCTTGGGCAGGGCTTTACCCAAAAACCAAAGTTTTTAAACCAGAAAATTCAGAATTAAAAAGGTTTATTTGGGAAACATTTACCAAAAAAAAAACTTTTCTTCCAAAAATTTACAAAAAAAAAATAAATCGAAAATAAAAAAGGGGCTCCATGGACTGAGTCAAGGTTGTCATCTCCAACTGGCCTGTACAGGCCAAGGCTGCGGTTCACTATTGCTGCTGGGTGCTGACAGTGAACCAAAGTTGAACAGGGTATTAAATAGATAGATGCTGATCACGGCTACACAGAACCGCTCAAGGAGAGGAAATCCCTTGCAAAGCACCATGCATTAGGTCGTTTATGGGAGAGCGCAAGGCACTGCTGGGATTTGAACACAGGATTTCCTGTTTACGAGACAGGCGCTTTGACCTCTAAGCCACAGTGCCTAGACCCACGCTCATGCATCAGTCCATTATGAGCCTCATCTCATGTCAAAGATTCAGTCACATTAAACAGATCACGTAGACTTCAAAACAATTATCACGGGAACAGTGTTCCTCCAAATCTCAGAGTTACTTTTTCAATGATCAAACAAACATTTACCTAATATGAACACTGTTTTTCTGCATAGATGAATCACTTACTCAAGAGAAAGCACATACACAGTCTTTCTGTAAGAGGTGAATCTGTAACAACAAGGTACTGATGGGATTTGAACCCAGGATTTCCTGTTTACTAAACAGGTGCTTTAACCAGCTAAGCCACAGCACCTTGCAATGTTGGGAAACGTGCATCCGAAGATCCTTGAAGAATTTTATGATAGATCTCCAATGGAGTGGGCTGAAGAATGTGTTGCGATTTGTAAATGCGATTCATGCAATATTGAGAAACCTTGAATGAACCAGCAAAAAGCTCCCGGTGCAGAAGGAGGTTCCGAGTTTGTGGGATCCATGGACTGAGTCAAGGATGTCACCTTCAACTGGCCTGTACAGGTCAAGGCTGCAGTTCACTATTGCTGCTGGGTGCTGTTACGTCCCCCTTCCCTGGCGGTCAGGGAAGGTGTCCTTCCCCTGTGTGGTGGGGGGGAGGCGCTGCTTCACTACTTGGGCCATTTGGCTCTTCCCTTTCTGCAGTAGGTGCAACTGATTGACCTGATTGGCCTGGTTGGCCTATAAAAGGAGGAAGACATCCAGCCTTTGGCTCTCTCGCTGCCTGGGTGACTGAAGCTGCTGCCAAACCTCATCGTCTTCATTTTGGTTTTGTTGTACATTTTCATTACACCAGTCCATTACACATTACACATAGTTAAGCTGCCATCTACACTGATACTTAATTTCTTTGTTAGTGCCTTTTATTGTTAAATAAATATGCCAAAAACTTGTCACTGCGTGTTTCCCAATTTGTTATGCCATGCTTGAGCCATGTGGTCATAAAAAATTGGGGGCTCGTCCGGGATAGGTTTTGCTAAGGTTTTTTTTCATATCTTTCCAAGGCCTGTATAGTTAGTTTTGAGAGTGTTATTGTTGGGAGACTCACAGTGTTTGAGTAGTTGGTTATTTGTTAGTTTTGCTTGGTTGCATATTTGGTTAATTGGTAGTTTTGATCTTTTGTTGTTTGAATATGGGTTATTGAGTTGGCCTGTTGATTGATTTAATTGATTTGTTTGGCTTGCAGCTTGCAGCAAGGGAGAGCTTGTGAGAGGGATTAGTGGCAGTTTTCCTTCCTTTCTGGTGACCTGGTTGCCGCTTATGATCCTCAGCTGGTCGGTAAGTAGTATGGGATTGTTTGCACCTTAAATGTCATTGAAGCCAGTGGGTTAATTATGAGCTCAGTGAACCCCCGTGTAGGAGTAGAGCGTTTATCGCTGTTTTTTTTGTTTGGTTTTGTTTGTTGTTTTTGGGTGTGCCGAACGCGCTGTGGTTGCTAGCAACCAAATTGCATGAGGGCACACCGAAGACTAGTTGGTAGCTAGTTAGGGACTTCTACTTCCAGTTAGATACGGGGCAGCTCTGATAAATATCCCTTCTGTGCTTTTGGTGATATATCACGCTACTCACCGTTCTGAGTCGAGGCATTATAGCTGATAACAGGTTATTGGTACTACTGATTAAGCATTTGTGGACCGTTGATTGGCTTACAGTAGGATGGATCTTTTTAAGGAGTTTGTGGCCAGTCCATCAGTCGAGTTGCTTGAAAGATTGAAAGTTGAAGAATTGTGGCGGGTCGTCACACATTATAGCCTTACCCCCGATGTTATGCAGGGTCGGTCTAAGAAAAAGGAGGTGTTTGCTGCAGTGGATGTGGGGTTAATTGACCAGGGCGTGTTAGAAGATGACGAAACATCTAGCCCAGGTGGTTCACCCATTAAAGGGGCAGGGGCTGGATTTGTCTCAGTGGGTACGGGTCTATCCTTTGCAGAGCAAAAAGAACTGTTAGCCATGCAGATGGAGTTTCAGGCCCAAGAATGCCAGAAAGAAAGGGAGGTGCGTCTTGAGCTAGCGAGGTTGCGCCAGGCAAGACCTGATGCTGTTGATGCAAGGTCTAGGGACAGCTTGGGTGATATGGTCCGTCTGATGCCGAAATTTAATGAGAGGGATCCTGATGTATTTTTCTCATTATTTGAAAGTCTGGCAGAGGAGAGAAGTTGGACAGTTACAGACCGCACTGCACTGATTCAGAGTGTGCTTCCGCCGAAGGCTCAAGAGGCCTACTTAGCACTTGACCCTGTAGAGAGGAAAGTGTATACTAAGGTAAAGGATGCCATACTTCTGTCTTATGAGCTGTGTGCAGAAGCCTATCGATTGCGCTTCAGGAATTGGAGAAAAACTGAGACGCAGACATATGTGGAGGTGACGAGGGAGATGGTAAGCCACTTTAAACGTTGGCGTGAGGCAGAAAGGGTCACTACTCTCGATGAAATGTGTGAAGTGTTGTTACTAGAACAGTTCAAGAATGTCACACCTGAGCGCATTGTAAATCATCTCAATGAGCGTAAACCAAAAACCGCCCTTGAAGCGGCCAGGTGGGCAGATGAGTTTGTGTTAACTACCAAAGTTCCATCTGAGTCACGTGGTCATAGCGGGGGAGGTTCTAGTTTCTTAGCTCCGTACCCTGCAAAGTTCCCTAGTGGGAACTTGGGATTCTCTGCTCCTAACCCACAATATGAAAAAGTTCGTCCCAGCAAGGGTGATTTTAACTCCACATGCAACTATTGCTTGGGGAAAGGACATTGGAAATTGAACTGTCCTGTGCTGAAAAGTAAAAGAAATGATGGGAAGGGTTTATCTGGGGGTACTAGTAGACCTCATGCCCTGGCAGTTCCGGTTGGTGGAGGACAGGGGGCACTAGGCCTAGATGCAGAGAATATGTGTCCTGAAAAACCGGCCATGGTGGCGTCTGTTGTGCCAAGCCTTCCTGGCATCTCGGAAGGTTCTAGCTTGCTATGGGCAGATATGGTTCCGCCTGATTACAGTGAGTTCATCAGGGAAGGTTTTGTCTCATTGGTGGGTAGGTCACAGAAAGTACCTGTAAAGATTTTGCGGGACACCGGGGGTTCAGCATCATTCATCCTAGACTCGGTGTTGGATTTTTCTGAGGAGTCAAGTCTGGGGAGGAGTGTTTTGATCCAAGACATGGGGATGCATACTTGGCCGGCTCCCTTACACAGAATCGAACTTGACCATGAGCTGGTAAAAGGAGAAGTGGCAATAGCACTGAAATCAAAGATGCCTGTAGAAGGAGTGGGTTTGGGGAGGTGTTCCGCCTCCTGTGGTGACTTCTGGGCCGACTATCTCCACTGTGCCAGACAGTAGTGAGAAGGAGTTTCCAGAGGTTATTACTGCTTGCGTAGTAACTTGTTCGATGAGTGGGACAGGGCCGGAAAGGGGGATTAAAGAGTCTGGAAGATTTAAAAATGCTGTGTCTCAACTTCCTGATCTGCCTCTTGCCCTGTCCAAGAGTGAGCTGATTATAGCCCAGCAGGAGGATCCTGAGCTGAAGGGACTGTTCAGTGAGGTGAAGCCAACAGACGAGATGGAGAGTTTAGCCTGTGGGTACTTTCTACTGGATGACATGCTGGTCCGTAAGTGGCTTCCTCATGATGACTGTTCGGTAGGTGATCCCGTACTTCAGGTAGTTGTGCCTGCCAAGTTTAGAGAAGTAATTTTGGAGACAGCCCACGGTGAGGTGGCTGGACACATGGGGGTTAGGAAGACTTGTAACAGATTGCTGCGTTACTTCTTCTGGCCCAGGTTAAAGAAAGAGGTTACCAGGTTCATTAAGACTTGTCATACCTGCCAGATCACAGGCAAGCCTAACCAGACTATCAAACCTGCACCTCTTTACCCCATTCCAGCAGTAAGTGAGCCATTCCAGCATCTCATCATCGACTGTGTGGGGCCGCTCCCTCCATCCAAGTCGGGGTGCATCTATCTGTTGATGGTAATGTGTCAGACCACACGTTACCCCGCTGTGTACCCTCTCCGCTCCATCACCACACAATCGATTGTTAAGGCTTTATCACAGTTCATATACTACTTTGGAATTCCTCGGGTCATACAGAGTGACCAAGGATCCAACTTTACGTCAAAAATGTTTGCAGAGGTTTTGAGCCAGCTGAAGGTCAAGCACAAAAAAGCTAGTGCTTACCATGCTCAGAGTCAGGGAGCACTGGAAAGGTTCCACCAAACCCTGAAGTCGCTTATGCGTTCATACTGTACTGAGCTTAAGGGGGATTGGGAGGAAGGGCTGCCTTGGCTTATGTTGTCAGCCAGGGAGGTGGTGCAGGAGAGCACAGGGTTTAGCCCCAGTGAGTTGGTGTTCGAACACAAAGTGAGGGGTCCCCTTTCAGTTTTGCAGGATGGCCTAAAAGTTGCAGAGCCGCCTGTCAACCTGATTGATTATGTGAATGGTTTTCATCGTAGACTACATCTGGCGGTTAAGATGGCGGGTGATCATCTGACAGCCGTCCAGAGTAAGATGAAGCGGTACTATGACCGCAGAACAGAGCCTCGAGTGTTCTGTCCTGGAGACCAGGTGTTGGCATTGCTGCCTATCCTTGGTTCGCCATTCCAGGCCTAGTTCACTGGACCGTACACCGTGGTCCGACAGGTCTCTGAACAGAACTATCTGGTTGATACTCCAGACCGTAAAAAGTCAACACAACTGTGTCATGTGAACTTGCTGAAAGCTTACTATGCCCGTATATCTGTGCCAGGAGCGGATGTGGTACAGGAGGTTAAGCCTGCTATGTTGACTACCATAGCTCACATGCTCCCGGCATCTGTTTCAGTAGGGGAAATGGGGGATGAGGAAGAGGCGGATGTGAGAGGGCCTGGGGATGGCGTGCTGCGTCCTCGGCTCAAAAACTCAGAAACGCTTGCAGATTTAAGGGGTCAATTCTGCCACTTGTCAGAAGAACAAGGCAGGGATCTGTCGGGACTGTTGGCTGCTTTCCCTTCCCTGTTTTCTGATACTCCTTCCTGTACCCACTTAGTGCAGCATGACATCGATGTTGGGGATGCAAAGCCAATTCGGCAAAGGTTCTACAGAGTTCCTCTGGAGAAGCGCCGCCGCATGGACGCTGAGGTTCAGTATCTGCTACATAATGAGCTGGCTGTGCCTTCAAATTCCAGTTGGGCCTCTCCATGCCTACTGGTGGGAAAATCAGACATGACAGACAGGTTTTGCTCAGACTACCGAAGGGTAAACGAAGTGACTAAACCTGATTCTTTTCCCTTACCGAGGATGGAGGATTGCGTGGATGCGGTAGGATCTGCCAGGTTTGTGAGTAAATTTGACCTATTAAAAGGATACTGGCAGGTCCCGCTGACGCCACGTGCCCAAGAGATCGCTGCTTTCATTACGTCATCGGGGCTGTATTCCTACAGGGTCATGAGTTTTGGGCTCCGAAATGCGCCTGCCACTTTTCAGCGTCTGATGAACCAAGTAGTGGCAGGGCTGGAGGGCGTAGCTGTTTATTTAGATGATGTCGTAGTATACAGTGACACTTGGGAACAGCACAGGGATCGAGTCCATGCAGTGTTTGTTCGTCTCCAAGACGCTAACCTCACAGTTAACGTGGCTAAATGTGAATTTGCCAGGGCCACTGTTGCGTACCTGGGGAAGGTTGTGGGACAAGGACAGGTCAAGCCAGTAAGGGCCAAAGTCCGTGCTATCGACAAGTTTCCACCGCCTGTCTCCAAGACTGAGCTTAGACGATTTTTGGGTATGGTTGGCTACTATAGAAGTTTTTGCCCTAATTTTTCTTCAGTGGTCGCCCCATTGACCGGCTTACTACAGCAGAAGGTCAAGTTTGAATAGTCTCTGGCCTGTCGGCAGGCTTTTGGCCAAGTGAAGATGCTGTTGAGTACAGGTCCTGTCCTGGCAGCGCCTCACCTAGATCAGCCATTCCAGTTGCAGGTGGATACCAGTCAGGTTGGGGCTGGGGGTGTCCTGATGCAGAGTGATGATCAGGGAGTGGTTAGACCGGTCAGCTTCTTTTCTAAGAAGTTCAACCGTCATCAACTGAACTACTCTATAATAGAGAAGGCGGCGCTGGCGTTGGTGTGGGCTCTGCAGCATTTTGATGTGTACGTGGGAGGTGGGGTCCATCCGGTGGTTGTGTATTCAGACCATAACCCTCTAACCTTCCTCCACTCTCTGCAGAGTCCAAGCCAGCGGTTAATGAGGTGGACACTCTTTTTACAGCCCTATAACTTCAGCATCAGACACATTCGTGGCGTGGACAACGTAATAGCCGATGCGCTGTCGCGGGCGCCAGAAGGGTTCAAGTAAACCAGTTCCCCTGACCGATCCCATTTAACATTTTGCCTTTCCTCCCTTTGACATAAATATTGTTTAATTTCTTTGTTGCCGCAGCCTTGTTTACAGAGGCCGTATGTTGGGCCTCTGTTTTAAGGCGGAGGGTGTTACGTCCCCCTTCCCTGGCGGTCAGGGAAGGTGTCCTTCCCCTGTGTGGTGGGGGAGAGGCGCTGCTTCACTACTTGGGCCATTTGGCTCTTCTCTTTCTGCAGCAGGTGAAACTGATTGACCTGATTGGCCTGGTTGGCCTATAAAAGGAGGAAGACATCCAGCCTGTGGCTCTCTCGCTGCCTGGGTGACTAAAGCTGCTGCCAAACCTCATCGTCTTCATTTTGGTTTTGTTGTACATTTTCATTACACCAGTCCATTACACATTACTAGTGATGGTGAGATGAAGCCTCTTGAAACATCAAAGCCTCTCAGCCAGATGAACCACCAAAGTGGTTCGACCCCAAAGCTTCAAATATGTACGCTAGGGACACCTATTGGTGAATGAAATTATGAAGAAAGTAAAAGAGTTTCCAGTCAACCTAACATAAGATGTTTGCTATATGTGCCGTTCCAACATCAAATCATTTGAGAATTAAAGTCATCTTGGTGATACATGTGTGTGAGTGTGCCTTTCAAAAATAGTTCTGAACTCAAGATAGAAATTAAGTCATTTGGTAAACCACAGACTTGGATTTGAACCTACAACACTTTGATAATGTGTCTCAGTCCTTAGACACTACAACACCTGAAACATGAGATGGGAGTAATACTTATAATGATATATAATAATAATTTGTAATATGAATAATGGATGCATGGGGGTGGATCGTTGTAGCTCTACCCTAGATTCGAACTTGCAACACTTTGACAACAAGTCCAACTTCTTAACCGCTACGCCACTGCCTCTTTGTAGTATGACTAGCAGTAGTAATAATTACAATAATGATGTATAAAAATAATAATAATGATAAAGTGATATATTAGTCAAAGTAGTAGACCTACACTGCAATTCCACCTTGGATTTGAACCTACAATGCTTTGATAATGTGCCAATTTTTATAATAATGATGTATAAGAATATATAAGAATAATTAATAAGAATACTGATAAGCCCACGAGTTAGTATTCGTGTATGAGGCATGTTTATAGTCATAATGTCCCACCAATTGTAAACCTGTATCACCGCGGTACCTGTATCGCGAAACAGTAGCCCGAAACGAAGCCTCGCTCGTCATATGCTACGTCATTTTGCCGAGGTGAATCAGATCTCGACACGGAGCTTCGTTGGGGGAGGAGCCGAAATTCTCGACACATGCCTCGAAGCCTCGACGCAAATCATAACATGACTACACATTACACATAGTTAAGCTGCCATCTACACTGATACTTAATTTCCTTGTTAGTGCCTTTTATTGTTAAATAAATATACCAAAAACTTGTCACTGCGTGTCTCCCAATTTGTTATGCCATGCTTGAGCCATGTGGTCATAACAGTGCTGACATGGATGCTTAGAGTAAACCAAAGTTGAACAGGGAATTTCAGATTAATCAAATAGTGGCTGATTTTGCCGACATTATATCTCCAGAGAAATACTCTTGAAGCGATAGTACGAGCAACACTTCAGGAATAAGTCCACAGAATGTAGCAAAGGCACTGCTGGGATTTGAACCCAGGATATCCTGTTTACACATATCACATAGAGTTCAAAAAGATCATCACAGGTACATTGTTGCTCCAAATACCATAGTTACCTTTTTAAAGATTAAACAAACATTTACCTAACATGAACGCTTTTTTTCTGCATACATGAATAACTTACTTGAGAGAAAGCACAGACGTTCTGTAAGAGGTGAATCTGTAACAACAAGGTACTGCTGGGATTTGAACCCAGGATTTCCTGTTTACTAGACAGGTGCTTTAACCAGCTAAGCCACAGCACCTTGCAATGTTGTGAAATGTGCATCCGAAGGTTCTTGAAGAATGTTTTGATAGATGTCCAAGGGAGTGGGCTGACAAATTTGGGGCGATTTGTAAATGTGTTTCATGCGATATTGAGAAACTGTCAATGAACCAGCAAAAGCTCCCTGTGCAGAAGGGGGTTCTGAGCTCAGGGCTCCATGGACTGAGTCAAGGTTGTCATCTCCAACTGGCCTGTACAGGCCAAGGCTGCAGTTCACTATTGCTGCTGGGTGCTGACAGTGAACCAAAGTTGAGCAAGGTATTAAACAGATAGATACTGATCACGGCTACACAGAACCGCTCACGGAGAGGAAATCCCTTGCAAAGCACCATGCATTAAGTCATTTATCGGAGAGTTCAAGGCACTGCTGGGATTTAAACCCAGGATGTGCTGTTTACAAGACAGGCGCTTTGACCTCTAAGCCACAGTGCCTAGACTCACACTCATGCATCAGTCCATTATGAGCCTCATCTCATGTGAAAGATTCAGTCACATTAAACAGATCACGTAGACTTCAAAACAATTATCACGGGAACAGTGTTCCTCCAAATCTCAGAGTTACTTTTTTAATGATCAAACAAACATTTACCTTATATGAACACTGTTTTTCTGCATAGATGAATCACTTACTCAAGAGAAAGCACATACACAGTCTTTCTGTAAGAGGTGAATCTGTAACAACAAGGTACTGCTGGGAATTGAACCTAGGATTTCCTGTTTACTAGACAGGTGCTTTAACCAGCTAAGCCACAGCACCTTGCAATGTTGTGAAACGTGCATCCGAAGATTCTTGAAGAATTTTATGATAGATCACCAACAGAGTGGGCTGACGAATGTGTTGCGATTTGTAAATGCGATTCATGCAATATTGAGAAACCTTGAATGAACCAGCAAAAAGCTCCCGGTGCAGAAGGAGGTTCCGAGTTTGTGGGATCCATGGACTGAGTCAAGGATGTCACCTTCAACTGGCCTGTACAGGCCAAGGCTGCAGTTCACTATTGCTGCTGGGTGCTGACAGTGAACCAAAGTTGAACAGGGTATTAAACAGACAGATGCTGATCACGGCTACACAGAACCGCTCACGGAGAGGAAATCCCTTGCAAAGCACCATGCATTAGGTCATTTATCGGAGAGTGCAATGTACTGCTGGGATTTGAACCCAGGATTTCCTGTTTACTAGACAGGTGCTTTAAACAGCTAAGCCACAGCATCTTGCAAGTTCGCCAAATATGCATTTCAAGATTCTTGAAGAATGTTTTGATAGATGTCCAAGGGAGTGGGCTGACAAATTTGATGCGATTTGTAAATGTGTTTCATGCGATATTGAGAAACTTTCAATGAACCAGCAAAAGCTCCCTGTGCAGAAGGGGGTTCTGAGCTCAGGGCTCCATGGACTGAGTCAAGGTTGTCATCTCCAACTGGCCTGTGCAGGCCAAGGCTGCAGTTCACTATTGCTGCTGGGTGCTGACAGTGAACCAAAGTTGAACAGGGTATTTCAGAGTATTAAACAGATACATTCTGATCACGGCTACTCAGAACAGCTAACACTACTAGCAACACTACACACAAGAGTAAGTCCATAGAATGTAGCAAGGCACTGCTGGGATTTGAATCCAGGATGTTCTGTTTACAAGACAGGCGGTTTGACTGCTAAGCAACAGTGCCTGTTTTTATGCTATGCATCAGTCCTTAATGACCCTCATCTCATGTCAAAGATGCAGTCACATCCAACATATCACATAGAGTTCAAAAAGATGATCACAGGTACAGTGTTGCTCCAAATCCGATAACGTGGGTAGTGTTAGTTGTCTCAGGCAGCTTTCTCGGGAGCACGTCTGTGAGACCTTGCAGGGTTGCCTGCTTATAGGTCACCTTTCAACCCCACTGATTTCCAGTGTGTAAATATCCACCACAAGCCACATGAAGAGGGTTAAGATTAGTACATTTCTAGATAGGTATTTAGTGGGAGGGCTTTAATTCAAAGTGCATTTCAGGTATCTGCACTGTTCAGTGATGGCTACTGTTAGTTTTGTTCAGTCTCCTGAGGAACTGTTTAATAGTTTGAGAAAGAACAACTTTTAAAGCTAGTTGAACATTATGATATTGATGTTGGAAACAGTCGGTTGAAGGAAGAAATTAGTGGGGCCTTGGGGATTGCTTTAATAGACAATGATGTTTTGGCAGATACAGTGCAGTTCATTTGACTGTGTAGATGAGGCTGGAGTCTCTCCTACTGTACCATTAACATTTTGAGCAGCAAAAAGAGCTATTGTTGTTGCAAATCCCACATAGAAAAACTGGTCTCTGGTCAACCCACTTGCACTTGGCCCACATACAGCAATAAATTATGGTCCTTTAGTGGCCCACATCAGGCATCCAAAATCTGGGCCACATAAGGCCCATAACTCAAAAACTGTACAACCAGAACTGGCCCTATTCTGGACCAAACAATTTTCACATGTTGTGTACCCTTAATTAAACCTTAACACAGCCACTTAATTTATGTGCCATATTCGATCCAGATTTTTTTTTTAAAGGTTTCAAGTAAAAGTACAAATGTTTATTTATTTTCAAACCCATCACATGCAGTACACATGCACATTTTTTGACATTGAGGTCTTGAACCAGCACATTTAAATGCTGTCAGTCCATGAACCAGAACTCTGCACCTTTATGAGCACTGTCAGTGGATGAACCAGGACTCTGCACATTAAAATACTGTCAGTCCATGAACCAAGACTCAGCACATTTAAATACTGTTAGAAATTGGAGTGTATAGTTAGTGTTATGTAGTGTTTGGTGTAGTTTTGTTTTGTTTTGTGAGTCAAACAATGGGACTGCTGATTGTGGAGCAGATCTTCATTTATAATTAAAATGGTTTGTTAAACATATTTTTGGTTTTCACAGTAAAATATCTAACTTTTTCCCACTCAGATTGACACTCAGATGTTTTTATTTTATTTTATTTTAGATACATTGTGTTTGAATTAAAAAATAACTGTACAGTACACATATGAGGTTGTGCTGAAAACAATGACAGTGCCACCTTTGCCACACCTGGGCCATGTTCGGTTCATATGCCTTATGCCAGTACCGGCTGAATGCCACCTGTGCCAGATTCATGACAAATCTGGGCAAAATGTCACTACTATGTGGGATGGAGAGGAGTAAATTGGGCATCGAAAGGCTTAAGCGGTCTATGGAGAAAGAAAGACTGCAGTTGCAGCAGTACCAGTTGGAACAAATTAGGGCAGGTAAGCTTTCTGATAATGCTGATATTGGGGGGTCAGTTGGTCCTGTAGCATATTTTTCAAAAGAATTGAGAAGATTTGATTTGGTGGGTAACTCGCGCCTTTTACAGAAGTTTGATGAGAGAGATCCAGACACATTTGTCTACCTTTTTGAACGTGTCACAGATGTAAGAGGTTGGCTTGAGGCTGATAGTGCAGTTATGTTGCAAACTGTGTTTACAGGAAAAGCCCAAGAAGCGTATTCAGCTCTTAGTGCAGCTGAGAGTCAGAAATATGCTTATGTGATCTGATGGTGCTCGAACAATTTGATTGCATTCCACCTGAGGTTGCCACTCATATTTCTGAGCATGGGGTAAAAACTGCTTTGGAAGCTGCTACTCTAGCAGATGAGTTTGGGTTGAACTATGATTCTGATAAGGCTACTGTTAAAGCTGTTTGTCACTGTCCTAAATGTTCTTGGTCTGAGTCTACAAAGCTAAATCGTGGTTCACATTCAGTTGGTTTTCATCAAGTTTGCAATTATTGCCATGATCATGGGCATTGGAAAGCGGAGTGTCCTGTACTGAAAATCAGGGTAAAGCACACAGGTACAGATTACATAACATATTAAACCAGCTGCTCTCAGTGTTCCAGTGAGAAACATTCAGTTCTCTCTGAGGAGGTGCTTGATTCAGTCAAACCTAAAACTGATAAATATTCAGGTTCTGAAGCTTTTGTGTCAGATGGGTTTGTGGCTCTCGTTGGCAATGATGTTAAAGTGCCTGTGAAGATTCTTCGTGATACAGGAGCAAAGAGTTTCTGCTTCTGTGCTGCCTTTTTCCTCAGGACTCAGATTCTGGTGATTGTCTTGCGGTACGTGGAATGGGTTTCACAACTCTGTTGGGTCCTGTACACAAGGTCATTCTGTCTTGTGGCTTGGTGAGTGGTGAGGTCCACATGGGGGTTCGGCCTGCCTTGCCTTTAGAGGGGATAGATATGATTCTGGGGAATGATGTGGCTGGCATTTGACCTTACACTCTCCCCCTCTCCACCAACTCACCGGGCCGGGAACCAACTTGATCTTGTCTTCACAAGATCCTGTGGCATCTCGGCACTCTCTGTTACCCCACTCACCGTGTCCGATCACCACTTTGTGACTTTCGCCCTCCCCATGAAACCCACCACATCCCTCCCCTCTGCGCCTCGAACTGTCACCAGCCGCCGCAACCTGAAATCCCTCACTCCCTCCGCTCTCTCCTCAACTGTTATTTCCTCACTATCATCCTCAGAACAGTTCTCCTTAATGCCTACTGAGGAAGCCTCCTCCATCCTGATGTCCTCACTCTCCTCTTCTTTGGACACTCTCTGTCCCCCAATCTCACGACCTGCGCGATCGTCTCCCTACCCTCCCTGGCTGTCCGAACCTCTGCAAACCAACAGATCATTGCTGCGAGTGTCACAGAGAAAATGGAAGAAATTGGGCCAGCACGAGGACCTTACTCAATACCACCACCTCCTCTCTGACTTCACCTCAACTGTTTCGGCAGCTAAATCTGCCTTCTACCTGGCAAAGATCAACTCTTCTGCCTCCAACCCCAGGAAACTCTTCTCCATGTTCTCCTCCCTCCTCACCCCTCCTACCCCCCCTTCCTCCCTTACTGCTGATGACTTTGCAACTTACTTTACCAAGAAAGTAAATGACATCAGCTCCTCATTCACGCCTATTCCCTCCCAGAAAACATCTACCCCAACTCTCAACTCTGATGGTCTAACCAGCTTTAGCCCCCTCACCTCTGAAGACGTTCACGCACTTGTTACATCTAACCGTGCCACCACCTGCTCCCTTGACCTGATTCCCTCCTCTCTTCTCCTGGACATCTCACACGACATCTTGCCATTCCTCACCACCCTGATCAACTCCTCCCTCACCTCAGGTGTCATTCCAGTGGCTTTTAAGACAGCTACCGTGAAGCCTCTCCTTAAAAAACCCATCCTAGACACTACTGGCATCCAAAGCTACAGACCTGTATCTCTTCTATCATTCCTGTCTAAAACCTTGTGCCGCCTACAACCAACTGTCATCCTATCTCTTTCAGAACAACCTCCTTGAGCCTAATCAATCAGGATTGAGGACTACTCACTCCACTGAGACGGCCCTCCTCACAGTGACCGAGTCCCTGTTAGACGCCAGAGCCTCATCCCACTCCGCCGTTCTCATTCTCCTCGACCTATCTGCTGCATTCGACACAGTCAACCACCAAATCCTCCTCTCCACTCTGGCTGAACTTGGCGTAACTGACTCTGCTCTCACCTGGTTTACATCATACCTGACAAATCGCACCTTTCAGGTCACATGGAATGGCTCTATGTCCAAACCCTGTTCTCTGGACACGGGTGTCCCTCAAGGCTCAGTATTAGGACCGCTTCTGTTCTCATTATACACCAGGTCACTAGGTTCTGTTATTACATTGCATGGATTCTCCTACCGTTGCTACGCAGATGACACCCAGCTGTTCCTCTCTTTTCCCCCAACCTCTGACACTCACATTGCAACTCGCATCTCGGACTGTCTGGCTGACATCTCTGTCTGGACAACTGCACATCACCTCAAGCTTAACCTGAATAAAACCGAACTCCTCTTCATCCCAGAGAAGGACTGCCCTCGCATGGACCTGTTGGTCACTGTGGAGGGCATCACAGTATTTCCATCGTCAACTGCGAGGAACCTGGGTGTAATCCTCGATGACCAACTATCCTGCACCCCCAACATCACTGTTGTGGCCCGATCCTGCAGATTTCCCCTTTAGAATATCCGCGGGATTCGGACCTTCCTCACAAATGATGCAACGCAACTCCTGGTCCAAGCACTGGTCATCTCCCACCTTGACTACTGCAACTCTCTCCTGGCTGGACTCCCGGCCTCTGCGATTAAACCATTGCAGCGTATCTAGAACGCTGCAGCACGCCTAATCTTCAATCTACCCAAATTCTCCCATGTGACCCCCCTCCTCCGTGACCTCCACTGGCTCCCTGTTGCAGCACGCATCCAATTCAAGACGATGGCACTGGCCTTCAGGGCCATCAATAGAACGGCACCCATCTGCCTTCAAACACTGGTCAAACCTCATGCCCCGAAGCGAGCAATTCGCTCCTCTACTTCAGCTGGCCGGCTGGTACCACCATCGCTGAAATCAAACAAATGTCGCTCAGCAAAGTCCAGACTCTTCTCTGTTCTGGCGCCTCAGTGGTGGAACGAACTCCTGACCCATGTCAGGACAGCAGAGTCATTTGCCATCTCAAAAAGGCTCAAGACTCATCTCCTGTTCAGACTTCACCTCGACTCTACATAGCATGCTTTTTTCAGAAAAAGGCAGAAAGGCAGTACTAGAAGTTTATTGCACACAAACATGTTACACACCATTAAAACACCACAATCACTCATGCTTTTGTCCACTCATCCATTAAGGACTGTGACGTTACCTTGGACCAAGGTATTGGAAGACTGGATGGTGATGCTTCCAAGAACCTTTCGGTCAGTAAAGAAGTGCAAATGATAATAAAAAAAATGACTTATTCTGAACACTGAACTTCACCTATTCGTTGTAATTGTAAAAAAAAATTGTTTTTATTTTTTTAATATTAGTCAAAAATTACAAATATGAAGTGGCTGATTGACGATTGTTATAGTTCTTAATGTTATTATTATTATTTTGTTATTATTATTATTATTATTATTATTATCATAATTATTGGTGTTATTAGTATTATTATAATCATGATTATATTATCATCATTCATTTCATAATTATTGTCATCATCATTTTCATGATCAACATCATAATTATCAATCAATCAATGATAATTATCATTTTTGTCATTATGATCATTATTAATCACTTTAGCACTTTGCTGTATGATGTGAAGCACTTTGAGTCTGCCTTGTGTATGAAATGTGCTATACAAATAAAGTTGCCTTGCCTTGCCTAGTATTTCATTAACATTTTTGTTAACAACTGTTTGCCTGCTTGTTTAATATATATGTTTAATATATATATATATATATATATATATATATATATATATATATATATATATATATATATATATATATATATATATATATGAGTGAGTGTCAGTATATTAGTGTATCTCAGGTTACATTTGATAATAATAAACACAAATTAATAATGTTACTTTTTTCATCATTTAATGAATGATTTATTGATTCAATGATTTATTATGGTTTCTTTTTTAGGCACAGGTACCTTTATTTAGACAGTGGATAGATGTTTTGAAATGGGGAGAGAGTGGATGTGACATGCAGCCAAGAGCCGCTGGCCGGGAATCGAACCAGGTTCCACCTGATTATGTCTTCTTGTCCCTCTTCGGACACCATATTAAATGAGTTGGGCCGTGGGCGGGGTTAAACGTTTAACTCCGCCCATATTGAGGTCTGCGGGTCTGCAGTCAGGGATACATGATGGAAATTGGTAAAGCTAGGTGACTGGCAGATCAATAGGCAAAGACATTGAGCTCCATCCACTGCTTAAGTGGACTGAAGTTAAAATGCTGTCTTCTTTCTTTTTATTAGTTTCAGATGTGGCCATTCCCGTCGCTGTTTGGTTAGTTGGAGACATCTTACATCAGTGTGCTGTCATGTTTTCAAAGCATGATCAGGAGGATGGTGATGAAACTAGAATTTAAAGGAAAAAAACTACTTGTGTTCCTGTCAAAAACCTCAAAGATTTGCCACATGAGAGAAGAGAGAGATGGGGAGGGCGCGGGAGGCCAGATGACTGAGCTTTCCTCTGTGTGTCTGTGTGTGTGTGTGTGTGTGTGTGTGTGGGCAGTTGGTAATGTGGGGAACTAAATATTCTTGTGGTTATTCTCCTGTAGGGAAAAGGCGAGTCTATGAAGTGTGTAAGCTGCTCAGAGTCTGTGAGTGTGTGTGTGTGTGTGTGTGATTGACAGGCCGTGACGAGGTGCCTCTCATTCCCGTCTGCATGCTGAGCTTCCGACTCGACAGTGCTCGGGATCAATCAAAAACTTCCGGAATGGGAATGTTGAAGAAGCAGGAAAACACGACTCGCTTCCCTGGTTTTACACAAACCCAGACAGAAGGAGAGATCGATCCGCGGCCTCATCTCCACTGCTGCTTTAAGACGACAACAGCTCAGTGCTGAATCTCATACAGACTCCAAATGAACAGTAACTTTTCTGTAACTAAAGTTTACTGCATTGATAACAGCTTTAACCACTGTTCTTTCTTCAGATCCAACACTTAAACATAATGGGTAAGTCATTACTTTGATTAATGATTCTGGATTATTTTCACAACCAGATCATATAAATAACCTTTAATCACATTTGTGCTTGGATGGAAAATACCAGTATTTGTGATCACAGAAATGTGAATAATGAAAGAGGCTATTCTTATCCGTATACAGCAAAATGTGAGATGACACAACATTATTTGTTGAAGGAAGGCCAGGCTTTTGGGAAATATGCATATCTGCTTTCTTAGCTAGAGTTCGATTAATACATGGAAACAAGGGGAGGGGTCAGCCATGCTCTGTTCAAAGGTAAGGAGATCTGCCTTCTCCTATTACTTCTTAAAAATAAATTAATATGAATGAGTCAGTCTTTTGAACAGCTCTGTGAAAAGAACGGCTCCTCAAGATCCGGCTCCCTTCAAAGAGCCATAAATCCCATCTCTAGTGTACGCTACAACCAGCTGATCTAAAATGATCAGACTTTACAATGTGATCGTAATTCATTTTAATAGTATGGCCGATCTATGATAGCCTAGGAATACATCCTGACACCAGCAACAGGCTACTCACCAACAGCCACGATGACACACTATGGAATAAAATGGACCTGCTACACACCCGGAGCCGACTGGAAAGGGGTTTCAGAGACATTTGTGTCATCGCAGGTAATCTCACAAGACTCACTCAGCATTTTGTTTGCTCCCCATATAGTTACTTTTTTAAGATCATATTTTAAGATATGCTTTTTGATACTGGTCTATTTTAAGTACATATTTTATCCAGTTTACATATTTTAATGATTAGAGGCCAGGATCATTACTGATGATCTGATGCCCTGACAACTATGCCTGCCATGCCCTGTGAAGTGTCCAGTTTTATGGCAACCGAACAGTACAAAAAACAACCAAGCACAACCCTTCAGGATACAGTTGTATAGGATCTATCCACCGGTTAGCGGTCCTCCTGCTCAGCCCCAAATCATGGGTCAACCTGGGCTGAGATGATGGTCCGAGAGAGGCTTGGCTGGGTCTGTCTCTCCGCCTTCCGTAAACCTCTTGCTATACTGCTTTGGCTGATGGTGGTCTGGTCCACCCAGCTGAAATCCCTGCGCCTCCTCTCCTGGTCCAGGACACATGCAATGTCTGCAGACCCCGCATATTTAACCATTCTGCCCCCTCTCCTGGTCCGCGACGCATCTGCAACACCTGGGGACCCCGTGGCTTCCGGTGACAGGGAGGGCTGATGAGGCCCCGGTGGCTGGGGATCACACCGGAGAGCCATCTGAGCGGCCTTGGTTTCGGGCCTTGGCCTCCTCCACCCGACGCAGGATTCCGGAGGAGACTGTGCTCTTTTGCTCTGGTCGGCTTTCTCGCCCGGACCGGCGGGGATGCCATTCGCTGCCATGGGAGCCAGCAATAATTCTCTGATTCACCCAACCAGACCGGAAGACCGGCGGACTCGCCCACATGGATCACTCACTGATTACCCGACCAGACTGGAAGAGAGGAGGACTCCCTGCATGGAGTCACTGATTCACCCGGCCGGACTGGAAGAGAGGAGGACTCCCTGCATGGAGTCACTGATTCACCCGAGCCGGACTGGAAGAGAGGGAGGACTCGCTGCATGGATCACACAAAGTTGGTACCACCATCGCTGAAATCAAACAAATGTCGCTCAGCAAAGTCCAGACTCTTCTCTGTTCTGGCGCCTCAGTGGTGGAACGAACTCCCGACCAATGTCAGGACAGCAGAGTCATTTGCCATCTCAAAAAGGCTCAAGACTCACCTGTTCAGACTTCACCTCGACTCTACATAGCATGACCCACTAACACCCCCCCACAATAAAAACAACAACAACCCTTACCTATAGCACTCTGATCATAGCACTGTTGCTCTTAAGGTACTACTTTACTCAGATGAGGACCAAACACTATTTTTAGCTCTTACTTTATCGGCAATGATACGTTGTGGTTTCTTTGTTTCCTTCTTTTGACAAACGTACTTATTGCAAGTCGCTTTGGACAAAAGCGTCTGCTAAATGACCTAAATGTAAATGACCTAAATGTAAACTGACTGTTGTCGATCTAAAATAAAAACAGATTCAGCAACTGCATAGCCTATTTAAATGTTTTCAAAAACACATTTCGGTGAACTGTTTTCGTAAAATAAGAGGGAGGTGGGAGGCTACGAGTGGAGAACAATATGAGCACAGAGGGGAGGGGTGTGTGTGTGTGTGTGTGTGTGTGTGGGGGGGGGGGGGGATGCTTTTTTCATTAAAAGGCACAAAGGCAGTACTAGAAGTTTATTGCACACAAACATGTTACACACCATTAAAACACCACAATCATTCATGCTTTTGTCCACTCATCCATTAAGGACTGTGACGTTACCTTGGACCAAGGTATTGGAAGACTGGATGTTGATGCTTCCCAGAACCTTTCGGTCAGTAAAGAAGTGCAAATGATAATAAAAAAATGACTTATTCTGAACACTGAACTTCACCTATTCGTTGTAATTGTAAAAAAAATATACACATTTTTTTTTAATATTAGTCAAAAATTACAAATATGAAGTGGCTGTGATTGACAGTTTTTCTCAATTGTTTACACACAAATACTGGTACTTGAGACACAATGACCACAACATGTAACTCATGCACCAACCCCCTGAACTAACTCTGCTAAACTGCAAGCACAATTCTTTCTTTACACTCAAATTAGAGTTCTAAAACACACTTTTTTTCAAAACACTACACACAATTCTCTGCATTTGGCACAATTTTCATGAAGAAAATCTCTTGTTTTCACAAGGAACACACTGCCATTCAAAATTCTAAAGTTAATTTCCCTACTATGCACACTGACTCATCACATGGGCAAACACCTGCAACACATTTTTACAATTTGCAATCAGAGCATTAGCATAAAAGTGCAAGAGGTGAGCTCTTCTGTTTTGGAGCAATGGATGCCAACATTGGCAACAGAGGCAGAGCCAGAGTACTGAAAGATTACCAACACAAGGTGGTCGGCAACGTCTTCTGTCTCCTGAACAGGAAACTGTAATCATCAACATGGTCCTAGAAAATAACGCCATAACATTACAGCAAATTCAAAAAACAATGAAATATTGATAGGATAAGCTTATCAACACTGGACCGTGTCTTGCGCAGAAACAATCTCAGGATGAAGCAGGTCTACAGGGTGCCATTTGAGCGCAATTCAGAAAGAGTCAAAGAATTGCGATATAACTATGTGCAAGTAAGTCCTATACAATTCCACAATTGATGCATACTCTCAACACTGTATAAATTATACATATTTCAGTATTGTAATCATAATGATTGTGCTTCACAATAGTGACCACATGTCTATTTCTGATATTGTCATGTGTGTTTCAGAGGTTCCTTGAGCTAGAGGTGGCTGCAGTGGAGCACCAGTTCATCTTTATTGATGAGGTTGGATTCAACCTTGCAAAAAGACGAAGGAGGGGAAGGAATATCATCGGCCAGCGTGCCATTGTTGAAGTCCCTGGCCAGCGCGCAGGGAACATCACAATGTGTGCAGCAATTACCCACCACGGCGTCATCCATCACCATACTACCCTTGGCCCCTACAACACTGCCCATCTGATCACATTCCTGGACACCCTACACAACACGTTCATTCCACCAGATCAGATAGATGGCCCAGAGTAGCTTAGGTACGCTGTCATTTGGGACAACGTAAGTTTCCACCAGGCTGCTCTGGTTCAGAATTGGTTCACTGCGCATCCACGCTTTTAAGTTGTTTATCTCCCTCCATATTCTCCATTCCTCAATCCTATTAAGGCATTTTTTTTCTGCCTGGAGATGGAAAGTGTATGACCGCAATCCACAAACACATATACCCCTTCTCCAAGCTATGGAAGACGCATGTGGAGATATAGCAGTTGATGCTATTCATGGCTGGATTCGCCATGCTAGGCGATATTTCCCCTGCTGCTTGGCCAAGGAAAACATTGCCTGTGATGTCGATGAGGTGCTGTGGCCGGACCAAAACAGAAGAGAGGATAGTTGTTTTTTTTTTTTTTAATTTTTTAATTTTTTAATTGTAACTGTATACAGTAAATTCTATATAGTATAAAAACAATATTCACTTGCAATCTTCCAAAAAAGAGACTTCACCTTGGCTTTGCATAGCTTAATGCAATTAGACTGCAGTCCTTATTGTTGCTCCAGATATCTCAGCTTCCAAGGTTGCTCAGCATTTGGAGTCCCTTTCTTCAGCGGTACGGTCCACAGTCAGACATCATTATGTTTGATCATGATATGTATTTTGATCAACATATGAAATCACTGACCCATACTTTTTTTTTAATTAAGAAACATTGCTAAACTTAGAGCTGTTGTCTCACAATCTGAGTTTGAGATGATCATTCACTGTTTTATTTCATCCCGGCCTGACTACTTCAATTCCCTTTTCACCTGCCTCAGCAAGTCATCCCTGGACCGTCTTCAACTGGTCCAAAATGCTGCAGAATGTCTCACATTACTCCTTTACCCTCATTACATTGGTTTACTATGAAGTTCAAGGTCCATTTTAAAGTTCTTGTAAGTTTTATTTCTTTCTTTTATTTGATTTACAGTGGTATTTATTCCTTGCCTGCTCTTTTTACTGTTTGGGTCTTATGTTTTATTGTGTGAAGCACTTTGTGACTATGTCTGTAAAAGCTGCTATATTAAATAAACATATTATTATTATTATTATTATTATTATTATTATTATTATTATCTTGTCTCCCATGTCGAGATCGGCCTGGACAACTTGACGATCATCAACTTCACCGACCCTCTGGAAAACTGCCACCACGATCCCTGTACTGAACTCAACTACTACCTCACATCCAAAGTCAGGGTGTCCGCGGGGTCGTAAAAGGTATTAAAAGATAGTACATTTAATTAACTAAAATTAAGGCCATTAAAAAGTATTAAAAAGTAATACACATCTGGTACGCTGCTGCCACCACCAAGGACAAGGGCAGACTGCAGCGTATCATCCGCTCTGCGGAGAAGGTGATTGGCTGCAATCTGCCGTCCCTCCAGGACCTGTACACCTCCAGTACCCTGAGGCGGGCAGGAAAGATAGTGGCCGATCCCTCCCACCCTGGTCACAAACTTTTTGAACCACTCCCCTCTGGCAGAAGGCTACGGTCCATCAGGACCAAAGCCTCACGCCCCAATAACAGCTTCTTCCCGACTGCAGTGGACCTCATCAACAAGGTTCGGGACCGCCACTGACAGACTCTAACCCCGACCCAGTAACTACATGTTACACCAACACACATCCTGGACTATTATCCCTGATCATTGCACATATCATCATCTCTTTATATATTGTATATATACTGTGAACTTGCACTTGTGAACTTTTTATTTTTTGCACTCCCTGTACAAACTGCACTGCCTCAAAACAGTTATATTGTACATACTTGTTTATGTTATATGTTATAGTGTCTCTTATATATTTTTTAGTGTAAATTTCTATTCCAGTACTTTTTCTCTTTTTTATTAAATGTTTATTGTATGCACCATACACAACCAAGACAAATTCCTTGCAAGTGAAAACTTACTTTGGCAATAAACCTGATTCTGATTCTAAACGCCATCTGACGAGGTATTACATTTTCTAACCACTATCCAACTACGAGTACTATTTAGTGCAGGCCTATCTACTAAAAATCCTGTGAATTTATTTAGCCTATATTGTCTAAATTATATGTGTGAGTAGGACCTGCACGATTGTACAGCCTGCCGGAATTTTAGAAGAAGAAGAAGACCTGCGCGATTAATTGAACAAAAGCAATAAATAACAGCACAATGCACTGAAGGATGCAGTAAATTTACCTGTCATCACTGCTGCACCATCTGTCCCAAGACCAAATATCTTCTCCTGGGGAATGCCCTTTTGGTGGATGATGTCACGGATGGCAGTCACAATTGTGTTGGCCTTCCCATCAGGAAGTGGAACCAAGTCCAAAAACTGACTAAACAGAGCTCCTTCTTTATCCAGGTACCTGAAAGAAAATTATTTGAAAAACAGATTAATTAATTAATTACCTTGATCATTTAATATTGACAAGATATTTGTCAGAAAAGTTGTAAGTGAATCCATGTTTTGTGTCATAAAAATATCTCTTTACCTTACATGCACATCCAGCTGTTTAATAACAGCAACATCTGTACTCTCATCAATTTCGAGTCCAACATCCTGAGAGCTTCTGATGTCTTCCAGGATGGGTGCTTCGATAATACTGGCCAGGATTTCAAGCATTTCATCTACCATTCGATGGGACCTGTAGTTGGTTGATTTTCCGATCTTAGAAAAAATTCACACTAACAGTTACTATCAGACGTGAATATTTATGAAGGATGACAGAGTTGCTTTAGATGTTAATGAGTATGTGTTACCTTAAGTTTTGCAAAATAATCACAACCCAGGAGCTCAGCAAGCTCAAGTAGAGCTGGGTAGTTTGTGTGGTGTGCAATCTCATGCTTCACCAGCCAGTAAAGACATTTAAAACCACCCACCACAGCCTCATGTTCAACTCTCAACACTGGCTCAAAGGCTGCTGTGACAGTGTGACCTGCGAAATACAGCAATAACAAACATTTATATTAAAAATCATTGAAGGCCTATATTGCTGAATGATATCACTTAAATGAAATCATTGGGCTTAATCTAACCTTTAATCAAAGTTGCATGGGCCTGAAATGCTGCAGCGTGGTGGTCTGAACCCATATGAGCATCAAGCACATCTTTTCTGTACATTGCAGAAGGGATCTCAATGAAAACCCTCTGGGATGGTCCTCTTTTAACGGGCTGCTTATGCTGACGGCATAAGCGACAAAACATCCCTACACATAATTGAGATTCTATCAGTTATAAATCTATATTTTTTAATATGTTTTTTATTGATTTTATTATAACAGAACATACATTTGACAATGCCTGGGAAAACTAGCCTATTGCCTATTGTTATTTTCATCATTATTGCTTACCAAAAAAAAAAAAAGAGAGAGAAAGAGAAGCTCCTCAATCAGAACAAAAATATAAGCTAAACAACAAATTGTTAACTTACCATGGGAAGTGTGGTACAACCAAGGGCTGTAGTTATGGCTATTAAGCCATTGGGGATCCCAGCCAGATGTCCGGTGTTTGGCTGTAGTTTTTTTTGCTGGGTCAATGTAACCAGTCGGTCTGGGCCCGCGGTCAACCATCGGACGGGGGTCAGTAGTCGCACTGGCGTCCCCCGTTGGACGGGGGTCGGCAGTCGGACCGTGTCACCGATCGGACGGGGGTCCGCAGTCGGGCTGGCGTCACCGGTCGGACGGGGGTCCGCAGTCGGACCGGCGTCACCGGTCGAACGAGGGTCAGCAGTCGGACCGGCGTCACCGGTCGGACGGGGGTCGGCAGTCGGACCGGTGTAAGGGACAGTAACGGTCCTTGGCTCCGGAGTCTGGCAGACAAATGTCCTTATATTCAGTTGTCTGTCACCCGCAATACGTTTTCTTATCTTCGGCGGCGCCATAGTTGGTTAGCTAACAAACCAAACATCAGAAAATATATGCCCGCGCTCTCAGCAGCGGTACTTGCATCGTTTAGCAACGAAGCAGGTTGATTCGCGTTGCGCTGCATAGATTCGCTCCTAATGTAAATGATTGTTGATTTATGAATGAATTGATAGGTGCCTAATTTTTGGCATATTGATTTTTTTTTTTTTTTGTACTACCTGTACAATGGTAGGGGAAACACTGTTAAGGGTGGAAAGGCAGGATTTTGCACACTTTCAGAGTCAAAGAGACAGGATGCTGTGGCAATCTGGACACACATGGATCCAGTCCTAAAATATATCAAAACGAGATATCCACAGGTTACCACTGTGCACTTTTGGTCTGATGGTCCAAGTAAACAGTACAAGAACAAGAAGATTTTTTTTCTTCTGGCTTGTATCCCCCCTACACTGGGGTTTGAAAGAGCAACATGGAACTTCTTCCCCACTTCCCATGGTAAGGGCGCACCAGACGGCATTGGCAGAACAGTGAAAAGAACAGCTGACAACCTGGTCCTGAGAGGAAATTATGTGACAGATGGACACACATTCTTTGAAAAGGTCTCAAACAGTCTGAAGGGCGTTCAGCTGTACCACATTGCAGAAGAAGACATGCAAAGATACGATACACTTCTTATGCATCCTCTCAAACAGGTTCCCTCAACAAGAAAAATACATCAGGTCATCCCACATGGGAACAGAATACACCACAGACAACTATCCTGCTTTTGCAGCAAGATGTTGGTTTGCCAGTGCTTCTGCCCAGCTACCTTCTCCCACAGCAGAGTGATACAAGGAGGGCAGGGAAGAAAAGACCTTTGGCCATGTTGTGGGAGGAGATGGGAAAAGAGATGGGAGGGGATATGGAAGAGGATATGGAAATGGAAGATATGATGGAGGAGAATTTGGATGAGGAGCCTCTGAAAGGTCCTGAGGGTACTGTGACAGTAACGACTGTTAGCAGCCTTGATAATAGAGACTGGCTAGCAGTAGTATATGATGACCACTGGTGGCTAGCCAAGACTATTGCTGTGGATACTGAGCATCAAGATGTGAAGGTAGTGTAACCCACCTGGGTTTCTGAGCTTGCTGTTCGAAATAGTGCAGTTCCCTGGCCAACCAGAGAGTGGCGCGTCCACTATGAGTAAAAGTCTCAGCCGGTATTCACTCTCTTTTCGGCAGAAGATATTGCCTGAGAGCACCCAGCTCACCAACTGAGAACTCCCGGTAGGGAATATACACTCTTCAAACCAGAAATTCACCATAATTCCTCTGGTACAGACTGTTAACATGTTGTTCGTTCGTCAGGGTGAAACGTGTGAAGATTCAGGTGGAACATAACGCCTCTGTTAGCGGGCTTTAGCTCCGGTAAGAAATGCTAATGCAGGCGCCATGTTGGCTGTGTTGACTGACTCCTTGAAGTGATCGTATGACAGTATATATATATATATATATATATATATATATATATATATATATATATATATATATATACTGACATCTGACTTCCTCTCCCTTCTCGACTGTTTCCACCTCACCCAACATATTGACTTCCCCACCCATACCAAAGGCCATATCCTTGACATCGTCTGCTCCGCCTCCCTACCCATTTCTAAGCCACATCCCCTCCCCTTCCCTCTCTCTGATCACCTATGCATCATCTTCTCCTCCCCTCATAACCCCAAAAAACGCTCCATCTCCTACCGCAACATCAAATCAGTCAACCCACTCTCCCTCTCCCAGCTCATATCCTCTGCCTTCCCCCCGACTCTGCTCCCTCTTCCCCCGACGACTATGCCATCATACTCAACTCCATCCTCTCCGACTCACTTGATTCCCTTGCCCCCCGGAAAACGTCCTCTGTCTCATTCACCAACTCTGCCCCCTGGTACACCTCTGAACTCCGCATCATGAAACAGACGGGCCGCCAACTCGAACGACTTTTCAAATGAACACACCTCACCGTTCACGCTGAAGCCTACAAATACACATCTCCTCCTACCGTGATGCTCTCCAAGCTGCTAAATCTGCCCACTTCTCCACCCTCATCAACAGTACCAATTGGACCAATCGTACCAATCGTACCCCCGCATCCGGTTTTCCACCGTCAACAAACTGCTCCAGCCGCCAGACATCAATCCACCCTCCTCACCCGACCTCTGCAACTCTTTCCTCCTCGCCTTTAACAACAAAATCTCCCAAATAAACAGCTCCCTGACTGCCGCCGCCGGCAACTCCTCCATCACCACCATTCAACACTGCGTCCAAAACAACCACCCCCTCCCAACGGCTCTAACCAAGGCCTGCCTCCCTGTCCTCATCCCCCACCTCACCACCCTCTCCAATCAGTCTCTTGATCCTTGGTCTTGTTCCTTCTATCTACAAACTTGCCTCCATCACCCCCATCCTCAAAAAGCCCACCCTTGATCCAGCCAACCTCTCCAACTACCGTCCCATCTCCAACCTGCCATTCCTCTCCAAAACCCTCGAACGCATTGTCGCCGCCCAACTCCACACCCACCTCCAGTCAAACAACCTCTACGAACCCCTCCAATCTAGTTTCCGCCCACTCCACAGCACCGAAACTGCCCTTGTTAAAGTTGTCAACGACCTCCTCACCTCTGCAGACTCCGGGGCCCTCAACATCCTGCTATTACTAGACCTCAGCACAGCCTTTGATACTGTCAATCAAAAGGCTGCGCCAGCAGGGTGTTGAGGGCACTGCTCTCGACTGGCTCACCTCCCACCTCACTGACAGGCAACAGTTCGTCTCCCTCTCTGGCCACACATCCACCCTCTCCTTTGTTACCCAGGGGGTCCCTCAGGGCTCAGTCCTCGGCCCCCTTCTCTTCATCTGCTACCTGCTCCCGCTTGGACACATCATCCGCACACTCAACCTCGACTTCCACTGTTATGCTGACGACACCCTGATCTACATCCCCACTAGGGTTGCCAACCGTCCCTTGAAAAACGGAATTGTCCTGTATTCAGAAACAAAAGTACGTGTCCCGTATTGAGCTGAAAAGGGACGCACTTTGTCCCGTATTACCGTGAGAATCAAAAATAGTGTGTAAAATGCCAATGGAATGAAAGAATACATGGAGCTTTATAAGAACATTTATGGTAAACATATTCTAAGCCTCTCCTGTTCTTTGACCAATGAGCTGACAGCACACTCACACAATAGTATGACAATCTAGAATCCCGCTCATCTCATTGGTCGAGGTACTGTTGCTCGCGGAGAAGATACCGGAAGACAACAAAGCGGCATGGACGACAGTGACGCCGACAGTGCTTTACAGGTTTCAGGCAGTACTACTCCTCCGAGAAAAAAAAGAAAAGAACTCAATAATACAGAGAGGAATGGGAAGAAGGAAACACATGCAAAAAGTGTGCGATAACGTCTATAAAGCGCACTGCACTGTGTGCCGGCGGACTTTTTCTATAGCCCATGGTGGACTAACTGACCTAAAGCAAAATGCTTCCAGTAGTAGGCACACATGAAACATAAGGGACACCAAAACTAGGGGAACCCTAGACTAATTTATTGTCCACCAGGCAACGCCAGAGGCAGATATGGTATTAAATGATTTTTAACCCTCTGGTTAAGGTTAATATGGGAAGTACAATGAATGTCTGAATTGTATGGATAAATTTATTATAATGTTATTTTCTGTATAATAAACAAGTAAATTTGCTAGATGAGTACATTAAATAGATAAATAATACATAAAACTATATTATTATACTATAACTATAATACATAGATGAATAATAAAGAATACACAGTATACTGTATAACCTTACGCATATCATACAAGTTCAGATAGAGAGATAGTTAGATATAACATGCATCATTTGTACTGTACAGGCAATTGATATACTACACACAAACTATGCAGTAAAATTTCTTTTTTTTTATTTACAGGTGACTGCTGCAGAGGTTGCCCATATATACCACACTGTAAAACATGGCTTAAGCTACAACTCAGCTGATTATGCTCTGAAACTAACTGTCAGAGCACAATCAATGTTATTTATTTTCAATGTGTTCATATCACTCAAATATGCATCTAATTCAATTCAGGTTGGAGTCAAATAGTTAAAAAAATCGCTTCACACATACAAAAAGGGGCTAAAAAGATTCACTACGCCAGGAAGGGTGAAGGCAATGGGGCCGGCCGGCCCTGCCAATGAGATGTCCCTTATTTATTTTTCAGGGAGTTGGCAACCCTACTTGTACCTGAGCAGATTTTGTCACTAGAGAGGTGTTTTCACATTCCTTTCCTGAAGGAGGAGATTTCTGTGCACCTCTGTGAAATTTGAAATTCAAACGAATCCTAGCAGGCGAGATTATGTATGTCTCTAGTACACCCAACCAATCACTGTTGTTCCCCGAGGCGTGTGCATGTGCACCCGCTGTGGCCAGGGGGGCTCCGTCCCCCGCCGGCCCCGCCGTACACTTACTCACTCAGAAAGTAACAGTAATCTGTTACTTTATAATTAGTTACCCACAACACTGAAGTTTGAAAGGTTGCCACCACAGTTGCAGCTTGAAGTCGTGTTGGTATTGAAAAATATTGTGATGGTATTAAAAAAGGTATTAAGACCATAAAAATATAATTGTTCATAATACACTACCAGTTTGGCGGGATGTGAGGAAATACCTAAATATATCTCCTGCCATCTCTATCCGGTCTCCCCTGGCTCTGAATCCAGATTTACCAGCACAGATTAGGAGTATTGGCTTGATGGAGTGGACATCTAAGGGCTTGTCAAACCTCATAGACCTGTTGGACTCCGATTCTGTTAAATCATTTGAGCAAATCAGGGCTGATTTAAATATTCCCTCAAAAAATGTCTATCTCCAAATTCGTCACTTTATAGAGTCTCTTTTGAGGACAGGCTTCGCATGAGACTGTCAGAGCTGGAAAACACAATAGTTTCAGCCAAGTCTCCCAAAGGACTGATTTCCAAGATTTATGCGTCACTACTTTATTCTGATTATTCAGGTTATGACTCTTTGAAGCTGTTGTGGGAGCGTGATTTGGAGGCGACGTTTAATCCTGTAGACTGGGACAAGATCTGTAATGGGATTTTCCCTAAATGTACTTCGATCTCTATACATGAACAGAACTTTATGTCCCATATTGTTCAAGAAAATCAAAATCAAAATATGAAGAATTGAGTTGTCCTTTGCATCCTTCGACAGTTGATCAAGCAGTTTTTCAAGTTTGGGCAGAGTTGTGGTCACAAACACAGAACTTGACAGTTGATAACCAGCGTGGCAGTGAAGATTAGGATCAAAGGCCTGGAGTCAAGCTGTCGACGCAAAGGAAAACTGACTGGAAACTCTTCACCATGGCAAAAAAAAAACCTTGGAAAACAGTCAAGCAACTGAAGCGAAAGGACCTTAGCTAAAACTGCCTTCACCAAGCAAGCAAATGGTAGTTTGAGCAGAGCTGTACATGCATTTTTTTTTATCAAAATTACTACACACCCATTCGCCTCCAGAGAATGTTCCCTGACACCTCAAACCTTTGTTATAAATGTAAAATACACAAAGGTACTTTTATCCATTTGTTTTGGTCGTGTGACCGTATCCAGACTCTCTGCAAGGGGGTTCACTCTGTAATCCAGGAGGTCACTGGTAAACAATTTTTGCTGACTTCTTCTTTCTGTCTCCTTAATCATACTCCAGACAATGCCTTTGACATGGACACCAAATCTCTGTTGATAATTCTTTTGTTTCTGGCTAAAAAAATGTATTCTGCTTAGGTGGTCAACTCTTCAGGTCCCTACAGTCAACATGTGGATAACACAGATTTCGGCTCTTATTCCTCTTGAGAAGTTGACTCATGACCTTAATCACAAATCGGACAAGTTTTGGAGAATTTGGGAACCATTGCATTCCTTCTTAAAGAAACTATAACTCATCTGTCCCTGGAAGGAGGAGGGCTGACTGCCCTTTTATTTTATTTTTTTATTTCATATATGCTACTCATTTACCTGTCTCCTGTCATCTTGTTGATTACTCAATTATTTTATATGTGTATGTATATATGCATACTTGTGTGTATATGTATTTGTATATATTGCAGCGCAATAGTTTTAAAAAAAGGCATTACAAAGTATTAAATTCAACTTTAGGATTTCTGTATAAACCCTGTAGTAGCCATGCAAATGGCTACTATTGGCTAAAGTTTGGCTCGAGTGAAAAATCGACTAGAGCTTTAATGTGGTTGTCCACTTGATATTTAGAGGATGCACTGTACTTGCAAAACGGATATGACAGGTCACTGCTTTTTGTGGACTTGGGGATGTCATCCCCACGTATCACTGTAATGTGTCTCTATACATAAAAAAATTATTATCAATCAATCAATCAATCAATCTTTATTTATAAAGCACTTTTCATACACTGAGTGCGCAGCACAAAGTGCTTTACACAAAAATAAAAACAAGAAATTAGATACCTCCCACCCTCCATACACACACCCACACACCCACACACCCACATACACACACATGCACAATACCGGCAACAGGGAGACATGGCAAGGCACTGAGAATTGATGAAGCGCCGTCATTGGGGCCATCCACGCTGGGAGGAGTCACAGACAGTGCCACGGGGGGCGCCAGTGCCAAGGCGAGTTTATACCCGGAGGGGATGTTCCCATTCATTGTCTATGTAACAAGCCGCGCAATGCCGTTGGGTCGCGGCGAGTTTCGAGACGGGGTGCCGCCTCCCATTAACTCTCAAAAATCTTTTAAATGGACCGCTGTCAATCTAATATAAAGACAGATTCAGCAACTGCATAGCTTATTTCTCCCATAAAATGTCTTCAGAAACACATTTTGGTGAACTATTTTTGTAAAATAAGAGGGAAGGAAGGCTCTGAGGGGAGAACGATACGAGGAGGAGGAGCATAGAGGGGAGGGGTGTGTGCGTGGGGGGGGGATACTTTTTTCAAACCTTTCAAATCATAGACCATAGCTTTAAGCAGGATGGAGCTCAATGTCTTTGCCTATTGATCTGCCAGTCACCGAGCTTTACCAATTTCCATTGCTTAATTGAAACCTGCACCTGCCGCATTGATAATTTTTTAAAAGGACATTTCTGCTGTAGAACATTTGATAAATTTGATAAATTTACAAAAAAGCCAAACACCCACAAATATGGACGGAAAATAATATTCCATTATATGCAAAATGCTATGATTTTTGGATAACGTCTACTTTTTGTGATACATTTTGACTATTGGCTCTTCCAGCCCTCAATTGTTTTGACTTTCATGTTGAGTTTACTGATTAAGAGAACATTCTATTTATTACTTGTTGCTGTCCATTGACAAGGTGCTGAATGTATCTTGCTGTGGTATATTGTGAAGGATAAGAGACATGTATGTGGTCCTTGGCTGGTAGACACTATCGCCACTGTCTCCCAGTCCACTCTCCCATCAACAACTCTATTTGACAGCATTTGAGCAAATGCACTGATAACATATTTAAGTGAGGAGGAGCACTGCTCATGTGTATGACAAGCAGTTTATGTTTTTGTTCATTGTCAAACTATCTATGTAGGTACCTCTTAATATCTGAATGATGTGCCCTCTAAATAGCAGGAAAAAACAACACCATTGACTTTAGACCACTAGGAATGAGTCCAACATACCCAGGGTACCTTTATATCATCTGGCTTAACTTGCTCTAACAACTCTCATCCCTCTAAACGGTCCTAGGTTAGTAGTTATGAACTCCAGGGTTGTTCTATCTGGCTAGTAGCATGTTAAAGTAGAGGGGTGGGGTTAACTGCATCTGATCAATCACAAAGATGAAGTCTACTGTAAGCAGAGCCACATACTTTACTAACTTTTGTTTTATTAAAACCTTTATTTATTCTTTTTCGACAAATATAAAGAAGAGATAAACACATAATCACACTAAAAGCAAGATAAAAAAAATAGCATAGATATATAAAAAATGTAAATCAAAGCTGTAAGAAGGTTTCCTTCCATCACTTATGACAGCAGCATCATAAATTGAGTGGTAAGTAAGGCAGAATGATGCAGACTGTCTGTAGAACTCACAGGGGCATTAGTAAGGCTGTGCTCTTTGATGTATTATAAGACCTGGATATCAGAGAGTTCAGAATCCTCAGGGAATTATTTCAGAAGATTACTTTTGGTTATCTTGTAAGAATGTATTGGTAAAACTCAAATGTGTGTTTTTAGAGAATAAAGCTTGTATTTAGTTTTTGTGTGTAGAATTTTAGCAACCTTTAAAGCCCTTTGAGCCATGTAAATATCTGTGTAGTGACAGAGTTTTAACTGTCTTGATACACAGGACACATTTGAAGTTTGTCAAGGATTAAAGTTGGAGCCTGGTGTTGTTGTGTGATCCAACAGGCTGCCCAGCCATCCAGCCATGTGAATATACAAAGACAGCCTTCCAAACAGCTACGAAAACAGACTGTCCGTCCAGTCAGAGGCACACACGCTGTCATATAAAAGACATAATTTCAGAAGCAGAAGTAATGACCCGCTTTGCTGACCACTGCTGTAGATATGATATACCAATACACAGGCGGATCGAGCCCCACCTCCTGCTGTCCACATGTCAAAGTGTCCTTGAGCGAAACCCAAAGTTGCTCCCCCATGGGCAGGCATGGCAGCTCCACCGCCGTCGTGTGTGAATGGGTGAATGAACTTTTGCTCAAGGTAGCAATAGCATGATAGCATGAATGCAGTCCATTTACCATCAAATATCATGAAGTTTGAATCACAGAGATAAGCACTGATTATTCCTAAAGAAAAGTCCCTATCTGTGCAAAACTCACAAGGTTATTAAATAAATTACAACCCATTTTCCTCATTGATAGAGAAGATGTCCAGAGAGAACCTACATGGACCATCTGTCCCAAGGGGGTTGAAAATAAAAAGAGTAAACAAATTGGCTTAATGGATTGCATAATTATGTTGTTTTTTTCTCCTGTCATGTATGTGAGACAAGTTGGGAGGCATATTTTCAGAAAATCTGAGAAGAAAATGGGATTACTTCAAACTCAATCTCTTCTTCCTCAGGCTTGACATATTAGTGAACCTCAGGGTGAGACCCTGAATGGCCTCAGCTCTGCACAGCAGACAACAGCAATGTTATTTTCATGTGTCATCGTGAACTCTCCAGACAACAGAGTAAACTTGTTAGCTTTACTCTTGGGGCTGGGGAAGTTCAGAAGCGTGATTGATTCTCTGTCACTGCAGAAAACTTCAAAAAGAGCTTCAAATGACTTGCAGTTAACTGCCTTTCTGCTTCCACGCTGCTTCTTTTTTCACTCCTTTAAAATCTTATTAGACATCACATCAGAGACTCCGGACTTATTCAGCTGTGTCACTCCCGCTAGGATAGCCACTTATCCTGTCACCCCTCCCCCCTACCCACCGGACATGGCAGGACCCTTATTAACAGGCAAAGCTCCAGTGGGTCGTACCAAAACCCCCATGGGGGGGTGGTCATCAACACTGTGCTGCTGCACCGCTGAGTGACAGCTAAACGGCTTAAAATGTCACTTTGAATAAGAAGCAGGCCACACACAGGGACTCACACATAGTGCATGCAGAGATTCATACACACTCTAATGCATACCATATTGTAGTGCCTTTCTTAAGGTATTTTTCTGTAGGGGACGTTCAGCCCACAGAGTTCTTCATTTATTTATTTACTGTAAAATAAACCTAAAAGGCAAATGTAAAACTGAAGAGAGAAGAGATCAAAGTTAATTTTACACCCACAGACCAGACCTCTACACTCTAAAAAGTCATTCAGGGCCTGAGGGCCAGAGTTGGACATATCAAAATAAATGCTTAAAAATCCAACAGTTAATTTTGCCTTATATTTACATCTATTATTTAAGTTTATTTCACAAAAGAAATGAGTATTTGACAAACAAATTATAATTCAAAGATATCCGTAATATTTTCAGTAAATACCAGTCAGAATATTTGAGTATGGAGCAATTATACCAATCGGTTTCAAGAACTTTAATTATTACTCACTCTAACTCAATAGTCTTCATCTCTAAAAACAACTTACAGTTTTTCTCAATTGTTTACACACAGATAATGGTACTTGAGACAAAATGACCACAACATGTAACTCATGCACCAACACCCTGAACTAGCTCTGCTAAACTGCAAGCACAATTCCTGCTTTACACTCAAATTTCAGTTCTCCTAGGACCTGGCGTCCACATGCGTGGACTTCACATTTTTGGTTGTCTAGACAACAATATTAAATTTTGGTCTACAAGGACCAGGGGTCCGTTTCACAAAGCAGGTTTAGTGAAAACCTTGAGTTAGTTAACCCTGAGATGGGGGAAACTCTGGTTTTTCGGTTTCACAAAGCCAGTTCAGCATAAATCTGAGTCAGTTACCCGGGTAACATGCTCCGTGAAACTAACCTGCTCGCTAGCAGGTTTGCTTCAACAAACCCTGAGTTTCTCCCTACATGTCTCCGCCTTTTTCCAGAATCTGAACCAACTCTGAAAAAATGTGCCGTCCTTTCATTGTCAACCTAATCGATACGTAAATAAAAGTGATTCTAGCAGCTTTGCGTCGGGAGAGGATTTTGATTACCTTTCCTTCCAATCACATTAGATATTATCTAAACAATATTCTCCGATATTTTCAACATTTCATATCGCGGACATAATCCGCAACCAGATTCTTTGCGGAGGTAGTGTTTTTGCAAACGGGAGATTTATGAAATGTTTAAGTACATTTCTGTGTTGAAATACCTGCTTATATTTACTGTTTGATATGTGAAATATGATTAAAATCATATGCCTTAGTCAACGTATTTGCGCAATATTCTTATGCTTAATTTTCAACTGAAGCCACTTTCTTTCTGTGCCTGGGGGGATTACACCCAATAAAAATAATAATTTATTTGTTGCACTACTTTGTGAACTACAGGAATTGAACGACTGTCGCCTGCACCATAGGCAGCGTTGCTAACCATTACACCACAGTGTCGCTGTGCAAGGCTGAAAATAAACACTTTTTACCTTTAGATCAATTGACTGTTTCATTCAGTTATACACATTAGATCGGGCAGTAATTGTCTGCCACGCCAACTATCGCTACTTTGCTGCAGTTACATTGCTCCGCTTTCTCAGGATGAGCTCGTTTTCTACATAAACACTCAGTAATATCTAATGACGCTCTCCCCGTTGCCATGGTGAATCGTAGTATCGGAGCTCCATTGATGATGGCTTTGTAGAGTCGGCAGGCATGCGCGCAACTCAGAGTTTACATACTCAGAGTTGAGTGAACTAATTCAAAACCGCTGTTCTGAAACTGAAAACTCAGAGTTTCCCATTTCAAAGTTGTTCAACTCAGAGTTCAGGGTTAGGTTCAGAGTTTGTTGAACCTGCTTTGTGAAATGGGCCCCTGGGGTCCACTTACGAGGACATTAAACTGCCATCTTGTGGCGGAAGAAGAGTATGACTCATCACATGTGAGATTCAAGATGGCTGACAACCCACCGCAAAGTTCAGATGGCTACTCCCAATCCAAAAGTCGACCAGGTTAAAAATTCAAACACATTTCACAGCTGATTCTTGCACAGGTATGTGTAGAAGTGTTCAATGTGTGTTATGGAAGTCGAATTTTGCAAAAGTAAGAACATTTGACGATTTACCATGCCGCTAAACTTGATGTACACAAATGTGGACAGAGGGACTTAGTTTTGTTAGTTTTGTTGAACATGTCCACAAATGTGGACAGAGGGACTTAGTTTTGTTGAACATGTCCACAAATGTGGACAGAGGGAGTTGGTTTTGAACTTGTATTTTGGGATGATTTTGTGAGAAAACAGTCATTTTATACAACACAAACAAATATAGCAGGTTTTATAAATAAATTTCTGTAGATTTCTTTTGATTTTGAACAAAATGCTTTTTTTTCTAGAGCGTTATTCTCTGGCACAAGCAATGGAACTATTTTGGTCAGTTGATGGAGACAACTCAGAGATGGAAGATTTATCAGACACTGATGATCCTGTGGGGGATGCTGAATATCAACCTCCACGACAGGAGCCAAGCAGCAGTGAGGAAGACAGTAGTGGGCGTGAGGACCCAATTCCACAGCCTTGTCAGCCTATCAGGGGGCGTAAACGTTTCCGTGATGAATATGAAGGATATCGGTCAGATCGTGACATTGCCAGATCACGCACCCCAAGACGTCGCTCTAAGACACAGCAGGATGAGGCTGATGTCTCACTCAATGTTCCTGAAGAGACAACACCAGGACCGAGCCATCAGTCCAAGAAAGGGTGTGGGAGGCGATGGAAGGCTTCTTCACTAACACCAAATCTAACCATCTCTCGACCATGTGTGGTCCGTGAATACAACTCCAAGATGGGTGGAGTTGACCTTGTTGATAGAATGATGAGTTACTATCGCATGAGTGGCCGTACAAAGAAATGGACACTGCGGATGCTGATGCACTTCATGGATCTGGCTTTAGCCAACAGCTGGCTACTGTACCGCCAAGACCTCACTGTGAATGGCACACCTAAGAAGAACATCATGCAGTTCCTTGAATTCCGCATGGAAGTGGCCATGACCTTCTTGGCTCAGCATGACAATGACAATTCTGACTTTTCAGAGCAGGAAGATGACCCAGACGTCTCAATCCAAGGGAAAAAGCGTCCAGTGAAGGCAGTGCCCCACGTCTCAGTCCGCAGGAGGGCTAATGCACATTTGCCAGAAGTGGTACACTCTAAGAATGCAGCGCGATGCAGAGCAAAAGGATGCTCAGGGAAAAGTCGAGTGCAGTGTGGGACATGCAAGGTGTTCCTGTGCTTACAGGCAGATCGCAACTGTTACACAGCCTTTCACACATAGGGGTCAACATTTTCCTAAGGGGAAAAAAATGGAGGAGCACTTTTGGTGTGCAAGTGAGATTTTTCATGTTTCATGCCATGTTCAGAAGTTGAAATGAACAGTTCAGAACAGTTACAATGTTAAATATTTCGAATGTTTACTGTGTTTTACAAATATCTGTCTTCCTGCAACTGTTAGCAGCACTTCATATGAGCCCAATTGCTCAAAGGAGCACAATTAGTTGCTTCTCATTTTGTTTTTGCAGTCAGGAAAAATGCTGCTGTGTTCAGGCAAAAAATAAAATGTTTTGCACATCATTACTCAATTGTGACATCATTGTTTTCTCAAAATTTAAAACGAATGGCCTGATATGTGGACATCATTTTTCTCAGAAACTACATCATGTAAAAAGATAATTCTTTGCTTTTACACTCATCAGGTCCCAATTAGCCTAAATATCTAAGAGAAACTAAAAATGCATGCCTTGAAAGAGTTCGGGTCTTAGGAGGTTAAAACACACTTTTTTCAAAACACTACACACAATTCTCTGCATTTGGCACAATTTTCATGAAGAAAATCTCTTGTTTTCACAAGGAACACACTGCCATTCAAAATTCTAAAGTGAATTTCCCTACTATGCACACTGACTCATCACATGGGGAAACACCTGCAACACAGTTTTACAATTGCAATCAGAGCATTAGCATAAAAGGGTAACAGGTGAGCTCTTCTGTTTTGGAGCAATGGATGCCAACATTGGCAACAGAGGCAGAGGAGTGAGAGTACGAGGAGGAGGACGGGGAGGACGAGGACAAGGAAGGCCAAGGACCATCATTTCTGATGAGATCCGAGCCACTTTGGTTGACCATGTGGTCAACCATGGTCTAACAATGAGAGAGGCTGGGCAAAGAGTACAGCCAAATTTGAGCAGGTACACGGTAGCATCCATTATCCGGACTTTCCAAAATGAAAATAGGTAACAAATCTACTCTCACTAGAAAATCGCAGTACTGCATATCAGTACAGTACTCAATGAGAACAGTTGTACAGTATTGCCTGTGGAATATTCTGTAGGACTGTAAAAATAAAGTATGTTTCAAGTATTTGGGAAATGTATTCTTACTTTGTATTCCTACACAGTGTTTACAGTATTTTACTATTTGTATTGCAGAACTGAAAGATTACCAACACAAGGTGGTCGGCAACGTCTTCTGTCTCCTGAACAGGAAACTGTAATCATCAACATGGTCCTAGAAAATAACGCCATAACATTACAGCAAATTCAAAGGAAAATAATAGAAAACAATGAAATATTGATAGGATAAGCTTATCAACACTGGACCGTGTCTTGCGCAGAAACAATCTCAGGATGAAGCAGGTCTACAGGGTGCCATTTGAGCGCAATTCAGAAAGAGTCAAAGATTTGCGATATAACTATGTGCAAGTAAGTCCTATACAATTCCACAATTGATGCATACTCTCAACACTGTATAAATTAGACATATTTCAGTATTGTAATCATAATGATTGTGCTTCACAATAGTGACCACATGTCTATTTCTGATATTGTCATGTGTGTTTCAGAGGTTCCTTGAGCTAGAGGTGGCTGCAGTGGAGCACAAGTTCATCTTCATTGATGAGGTTGGATTCAACCTTGCAAAAAGACGAAGGAGGGGAAGGAATATCATCGGCCAGCGTGCCATTGTTGAAGTCCCTGGCCAGCGCGCAGGGAACATCACAATGTGTGCAGCAATTACCCACCACGGCGTCATCCATCACCATACTACCCTTGGCCCCTACAACACTGCCCATCTGATCACATTCCTGGACACCCTACACAAAACGTTCATTCCACCAGATCAGATAGATGGCCCAGAGTAGCTCAGGTACGCTGTCATTTGGGACAACGTAAGTTTCCACCAGCCTGCTCTGGTTCAGAATTGGTTCACTGCCCATCCACGCTTTTTAGTTGTTTATCTCCCTCCATATTCTCCATCTCCAGAATTTTTTTCTGCCTGGAGATGGAAAGTGTATGACCGCAATCCACAAACACATATACCCCTTCTCCAAGCTATGGAAGACGCATGTGGAGATATAGCAGTTGATGCTATTCATGGCTGGATTCGCCATGCTAGGCGATATTTCCCCCGCTGCTTGGCCAAGGAAAACATTGCCTGTGATGTCGATGAGGTGCTGTGGCCGGACCGAAACAGAAGAGAGAATGCAGCATAGTTGTTGTTTTATTTTATTATTTTTTTTTATTTCCACTGTATACAGTACATTTTTCTGGTTTTGTATTTAGACCACTGTATATGCTACTTTGTGTTGGTTGTGATGAAAACTGTATACATTACAGTATTCTTGTTGGAAAAATAAAATATATTTGTTACCGTTTATTTGTGTTTTGAGTATAAAAACAATATTCTAAAATATTTTACAACACATGTATGTAGGCAAGGCAAGGCAAGGCAACTTTATTTGTATAGCACATTTCATACACAAGGCAGACTCAAAGTGCTTCACATCATACAACAAAGTGAAAAAAAATGTACTCTCTGTAGTGAGTATGACACTGAACAAAAAAAGGCCTAAGTCATTATGATAAATGGAGAAGAAGTGTTCATCGTGTTTTACATTGAGCACATCAGTGTTCAACTAGTTCTTATAAATGTCTATTCATATGATGGTTTGTGTGTGTCATTTCAAAACAAAATACCATTTTGAGAAGAAATAACATTTTTTTGAATGTAAAGTTTAATTTTGCAGGAGAATTGAGGGGTTCTGCCCATTGTGTGTGTGTTTTTTTTATTTGTGTGTAGAGTTCTGAGAGTATGAGGCATGCTTTTAGAAAATGTGTGTAAACGATCGAGAAAAACTGTAAGAAATTGAGTCGTTTTTACGCTGAAGGTCATAACGTGCCGCCATTCCCGCGCAAAGAGAGTGGAACCATGGGATATCTACCCTGCTTTTTGCAACAACAAGAGGCGAGCAATGGTCTCAGAGAGACCGCGGTGAAAATCACTTGGAGGACTCCATATGCCCGTAAGTAGAGACTAGCAAAATGTAATTAAATAGCGACCCTGTCTTCCTGCACATAAACTTTATTGTTTGTTTGTTTTTTAAATACTTTCACCACCATGCTGTTGTACATTACCTAACTTCGTTAACAGTTTTCTAGCCACCAAATTGCTCAGCTAACACACGGTTCATTCAGCTAACACAGTTTATACAGTAACGTCGCCAAAAAATGGGTGTAAAATGACTAATTTATTCGTATTTTAGGGCTACTCAACATGCTCAGACATGACCAAATTTTTCATCGGCGCATGCTGAGCAAGCGCAAGAGGTGGGGTGGGGGAGGGGGAAGGGTAAATGTTTCTGTGGCTGCTGGTTTAACCCTTCGGGGACGGATTGGGCGGCCTCGCCTAAAAGGCGTAAGTTTTACATATCTGTGAATATCTCTGAAACGGTTTATAATAGAGAGATGTGTTTTTTGCACTGTTTTCCTGAGGTTCCGCTGACGACGGAGATATGCGGTTTGTGTCAGTCCGACACTTCCTTGTTGTTCTATGCAACCGCATAGATTCTGCTGACGGCTCTTAAGTCTCACACACTCACACGCAGAGAAATTACCAGGATAATTATATTCGTTGCGAAAAATTTACAAAACTAAAAAAAGTCCTCCAGCAGGAGGGGGATTCCTTGGCCATCTCATTTCTTGAGAAAAAAAAATATTTTCAATAATCGGGTCCAGGTGGACTTCAGGACCAGGTTGCAGCACTACCGGCACCCCACATCTCTGTGATCCACCTGACCTAAACAGGCTGCAGTCCGTCCCTGATCCCAAACTCCTCGGCAATTGCTTGCCACAATATGTCCCTCATCTCCGCATCTTTATAGTTTTCAGACTTTCATACGGCGCTTTGGTTTGAGTGGCGAGTGACGGTTTGGACACAGCCAGAGTGGTGTGTCGGCGTAGAGTAGAGTGCAGGGGGCCCAAAGTGACTGAAGTGACAGAATAACTTCATAAATATTATTTTTTTACTATTAAGAGAAACACACATTTCAGGACTGCTGATTTTCAGCCTCCTTTCATATTTAATAGGGGGGGGGGGGGGGGGGGGGGCAATTCCTGTAATATTCTTTGTTCTTACCGCATGTGTAGGCTTTTGTAGGCCACATTGTGTAGTCCTACTAGTGAGGTCCCAACATAAACAAAGTATAATCATCACCTTTCTGACAATGTCAACAAAAACTGAAAATGTATAAGCTAAGTAAAGAGAATTTATGGCAGAGCTGTTGTATTGGATTGCATTAGAGTGCATTATATTGCACAGGTGTACCTAATAAAGTGGCTGGTGACTGTACATCCTACTAAAAATTATAATGGATATTGCATCCTATTCATCTTAGTATGGACTTAAGTTTTTGCTGAATGACAATAGATGAGTCACCAGTTCTTTTCTCTTTTCTCATCTCTCTCTCTTTCAGGTTAGCGCAGAGTTTCAGAGGATCACCACACTGAATCTTGAGCCAAAATTCATGGCAATGTTGGACTTCTATGCACCTAAACTGCTGTCCTTGTTTCAAGCGAAGAAAGGTGCTGGAGGAGAGAGACATCGGGCACAAGTGAGTGTTCTACTTGTATCCTCCACCTATTCAATGTATACCTTACCTGCAATAATCATAATTCCACCCGTCTCATTCACATTTCTGTCCTTTAAGTTAATTACCATCAATAATTACATATTCAAATCTAATCAGACAACTTATCTTTATCCCCTCTGACTCTCCCTCATTCCTCCTCCTATCCTCCAGCCATCCTTAACAGTTCTTGCTTTTTCTTCCTTAGTTTTCTGTCCCTCAATCTCTCACATCCTCTGCACCACCATTTTACACTCCAACCCCAGTTAAATTTTTCTAATGTAAATTCTATTGAAAGGTTTGACATTGAACTTTTTCCAAAAAATCAAAGCTCTGCTTGAATGTGTAGAATTGCATTTTATTAGTTGCTGAAAGACTTTCTGTTCTGCAGAGTGGAATCCCTATTCAACAGACATGTGAGGTTGTCATCCAATGTCTCATTGCCCATCTGGCAGAAGATGCCAGTGCCTTGTTAAAGGACTTTGAGGTTAGTGTAATACTGTAGTTTTTTCGTGATTTTTAACAATGTAATCATGGGTGACCATAGAGTTGCTGCAGTACAGTTTGTTTTTTCCTTACCACACACAAAGAAGAAGTATAGTATAAAGCAGCTGTGGACATCAGATACTGTACAAATAACCCACATTCATTTATAGATCGATGACTGACTGATTTCACTGTCTGTCCTGCTTTAAATACATCACATGTTATTTTCTGTGACAATTTTGTTTGGGGAGAGAAATAAATTATATGGAAGCATTAATTAGTTATTTTGTCTGTTTTTAAAAAGAGATCAAAAACAATTTTGGGACCACCACAGTAGTATTGTTCAGTTTGTATACTTTATGTCCTGCTATGTGCTTTTATGTTAGTAGGTGGTATTTGTCTTGTGACATGCAGGTTGAAAGTGAGCCCTAAACAGTTATCTTTACAATGTCTGCAGGATGCTGCTGATGGATCTGCCAGTGTTCAAGAGGAGTTGGCAGAGGAGGTCATGAAGATGTACCTGCTGCGTAACCAAGATGGGTTAGTCAATGTCGGGATTGTGATTGAGGGCAACACCATCCTCAGCGGTCCTGGCGATATTAGCAGAGCCTGCTGCTATTTGTTGGGACTGACCTATGCATTAGATCTGCGATACCCAAAGAACCTCAAATACACTTTTGAGGTATTCCAGAAAGTACTGCTGGAGCTGGATTCTGGAAACCTTTGCAACACGGTTCAGAGGGCCCTAGTTTCGTGGCGCAGCGCAGGGTGGCGGAGCCGGCGTAATGCAAGTTTCGACCTGCGCAGCCTTGTGCACGGTCAGTTTTGGCAGTTTGGTGGATCGCCTGCGCCAAGATGGGTGTGGCGGCGCAGCAGGGGGAGGCGTCACAGATTCACACGTCACTGAGACCTCACAGGCAGGTTTCCACAGTTCCAGGCACATTTAAATGCAATAAATAATCACAACAAACACTATTTAATGCAACTAATTTAATCAACACGTGAATGTATATCTATATAGATTGTCCCATCACATCTGACGTCAGATCAAAGGCGGATGGCACGCGTAACGGAAACTCAGCCTCTCGGACCAAAACATCTCCCTCTCTCTCTCCTGTTTTTTAATAATATCGGCATTGTTATTATTATGATACGCACGCACAGCGCGTGATGAGCGTGGTGGGAGCGGCGGCGCTGCTTCTGTCATCGGGTTGTCAAGTGACGGATCTTGCACTGAACCTCCCCTAATGCATTAAAGGTGAGGAGAGGAGCTCATTTGATTGGTGAAGATCTGAATCGGCTGTATTAATCCCAGTCCACGCCTCGTCGCCTCCTCGTCTCCCACTCACGCCTTCTTCTCCTCCCTCTTTCCCACTTGCGCCGGTGGGCGTAGACGGGAGGTGTGCCTGCACGAGCCTGCGCGGTGCACGAAACTTGCAAAGTCCAGGCGGACACACCCCGTCGGTGCGGCGCAGGTGCGCTGAAAGCTGACTGCGCCTGGTCTACGAAACTAGGGCCCTATAGATCTAAAATTGCAGAGTATAAGGATGATAGAAAAAAAATGTGGAGAATACTTAATGATGTTGTAGGTAAGGGTAAAGTAAATAATACATCTACATTTATTGAATGTGATGGTGTATTTATAACGAAACCAAAGGATATTGCAAATTATAAATAAATATGCACCAGTAGTAGTCAGGCCCTGCATATGAGAATTATCACATTTAATACGACATTTTCTTAAGTGAAGCCTCTCAGAGCAGCATTCCTCCTGCCGGTGAACGTCTCCTCATTGTTCCCTCCACTGAATGAGGCGCTCGGTGTCTGCATCCGTCCCTTTAACAGACAACGGTGCACCGCGTTATTAACCACCGTTAGTAAATATATTATCACGTTTTAACATAAGCACTATATTCTTAGTAAACGTCGGTGAAAACGGCACATTTGCCGCTTCGGTTATGCTTGTTAACCTCTATGGTAAATTACCGTCTGTAGGCTAGCCGGCTGGCAGGACCTTCGATTCGTAACGTTAACGTACAATTTCAACAACAATAAAGTAACGTTCATTATCAATACGATTTAAAAGTCAGCTGGAAACATAAAAATCGTGTTACAGTATATTACATGTGTACGCGGTGTGTGTCGGGCTGTCGCCAGAATCACCGCAATCGTCCACCATTATCCAAAACTTTTCAGAAGTCAGACGAGCCGCAATGCATTTTGGGGAAGTTGAATAGATTTAACAAGGTCCGCTGTATACTCAGAAATTCTTGCCAATGCATTATACATCTGGGCATTTCTCGCGTACACAAATTCACATACTATTGTATGTTTATTTTCAACTAAGCCTTTTTATAATCAATCGGTGGATCGATTGATTATCCTGATTAATAGATGGTGGTATTCTGGTAATTCCCCATGTTCAACCTTTAAGTTGAATGCTTGAAGTTCAGCATTAGTTTTACCATTAATTGTATGCAAGTGTTTATGTCTGTATAAAAAGCCAGCTTCTAAAATGTTTTTTGAAAAGTTTGCATTAAGACACAAGGAAGAGATGAAACATATTGGCATTAAACATTCATTTCACAGAATTATTGCAATGAGGCTTGGGCTGATGTTGCTCCTAGCCCTCTTGCCCATGTGCATGGGTTATGGTCAACAACCAATGGATGAGGAGAGCTACGATGTAATTCTGAAACTGTTGAAAGGAGAGTTCAATGTCCCAGTTTCAAGTCGAACAAGAGTACAACGCAATGCTATAATCAGATTTTGGAGGAACACAGACAAGTTTTCTTTGAATGATGATGGCCGGACTGTCCTTTTCAATGGGAAGATTGTCGTTCAGAAAGGTTCTATCCCAACACTTGTGATGAAAGGCTTAGAGGAAACAAAAGGCTCTGGGGCAAGAAAACTCAAGGTGCGGCTTAATGAACACTACACAGGCATTAGTGCGGACAGGATTTGGGGTGTTCTAGATACATCCAAACGTTACCAACACCTTCAAGCCAGATTTCTAAACAAGCCCATCCTGAAGCCAATCAAGGCCAAAGAAGTACAGACTAGACACCAGATTGATCTTGTGGATATGAATAAATGGAAAATATGGTATGGCAAAGCCACATACAGATACATTCTAACGGTGCAAGACGTCTTCAGTAGATATGTCTGGCTTAAACCACTGAAAGGGAAAAGTAGCAGTGAAATAGCCAACCACTTGAATTTGATCTACAGTGAACATGGGCCTCCGAAAATAATACAACATGACCAATGTAAAGAGTTCCATGGTGCTGTGAGAAAACTCATGCGGTCCCTTAAAGTGAAGACCATTCAAAGCGGCCCTTATCATCCACAGAATCAAGGAAAAGTAGAGCCCATGCATCGATCATTGCGTAAAAAAATGTTGTACGACCTGCTACACCTAGGGCTTGAAGGAATGAATTGGGTAAGCCATTTACCAATCTATGCCAGTACAGAATGAAGACCCAAAGAAGACACTGCACTGGGTTTCACCTTTTCAGGTCTACTATGGCAGAAAAAGCAATAATGTCATGCAACCTCTGGACTGTGATCTTTCAGAGGTGGAAAGAGAAACTCATCCAGGGCCCAGTATTTCAAAAGTGATGTGACTGGATTATCCTGGTTGGATTGGATTAAATCTTGATCTGATCTGAAAACTGGGTATTTCAACACAGATCCAGAGAATCCTGATCCTGAAGATCAGTATTCAGCTTTGGTAATCCAACCCTCCCTTGAATCCAGATAAAAGGCTGGATTTGGGTATTTCAAAACTTAAGGCAGAGATCTGGATCAGCTTGATACCAAAATTTCAGGATCATTTGGATCCAACCTCAGAGGTGGATTTGACTTGGATTGACAAAGTCTCAACTCCACTTCTCCTAGATATTGTTACTCAAGTCAGTGCATTACTTGAAACAAATTGGAGTAATTTAAGAACATTTAAGATGTAGCAAATGTGTTTGGCTATATGTTTGTGTACAAACTGATTATTTTACTAAACCAAATCAGATGCTATTTTGAAATTACCACAATTATGTTTAGTGAGAGCCTTCTACATAAAGGGAGACAAATTAGGATGGAAAAAAATGTATCTTATTGTGTCACTGATGAAGCTATAATACATGAAAATATTGCAACTACAATTTCAAACACTTTCCAGCACTTTATTCAAAATCCAACAACTTATCACTGCAATTGAAGCATTTCCAAGGATTTCCAGCACTCATACCCTGTCCTTAATAGCTGAGTGGGCTCTGAAAGTAGAAGAAAGGGAAGGAGTATGAGTAATATCTTTGTCTGTATTGGGAATCCACAATAGTCACAGAAATTGTGTGCATGATGACAACAGCATGATTTTCCCAGCATTACTGTAGCCTTCTGACACTTCTGAATGAACTGCATAGTTCATACACAACACACATGCACAGTGTAATGTTAGGTTTCCAAAGCACTGTAGCAGTCTGGTCTGTACACATGTAGCCTACTTTTTTATTATTTTTTTTACATGTAGCCTATTTTAAGTCTGCTGTGTTGCCAATGATGTAACGCTAATAAACTCCGAACAGGTTGATGTTAGTTTAAACAGTTATGGTATAATGTACGTCAGATTATGACCTTGTAAATCAAACCATGGACCGCAAAATTCGGAAACAGCTGCTTAACACGCAAGTCAATGGAGCCGAGCTAGCTACCGTTAGCACGGCCGCGGCTCAATTAGAGATCGCTACAGCCTGGTTTTAAGTAGGTGACAAGTTAGTTAGCTAGCACGATATGTTGGTTGGCATTCATATGGTCCTTAAACCGCCAAACATTAGACGACGGTAAACTTACATTTTTGACGTGAAAGTCGTGCTCCCAGCTGCTCCTTCCGTGAAGTAGTCCGCCATGTTTCAGATCCGGAGGCGTAGACTTGAGATTTGGTAATCCATATCCAGCCTTTGGTCTGAAAACTTCTGAGGCACTTTTTGCATGTCGGCTTGTTTGAATCAAGAATTGCTCCGGATTCATCCGCCTCGAACGCAAAATATTTCCACACGCGACTCTTCGCACCTGTTGTGCTTTCGCTCCCACCCACTGAAGCCATTTTTTCGAAGACGGCAAGTTTTCTTCTTCAGCGCCGCTTACTGCCCTGTACTGCTCACACGCGTATACTGCCCCCGTCAGTTCCGCCAAGAATCGACACGGCTTGCCGAGTGAAAAGTTGTATATTCGGTTCTGACGATACCAGAAAAAAGCAAGTATCGAATTAATTTTTTCGTGTCGGCATCGAATTGGTACCGAAGTATCGGTTTTTGTGACAACCCTAGATCACGGTGATCCACCTGGCCAGTGTTTAAAAATACTCAGATAAGTCAGCAGGATCACCTTGATCCATGACTGAGAAAAGGAGGATTTCATTATCCGGATTATTCTGATCCGGATTACAAGTTTTGAAATACTGGGCCCAGGTGATTTCAGTAGCACTTTACCTACCAGGAGTGAACGACAATCATTTGACCAGAGACGATCAATGATTAGGCAAAGAGCACGTCAAGCAAACACGAAATGCATGGATAGACTAATCGCCAAAGCCTCGGGATCCACACCAGCCTCAATATACCGTGTCAATGAAGAGATTTTGGTACAAATAAAGGACACTAAACATCGTGTCACCAAGAAGCATGCTGTTATGCCTGACATTGTCAAAAGAAATTTGAGGTTGTCCAAGTACAAGGTTCAATATCAAACACCAGATGGCTCCCAAGAAAGATGGTTTTCAGTGGCTGACATCACCAGTATCACACGTTTGTGAGGAAAAACGTAGAAAGAAATCTTTTCAGTTCAACGGCCACGAGAAGAAGGCAAGAAAAAACCTTCTCATTTCCTATACCCACAAAGACCATGTCGAATTCTTCATTTCTTCTGGAATGACAGTGAAGCTTGATCCTCTCCCAGATGGAAACTGCCAGTTTGCAGCTATGGCTGATCAGTTAGCAAACCTGGGAATCTTCCGGTCACCCACAACTTTAAGAGAAGAGACTGATCAGATTTGGCTGCAAATCCTTTTGCTGTTGATGGTACATCATTGTCTTGTTTTGTAGATGGTAATTGGGATGACTACATAAACCATTTGGGTGAGACTGGGACTTTTGGAGATCACATCACTCTCCACCGAGCTGCTCAAATGTTCCACACTCACTTTCTAGTTGTTTCAACTCTTGGCATGGATGCTACCTCAATTGTTTCACCCACTGAAGGATACCATGAGGAACTGCCCACAATTGGTTCTTGGTCACATTGCAGAAGGTCATGGGGATCACTATGTCAGCCTTAGTGGTCCTGTCAGGTCCTACATAGAGAGTATTCAGGAAGAGGAAATGCTAAGGATCCCAGCAAGTAGACACACCGCACCAAGGCTGGCATGTGAAGTGGAAGTTAATGGTGGTTCTATTCTTGACATTCCTTTGATTAGTTCAATGTATCAAATTCGGACATAGTATCCCTTGTCACCCTGCCCGTAGAAATGCTGGAACTAATCATCAAGTTCACTCTTGAGATGGATATGAACATGTTAGGAACACTCAACAGGGTTTCTCATCTGTTCGGGGATCTGTGCAAATCTTTCCTACCTGAGATCTTTGTGCGAGATGCCTTGGCTGCCAGTCTGAAATTGGAGTAGGAAAATGAACCGACCATCAGTGTGATGAAACTGTATAAATCATCTGGTCGCTTTAGCGGTTTGTCATTTCGAATCAAACAGCTCTTCTCTACACATGCAGATTGGATGAAAGCATGGCTTGTACTTAAAAATCTGAGTTTTGGTAGATATCAAGTGAAAGACATGTACTGGAAATAGATTGTTGATGAACGTGGATAGTGTTAAATGACTGTTTCAGCATTGCAAGTGTAAGCGATGTGATGTGAACTCTAACTAGTCTCCCAAAAGCTACCACTTCAATGCTGGGTTCCTAAAGGTTGAGTTATATTGTTTGAATGAATCACCACCTTGCACATGTTACTTTTGAAACTAACTGTTATGTTATTAACTGTTATTGGTGAGATGTCCAACTTCTAGAATTTATATTTGGTTTACAGTAAGTTTAATGAACCTTTGTTAACTAGTCTGATGCTACCAAAGACATTACAACAGTGTTTTATACAAGTCATTAACATGTAGCATGTTTTTGTTAATAAATGGACATTGCCTCCAAAAAAATATTCTAGTTAGAGCTTAAATCTTATTCTATGAGGCTGTGAACACAGCACTTAAGAAATCTGGTCACCTTACTATGTGACAAATCAAATCAAATCAAACTTTATGTATATGGCACTTTTCATACTTAAAAGTAGCACAAAGTGCCTCACAGAAAATAAAAGCGAACAAAACAAAAACGAAAAAAGATATGAACAACAAAGAACACCATGAAACCCAAGCCTCCCACCCCCACAAATATACACACAGAGATACACAGAGACATACACACTCACGCACACACATAGCCATATGCACAGACATACACACCCCCACACACAAACATACACATTCCCACGCACACCCACACACATACACTAGCTGTTGCTGAGGAGACATGGCTGGGCACCGAGATCTGAGGGGAGGAAGAAGCTACCTTTGGGGGCCGCGCACACCGAGAGGAATCATGGTCCATGACTGCAGGGGGCGCCGCCACAGGGACCACCCCAGCCCAGGCAGACAGGAGGCTCCACACCACGGTGTAGAGCTCTCCAGCCACCCGGGCCAGGGCTGTCCATGGGACAGCACCCCAAACGGTGAACCAGAATGAAAAACCCAAACGGTGTGGTAGGCCCCCAGGAGGAAACACTGGAAAACCAATGGGCTAAAATAGTAAAATAGGATAAAAGGTATAAGCTAAAAACTGAGGGAATAAAAACTATAAAAACAGTAAAATGTATCAAAATGTATAAAATTAAATAAAATTGACCCAATAAATAAAACAATAAAAATACATACAATTTATAAAAAAGGAAAACAGGATAAGCTAAAACTAAATAATATAAAATAGAATAATAATAAAAAAGCATAAAAGAAATTAGAAAACATGTCAGTTAAAAGCCTGATTAAAAAGGTGGGTCTTGAGCTACTAGACTATTTCTAGAATTGATTCTCCTGTGCATTCACCTGTTGAATTTAATCTTCAGACAGCATTGCCCGGTTCTCAAGATAATTGAGCCACATACAGGCAGTCAGAAATTCCTGCCTTTATTTATTTATATATATACACTCACCGGCCACTTTATTAGGGACACCTGTCCAACTGCTCGTTACATATATTTCGAATCAGCCAATCACTTTGGCAGCAACTCAATGCATTTAGGCATGTAGACATGGTCAAGACGATCTGCTGCAGTTCAAACCGAGCATCAGAATGGGGAAGAAAGGTGATTTAAGTGACTTTGAACATGGCATGGTTGTTGGTGCCAGACGGGCTGGTCTGAGTATTTCAGAAACTGCTGATCTACTGGGATTTTCACGTACAATCATCTCTATGGTTTACAGAGAATGGTCCGAAAAAGAGAAAATATCCAGTGAGCGGCAGTTCTGTGGGCGCAAATGCCTTGTTGATGCCAGAGGTCAGAGTAGAATGGCCAGACTGGTTCAAGCTGATAGAAAAGCAACAGTAACTCAAATAACCACTCTTTACAACCGAGGTATGCAGAAGAGCATCTCTGAACGCACAACACGTTGAACCTTGAGGCGGATGGGCTACAGCAGCAGAAGACCACACCAGGTGCCACTCCTGTCAGCTAAGAACAGGAAACTGAGGCTACAATTCGCACAGGCTCACCAAAATTGGACAATAGAAGATTGGAAAAACGTGCCTGGTCTGATGAGTCTCGATTTCTGCTGCGACATTCAGAAGTAGGGTCAGAATTTGGCGTCAACAACATGAAAGCATGGATCCATCCTGCCTTGTATCAACAGTTCAGGCTGCTGGTGGTGTAATGGTGTGGGGGATATTTTCTTGGCACACTTTGGGCCCATTAGTACCAATTGAGCATTGTGTCAACGCCACAGCCTACCTGAGTATTGTTGCTGACCATGTCCATCCCTTTATGACCACAGTGTACCCATCTCCTGATGGCTACTTCCAGCAGGATAACGCGCCATGTCATAAAGTGCGAACCATCTCAGACTGGTTTCTTGAACATGAGTTCACTGTACTCACATGGGCCCTCATTTATCAAACTTGCGTACACCGAAAAAATGGGTGTACACCAAATTCACCGCAAGGATCGGCATTTATGAATCTGAGCGTGAGCTTACGGTACGCACAAATCTCACGCCAGCTCTGACCAGGTGTACGCACATTTGGAACCAGCGTAAAGCATGCAGGAGTCAGGACAGAGGCTGTGTCGGATCATAAATAGATCATACTGATGCAGTGATGCATTGTTGTTACTGTCATTAGTAAAATAAAACAAACAAAACAAAACAAACAAACTTAAATAAAACAAAACGAAATAAAATAAAACAAAATTAAATAAAACAAAGTTAAATAAAACAAAACAAGTATACAGTACCAGTATACATTTAAGAATGAATTAAAACAACATTTTGAGACAGCCCGATTGTCAGGCTGACATGAGCAATCCTGGGTGATTAAGGCAATGCGTGGCCTGACAGATATCCAGTGTGATTGGTCAGATGCACATTCAATCCCATATTTTACGGGCGAGAAACTTTGACCGTCATCACACATTGATGATGGCAGACCTCCTGCTGTTAGAGGAATACGCTCCTCTCCGTCGGGAACGGAACTTCCGCCAACGGGAGGATCTTCTGCATGAGAGCGATGAATGGCTGCTCAGCCTTTCGGCTGCCAAGGGATCTCCTCCTCTGCCGGACACTGGAGCCCCAGTTGCAGAGGAGAGACAACATTATTCAGCGTTTTTAAAAACGGTCAGTAGAGAAACACAGCACAACATTTAATGATCATGGTTTTATTGTTTTTAGTGTGTCATTTCTGTTTTTGAGTGTGTCATTTATTGCAACCAGGTTATTGTTTATATGTCCTAACAATTGACATATTTCATTCTGCCTGTCTAGAACGTCTTGGGTGATGAACCGGGCGCTTGGTGGTGGAGCAGCGCGTGGAGCTGGAGCAGCGAGTGGTGGAGATGAGCAAGTGGGCTCTCCCTCCTCTCCCACTCCTGCCTGGCCCCCTCGTGCGCAGCTTGGACCTGGCTGTTCTTGGGGGGGACATTTTATTTTTATTCTACTTTGTTTTGCATGGCACCCAGTATAAGTGATACTGATCAAATACAACGATCGTTGCACTTTGCAGACTGTGTCAACTTTCTTACCGTCATCCAGCTCAGGCTTATCAGTGTCCCCACCGCCTCTTATCCCCATGGTCGGGGAGCCCATCAACGCTGCCACCCGTTCCTCCTGCTGCAACAGCGTCAGGTCTGGGTCAGACTGTCCTCCCCCAGTCTGGGTGCTGCTGTGCCTAAACGCAGCAGCCCGTTTTTTGGTGGCGATTTTCATATCACTCCACTTTTTTTTAACCTACATGTAAAGGATTTGTATTTCAGCAGTAGTACATTTATATTTATTATTATATATTATATTATTTATTTTATATTTTACAAGAAATAAAATACAACCTCGGCTGGACTCCGTGCGTCAACACCAACGCTGTTCACCGCTGCTGTTATCTTGGCCCACACTGCGTTCTTCTGTGTGCCTTTAATCCCGCTTTTGAGGGAACCAAATAATATTATTTTGTTTCGCTCCACCTCCATGGTGATAACCTCTATTTCTGCTTCAGAAAAGTTCTGTTTCTTAGCCGTCTTCCGAGTCTCCATGTCGCAAAGAGGGCGGGGGAGGCCTCTGAAGCATGAATATATAGGGGCGTGTCATTTAAATTACGATTGTTTTTATATGGCGTCATTTCAGTGCCAAAATCCGCGAGCATAAAAACCATATTCAGCGCGCATAAAGACCACTCTCTGCGCGCTCGCCGTCACTCTCTGCGCGCTCAGCATCACTCTCTGCGCGCTCGCCGTCACTCTCTGCGCGCTCGCCATCACTCTCTGCGCGCTCGGCATCACTCTCTGCGCGCTCGCGGTCTCTGTGCACACGCTCGCTGTCACTCTCTGTGCCTTCTACGCGCTCGACTTTGCTGAGTTTTGGCACTCTGGGGGCGGGCATTGAATAGACGGCCCCGCAACCCCCCCCTCATTTCTGATTGGTCACTTTAAACGCCTACTACTGTCTCCAGGTCAGAGCCAATCCGAGGCAGAGTAGGGCGGGTCATCATTGCGGTTGGCGGCAGCATTTGATGGGATTGCGGATGAGATGTCAGAAAAACAAGAGGTAAGTTGAGGAACAAACAGATATTTAAATTATGAATTTATTGAACAGCTTGCGAGTAATTGTGATGGAGATCCGCAATCTCTCATCTCAATTCCGCCATCAAATGCTGCCGCCAATTGCAATGATGACCCGCCCTACTCTGCCTCGGGTTGGCTCTGATCTGGAGACAGTAGTAGGCGTTTAAAGTGACCAATCAGAAAGGAGGGGGGGTTGCGGGCCGTCTATTCAATGCCCGCCCCCAGAGTGCCAAAACTCAGCAAAGTCGAGCGCGTAGAAGGCACAGAGAGTGACAGCGAGCGTGAGCACAGAGACCGCGAGCGCGCAGAGAGTGACTGCGAGCGCGCAGAGAGTGACCGCGAGCGCGCAGAGAGTGGTCTTTATGCGCGCTGAATATGGTTTTTATGCTCGCGGATTTTGGCACTGAAATGACGCCATAGCCAAAACTCAGCAAAGTCGAGCGCGTAGAAGGCACAGAGAGTGACAGCGAGCGTGTGCACAGAGACCGCGAGCGCGCAGAGAGTGATGCCGAGCGCGCAGAGAGTGATGGCGAGCGCGCAGAGAGTGACGGCGAGCGCGCAGAGAGTGGTCTTTATGCGCGCTGAATATGGTTTTTATGCTCGCGGATTTTGGCACTGAAATGACGCCATATTTTTAGCCGCCGGATTTATCAATGCCACGCCGGTTCTACCCCGAAATCAGCAGCGTACACACTTTTAGTGAATCACACGTGACACTTGGCGTACACTGATATTTACACCAGAATCTACACCAGATCCTGCGCAAGTTTGATAAATGAGGGCCATGGCCTCCACAGTCCCCAGATCTCAATCCAATAGAGCACCTTTGAGATGTGGTGGAACGGGAGATTCGCATAATGGATGTGCAGCCGACAAATCTGCAGCAACTGCGTGATGCTATCATGTCAATATGGACCAAACTCAACCAATGTTTCCAGTACCTTGTCGAATCTATGCCTTCAAGTTTTCCAAGAGATTTCTTCAAGTACCACCAGAGAGAGTTTGAGTACCACACTAGTACCACAGTTTGAGAACCAGTGCTTTAGACAATTACCTTCACCACTAAAAAATAACATTCAACTTCAGAAACCCTGTATAAACCCCAAAAAGGAGTTTGAAAAATAACCATGTCAGTTGTCATGAAGTTCTATCATTTTGATTTTTATTTCATCTTTATTTATACAGGTAAATCTAAGTATCTAAGTAATCTAACTATGACAGTACGTCAGCTGACCACTATGTCACTTGACATAGAGTAAGATGTCAGTTTGACATTGAAAGTGATATAATAACCATTTATGAGTGGAGGTGTTGTGAATGCTTATGTATACTCTCTTCAAATTAAGTGTTCCTGAAAGTTGTTTTGTTGGTTCGTGGTTGTTTTCATGAGGTGGTGATTTGTTGGAAATCTGTGAAATGAAGAGGTACGTTTAGGGAAGAGTTACCTAGGGTTTTCCAGTGCTGCTCAGAAGCTTATATCTGAGCTGGAATTCTGGTCTCAGGAGGTAAGTCCATTACCCACTCAGTAGGACCAGAATGTAATTGCATGTCCCTGAGTATTTGCACATATGCATATGGCTGTATGGTACTCAAGGTCTGCAATTTAACCCAATAGTCATTATGTTGTTTCAAATCCAGTGTACATAACGTTCTTAGATTCTTAAAACACAAAATGTAGAACTCTGGACTGAAAATAAACATATATATTACATTATCTGTTAAGTATTACATTATCAGTTTTGAAAAAAAAAGACCCTCCTGAAAATGTAATAATTTCCCAATAATGTAATAAGGTATTACATTATCAGTAAAAATGTTATTACAATATCAGTCAGGATATTTTATCACATTATTGGTGGAGTTATTACATTATTGGGTTTTATGACATTTTCGATCGAGTTAAGTGCAAATTTTATTACATTTTCAGGAAATTATTACATTATAGGGTGCTACAAGGAGACACACAAACAGTCAAAAATATCACAAAGGGTTTTCACATGTTCAGTCCAAGTAGATGAGTAGGCCACAATGTCATCTAAATCGACTTCACGGTCAATTACACCGCAAAGAAGTACTTATCAGCTACTGGAAGGTGGCAGCTGCATTTCTCAGCCCGAACGCCACGGCGGTGTACTATAAAAAATAATCAGGGGTGACAAAGGCGCTAATTTCAGAATGATCAGGAGTTTGAAATATATAATCTGTGTCACTGGATTTTCGATCAACCGGTTATGGTTCAAAACATTTTGCCTGCAGAGCAGAAGCACAGACTTTCAAAGTGTCAGCGGGACTGCTTCAGGGTAATGGATGACAACACACATCGTTGTGAGGGGTAACCAGATTTTTTTTTTTTTTTTTTGTAACCAACGCAGTTGACAAAAACATGCACGAATGGTTCTCCGATAACAGGGATTGGCTTCAATTGAGCAGCGAAGAATCACCTGATTCGGTTCTCTGGCATGTGTGACACGAATGACAGAACTTCACTACGTCTCATTTCAGTCAAGGCCAGAACAAATGTAAAAGAAAGCATGTCCCAAGTGGCCAGATTTGTTGTGGTCATGAGCTAGACTCAAGACCTAAGGACAAAATGACTGTGGCACTACAATTTGGTGCACAGACTTGTGCTTAAAACCAGAGCCAAGAGACCAGTAGCACATTAAAACACCTTCATCAACAAGGGAGGACAGATTATATTGTTTGTTCACAAGAGAAGAACAACGGGACAAAGTAGTATTAGTTTCTTAAAATCTAATCAGCTGTTCTTTGTCTACTCAAAGTTTTGTTCGTCAGGCTGGAGCTCTGTAACAACAGTAGCATTTTTTTTACACTCTGGAGGTAAGCTTGTTGGATCAAAGTCTCCAAACTTTTCTGCCTGCCAAATCATTTCCAAGGATAAGATCAATGCCACCTATCGGTAGCTACAAGGATGACATTTTGATTTCAGAGGTGGGGGGGACACAAGTATGTTTAATAAAACTCTAACTCTTTCAGTTCACTGTGTTTTCTAGTAGTTCTTCTAGTTTTCTATTGCTACTTTTAAGTTTACTGTTCCCTTTTTTGGTTTGACTGGTTGTAAATCAATGTAGCAAAACATTATCACCCAATTCTAATCCAATAGTAATAATAATAACAAAATTAATAATACACTTTATTGATCAGATTATTGAGAGCTTTGTAAATGATGAGGAGGATCTTGAAGTGGATATGCTGCTTTATTATATAGTCTCTTATGTCCACTTTTCTTTTTTTAGACATCCTGGCTGCGTCTAATTACCAAACACACACACACGCACGCGCACATACGCATACCCTCTGATATTAACATCCTTCTAGCTTACCAGAGGCTGGAGGCTGTGCTCCGCCGCTGCGGTCGGTTTGCCTCGCCCGGACCCGGCTGGGAATCATCATACTCCGACCACTGATGCCACTGGCTGCCAGGTGAGCCAGAAACCGTCATCCACCCGCCCCCTTTTTTCCCCAACGACATTAATAATTGGAGACTCAATCATAAAAAACATCCGCTTCTTCAATGCCGGAACCCATTGTTTTCCCGGAGCCACTGTCTCCGGCATACTGGACAAACTCCCAGCACTCGGGCCCTCCATCCAACGTGTCATAGTGCATGTTGGATCGAATAATGCAGGTAGAAAGCAGTCCGAGCTAACCAAAAACGATTTTAAAGATCTTTTTAGGTTTTTAACAAACTGTGGAAAGTCCGTCTTTATTTCCGGTCCTATTCCAACTCTGGCCCGTGGAGTAGAACGTTTTAGCAGAATCCTCAGCCTCAATACCTGACTTCAGTCCTCCTGCACTGCCCACAATTTAGGTTTTATCGACAATTTTAATCTGTTCTGGAATTGTTCCTCCCTTTTTAGAGCTGACGGGGTTAATCTGAGCTGGCTAGGTAGCAGCATTTTAACAGACAATATCCTCCATGCTGTCCAATCTCACACACGTGCGTGACTGTTGACCTGCCACGCCCACCCGGTCCCCGACAAGTCTTCTTCGTCGCTCATACTCGCCCCTCCCTCAGTGACCCCAGTGGCACAGGACAGTATTCACACAATCCCAACCAAAATCTCACACTCAATGATCAATCTTAATTTGAGCAGCCCACCTATTCTCTGTATAACAGTCTACCGACCACCCCAGTATTCCACTTCATTCATTAGGGAATTTTCAGAACTTTTATCAATTATTCATACCACTTTTAACAGAATTTTAGTAACCGGTGATTTTAATCTACACGTAGACATCTCCTCAGGCTTAATGTCCAGAGAATTTTTAAACCTTTTACACTGCCTTGATTTTAAGCAACATGTGACTCAGCCGACCCACAGCAGAGGGCGCACCTTGGACCTGGTTATATCTTATGGCCTGTCCATTGGTGCGCCCTCTGTTGTGGACCTGGCTGTATCTGACCATTTTTGTGTGTTTTTTACAATCACCAGTTTTAATCAGCGGGAGGCCCCGGTGAGAACAGTGAGGAAACGCTACCTAACTTCTGAAGTGGCTGAAAATTTTATCCAGATCTTAGAGAGCACTCCTGCCGAAATTTTACCAGCACCCTGCGATTTTATCACTGACAATTTTAACAATAAGATAAAGTCAACACTGGACTCAGTGGCTCCACTTTTTATAAAAACAATTAAAACAAGACCTACACCCCCGTGGAGAACTAATGAAATTAAACAACTCAAAAGGGAATGCAGGAGTGCTGAAAGGAGATTGAGGAGATCAAGGTTAACAGTCCATTATGAAATTTTACGTCAACACCTCAAAAATTACAATAACACAGTCAAACAAGCCAGAATCTCCCATTTCCAAAAATTAATCAATGACAATAAAAATAACCCCAAATTCTTATTCTCCACCATCGATCTTTTAACAAACACAAATTTAAAAAAATCCTCCAAGACACCAGATAACGCCCTTTGCGGGGACTTTGCAGACCACTTCAGCAGAAAAATCAATGACATCAGATCCAGTCTTTTATCCCAACAGCTTTTAATACCTGGATCATTGCTTTTACCTGAGGAAACACTGGAGAGTTTTGCCCTGGTTGATGCGAGGACACTTGGTCGAGTTTTCTCCCAGGTAAAGCCCACAACCTGCCTTTTATCCAATTCCCACACCGTTTTTTAAAACACTCTATGGATTCTTTGAGGAACAGCTGTTGTATTTGGTGAATTGCTCTTTTCAGACGGGTGTCTTCCCCACCTCCTTTAAAACGGCGGTGGTGAAGCCCCTTCTGAAGAAGAGTGATTTAGACCCCAATGTCTTAAATAACTAACGGCCCGTATCCAACTTACCATTTTTAAGTAAAATTTTAGAAAAACTTGTTTTCAACCAAGTAAATGATTTCTTAAACTCAAACCATATTTTAGAGACTCATCAGTCTGGTTTTAGGAGGAACCACAGTACAGAGACAGCACTTGACATCAGAGACATCAGGTGTAATTTAGACGATCATAAACTCACAGTCTTGGTACTACTGGATCTAACTGCCGCCTTCGATACAGTAGACCATCACATTTTATTTAATAGACTGAGGAACCTGGTCGGCCTCTCTGGTACTGTTTTTAACTGGTTCACGTCCTCCCTTACTGATCGAAGTTTCTTTGTAACTATGGATACATGTTCCTCAGAAACCCATAAGATAAAGTGTGGGGTTCCCCAAGGGTCAATTTTAGGTCCAACTCTTTTTAACCTTTACATGCTTCCCCTTGGGGACGTCATCAGGAGGCACGGCATCAGCTTTCATAGTTATGCTGATGATACGCAACTGTACATGGCCGTGTCTCCTGATGACACAGGGCCAATTGATGCCCTTTTTAACTGTATTGTAGACATCAAGTCATGGATGGCAGTAAACTTCCTACAGCTCAACCGGGACAAAACAGAGGTTTTAGTCATTGGTCCTGAAGGCCAGAGAGAGAAACTTTTACCAAAGTTACAGGATTTTAAACCCTCAAAATCTGTAAAAAGACTCTGAGCTCACTTTTATTCCACACATTAAAAACATAACAAAGATAGGTTTTTACCATCTTAAGAATATAGCCAGAGTCCGCCTGTTTCTCTCTCAGGCCAGCACGGAGGTGCTGATGCATGTTTTTATCTCTTGTCGTTTAGATTATTGTAATGCCCTGCTCTCTAGTCTTCCCAAAAAGAAGATGTACAATTATTACAGAACTCAGCCGCACGCGTGCTGACGAGGACCAGAGGGCGGGAGCACATTACACCAGTTAAAACGCTGCATTGGCTCCCTGTGCGCTTCAGGATCGATTTTAAGGTTCTTTTAAAATCCCTTTAAAAACCCTATCAACCCTCGCGGACCCTGAGGTCCTCCGGTGCTGGCTTTTAACCATACCACAAGTCATAACCAAAACACACGGGGAGGCGGCATTCAGTTACTATGGCCCCCGATTGTGGAACAGCCTGCCGGAGAACCTCAGGGCCGCAGAGAATGTTGATGTTTTTAAAAAGAGACTCAAGACCCACCTTTTTAATCAGGCTTTTAACTGACATGTTTTCTCATTTCTTTTATGCTTCTTACATTTTTTATTATTATTCTATTTTATAATATTTATTTTAGCTTATCCTGTTTTACTGTTTTATATATTTTATTTATTTATTTATTTTTATTGTTTTATTTATTGGGTCCATTTTATACATTTAATTTATTTTTACTGTTTTATTTATTGGGTCAATTTTATTTATTTTCATTGTTTTATTTATTGGGTCAATTTTATTCTATACATTTTGATACATTTGACTGTTTTTATTGTTTTTATTCCCTCAGTTTTTAGCTTCTACCTTTTATATTATTTTACTGTTTTAGCCCCTCGGTTTTCCAGTGTTTCCTCCTGGGGGCCTACCACACCGGGATGTGTTTCTGGTCCACCGTTGGGGGTGCTGTCCTGTGGACAGCCCTGGCCCGGTTGGCTGGAGAGCTCTACACCGTGGTGTGGAGCCTCCTGTCTGCCTGGGCTGGGGTGGTCCCTGGGGCGGCTCCCCCCGGAGTCATGGACCATGATTCCCCTCGGTGTGCACGGCCCCCAAAGGTAGCTTCTTCCTCACCTCAGATCTCGGTGCCCAGCCATGTCTCCTCAGCAACAGCTAGTGTATGTGTGTGCGTGGGTATGTGTATGTTTGTGTGTGTGGGTGTGTATGTCTGTGCATATGGCTATGTGTGTGCGTGAGTGTGTATGTCTCTGTGTATCTCTGTGTGTATATTTGTGGGGGTGGGAGGCTTGGGTTTCATGGTGTTCTTTGTTGTTCATGCCTTTTTTCGTTTTTGTTCTGTTCGCTTTTATTTTCTGTGAGGCACTTTGTGCTACTTTTAAGTATGAAAAGTGCCATATAAATAAAGTTTGATTTGATTTGTTTTGATTTACGTGAACCAGGCAGAACAAACTCCCAACTTTCAGTAGCGGACTCCTGTGGGACTCCTGACCGCAGACTAGCAGACCGGTGTGCAAGCAAGATGGAGTGACGGCGGGGACGGCCAATCACACAAGAAAACGGCAGAGCCAATCGAGGAGCTTGTGGGCGGTCTAAACTGAGGGAAACAGGCTTGAGCGGCCGTTTTCTGCTTGGTCCTAGTGCTTGACGCGTCTCTGTTTACTATAGCGTAACATTGTTTTTGGACAGTAAAAAGTGCAGGGGACCAAAACGGCCTTTTGAAAAAGTGCAGGGGACATGTCCCCTGTGCCCCCCCCCCAAATTACGTCCGTGGGTAGCTGGGGACCTAGGCGATCTGAAATTTGATAAAATGTCAAGCCATACGGCTTCTACGTCAGCATGGTCTAATTCTGGTCTAACATTAAACCCTATGTCTGCTTGAATGTAAACACAGACAACTCCTGCTTTCTGGTTTCTGTCCTTCCTGACAGCAGTGTAGTTTTCAATTTCTATCCCAGAGTCACTTTTGGAGCTATCTAGCCACTGCAATTTTACTTTTGCAGAAAAGTAGCCTGATTTCGTCAAGTTTGTTGAAAAGACTTCTTATATTTAGGTGAAGAATATGTAGACCTGTTCTTGCAAAGACCGTGTCCATGAATCTGTTATCAAGGAGGATTCATTGACAGCGAGCGATGATCTTGGTCCATTTGTGCTATTGTCCAGCAGCACTTTGTCCGCGTTTGGGGTAGATTCACTACCACCGTTCTCCGCCGGCGAATCAATGCTGGATAGACTGGATAGTCCGACAGGTGGAAAGTAGGGGTGTGACGAGATCCCGTACCACGAGATCTCGCGAGATTAAAGTCGACGATATTTCTCGTTGCGTTAAAAATCTGTCTCGCGAGATTTGTGAGCTATACATAGCTGAGGTTTTACAGACAGCTGTTACTGACTGGGAGCTTAAAAAACCCAATCACGGCATCGCTTATTGTTACTGACAATGCACGTAATATGGACGTGGCCGTGCCACTGTTGCCACTAGAAATCTTGCAACCCAAGCTGGCCTTGGTGTTGGCGGGTGAGACGTGTGACTGCTTTTTTTCATCGTAGTTCAGCGGCTAACGCGGTGAAAATGTCCAAGCAGAAACGGCTACAATTACCATCACGCAAGTTAATGACGGGCACGTTTGATATGCTGGCTCGTTACCTTACATTTACATTTACATTTAGGTCATTTAGCAGACGCTTTTGTCCAAAGCGACTTACAATAAGTACATTTGTCAAAAGAAGGAAGCAAAGAAACCACGACGTATCATTGCCGATAAAGTAAGAGCTAAAAATAGAACAAGTGTTAGGTCCTCATCTGAGTAAAGTAGTACTTCAAGAGCAACAGTGCTAAGATCAGAGTGCTATAGGTAAGGTTTTTTTTTGTTTTTTTTGTTTTGTTTTTTTTTTGGTTTTTTTTGTTTTGTTTTTGTTTTTTTGTTTTTTTTTTGGGGGGGGGGGGTGTCGAGGGAGGGTGCTAGTGGGTCATGCTATGTAGAGTCAAGGTGAAGTCTGAACAGGTGAGTCTTGAGCCTTTTTCGGAAGATGGCAAATGACTCTGCTGTCCTGACATTGGTCGGGAGTTGGTTCCACCACTGAGGCGCCAGAACAGAGAAGAGTCTGGACTTTGCTGAGCGACATTTGCTTGATTTCAGCGATGGTGGTACCAGCCGGCCAGCTGAAGTAGAGGAGCGAAGTGCTCGCTTTGGGGCATGAGGTTTGACCAGTGTTTGAAGGTAGAAGGGTGCCGTTCCATTGATGGCCCTGAAGGCCATTGTCAACGTCTTGAATTGGATGCGTGCTGCAACAGGGAGCCAGTGGAGGTCACGGAGGAGGGGGGTCACGTGGGAGAATTTGGGTAGATTGAAGATAAGGCGTGCTGCGGCATTCTGGATACGCTGTAATGGTTTAATCGCAGAGGCCGGGAGTCCGGCCAGGAGAGAGTTGCAGTAGTCAAGGCGGGACCTTGAGCAGCAAGCTGCCATAGCAGCAGCTCTCACCAGCCCTGAGATGAGACAAAACTCCCAAAGCATTGATACACTTGACAGCTGCGATGTCAGAGATGCTGAAGATGCTGTAGTCGCAGCATGTTGTTCATGACATACTTGGTCAGGCTCCGTTTGCACTATTTGCACTCTGTATTGACAAAGTAGGACTTTGATTTGGTTTTGCACATATTTACACTTGGGAAAAAGAAATATTTTATTTTATTTATTTTATTTTAACTTTTATTAATTTTAGTTTAAATTTGTGAAAGAAAAAGTTTATTAAAAGATCATGCTTACATCATGCATGTAAAGAGTTATAATAAAATATTTCAAAATGCATGTGCAACTCTGTTAAATTAAAGTCTGTTAGTCCAGTCATATATTTTGTCATTGTAGTTTTCTTAAAATCTCGTCTCGTCTCGTTCTCGTGAACCCAATATCGTGTCTCGTCTCATCTCGTGAGCGGAGTGTATCGTCACACCCCTAGTGGAAAGCCCGCTGACACAGCACAACTGAAGTTGGACTTGACCCAGACACAGCTGGGGAAAGTTGGCCATCAGCGAAAGCACTCAGGTGAGGCCCAGTGTTTGGTTGAATAAATTTACATTTACATTTAGGTCATTTAGCAGACACTTTTGTCCAAAGCGACTTACAATAAGTACATTTGTCAAAAGAAGGAAACAAAGAAACCACAACGTATCATTGCCGATAAAGAGCTAAAAATAGAACAAGTGTTAGGTCCTCATCTGAGTAGTAGTACCTTAAGAGCAACAGTGCCATGATCAGAGTGCCATAGGGAACTTTTTTTTTTGGGGGGGGTTAGTGGGTCATGCTATGTAGAGTCGAGGTGAAGTCTGAACAGGTGAGTCTTGAGCCTTTTTCGGAAGATGGCAAATGACTCTGCTGTCCTGACATTAGTCGGGAGTTCGTTCCACCACTGAGGCGCCAGAACAGAGAAGAGTCTGGACTTTGCTGAGCGACATTTGTTTGATTTCAGCAATGGTGGTACCAGCCGGCCAGCAGAAGTAGGGAAGCAAAGTGCTCGCTTCGGGGCATGTGGTTTGACCAGTGTTTGAAGGTAGATGGGTGCCCTTCCATTGATGGCCCTGAAGGCCAGTGCCATCGTCTTGAATTGGATGCTGCAACAGGGAGCCAGTGGAGGTCACGGAGGAGGGGGTCACATGGGAGAATTTGGGTAGATTGAAAATAGGGCGTGCTGCAGCGTTCTGGATATGCTGCAATGGTTTGATCGCAGAGGCCGGGAGTCCGGCAGGGAGAGAGTTGCAGTGGTCAAGGCGGGAGATGACCAGTGCTTGGACCAGGAGTTGCGTTGCATCCTTTGTGAGAAAGGTCCGAATCCTGCGGATATTGTAGAAGGCAAATCTGCAGGATCGAGCCATAGCAGTGATGTTGGGGGTGCAGGATAGTTGGTCATCGAGGATTACACCCAGGTTCCTTGCAGAATATCCCCGGCCATCAGAAGGGTTGATATTAAAGGGATAGTTCAGAATTTTGGACATAAGACCTATTTTCCAAGTGAGCCGGTGTGTTCGAGACATCTGGAGACGTTTTCAAGAAATTTCATTCAGTTGTTCTAGTTGCTGAGTTCGCTTATGCTATGGCTAGCGCAAGTCAATCGTTCTTAGCTAGCATGGCATTAAAAACAGTCTTGCCTACTCCACAGTGCACCCGAGACAAATCCATTGTAAAGGCAGACTATCGATGTACATATGTGTTGATAGAATGTTTGAAACAAAACCAACTTTGCATTTTTAAGGATTTATGTCTCAGCAGCAGCAGCAGCGTGTCATACTTCCTAGTAGGCTATGGCAGCGGCGGAGTGATATCACCTAGCACTTATAAGTTACCTGTTCTATATGTTTGTTAACCTGCTGTCATTTCACAGACACAGAGTAGCCAGCAGTGCTTGTTTCTTCAATCTCACAGAAATGGACGCTTTTGGAGAATATACTGAAACTTTTGAAGACTCTGATGAGGAGTTTTTTTCCACCCAAACCCAACCGTACCTGTACGAGCCTGAATATACAGAGGAAGAATTGCGCGAGAGGGATGCTCAAAAGGCAGAACGTGAACGAGCGTCTGTAGAGACCGAGATAGCCCCCGCTTGAGCTGAGAACCGGGACCGAACAAACGGAGACTGGTGGTGCCAGGAGGGAATCCCCCTGGCACCACATGGCCACATGGCTGTGACTGAGACATGGGCCGGTGGCTTAGCAGTGGCTATGGCTTGAAAAAAAAGTTTGCTAGCAGCAATTTGGCGAGCCCTGCTAGCAGGGTTGGTCACAAAGCCCCGATAGCAACTTATAATTTCATGCCCATTGACTGCTGGGTCCTTTTTTGGTCGGTTCATTCTGTCACGGTGCGGACTCGGAAAAAGCAGGTGAGGACCCAAATGCAGTAAAAAAGGATTTATTTTAATATAAACTAAATACAAAACTAAAACAAAGTATCAACTAAGGAAGACCACAAGGGCAAAAACGACAGTCAAAGAAACACTCACAATACTAAACAAAACACGAAGGGACTGAGGAGGCAGGACACAGGAACACAAATAATAATCCAAATAACCGGGGTGGTGCAGCATGCAGGGAGTGACAATACAACAATGAACCGACAAGAGACAGGGGAAACACACATGCTGTATCCGAAACCACATACTACCGTACTGCCTACTACATACTGCGTTAGTATATACTGTATACTGCGTACTGAATGTGGGATTCAGTATGCTACTTCAGCAGACCGACGCCGTTCACACCGCAGTATGCAGTATGCAAGTTTCCCAGAATGCATTTCGTGGCGACCGGCAGCGGTAGTTGTAAAACAGGCACAAAGCTGTTTTATTTCCCGCTGTAGCGCTGTTATTATGTCACTTTATTCAATTTTAAAATTTTTTCATGCGAGAAAGTAACCGTTTAGATCCCCAATGTGCGGTTAGTTTACCCAAATGACGGCTGTTTAGTAATTTGCCTCGATGTTTTCGGAGAAGTGAAGCTCCGGAAGGAGCGGGTCGTCTCAGAGGCAGCAGCCCGTCTCCAGAGGTGTTCCGCCGGCCAAAATGCGTCGTCGTCCCGGGGGAGACAGCAAGCCAGTTATCTTAACCACTATTTGTAGTGGACAGTATACAGTATAGCGCTGTCTCGGGAGCTCTCAAAGTTTGAATTAACAGAGTACTTTTTTTCATTTCATATGTACAACAGCCTGGATTTCTATTGTACCGATATAGCTTTCGTCACAATTATCAAGTAGCCTATGCACTGTACTTATGTAAACAAAAATAACAAATATAAACGCCGTACTGCTCCAGCATTAGTTTTTTTTTTTTTTTTTTCATCCCAGCTCCGGCGTTTGTATTCCCCTGGAAACGCTCTCTTGTTCCGTCATTACTCGATTTATCCAGGCTCCAGCGCATTGCATTGTGGGAAACAGTAGGCAGAGTAGACTGGTCGGATGCATACTGGAAATATTCTCCAAATCAGTACGACATCCGGGAACTTTTCGCATACTGCAGATTTTGCTTTTGTTTGCATACTGCATACTGCATACTACATTTTGGCCAAATCAGTACGTACTAGCAGTATAGTATGCGGTTTTGGATACAGCCACTGTATATACACAGGGAGGCAGGGAGCTGACGAGGAACAGGTGAAACACATTAGGGCAGGCAGGGTAATCAACACGAGAGGGTGGGGGAGTCAAGACAGCGGAAACAACAAAGACAAGGAAGTACAACACAGGAAATCACACCAAGGAAAAAATTACAAAATAAAACAGGAAATCAAACTAGGACTAAACACGGATCATGACAGAAAACGTCTCCAGACGTCTCGACCACACCGGCTCACTTGGAAAATAGGTCTTATGTCCAAAATTCCGAACCTATCCCTTTAAGTATAAGAGTATAAGAGTCAATTTACTCACTCCTTTTTCGCAATGAACTGGCGGTGTATCTTGTCCATTGCTTAGAAGACTGGTATAGATGGCATGCTGGGTCCGTATATTAAAGCTGTAGTCTACAATTTTTCACTTAATACAAAATTTAGCCAATAGTAGCTAGGGGTGTCAACTTTTATAGTTTTTTCTACATGTGTACACGGGGCTTCTAACTGAGGTGTACCCGGTTACACGTTTAAATTTATGATCTCTTTCTATCGCAGTTGCGCCATATTACCACTAGAGGGTTATGTTTCCATTCAACCGCCTCCTAATCCCATTAAATCAAAGCCAAGTGGTTGCGCATGGATCCAGTGCTGTTACTATAAGCCAACTTTGCCTGGCATAATTTACACTGTATTATATAATTGTATTATATATTGTATATAACTGTATTTTCAGTGGCAGTTTGTTCAAAAAACTGCCACACAGTGCTGCGCTTGCTTTTCGCCACCATTGCGTTCCTGAGTCAACTTGAAGTCACGCGACACTGGCTGTGGCCGCAGGTTTTTTTCAACGTAACATTGTGCCCCATCATGTATGCCAGGGCTATTTGCTTAGTTTTGAATGAGGGCTGGTTGATTGCCCGATTTGGCCCGATTGCCTGTTGTACATAATACTACACATGCATGGCTTGATGTTGTTTTGAAGGAGCGCAGTCTGCATATATTTCTAGTTAACACTTGACCTGCATCAGCGCATGTGAATACGAGCGGATCTGTGCGAGCAGGCAGCACGAGCACAGCGCATTTTGGACGGAGACACAGCCGCATTTTTATTATTAAAGTTCCAGTCTGGTTCCGGTCCGGTTCCGCTCACACCACGAGTCTGCGTCAGCGGGGAGGGGGGTGATTGTGGCGAGCGATCGCTGAGCAGTTTGGGATCGGGGACGTACTGCAGTCAGGGTGAGAGAGAAATCCGACCGGCACCCGCTGCATTTACACCAATAATGTTTCATCATTCGTGGCCATAATAACTACTGTTACTGCTTTGTACATGTTGTGGAAATCCCGACACACCGGGAAACTAAACGGCGTCCTGCCTGAGTTCATAGCAGAGGGGATGTTCCCATTTATTGTCTATGTAAGAAGCTGTGCAATGCCGGCGCGGAGCATATAAATATCTGCATTTGATTTCAAACGAGAGAAAAGAAAAGAAAAAACAACCCAAGAGATACTGTACACGCTACATGCTAGAGAAGAATACATGCAGCTGTCTCTCAGCATAAGACGAGAAGAAGAAATGTTCTTTCCTTCAAGACTATAAAAACTAGCCGCACCGTTGTCGATCTAAAATAAAGACAGATTCAGCAATTGCATAGCTTATTTCTCACATAAAAATTTTTCAGAAACACATTTCGGTGAACTATTTTCGTAAAATAAAAGGGAGGTAGGAGGCTGCGAGGGGAGAACGATACAAGCTCGGAGGAGCACAGAGGGGAGGGGTGTGTGTGTGTGTGTGGGGGGGGGGGGGATGCTTTTTTCAATCCTTTCAAATCGTAGACTACAGCTTTAAGTGTGTAACTTTGGTTATGTCCATGGTCCGTTTGGTTTATGAAGCAGCAGTGCATGGAAAGTAACATTAACATGAGCACGTAACTTATGATAAACAGTCTTTGTGCAACAGTCTTTGTGCAATATTTGCCGCATTTAAATGCACAACCCGACGTTGCAAAGTGTTAAAATAGCAAGTACAATTTGCGGTTCTGGTAAAGTTTTTGGAGACCGCCACTGAACATGCCTGTCGTCGGAACTGCGCCGGCGCTATTACCGCCATCCAAACAGATCCAGTGCTAAAGAGATCCAGACTGAAGGTCCTTCTTCTACTGTCACCACAGATGCTTTTTAACTCACATAATAGTTACAGCAACAATAGCATTATGACAAGAACTTTTGGGGGATCTAACTTTTTGGTCTGAGGAGACCGGTTCACGATGGACTGGGAAAGAAAAAAAAAACACTTTGTGTATTGAAGGGAACTCGTCCGGCCTCACAGTGGCATCAGCAACAGTCATAACTTTCTGCTCATTCAAATACATAGCAATTTTCTCAGGAAGCCAATTTGTAAACTCTTCCCTCAGCATGAGCTCACGGAAATCGTCAAAGGTTTTAGCTTTACAGGCTTGGCCCCATTCATCAAAAATAGCCCTTTTTTCCATTTCAAACTTCTTTTGCTGATATGTTTCCGGCACGAACTGGTATGCACGGAAGACGGTGCATTCACAGTATCATGATTCAATCGACAGCAATGTGAACTGTTTTTGTGCTTTAACAGATATATGATGATGCATATGAAATGTCTTCAGGCACTCACAGCATTTGACTTAGGCTGCTTAGCGCTGGATTAAATTAAATAGAACTGAACGCTGTTTGTTACCATGAAATTGAGCTCTGAAGTTGTTCTCAAATTTAAAATGTATGCTTGTGTAGATTAGGTCCATAGTGTCTTGTCAGTGAATGTTAAGATTGCATGATTGAAGGAATTACATTATTGCATATGTGGCCAAGCGACGAGGTGTCTATGTTTTAAGTTGATTAAGTTAACTTAAAAAAGTTATTTAATTCCAACAACGCCATCTAGGGGAATTTCACCCCCAGGAAATAGTCTAAGTGGGTACAACCACTTCAATGTAACAGACAGAACAAGGTCACAGGTACGAAATCACTCGGAAGAGACGTGCTTCCAAAAATAGACAGTTTATTGAATATTTTTCCTTTTAATGAACACAATTCTTTTAAAAGTATTAATTAGAGTTTGTTGGAAGTTATTTTGTAACTCTTATTGCACAGCCATAATTTTGGCCCGATATTGCACAATTATTTTGTCCCCATACCCTTCACTCAAAAATATAGTCAAAATGAAAAGTACAATACACAGGGCTGTGGGGCCCCCAGCGAAGGTGACTCACTGAAAGAGAGGGGAAGGGGTCCAATGAGACACACGAAACATAAAAAACCTACACACCATCAGATCACACCATGTTGCACACTACCGAAAAAGGAAGTGAAGGGGCCCACCACCAAAGGGATCAGTCTGCCACTCGCTCGGGCCCAACAGCTCCTGCTTGATAAAAGAAAGCAAATGTTTATAAAATCAAATCCTGGAAGGGTGGCACGGCGCAACCAACACACCGGCTTCAAAGAGCACTAAGACACTAAAGTGGGGCCATGATGTCAACACTGGGTATACCGATGGCTAAATCAATAGGGAAATAAAGAAAATCTAAGCAAATTACACACGGGGAGTTACAGCAAACAGAATGAAAAATAAATAAAATTATACTATACGAGTAACCCAACGGTCATGTCCTATGTAATAAAAACTACTGAATGCTCCTTTAATTATGCTCGGCGTAGAGCAAGCGAGCAGGCAGCGCAAAGCAGAGTAACGTGGGCAGACAATGGCCGCGTTTCCCAGATTCGTTAAGAAGCTCTTAAGTGCTAAGATCGTCTTTGCAGCGCTCTTAAGAACGCTGTGAAAGAAGGATGTGTTTCCCAGAGTCGCTCTTAGCCTAAGAAGATCTTTCACTAAGAAGGAAACATAAGATCGAGCTGACCCACTCTTAACAGCCTTCTTAGCGACAAAATGCTCAGTGATCAAGCCGCGTCAGGGAAATTTATATTCTCCACTTTTCGAAATAATAAACAAACAATGCTCAATGTTGTAATGCGCTAAAAAAAAAAAAAAAAAAAAACTTTTCATTGAATTACACGACAGTTTATATAAATGCTTACGTGCGTCAGCACTTCTCGCCACTGGACGTGCTGTCAGACCGGGCTGTCCAGACAAAGTACGGGCTGTCCCGTGCGGAGATCCAACGGCTGATCACTTTGGTGTTGTAGTACCGTAATTGTATCAATAGATGGTGCTGTTCTCTATTGCTTGTTATCAGAGCAACGGGAGTTCCGGTTCTGCGCTGTGTTGTCTCGTGTATGTTGTGGAACGCCGAATAAAGATCACGTAAAAACAACATTTGGTGTCTCCACACATCCAGAGAGCAACCCGCTGCAACTGTGCCCTCAGCCCTGAGGCCTCAGCCTCCTGGCTGCACTGCATTTTTACGCAGTGGGGCTTCCTGAAGGTGGTGGGGGACGGCACCGGCCTCAGCAAGGCATCGGTGTCACGGAGTGTGGCAGCTGTGACACCGCCTGCGTCATGCCCGGACCCATGCCCACCACATGAGACGAGGTCCGCCAGGTCCACCAAGGGTTCCACGCAGTGGCTGGGATCCCCCGAATAAAATTTCCCGGTGCTGCCAGACCTCGTTCACTAACACGCCCATCTCCTCCGCGGTGCCCGCCGGTGCCCGCTTGGTTCGCTTGCTGCTGCTTTCTTCCATTCTCACATGTGTGTGCCTATATCCACGGGGGTATAGATGCGCTAATGGGCTTGATTACTAGTTGGATACACCCCCCCCCGCACCCGATACATGTGTAGCCTAATAGCACCTGTGTCGGGGGGACCACGGGGCGCTGTGTGTGACTTATGCGCTGATAAAGAGGTGGGTGATCGATTAGCCTGGCATCGATTGATTCAGTTTCAGCACCACCGCGGTGGACAGCTCCCACTAAGAGCTTCTTAAGAAGCTTATTTGGCTTGATCCTAAGAAGGCAGTTAAGAACGCGTCTGGGAAACACCCGTATCTTAGCGCTCCTTCTTAGCCGAACCCTTCTTAAGAGCCTTCTTAAGTCCTTAAGAACGATCGAATCTGGGAAACGCGGCCAATGCCGGTAGAACAGCGTAGACAGAACAGCTGAGATTCCCGGCGAGCAGACGGCTTAGGGTTGGAAGTAGACCACCTGCCGTGGTGTACAGCTTAATGTTTCCCATGCAGCGGCCCCGTCATGGGAGTTAGAGACACAGGGGATGAAGCGCAGCAGCTCAGCAAAGCAACGCAAAGTGCACACGGGCCGTTATGCACAGACCGTTAAGCACGGGCTCTGGGCCACACGTTCCCGACACACTCTCTCCAGCTGGCAGATTGGCCAGCCCCAATTGTGGTTGCAGTGAGGAAACACGATCCAACACTCTGAAAAAAACATGCCAGACCACGCCTCCAACGCAGAAACCAGGCTCCATATGACAGGGAAGCAGACACATCGGATGAGGAAGGCACGCCCCTACATATAGGTCGGCGCAGCACCGCCCCGCAATCAAGGTGATAGAATTCTTGCCTGCAGCCCGATGGAACTTAACGCAGGAAGAAGAGAGGGGATTTACTCTGCAACACCAGTAACTTTATGAGAGGGCATTTGACAAAGGGGAATGGCCATCTTGCCACACATAAAAATCTGTTAAGTTGTAATAACATGTAAACCAAAGGTATTTAAAGTTAAAAAACATACATAACTCTGGAAATCACTGAAAATAATGGTATCCAGGAACATGTCTGAGCTTGCCCTGAACAAGGGAGGTCCAGACACCAGTAAAACCACCCAACAGAGATCACAAGGAAGGGACAAGCCCAATTTTAGAAAGTGTAATACCATTGTTTCATGGGTGCTGATGGTTCTTTTTAGAAAATAGGTGGAGAATCTATCAGAAGAAGGTGGTTAAACTTGGGCTATTAAAACTGTAGCACAGCGCACTGTTTTCAGTTCAGTTCCGGAGCCAGCTCAGATTTAAACTCTTGTTTGAGAATAAACTATTGCCTACAACTCTGACCACCTCCAGTGAAGTCTTTTGAACTTTTTGGACCTGTATCTATTTCTTTTAGTTGTTGGTTGAGTGTTGGTGACGTGGTCCAGACTTACACTCTGCCCTCCAACAAGTTTGAATTAATAGCACCACAACAATGACGTAATGGCAAAATTGAGAATATCATAATTACAAAATTAGTCAGATAGTTCTCTTGTTAACAAGATCATGTATTTGGAACGTGAAGAATATCAGTTTGTTTCCAACTGTTATTTTTAGCGTACTCAGCTGTATGTTGCTGGTATGAATGAACCAGCTTCCCCTGCTCTATCATTATGAAATGACAGCACGTCTGTTGTATTGAAATGTATTGTATTATGTAATTATATTTGCTTAACAATGTCATCCTCCCAGGCTTTCTTTCTCTTTGTCAACACATCTGTGCTTTCAATGATTCCTTTTCCATGCCATTCACAGTTCCTCAGCTTCCTACTTAGACTGTGTGCACATACACTCAGAGGTGAAGTCAGTGTATAACAGCATTGTCACAGTAATTGCTGGGCTCATATATGTGCTTGTTGTTCAGGGAGCCGAGAGACAAATTTGTTTCCTCAATGTAAGAAAAGCTCCAGCCTATTCTTCCCTGTGCTGCCTCTGTGTGCTACTCATTGTCATAACACCTGGCTTCCATGCCTCTGAGACGTAAACTGCTTGGCAGCATAAGTGTGTGTGTGCGCCTGTGTGTGTGTGTATGTGTGTGTGTACCTAAATAAGCAAAACCAAATGGGTGTGAATGTGTGTTAGAGGGAATGATTCTGTGAATGTGATTGTTTTGTGTCAGGGAGAGAAAGTGGGAGTGTGTGCGTGTGTGTGTGTGTGTGTGCATTACAGTATGAAGGAGATAGATCAACAGTGTGTGGCATTGATAGATTGAGCTATTTGTTTTTCATCTCAGTGATGTAAGCTAGTTACGACGGGCTCTAGTGCACACTATCATACCAAGCCCTCCATCCTTACTGCATCCTGTATTTAGCGTTTTGCAATAGACATCATGTTTACAGCACTGCAGTTGCATAATATGGTGGCAGAAAAACAGCGGAAACAAGTTGTAACAGACGCCATCTTGTTGTGCCATAGGAAGTAAGATGAGGAATAGAAATTCCATCTTCAATGTCGGTATTCTTTATAGAATACCGACATTGAAGATGCCCTTTGGTCCTGAAAAACAGCTAACAGTGGTGTTCACCGACCTATTCAACATCTCCCTGATACAGGCTACTGTCCCAACCTGCCTGAAGTCAGCCACAATCACTCCTGTGCCAAAACAGATATCAATCAGGTCACTGAACGACTATCGACCAGTGGCGCTGACTCCGGTAGTGATGAAGTGCTTTGAACGACTTGTTGTGGCACACATCAAAAACAACATCCCACCCTCCTTGGACCAACACCTATTTGCCTATAGGGTGCGGTGTCACTGGCCCTTCACACTACAGTGACAGTGGCGAGAAAAATCGGCCTTAGTAGTAGCATTAGCAGTGTTGGTAGTATTAATGGAAGCAATAGAATTAACAATAGTAGTCCATGGCAGCAGGCACAGCCACGCCGAGATGGATCCATCTCAACCATGTTGCGGTAGACCAAAAAAGCTCGACCAGAAAGCATAGCCAGACTCCCGGGAGTAATCCTGGGAGTAGTCAAGTTAGTAACAGTAGAGATGCCGATTTTAGTCAATTACTTACTGAAAATACAAGCAGTAAGAGTCGAACAAGACCACAGCATTGGTGCAGTCCGGATCAAGTTCCACCATGGCTAGGCGAGAAAGCACAGGGACTCCAGGGAACATACAGAGAGAGAGAGAGAAAGAGGTTCAGTGTGCCACTATAATCCCCGAGCAGTCTAGGCCTACAGCAGCTTCACAAAGAGCTGGCTCAGGGCAAACCTGAGCCAGCCCTAACTATAAGTGTTGTCAAAGAGAAAGGTTTTTAGCCAACTCTTAAATGCGGGAACGGTGTCGGAGACAGCACTCACTAACCCACAGCACATACGGACCCACAGCGTGCACGGAGAATGTGGACCGACATCACGGACAGACAGCGAGGGAGAGCGCGACCCATAGCGTGCTCTGCGCTGAGAGCACGCACGGAGAGCGCGCACGAGAGCACGGGCAGACAGCGCGCACGCTGGGTGACCGGCTGGTGCTCCGTGAATAAATCCCTGTGCAGGTGAAGCTGGAGACAATCCTCCCTCTGTCTCATGTGCTCTGGTGCGTTTTCTGCTGCCTCCGGTCGGAGGGAGCCCGGGGGCACGTGTCCAACAGAGCACCGTGCACGGCGGTCTTGCATTTCATTTTTGCGGCTACGGTTCGTGTTAGCTTCTATGTGTGTGCTAACCACTTCACATCGGGCTGCTTCAGTAACGAGGGTCAGTACAAAGCTGGCTTTGCCTCGACACTGACCCTAGTAAAAGGATCTGTCCCCACAATACGGGCCCCAGCAACTTCACCTGAGCCACATAGGCGAGCCATAGTGATACATCCACATAAACATTGCTGCATGCTGCCGCGTAGCAAGCCTTCCTCTCCTTCTCTCTCCGAGTAGGCTGACAGACGGAGCTCATTAGCATTTAAAGGTACAGACACAGAAACAGCATGTTCTCAGTAGAGCTCATTTGAGCAACTTTTAGACAGCTGAAATTCAGGACCGAAGATGGGTTTGGGGCAATGCATATCGAAAACAGTGTTGTTGGACCTCTGGCAGATGTGTGGAACTGATGAAAACAGTATAATATGGGAACTTTAATGAGCGTAAGGTTACAACTGCTGCAGAGGCTGCAGGGCTGGCTGATGAGTATGTGCTCATTCATAAGGGCCAGCCAGGTAAGCCTGGAAGGGAGCCTGTTGGGCGAAAGGAGGTTGGTAGATTACCTGTGAGTTTTGCCGTTTCCTCAGGTAAGGTAAAGGGCAGCACCTCGGAAGGGAGAGGATGTGTGTAACTATTTGACCAGGGATCTTATTTTTCCTCACACCTGTTAGGCCAAGTGTTAAAACTCCTGGGAATTAGACATAATCAGTCTTCAGCCTATCATGCTCAGAGTCAAGGCGCTCTGGAGCACTTTCATCTATCACTTTTGCGTGCGTACTGTACTGAACTTGATGGGGACTGGGAAGAAGGGCTCCCTTGGTTGCTTTCGCTGCACGGGAGGTAGTGCAAGAAAGCACAGGGTTTAGCCCAAATGATTTGGTGTTTGGTCATACTGTACGTGGTCCACTGTCTGTGTTTAAGGATGGATGGAAGGGGTCAGATCCACCCACTAACTTCAACAAATTTCAGACCAATACTATTTAATTTCAACTCCTGTTCGGAGGAAGTCAGTCAAACTGTTTCATGTGAATCTGCTTAAACCCTACTATGCTCACTCTTCCAGTGTATCCGGTGTTGACCAGCAGTGGTCAGTGGCAGTGAGTCCTGCCTTGGTAGTTGGTACAGTGGGAGTGGTTTCAGGTGAGTGTGAGTGGATGATGTTCGTTAGCCAGATGAGGGGGTGTTGTCAGGCCAGTTGAAAAATTCAGATGCCTTGAATAACCTAGAAGGGTTGGTTGGTCATTTGCCAGAGGCCCTGCAACACTTTGCGGTTTATGTCGAGTCTGGTGTGGCACCTGTTGTGGTCTACACAGACCACAATCCACTGACCCGAGGCTGATTAGGTGGTCGCTGTTGCTTCAGTCATGTAATCTGGACATCCGACACATTAAAGGCCGTGATAATGTGGTTGCAGATGCACTGTCTCAGGCTCCAATGAGGGAGTAGGAACCTGTTCGCCTTCTGTTCTCCCTTCCACCCTATGTTCATTGAAATATGCCCTAATAGGTTGGGATGTTGCTGGTTTGGGGAATGGATATTGGGACTGGCAGATTGTAAGTAGACTATAATAATTGTAGTATTTCGTTGGTTCTGTAGTTCTCAGTTTGGTTGGTATTGTTGTTGTGAATTAGATCCTGTGAGGACCCCTGTCTCTCCCTCTTCTGACATCAGCAGGGTCGTCAGCAGCATTGGCACCATCTGGGCACTGAGAGTCTGGGTGCTTGTAACACTCCTGGTGCTCAGTAGTGGGGTGCTCTCCTCCCAGAGACATATTAGCTGTGTCCCAATTCAGGGTCTGCAGCCTTCGGAGGACCCAGCCTACGCCTCCTCCAAAGGCTGGGTCAACCGTCAGTAAATGGGACGGTCTAACCTACGGAGCATTTCCTAATTGCGTCGCAACGTCATCACTTCTGCCGGCTAAGCCCGGGAAAAACACAGACGACAATGATGGAGCCAGAGTTAGCGTGAATGGTTGTCTGTCGTCTACATGTCGGCCCTGCGATAGACTGGCGTCCTGTCCAGGGTGTACAAACAACCATTCACACTCACATTCACACCTACGGGCAATTTAGAGTCATCAATTAACCTATCCCCATCCTGCATGTCTTTGGACTGTGGGAGGAAGCCGGAGAACCCGGAGAGAACCCACGCTTACACGGGGAGAACATGCAAACTCCACACAGAAGGAACCCGGGCCGACCCGGGAATCGAACCCAGGACCCTCTTGCTGTGAGGTGAGAGTGCTACCCACTACACCACCGTGCAGCCCCTATATATCTATCTATATATATCTATATATCTATATATAGATTTTTTTATTTTTTTTATTTTATTATTATTTTTTTCCGAGGAAGAGGAGAGGCGGCTGCGGCATCACCGGCGGCTTGTTTATCTCCGGCTGGGAGAGAGCCGTGGGGAGGTAACGTTAAAGCTGTTATTTTAACTCATATTAATGTTCATGCTCGCTAGCACCACCTAGCGTGGCGCTAGCCACACACACCGCAACTCTTATAACTTATAACTTCGGCGTTTCTTCTCCGATCTGCTCCAAAATATCCATGCTTGATAAGAGTCACGTCATGAACAGAACTGCACTGCAATTTTGACTCAGGGTCAGAGCGCCACCTAATGGCAACATGAAATGTGACTAATTTTATGCCCTTTTTCTGAGCAACCGCCCCCCCTCTAGGTTGGGAGTACATGCACAAAATATTCTTTCCTAGATATACCATGGAGATGTACAAAAAAGCCTCTTGGACCCATTGCCTAAATTCAACAGGAAGTGGGCAAAAACATTTTTTTAACCACCTGCTTATCAGCTCTGTGACTGTAAATAGTGGGGGAGGGGAGAGAGAAACACTAAGGGGACTCCGAGAGATGTCAGGAAGGCATGGAGAAGATGTGACCTCTGTCACTATTTCACACCAGATCAACAGTCAGGATATTTTCCACACCTGTTAATGACTTTATACATTGTCTGATCTGCTCCAAACTTCACATGCACCTCAGACAGCCTTCGCCAACATCAAAACTATTATAACTCCAGTGTTTCTTCTCTGATCCACTCCAAACTTTCCATACTTTATAAGAGTTCCTTCCTGAATACATCTGCACTGTTATATTGCCTCACAGTCAGAGCGCCACCTACTGGCAACAGGAAATGTCATTGATTTTGTGACTTTTTCCAAGTAAAAGACACACCTGGTTATTTTTTGACTAATTCCTCTCATTTCAGCCTGCAAGGAGGACACAGGGGGAGGAGGAGAGGTCACACTAAGGGAAGGAGGAGAGATGGCAGGAAGGCATGGCCATGTGTGTGAGCTCTGTGACTGAAATGTAGTTTCACTCCGGATTTTATTTTTATTTATTTTATTAACCTTTATTTATACAGGTAAAATCTCATTGAGACCCAGGGTCTCATTTACAAGAGAGACCTGTTCCAGGTAGGCAGCAGCAAAACACAAAGTTTCAGACAACTGAACATACAGGAGACACAACACAGAATACAAACATTAAAATAAAGTGCAAACTACAAAGTGCAAAGAAGAATACGACTGGTTAAATACATGTGCAGACCCCCACAGACTGTCTCATCAGCTTTCCTACCAGCAATTTGAATTCCCTTAAAGGAATAAAGCTGGACAGCTTCAGCCTCTGCTGGAGCATGTTCCAGGTTGCAGGTGCAGCATAAGAGAACGCCTTCTTGCCAAGTTCAGTACGGACTGACGGGATGGCAAACGAGATGAATTTCAGGGACAGGAGGCTGGATCACAGCAGATCAACAGTCATGAAATGACTTACCTTTTTTTAAAATTCCTCTCATTTCAGCCTGTAGAGAGGACACAGGGGGAGGAGGAGAGATGTCAGGAAGGCATGGACATGTGTGTGAACTATGTTACTGTTACTGAAATGTAGTTTCACTTCTGGCTGCAGCCACTCTATGACTGCACGTGACAGATAGATGGCTTTGAATGTCAATCGTTGTGTCTAAACTTGCGCCACGAGGACACGGCCACAGCACAGGTAGGCGGCTGCGACGCTGCCATGTGAACGCAGGCACTCCACGACCGCAAGTGAGAGGTGGATGCCTTTGAATGTCAATCGCTTGTGTCTCAACTTGCGCCACAAGAGGCGGCTACAGCACGGGCAGCGTCCACGACACTGCGCTGTGACCACAGGCCCTCCACGACCGCATATGAGCATATGTCATCTAACCATAAGACTTAATACAGGGTTTGTCCAGGTGCTTAAAATCTAAAATCTTTGAAAATGCTGTAATTTTAATGCTGTTTTTCAAGACCTGAAAAGTGCTTGAATTTTTGTTCAAATCCTTGGCTTATAAAGTAGTAAAATGTGTACAAATCCTGTAAATAACCCTGACTTAATTCAATATTTTATTCTTGCCTCTCTTTTAAACATTTAAGTGACATGGCATCCGTCGATTGCATCAGCCCTGCACACCCCGATGATGGACGATGTGGTGGACAGTGGAGACACGCATCCCACACCCCCCACCTTCCAGATGATGTCCCACTCAGAGCCAGAAGAGTCCAGGGTCCTTATTGTGGCATCCCGTCCAGTCCAGCAGCACCACCAGGGACTCCTGCTCAGTCAATACTGTATATATGTTCTCTGTAAATAGTTATTTCTGATGATCTTTTGTAAATAGTTCTACATGTTAACTATTGCTCCCTCCAGGTCGGGGGGGGAGTTCCTGCCTCAAGTGGAGGAGTTTAAGTATCTTGGGGTCTTGTTCACGAGTGAGGGAAGGATGGAACATGAGATTGACAGGCGGATCGGTGCAGCGGCTGCAGTAATGCGGTCGTTGTATCGGTCCGTCGGTCAATCTTCATTCCTACCCTCACCTATGGTCATGAACTTTGGGTCATGACCGAAAGAATAAGGTCCCGGATACAATCGGCCGAAATGAGCTTCCTCCGCAGGGCGACGGGGTGCTCCCTTAGAGATAGGGTGAGGAGCTCCGTCACACGGGAGGAGCTCGGAGTAGAGGCGCTGCTCCTCCACATCGAGAGGAGCCAGTTGAGGTGGCTCGGGCATCTGTTGGGGGAAGTGTCCGGGGAGAGGCAAGTCTGGGCGTCCCTGCTCAGGCAGCTGGCCCCCGACCCGGTCCCGGATAAGCGGAGGAGAATGGATGGATGTCAGGGTTTTTCGGACTAGGAAGCAGGCGTGGACTTGAAAAAGGGAGGTGAGGACCCAAATGCAGAAAAACAGAGGTTTTATTTAAATAATAAACTAAATACAAAATAAAACCTAAGACAAAAAACAAAGTATCAAATGAAGGAGACCACAGGGGCAAAAACACCAGACAAAGAAACACTTACAAAACGGAACCAAACACGAAGGGACACGGGAGGCAGGACGAGGTACAAAAACAAACTCCAGGGACATGACGTGGTGCAGGGTAGCGACAAACGACATTCAACATCGACAATGATCCGACAAGAGACAGGGGAAAACACACAGACTATATACACAGGGAGGCAGGGAGCTGACGAGGTACAGGTGAAACACATCAGGGCAGGCATGGTAATCAACACGAGAGGGAGGGGGAGTCAAGACAGCGGAAACAACAAGGACCAGGAAGTACGAGACAGGGAACCACACTGAGGACAAAATAAAACAGGAAATCAAAACCAAGGAAACAGAACATGACAAAACACAGACATGACAGTGGATGGATGGATGGATGTTAAGAACACCCACTTGTCAATAATTATTGTAACTTTGTAAATATTTGTTAATTACACAAAAAATTAATTATTTTCTTGTCACTGAAAAGCTTAAAAAGTTGACTTTAGTTGTAAATAAGAAATGGAACAGAACAAGGTTATAAGATTTTAATTTAACTATATACAATATTTGGAACAGAAAATGGAACATTATATATATATTTTCAATATTTTCAATTAACAATTTAAATTACAAATCGGGCCCTGTGATGGACTGGCGATCTGTCCAGGGTGTACCCTGCCTTCGCCCAATGACAGCTGGGATCGGCTCCAGCCCCCCTGCAACCCTGAATACAGGATAAGCGGTAGACAATGGATGGATGGAAATTACAAATCAACACAGAACTTAATCGAACAGAAAAAAAACATCAACACCCCCCCCCCCAAAAAAAAAATTCAATGCCTCTCAACCATTCTCTCCAATAAACTAAAAAGTCTCTCCATCCTCTCTCTTTCTCTCCTTTCCTCGCTCTCCCTCTGTAGCTTCATGTCCTCCCTGATCAAATCCAGCATTCATCTGTTTTCCTTTTTCTTCCTGCTGTCGGTGGCCCTGTGTTCTTCGCCCCTGTGAACAGGTGGTCGTTCTCATCCCGGAGTTTGATAAAATCCTCTGTCTGCTCCTTGCTCCCTACAACAAAACGACATGTAAAGCACATTTCCTGTTATGTCAACATGCAAAATGATTGTACGATATAATAACGATATGAACAGTTATAATGATCCTTAGGTAAGCTCTGTATTCAATCCAAACGTTAACAGTTTTACAGCCTAGAAATACAGCGGGGCTCACAACCCATCGTTAAAGTTATATGTTCAGCTGCATTCAGCTTTGGGCGCAGGAGAGAAGCGAACTGTAGCCTACACAACTTACAACGAGAACAAATTAACTTAACACTTCCATGGTTACATAAGTTACCATCGGAGCTTGTAACATTTGAAAGTGAAGGGTTTTAGGCTTACGTTAAGTTTAAAGGCTAACGTTAACTGAGCTTCTCGTATCAACAGCCTTAAGCTACATCACGTAGCTGGCCCTACTACGTGGTGGCTACACATATAAGCATTATTAACTTCACGCATTTTAACAGTCAAATATGTTTTAAGGCCCCTTGAACGTCCGGCGTTGAGAAAAAACCCGTTACTTACATTTAAATATGGTACTCGGCACTGGTGCTGGTGCCGGTGCTGCTGCCGTTGTTGGCCGCCATTGTTGGTTGAACAGTGGCGCGCAAATCATCTTGGGATATGGGAGGCCGCGAAGGATAGTAGCGGTGCATCCTCCGAAGACAGGGAAAAGGAGGACACATTTGTCGGCTCTGTCAGACCCTGAATTGGGACACAGCTCTAGTTTTGATTTTGTTTGGCATTTGGGTTTCTTTACCCCTTCTTACAACATTACACACACACTTCTCCACTCATGCATTCATCTACACAACTGATTCCACTGACTACACACGCCATGATAAGTTTAGGTTACTTTTTTTTTTCAGGTTGCTTTTCATCAATAAATACTTAAGTTAATTATCTCCTATGTGCATCTCCTTCCTCTTCCATGGCCGTGCGGCCCGATTTGTGACAATGTCACAATGTGACAATAGGTGTGAGCAACTGACAGTGGACGTTGCGTTTACGTCACTGTAGTCACATTGTGGTGGCAGAAAAACAGTTGAAAAGGACAATATCTTTCAGAAATAAAAATGTATTGTTGTGCCATAGGATGTGAGAATGGGAACGCAAAATATAAAAAATATTTATTTTTTATAATAATACTGTCGAAGACAGCCATGACAATATGTTCTCCACTGTTTATTACTAACAATGGCAAAATCAATGATGTAGATAATAACCATCAAATTAGTAACATTCTCAGTAGATATTTTATAATTGTAAACAGATCTACCTCAGCAACATGTTAACAGAAGTAAATTTAAACAGTTTCACGAGCAAATTTCTAACACCACTGATCAACCTGCAACATGAGCGTGTTAGCAGAAGTAGCATACAGACAGTTCAGCTAGTTAACATTACATAATTGATCAACCTTAGCAATATTAGCGTGTTGGCAGAAGTTGAGCTAGCTAGTGTTCTAGCAGCATTCATATTATATTATAGTCTCTGTGATGTGACATTTACTTTCCACTATGAAGGAGCACAAACTCAGCTCAGCCTCAGGACTCATAATATCATTGGTGTTCAATGTAATGACTGAGGGCGTCATCAGTAACACTAAAATCATTTGATGGATCTCAGTAACGTAGAACATTTAAAAATGACTTGTTCCTGTACATCACTATAGCCAAAATCCACCTGGAAAGTATAGAAATAAATTGCTGAGTTTCAGAAACTGAAGCCATAAGTATGAATATGTAAAATTCATCAATAATTTGTTGCTCTGGACAGTTAATTCATTTTATACATTGATGTGGTGGTAGACACACACACACACACACAGACCTGAGGTTCATATCCTCAAACACCATAACCAGCACATGGTCCTGGCATGGACACATTCATGTCCCTCGAGAAATCTTCTTGTCCAAAACAACTCAACCATCGTGCAGACAAATTGGACGCTGTGTGTTTGTGTGTGTGTTTTTGTGTTGAGATTATTGTATAGTTAATGTATCTGTGTGGTGTTGTGTGGCTGAGGGTAAGTGTGTTCATGTGTGTGTGTATGTGTGTGAATAATAATGTGTTTTTCTCCTGAGGGGCTACACCAACCCTGAAGAAATAAAATATTAATGATCAATCACTGCTTTGGGACCATACACACACACACACTCTCTCTGAGACAGACAAACAGAGACTTGGTACTGTTACATTATATCTGCTAGGAATCCCCTGACGATATTTCCTCCTAACCGGTCTTACAGTAAGCAGATGCTGGGAGTCAGAATGTTGAAGAGGCAGGAGGTGAGTGGAAGGTTGTCGGTAAAAACCCAATGTTGCGTTGAGCAAGGCAGTGAGAGTGATTCCAATTTCTACGTAAGTAGCTGTTTTCAAGGCCGTATTTCGGTTAGCAGGATTGTTTTGGTTCACAGTAAAATTGGGCAGATACTGTGCATTCGTATAAATCCTGTGCAATCAGTTGTCTCATTCCTACACAGCTAAACTACACTCAATTACGATTAAAAATTACAAATCCTTTCCAGGGAAACATTATTAGAGAGCAAACAGTCATAGTTTAACAAACAAAACAAAAAATGCTAAAAAAAACAATATAGGGCGTGTGATGATCTTGTGTTTTGTCTTGTTGATTTCCTCTTTTGTTTTGTAATTTCTGTCTGTTGTGTCCTGTTTCAGCTTTACTCCCTGTTATTTTAGTTCAACCTCCTTTTTTTTTGGTGTATCACCTGCAAAGTCCTGCCTAAAGCCCCGGCAATTTAAGGGCTCCTACCGAGCCCTGAAATTCAGGAAATCTAAAATCTCCATGCCACATGCACTTGTTTTAAAGCACTTTCCTTCCAGATCTAACTTCCTGTTAATTCTGTCACCTTGGTAAATTAATAGAATATAAAATGTTGCTCGGCCCTCAATCCTAAAGCTGTGTCTGTAATATTGGCAATATTTAGCTTTAGCCAGTTCCGGCCGTTTTAGCGGCGAAAGAGGTTCCTGTTACTACGTTATATGGGCCAAACTTCCTGTAGCTAGCCTTTGACCTACACAAAGAGAGACAGAATTTAATTTATATCTCTGGCCTCACCAGACAGATAAGAGCTTCACTGGCGCCCCATTCCTCAAACCTTCACTTCATGAAGCATCTGGTTCTAGTTAAATCCTATGTGTTGGTGACCAGATACCTGAGTGACCTGTTCCCCGGTTTCTCAGTACTCCTGTGCCTGTGATATTCTTCTGTTGCCTATTTCGACTTCATTTGCACATGTATTTATTATTATACATTTGTTCCAGTTACCTCTTTGCCTGTGTGGCCGGGTGAGCCATCTACCTCCTGGCTGCTGCATGGTGCTGGGCCATCTCCTACAGGTTAATTGTGGGACGGCGCTGCGGGTGATTTAAAACTAGGTGCGTTGGGCATCGCTCTCCCTCTCTGCTTCTGCTGTGCAGCGTGGTGTTCGGTGTGCATGTCCGTGTCTTCCCGTCATGTCATCGAGGTAGGCATCCTTTACTATCTGTTGTATTTTTCGGCTCTGTGGCTTCATCCTCCCGCTCCGTTACAGAGCTGGGAGTGACGATGAGCCGGAGGGAGCGAGCGGTTCAGGTGGGTGCGTGTCGGTGCAGTAGAGCTCAGAGGTATGCTGCTCGTATTTGTCTTCTGCCAAGGTTTCCATCTAATGCGCTAGTTGGAACACACGTCCTGGTGGGTTCCGGTCATTGGCCACCTTGTGGTTTTGCTGCTGTCCTGGTTTGGCTCCGAGTGTTCACACTCGGCCCCCGAGGGTTCCGGAGAAGATCCACACTGGTGCAGGTCACTGCATGTGGCCACGGCAGTCTCATAAAGGCATCACGCCAGTATCAGTGCCCATACTGCACACTCCCCTGTCTTTATTTTTACATTTCTATTTTAACGCATTATTTTCCTTATTAATTTGAATATTTAAGATTGTTTTGGTTGATTTATTTCCGGTCATGGTTGATTAGAAGTCGCTTATAATAGTTTGGGATTATTTTCCTGTTCGATTTAAAGTTGATTTTGGGGTAAAATATTATTTTCTTCCTTTGCTTAATGTTTGATTCGTTTTTATCCTAAGTTGGTTTATAATGTTTGTTTACTTCATTGGCGACTGAATTTCTTTCTTTCTTTTGTGATATATGGATTATTTCTATTTTGCTTTTGTTGTTAATTATTTATTTATATATATTTATATTTGGTTTCCTTTTGCTTTTTAAAACCGTAGATATCCCCAGATGTCCCCACACTGTGCCTTGTTAATTTTGTGATTTTTGTTTGTTTTATAACAGGTGCTGAGGCCCAAGTGAACACCAGCGAGCTCAACGACTTTACTGAGCAACGTGGTCGCTCAGTAAAGTCCCGACTCTTCTCTGTTCTGGCGCCTTAGTGGTGGAACAAACTCCCGACCAATCACAATGTTGTTTTTGACAACCATTTGAGAGTTAGTCTTAGTCTTAGTCTTTTGGACTAAAATGCTTATTAGTTTGAGTCAAATTTTAGTCACTTCTATATGTGATAGTTTTAGTCCAGTTTTAGTCCATAAAAAGTCAAAAAGGTTTAAGTCTAGTTTTAGTCAAAAAAAAAAAAAAAAAAAAGAAGTATAGTCTGTTAATATGAGGGGCCGCATAAGACATTATTCATTCTGATACACTCACATACATACATTCTCCCTTCAAAGACATATATTTTCACTCTCACATACATACATTCTCCCTTCAAAGACATATATTTTCACTCTCACATAAATACATCCTACTTTCACATACATACATTTTTTACTCTCACAATTATATATTTTTAACCCACACATTCATACGTTTTACTTACTCATATTTCTATATTTTTAACTTACACAGAAATATATATTTTGCTCTCATATTTCTATGTTTTACATATATATTCATACATTTTTGAATATCATGCATATGCAGTCATATTAGTAATAGTAATATTTTAAATAATATATGTATACAAGAAGAAAATGTATGCATGTGTGAATAAAATATATGTCTGTGAGAGAAAAATATATGTGTATGAGAGAAAGTATGGAAACGGAAGGAGTATAGTAGAAACGGATGGCAGATAATTTATCGCACTGTAATTGGCTGACAGTGGAGCATTTACATTTACATTTAGGTCATTTAGCAGACGCTTTTGTCCGAAGCGACTTACAATAATTACATTTGTCAAAAGAAGGAAAAAAAGAAACCACAACGTATCATTGCCGATAAAGTAAGAGCTAAAAATAGAACAAGTGTTAGGTCCTCATCTGAATAAAGTAGTACTTCAAGAGCAACAGTGCTATGATCAGAGTGCTATAGGTAAGGTTTTTTTTTTTGGAGGGGGGGTGTTAGTGGGTCATGCTATGTAGAGTCGAGGTGAAGTCTGAACAGGTTGAGCCTTTTTCAGAAGATGGCAAGTGACTCTGTGTGTCTGGACTTTGCTGAGCGACATTTGTTTGATTTCAGCGATGGTGGTACCAGACGGCCAGCTGAAGTAGAGGAGCTAAGTGCTCGCTCCGGGGCATGAGGTTTGACCAGTGTTTGAAGGTAGATGGGTGCTGTTCCATTGATGGCCCTGAAGGCCAGTGTCATCATCTTGAATTGGATGTGTGCTGCAACAGGGAGCCAGTGGAGGTCACGGAGGAGGGGGGTCACATGGGAGTATTTGGGTAGATTGAAGATAAGGCGTGCTGCAGCGTTCTGGATACGCTGCAATGGTTTAATCGCATAGGCCGGGAGTCCGGCCAGGAGAGAGTTGCAGTAGTCAAGGCGGGAGATGACCAGTGCTTGGACCAAGAGTTGCGTTGCATCCTTTGTGAGGAAGGTCCGAATCCTGCGGATATTGAAGAGGGCAAATCTGCAGGATCGGATGTTGGGGGTGCAGGATATTTGGTCATCGAGGATTACACCCAGGTTCCTCGCAGTTGAGGAAGGCAATACTGTGATGCCCTTGACAGTGACCGACAGGTCCATGCGAGGGCAGTCTTTCCCTGGGATGAAGAGGAGTTCGGTTTTGTTCAGGTTGAGCTTGAGGTGATGTGCAGTTGTCCAGACAGAGATGTCAGCCAGACAGTCCGAGATGCGAGTTGCAATGTGAGTGTCAGAGGACGGGGGAAAAGAGAGGAACAGCTGGGTGTCATCTGCGTAGCAATGGTAGGAAATCCATGCGATGTGATAACAGAACCTAGTGACCTGGTGTATAATGAGAACAGAAGCGGTCCTAATACTGAGCCTTGAGGGACACCCGTGTCCAGAGAACAGGGTTTGGACATAGAGCCGTTCCATGTGACCTGAAAGGTGCGATTTGTCAGGTATGATGTAAACCAGGTGAGAGCAGAGTCAGTTATGCCAAGTTCAGCCAGAGTGGAGAGGAGGATTTGGTGGTTGACTGTGAAGCAAGTCATATTCAGGTCGCATCAGCATGGACGGAGATGAAACAGGCTTTGCAGCAAGCCATTGGAGTTTTTAGAAATATTTTAACATCCCCTGATACTATTTCTTCAATTGAGCGGCAGAGGACATGCTCATCTGCACCTAACGCTGTTCACAGCATGGCAGAAGGTGAAATGAGACAACTTTTCAGACCAGGCGGCAGCTTGCAAGTTTTGTCCCAGCTGGCTAGCTTAGCTCGAACCTTTAATGTCAGTGCTGCAAACGCCACATTGAGCATAAGACTCCGACAATTGAGTCAGATCTCATACCCCCACTGTACTGGCGTATCATAAGGCTCCACACTTTCCCTTTCTCACGCTAAATTTATGTATTGGCTTCCTCCGATGTAAATATGAATATTGCGTTACTGTGATTATGAAGCGAAGGAACGCGGACCGCGGTAAAGTTTTAGGTTGGATTTGCGACAGACATTAATCAGCGAGTCTTCTTACTAGTTTAACCCGCAAAAGCAGCAGGAGGACGGTTAGCTTACCCACCAGCCCTCACACGTAACTGACATAGTGACCGTCAATAAAATATTGTCAAGTTTACACAAAACCAATTTCTTTTTTTTTTACTCCAAAACCTTCAATCTGAATTGGTCAAATTATCTAAAATTATAATAAAAACAAAATGAAGCGCACACATTTCAATAGATAATGTGTAATTCTTTTTTTTAACAAATATTTTAATAAACATATTTTAAGACATATTTACATTTTTCTTGACACACTATATGTACACCTGTGTGTGAATCTGATGGTTTAATGTAGCCTTCACCATTTTTAGTGAAATTCGAAGGGCATACATTGTTGAATGACCGCAAACTTTAAAACTGTGGTAGTTTAGTGAGTTCTAAAAATCCAATAATCTATTATTTGCCGTGTTTTATGGGTTGATGAGCACAGTAAGCAAAAAATTATGAATAAATATAAATAATGATGTCTGCTTTGTTTTGTAGGGCCAAAATACACCATCATAATACTTTCAACAAAGATGTCATCCTCTTCCAGAGCCATCAAGAAGTGTCGTCGTCAAGCATTGCACAAAACAGCAGTTACATGAACGCGGACATATATTGAATGGGTTTGAATTCCAGAAATCTTGGGACCAGAAGACTGTTACTGAACAAATAAGGGAAGTTTTTGGAGAAACACTGTCTGCTAATGTGAGGTAAGCACCTTTAGTTTATTGTCTTATATCACATCTAATCATCACTTCCAGTGTGTGTACATTTTTTATAAATAAAATATTTTTTAACTCACTTGTTTTTCAGCCTTGAGTTTCTGATGGCATGTGGCAACAGATTGATTTCTCCCAAACTGCGTACTGGACAGGAACTGCATGCAAGTCTCATACACAAAATACAAATACAAATCGAAAGCCCTATACCTCAGACCATCAAAGCCAATTTTGGTATGATATACCACATTTGAATTGAGTACTGTAAGAATAATGACCTCTGTAATCTGTCCTTCTTAAACTTTAAATTCAGTTTATAGGGGTGTCAACGTTTACATTTGTTTCTACACGTGTACACGGTCACACGTTTAAATGTATGATCTCATTCTATCGCAGTTGCGCCATATAACCACTAGAGGTTTCTGTTTCCATTCAACCGCCTCCTAATCCCATTAAATCAAAGCCATTGTAAGTGGTTGCGCATGGATGTGCTGTTACTATAAGCCAACTTTGCCTGGCATCATTTACACTCAACTGTATTTTCAGTGCTGCGCTTGCTTTTCGCCGCCATTGCATCCCCGAGTCAACTTGAAGTCACGCGATGCAGGTTTTTGCCCCATTGTGCCCCATCATGTATGCCAGGGCTATTCGATTCGTTTTGAATGAAGGCCGGTTGATTGCCCGATTGCCTGTTGTACATAATACTTCACACGCATGGCTTGATGTTGTTTTGAAGGAGCGCCGTATATTTCTAGTCAACATTTGACCTGCATCAGCGCATGTGAATACGAGCGGATCTGTGCGAGCAGGCAGCGCGAGCGCAGCGAGTTTTGGACGGAGAGACACAGCCGCGTTTTTATTATAAATTTCCGGTCCGGTTCCGCTCACACCATGAGTCTGAAGAGTGCAGCAGCTTATCAAAATACAGTCATGGCTTATCAAAATCAACTTTTCAAAGTAGAAAGCGACATCATGGTGATTCAACGAGGCGGACAGTCATCAGAACAACATCAAGCACGTACAAAAAGAATGTAGCGGGGGCGCGCGGTGAGGATTGTTGTGGCTGCGCGCCATATCGGCCACTATATGGCCAGCATTTTTTTTATGTTTTTTTCCGCTAAACGGGCCAATAAATATTCCTTCACGGATCGGATCTGACCCGGGGGCCTCCAATTGAATAGCCCTGATTATGCGGATAACTGCACTTGTGGGAACATTTAATTGTATAGTTAGTGTTAATGTTAATGTTATTATCTGAAGTTTTCAGGCAACCTCACCCCTAAAAATACTATAGCCTAGGTATATATATTGGTGAGAAATAAACGAGGAGGAGGGAAAATGGTTATTGATTTTTCTAAACGGTTATGATTTATTATCCGTGTACCCGTTTACACGTGTAGACGTTGACACCCCTAGTAGCTATGGAAATTTTGTGGAACTATATACTGTATATTTTTTACTCGGATTAGTGCAGATATGGAAAAATATAATTTAAAGGTTTAAAATGTTCAATCCAAGCACACAGAAATTGACCAAATTGGCAACTGCTTTGTTGGACTAACAGGAGGGGATACTGGTACTCTATTAGAAATGTCACTCTAAAAGTTGGATGGTAAAAGTAATTTTTCGAAATATAAAGGCAAATTTCAATGTTTTCAGGTACTAGATAATGATGTTTCTAAGGATGATGGCAGCGATGACAACAATTTGGAGGAAATCACTGGTTCAACTCAGCAACTGCGTTCCTCATCTCTAACACAAGCAAGACACCCGTATACATCTTCAGACAGTTTGACCAGTCCAACAACTGCCTCCCTACCAAACAGTCCTTCTGCAGTTCAAACTTTAGCCTCGTCACTTGGATGTGAAGTGTTATCCATGCAAACTCCTGCCTCGACCTACTACCACGATATCTCACCCAACAACACCATTTCAGCAAGTGGTTCTTCTAATCAACAGCCAGTATGTCCTTCCACCAGTCAGCCTTCTACACTACCATTTGGAGGAACAACTTCAGTTGATCCAGCTCTGATCCCGACTTACCCAAACATCACAAGCTCACCCTACCAGAGTAGCACTCCAGCAAGTCATTCCTCTGAGTTACCCTCAACTTCAACACAGCATCAAACAGCAAACTATGATAACTACCTTTCAATAATGTTTGTACTTTCTGACCTTTCCTCTGATGAGGAGGAACTGAACCAGGCTATACTAGCAAGCCTGCATACTGAAAGGTTAGTACACATGTAAATGTGTACTAACCTGAAGTTTAAATTTGTCAATGATCATGAACAATACACATGATACACTCTTAAAAATACTATGTGTACTGTCACTTATTTAATTGATCTTGTTTTTGAAGGACCACAGGATGTTCGCTGCCAGCAAGAGATATCTTGCAAGATCTTGCAAGAAAAATAGGAAGATTAATTCCGACAGCGTTAAATGTTTTTTTTCATGTCTATTTGTAGGTCATAGTGTGTAAAGCAATTGAAGAACTGCTAGCAACAACAGAGCCACTTGAGGAGTATTAGGCCAATAGTGGATGCCTGGGTACATTTTAATCCTGTCTTTTTGCCTGATTTAGCTTTTTTTTAATCATGGATAAACATGCTAAAATAGGCAATGTTCAACATTCATACATCTACACAGTGGGGATGTCATGCTGAGGTTTCCCTAATAGTTGCAGTCTGCTAAAAGGTATTTGTGTTTTTCAGAACAGACTTGGTGGAAATGGAATATGATGGAATATAATCTTAAGAATAAAAGTTTTTTTTCCTTACCTTAGAATGAACCTTTTAGATTGATACATAGGCAGGGGGGCATGCAACCATGTTGCACCACCATGTTTCTAAAGTATCACAGAACAGACAAACTTAAAGTCCCTGCCGGCAACATTTTTTTGATCATATTCATCGAAGCCGACACTATGCTCCGATAGAACAACATAAATCATCTGGTTTTAGAAAAAAAAAAGCGTGCCTCTACGTGCATTAGGAGCCTGCGTAGAGCCTGTTGTTTGTTTTGCAAAATATCAACACAGCCTGAATCATCCTGTCCAATCAGCACGCAGCAGCCCTGCTGCTTTGTTCGTGCACACACACAGCCCCTCTTCCCTCGGGTTGTACCACTATCACGGGGGAGGCAGAGGGAGTCAACATCGGACCCGCGTTTCAAAGGTGGCTTGATCTAAGGGATTTTAAAGGGCACGAAGTTGAGGGGAAGGAGCTCGGTGGTCGTGGGGGAGGAGCTCAGTGGTGCTTGTGACCTCCATCCGCCGGACTTGCCGACTGAGACTTCAACACATTTTTATATTTAGTGGGTGTCCGCTGGAAATGCATACACCTATTGAAAGACGAAGCAGTTGTATAGAATACATAACTAAATGCATCTTCACCGCATCACTTGATATTGAGGAAAGACTTGAGGCTGTGGTGGATGTTGCCATCTTTAGTAACTAGCTTCTTGTCCTTGAAGGCCACCATTGCTTCTGTAAATTCTCAATTCTCAAAATTCGATTCAGGTAAGAGAGGATTCAGGCAAGGGACAACCCGCCCCGTGGCGGTGGCAAGGCCAGGCGGTCCGACACGTCAGGCGGTCGTAGCACTAACCGAGGTACTTGCCATGCGAGGGCCCATTATCACTGCTCGCAGTTTTAATTTTATTTGTAATTCTATTTTTTCTTTGATTCATTCATTGCCTACATATGAATATGTAAATAAAAACTTTTCAAAAAACGTCAGTTACCAATCAAAACAGTTCTGTTGATTTTTACTCAGATTTAGGGATGGGCTGAGAACACTTGGGGCCCTAGTTTCGTAGACCAGGCGCAGTCAGCTCTCAGCGCACCTGCGCCACGCCGACGGGGTGTGTCTGCCTGGACTTTGCAAGTTTTGTGCACCGCGCAGGCTCGCGCAGGCACGCCTCCCGTCTCGCCCACCGGCGCAAGTGGGAAAGAGGGAGGAGAAGAAGGCGTGAGTGGGAGACAAGGCGTGGACTGGTATTAATACAGCCGATTCAGATCTTCACCAATCAAATGAGCTCCTCTCCTCACCTTTAATGCGTTAGGGGAGGTTCAGTGCAAGTTCCGTCAGTTGACAACCCGATAACAGAAGCAGCGGCGCCGCTCCCACCACGCGCATCACGCACTGTGCGCGCATATCATAATAATAACAATGCCGATATTATAAAAAACAGGAGAGAGAGAGGGAGATGTTTTGGTCCGAGAGGCTGAGTTTCCGTTACGCGTGCCATCCGCCTTTGATCTGACGTCAGATGTGACGGGACAATCTATATAGATATAAATTCACGTGTTGATTTAATTAGTTGCATTAAATAGTGCTTGTTGTGAATATTTATTACATTTAAATATGCCTGGAACTGTGGAAACCTGCCTGTGAGGTCTCGGTGACGTGTGCGCACTGCACGCCGTCAGCCAAACTTCCACTCCGCCAGCTGTGATTCGCCTTGAATGAATGGACTTTATTTATGCCTTGCGCCGAGAGTAGACCAGGTTGGAGCTGGCGGGCTTTCAGCACAGTCTCGGCGAGGCTTTTTGCCATGAAACTTCCGCTACGCCAAGCTGAATCTGTGACGCCTCCCACTGCTGCGCCGCCACACCCATCTTGGTGCAGGCGACCCACCAAACTGCCAAACTGACCATGCGCAAGGCTGCGCAGGTCGAAACTTGCATTGCGCCGGTTCCGCCACCCTGCGCCGCCCTGCACTGCACCACGAAACTAGGGCCCTTGGTGTGCTTGACAAAATCCAAGCACATCCGGAGAGTTTTCGCCCCCTTCTATGTTGGTCTCCTACAACCCTCACAGTTGACCTGGTTGACAGCCTCTTCACCGCCTTTCTCCAGCTGGCAGCAATAAAAGGCATTCTGAAGAAATCGTTGTTCCTTTCTAGAGAGACTACCTTACAGATGCGGAAGGTTAATTTTAATGTTTCTTGTATGAACTGAAATATCTACTCACGTGAAATTGATATTGCACTGTATCTTACCATTGTCTTATCAGTTTGGAGTAGTGAGGTGTGTAGTGTTTTAAATGTAATATCTGATGTATTGTTGTTGTTTTTCAATCTAGATCAAGAAGGAACACAGAAGCTAGGAACAATTCTTGCCTTTGCCACAGGAGCCAATATTGTTCCACCAATTGGCTTCTCTCCACAACCTTCAATTGGATTTCTTCACCAAGAGCATGATGCAGGAACCGCCTCTAAACTACCCATTGCAAACACATGCATCAATTGTCTGAAGTTACCACTGCACACTTAATACAGAGACTTTCAGGAAAACATGGACTTTGCATTGGGCAATACCCATGGTTTTGGCATTGCTTAATTTGCATGCAGACAGGCCTCCTTCTCAGGATTCTGTTTTAAGGTCTAGTTCGCACACAGATACTGTAAATACATGAAGCAGCACGGAAATAATCCCAAAACAGTTCCTGAGGCATATATTTGGTGTCCAGCATTCCACAATTTTGGTGTTTTTTGTGTCCAAAATACGTTTGTTGCATCTTTTACATTTTCAAGTACATTTCAGATTTTCAGAGAGTTCAATGAATGTAAAACAATCTTTAATGCAGAATTAAATCCTATAGTGGTGTGATCTTAAATTTTGTAATTTGGCTCTGTTTTGCAGCCAGGATGATCTTGCCAATAATCTTAGAACTGATCGTTTTAATTGATCATTCATAGATGCATTTAATTGATAATTAAAGTGCCCAGCTTGTGTTAGAGATGAGTTGCTGATTGTCTGCTTTTATCATCTGTGGTTATGTAAATGAGTGCATTCATTTTTTCGACATTATTTGCATGGACCATTCAAACAAACCCGGGTTGCTCCAAGTATTTTTGAGCTTTAAGAGTTCACCAAATCTTACTGATTGGATAAGTGTTGCCTAATAACATTAAATATTGGTAAGGTGCACTGGGTAAGGGATCGCTTTTGTTGGGGTTGTAGCAGGAGCAGATTTGGTTATCAACAGTTAATTATCAACACCAATATGATTATCGGTATTAATAATTATATTTAATATATTCTCATGATATAATCATGAATAAAAGGGGCACCACCCTGGGATCAGGGAAAAGATAACCTAAAACTGTATTCAGTCTCAATATAAAGGTTTTATACTCAAATGCCAAGGATCGTGATCATTGGCATAGAAGCATAAAAACGATCTAACAATTAAAAAGGCGTGAAATTCAAGCACTAGCCTTCACAACCTGCTGTTATCCAGTGACACATACACAACAAGCACAAGAGACCGCTAGTTATAATATAATAACATTTATTAAAATCAGTAATAATGATCACAATCAATAACACTGCAATTAACAAAGCCTTATTACCTAACTACCTAACACACAAAGCTAAGCTGAACAAAGGGAGAGACACACGTGGAGTGTGTGTGTGTGTGTGTATGTGTGTGTGTGTGTACGTGTGCGTGTGTGTGCGTGTGTGTGCGCGTGCGTGTTGAGAGAGAGGGAGAGATGGGTGGAGCTAGTCCTCGCAGCGTTCAGGGGCGGAGCCACTTGCGAGTAGCGAGGGAGAGAGAGAGAGAGAGAGAAAGCCGTATGTAGCCACCAGATGTAGCTATGTCCCTAGCTCCGCCGGGAACAGCTGGCTTAGGCCACATGTGTGCGGCGTGTGTGTATGTGTGTGTTAGCGGGACACAAACAAAGAGAGGGAGAATGCGCGAGCGATATTCGGATGCCCAGAAGCCGTGCCGCTACCACACGGGCTCGCGTGAATGAACTGGCGTTTATTCCGCGAGACCGGTCTTTTAACTGATAGTGGAGGCTTTCTGAGCTCGCGAATATGGCGGAAACACTGTTACAGAAATCAACCCAGCGGCGTGGGTACACAATCAGCATTCAAATACAGCAGCACATGAACAAACGGACTCGGCGATCCGCGATCAGAACTTAAAACACATTAACAAGAATTACAAGCATGTCCTACACTATCGAATCTCTGCTTCTGCCCAGACAAATAGCCTCTTACTTTTGTCGATGTGAGATGCGTCGATGTGAGGTTTCTGTCCCGTGCGTTGATGGCGTTTCTTTACGCCGGCAGCGGACGGTAGTTTTGGGCGCTCGTTTAGCGCCGGATCCAAGTTAGTTGAAGAAAACCGTTAGTTATTCTTCCTTCTGCAGGGAACGATGAAAATCGCGGGGCTCGGCGATTTGGTCAGCTGATTTCAGACAAAGACGGGTCGAGTTATCCGTTCTGCTGGCAGCTGGGACGAAGAAAGTTTTCTTCTTACCGCGGGGAACGGGAGAGTCGCTGTCGCGGTGGTCTCCTCGGGATCCAAAAATGATAAAACAAAAGAAAAATAAAACGAGTAGAGAAAAGAGGGGTAAAACAGTCTGTTGCTCGTCCAGCGAGTTTGGGGAAGAGACTGCGGCCTAGGACAAAGGAAAACGCTGCAGACGTTATGTTCACTCCTGGCGTAACGCGAGTTACTTTGGAGAGAGCGAGTTTTCTGGTGGCCGCTGGATTTATAGCTCACGGCTGGTTCCGGGTGACCCCCTGGAGTTCCATTCAGTCGTCGGCCAACCGGGCTCCAGGGGTGTGGCGTCAGATCTCGTGACCAGGTGGAGGTGACCCTAAAATGGTGGTTGTAGTTTTTATCTCCTTTGTCTCTTTGTCTGGCCGCATTGTGTAGGCTTTGTAGGCCGCATTGTGTAGTCCTAATAGGGGTGGGAATCTTCTACCATCTCACGATTCGATTCGATTCCGATTTTTGGGGCTACGATTCGATTTAAAATCGATTTTCGATTCAAATCGATTTTCGATTCAAAACTATTTGATTCATAATGATTTCTGCTTCAATCTATAGGTGTGCAAAGGATCCTCATGATCTACTCCAGTCTGCTTTGCGAGAGAATGACAAATGGAGACATTAAACTGTCTGTTTCACATTTATTACGTTTTAAACATGTATCTCTGCTCAGATGGATTTATTACAACTGTTAAGTAACAAAAATAAGAAATGCCTCTTTATAAAAAAAAAGAAACAGTGCAGTTAAAGATGCTGCCTTTTTAAATTCGAAGGAAAGTGCCTTTTCCAAAAACAGTGTGTGGACCTGCACAACTGCTACTCTAAGTAGCTAGTTATAAAATAAGTTGGGACAAAAATAAAGTGCCTCTGTATAATATATATAATAATTTCTTTTTACATGGAACACAACTGTTGTACAAATGAAAAACATAAATATTTCTCAGTAGCTTTAAGAAAAACAAGTTATGAAAATAAAAGTGCTTTTTTTGTGAAAAATAGTAGCCATAAGTTAGCTGCCTCTGCATTTTTGTCAAAACCCGGTTCCCATTGGACTCGTTGGGAAACTGTTGGCGTGGGAGCTGTGGGCCTTTGCTGCCCGAGAAAGCCTTATCGTGGGAGGACGAGTGGAGGAGCTGCCGTTGCCAGGGTCTGGGTCTGAGGAGGAGCAGCCGCAGCGAGTCGGGCGGGTTCGATAAAAGCCGGAGGAGCCACCGCAGCGGTACGGGCGGAGTTCGGCTTCGGCTGGAGGAACGGCTGCAGCGATTCGGGCGGCGGACTTCGGCTACGGCTGTGGAGGCGTAGGCAGCGATTCGGCTGGAGACCGCAGCAGCGGCGAGGGAGCGGATCACGCTCGGATCAGCTGATCACCGAACTAACTACAAACTATGAAGCTCATGTCAAGCTCGGTCTTTCCAGGCATTCGGTAAAAAACAAAATGAGTCCAAATCTTTGCCTTCAACGAGGACGGGGCCGGTTGAATCTCTCTTTCCTCCTCCATTAGTGTAGTTTTCTCCTTGTTTTGGTGGTTTCCGCGCATGCATGTGTTCAGAACAGGCTGCGTGGTGATGTCATGACGCCCCGACTCCCGCGTCGTTTCAAAATAAAAGTCGACAGCCAGCGGATTTTTATTATTATATATATTTTTTTAAAAATCGATTTTGGGACATTTTAAATCGATTCTGAATCGGAGTAAATGAGAATCGTGATTCTTATGAGAATCGATTTTTTTGCACACCCCTAAGTCCTAACGGTTAGGTACCAACAGTCCCCCTTTTGGTCTGAAGGTTGAGGTGAAGGACGCAACCTTCGGAGCAACATAAGGGCCGAACCGTCCATGTATTCCTTGAAACACGTGGGAGTCCAAACAGTCTGTATATTCCATGGAAAAGAGGTTAAACAGTTCATTCAGGTTAAAGTCCATAACTTGATGGAGGCATTGTCTGGGCAGAGATTGAGGCAAAGTCTGGGCAGAGATTGAGGCAAAGTCTGGGCAGAGACTTCTAACTATCTAACCTATATTAAACATCACTAAGGCACAATTATACAAACATCAGCGTTATCATTTCATTCGGGAAATTTCAAACAGGACCCATTCCTATTATGAAAAACAGAACGAAGACGGAAGGAAAGCGAGGAAAAGGAAAAGGGGTTAGTGGTTGCTAGGCTTACTCCGGGTGGAGGTTGGAGCCTGTGGAATGTGTGTGGTATCTCTCCAAAACCTAACATTTAGTATGGCTTTAGCCTATGCGTACCCTGTTTCCCTATGATAGATAGATTGAGGATGAATCTTATGCCCAGGTTCTTAGGGTCTACCGAGATCGGGATTGCATTGCCAAGACTATAAACCAAACGCACTTATGAAGGTTGCACCACAGTTGTAATAGCGGATTGGAGGATTTTCGTGACCAGGCATCTAAGGCATGTAAGGTGTTATTGAGCAGGCTGGAGTGTAAGTTGACAGTGGCTACGATTCCCTGAGGGGGTGTTGCCTAAGTTCTGCAGTTGTTGTCACTGTGAGAAGGGTTTGATGTTTAGGTGTTAGTGCATACGGTTACCCTGCTGTGGCCATGGTGAGTCTTCTCCTGGGTGAGAGGGAGACTGCTTCCCCCCTTCGGGTGCGGCAACTGCGATCTCTAAGAGGTGTGACAGGTTTGTAGGGCTTGCTCTGATTCGCATGAACCCACTTGTGTGTGGCTGGGTGCCTTGGTTGTGAGACCCTGATGCGGTAAGCCACTGGTGATAGCTTACCGACGATCTCGAAGGTTCGACTCCTCATGAGGATGTCGTCCACATAGATGAGGTTACCGCGTGCAGCCGCGTCACTCATCGCCTTGTGGAGGGAAATGTTGAACTCGGCGGAGGAGTTCGAATACCCAAAAGGGCAGCGATTCCAGGTATACTGGCGGTTCCCAAAGGAGAAGGCAAGCTTATACTGGTCGGTTGGATCAACTCTCATTGTCAAGAAACCATTAGCGATGTCTACCGTTGAGAAGGAGTGGGCTCCCTTGACCTTAGCTAGCTCCTGATCCAGGTGAATCATGGGCCAGCGGGAGAGAGGAACCTGTCTGTTCAGTGGACGGTAGTCGATGGTGAGACGCCATTTCCCAGTGGGTTTCAAGACCGGCCAGATTGGAGAATTATATGTTGAGTTGCATTCCCGGATGATTTGCTTCTCCAGCAATTTATCCAGGATGTCTCGGATAGACTCGTATGCGGCTAACGGGATCCTGTACTGGCGTACGAAGGTCCGTGGCGCATTCGGATCAGTGGGGATGCGGACCGTGTGAAGTCGGGTCTTCCCACAGTCCTGCGAGTCTCGGGAGAAGATCGGCTGGAAGTCGTGGAACAACTTCCGTAATGCGTCTCCCTGGTCCTCTGTAGTGAGGGCATCTGCTTTGGCAAGCTGTTGGGTTATCTCAGACTCAAAGCCCGAATAGGGTTCCTCAGGTGGTTGGTGTGTCTCACCTGAGGTTGCTTCGGTCGATTGAGTCGTTAATGCGTAGACGACCAGATCACCCCCTTTTCCCAGTGCTGTGCCAGAAATGGCTTCCCCGTGAAGGGTCTCATCACGGGCCATGGTGATCATAGCGGTCGGGAATGTGAAAAGGACATTGTCTAAGTTTTTACTCCTGGCTAGGGAGGGAGGTAACTCCCCTATGACTGGTATGGTCAGTTCAAAGTCATGGAAAGAGTTGTCGACTATCATCCCTATCGGTTTCCGTGCTCCCACCTGGATTGGGGCATGTGTCAAGTTTTGGACCAGGATGTAGGTTGAACGATTGTTCAACTCAAGCAGGGGCGTGCCACAGACTGTAAGGTTAAGTTCCCAGAAATGGGGTAAGGGCTGGAAGAATGCTTGGGAGGCAGGCATCTTCTGTCCCTTAAGGATGATGAGCCGGATGGGGACACCTGCGGTTCTGGCAGGGACCATCATGTCGACTTCGCTGGCAACCTGACATGCCTCTGGGATGGTTTGACCTGATGTCAGGTGTTCAAGTTCAACGGACAGGGGCTCGCTCTTAGCATTAGCCTGGGACCACAGAATCTGATTGACCGTGTCCAGCTTGGTGCCAAGTCTGACCAGAATATCAGCACCTAGAAGGAATGGTGGATGTAGTTTGGGCACTATGCTTATGAAATGGTCAACCTGTTTCTTCCCAAGACGGATCGAGAGGGCGCACACTCCCACCGCCTTAAGGTGAATCTGCGGTGATTCTGCAGAAAGGAGGTGGTGGTTGAGAGGCGCGAAAACTGGGAGAGGTTGATGCTGGCACAGATGGTGGTACAGATCTTGACTGACGGCTGTCTTCTCTGATCAAAGCCCCAGGGTCACTTCTGGGACATGGGTGTTATTGAGATGCACACCGCCAACCAGATGAGGGCTGTACAGTGCTGGGTTTCGGTTCTCCAGCGGACACAGGAAGGATCCGTGGTGTCGGAAAGCACTCCAGTCGCTGGCTTGGAGTTGTGGGCTCGCAAGCGGCGTGGTTCGAGCAGAGCCAGGATTAGGCTCTGGAAAAAGCATCCGCATTGGTAGAGGGTCTCTGGACTCTTGGATGACGGCGACTCGTTCGTCGGAGGCCATCGGGCCACCTGAGGGGTGGAGAAATGTTGGCGGCTCGATCTGAGCCCAGATGCGCCCCTGATGGCAGTCGATAAGCGGTGCAAGCCGGTCCAGGAGATCCTGACCAATGAGAAGTGGTTCGGTGTCAATGGCACAAATGTGGATGGGGTGCACAAGAGTGACTCCCTGAAACGTGAGGTCCACCCACGCACGTTCTGTGATGGGCGACCTGTCCTGCGTGTAGCTGGTGATGCTAACGTGGCAGGGCTCAATTTGAAGTGGTTTAACTAGGGAGAGCATGGTTCGGGTCACCTCCGCAAAGGTGCGTTGGCACATTAGACTGATCTCAGAGCCTGAGTCGAGTAGGGCAAGGATGTTGACGCACCCGCCTACCACCACCGAGGTGTGAATGCGTCTAGCGTGGCCTTTGCGAACAAGATCTCCTAGGAAAGTCAAGAAAGGGGGTTGCGACGGGTCGATGGCCTTGGTTGCCGAGTCTAATTTTGGTTCCCCCATCCATCCTACCAAGCAAACCTTGGCGGTGGAAGTGGGAACGGCCCGGCTTAGTCATGAAGGTGGAGGCTTCGTATCCGGGTTCTTGCCGGGTTTTTGTGGGGAGCTTGGTGCCGGCGGTGACCCTTGGGTCACGCCGAGCCGCAACCCTATCGCTTTTGTGAGCTTGTCGACCAGGTCGTCCATATCCTTTTCTTTCATTCGGGAGTTTGTCATCCAGGAATTATACTTACCCTCTTGTTTGCATTCAAACTGGACCTTATTCCTGGGGTTATTTTCGTTCCTGGGCTTCGTGTGATTCCAGGGGCGTGCGTTCCGCTCACCCCCTTGGTTCTGACGCCAGCGTTGCTGGTTAGGTTCCCGGTGTGCCTGTTGTACTGGTCTGGTACTTACCTTTGGCTGAGGCACTTCATCTCCCTCCAGACCTAAGCCTGTGTGTTCCGCGATTTGGATCCCCAGGACTCTGGCGTCCTCCCCGGGTGACCTTGCGGGTCGCACCCGGGTTTCCCATGACATCTGTGCGAAGTTACGAACCTCTTGCATGGAGAGTCGGTAAGTCCTGCAGTGCATGGTGACATCGTAGCGCACACTTTCGTGTAGGTTATGCAGGAAGAGGGCCTTGAAGGCAGGCTCTTCCTCCACTCCTGGGGAGTTACGGCCCTGAGCATAGGCGGCCCTGAAGCGCCTATAGTACTCCCTGGGTGGTTCCTGCTTCCTGTGTAGAACAGCGAGGGCACCGAGCGTGGCGGAGGCGGGGTCCCTGTAACGGCTGTACTCCTCCTTGAGTGCTTCACAGAGTATCGGTCCCGGTTTCTGGGTGCGAGTGTTTCTATGAAACTGTGGACGTGTCTGGTAGTGGTCTTCCAGATTAGCTTGAGCTTCTCGCATGAGGAGGCATGGGGTAGGTCACGCAGACAGTGGTCTATCTCTTTGAGATAGCCATCAATATCCGACTCTTTGTGAGTCGGATCAAACCGTTCGATGTCTCTGGCGAGGGCCATGGTTTGGGGCTGGATATGGGCCATCTGATTCACTTGATGACCCGTTGTCACCATGGTAATCGTCTCGGACAGAGTGACCCCTCCCCCTTGGAGGTGGAAGTGGGAATCTGGAGTCTCCCGCCGAGCTCCGAGCCACTGGGAAATGGCTCACGCTTCGGCGTGGGGACTCGTCCCGCTGGGAGTAGCTCCACTTGTGAGGTGGGGCTTCTCGTTCCAGTGGGTGGGTGGACGGTGGCGCCTGGTAGCGCCGACGTTCGGGCTCTTCAGACCGTAAAAGTCTCTCCCTGCGCATGGGACGGTGTGCGTCCGTGGGGGGCGCGGTTTCCAGATCCGACAGGTCAGGCATATCCGCGTCTGGGGGTGTACCTACCTGGGCAGCCTGAGTTTCCTCACGCTGGAGTTCTCTCTCCTCCTCCCTGCAGGGCCTGCGGAGGGCTTCCTCCTTCAGTTCGGCCACTTCCTGTCGCAGGGAGGTGGTCGCATGACCCAGTCGATTGATTAACTCCTCATCCTCAGCTTTCTGCAGTTGTGCTCTGCGCTGAGACAGGAGGAAGATTCGACCCACTACGTCAGCGATTGTGCGTTGTGGTTTCCCTGCCGGGTGATTAACATAATCAACAAGCTCCTGCAGTTGATCATTGCATGCCACTACATCGTAGTGTTCAAGGTTTTCCCTGTCCTCAAGGGACAGGTGGAGGAGACCAGCGATCGCATCCTGCAGTTCTGCGTCGACTGATACCTGGGGAGCCTCAGCTCCTTGTTCTTTCGGGCCGTAGTTGCTCATTTTACCTCTAGTAAAAGGCAGAACCCGGTGGCTTCACTTGTTTGGTTTTAACAGCGAAAAAGAATGTATGTTGTTATGCTGATGTGGGTGCACAGGTGAGCGGCGTCGACCTGTGACTTACAATGGAAATGTTAATACACTTCTACAGTCTGTGGACTGGTAGTGAGGTGTCTCTAGCACCTCTGGTAAATGATAACAGTGTTATAACGTGTCTTAGTATCCCTAACTCTGTGTTTGTTAGTATTGTTGTTAAACAATAAATGGCTAATCACAACATGCATATGCAACCCTCAACTGTACTTGCTTGGCAAATAGTAATGGGGAACAAACAAATCGATCCTTGAAAATCGATTTCTAAACAATCATATTAATAATAATAATATTTACTATTATTATTATTACTATACCTCTCAGGTTATTGTGCATAAACCTCTGGATAAAGCTGGTTTAAGAACCCTCACACGGGGCACCAATTATGTTGGGGTTGTAGCAGGAGCAGATTTGGTTATCAACAGTTAATTATCAACACCAATATGATTATCGGTATTAATAATTATATTTAATATATTCTCATGATATAATCATGAATAAACGGGGCACCACCCTGGGATCAGGGAAAAGATAACCTAAAACTGTATTCAGTCTCAATATAAAGGTTTTATACTCAAATGCCAAGGATCGTGATCATTGGCATAGAAGCATAAAAACGATCTAACAATTAAAAAGGCGTGAAATTCAAGCACTAGCCTTCACAACCTGCTGTTATCCAGTGACACATACACAACAAGCACAAGAGACCGCTAGTTATAATATAATAACATTTATTAAAATCAGTAATAATGATCACAATCAATAACACTGCAATTAACAAAGCCTTATTACCTAACTACCTAACACACAAAGCTAAGCTGAACAAAGGGAGAGACACACGTGGAGTGTGTGTGTGTGTGTGTGTATGTGTGTGTGTGTGTACGTGGTGCGTGTGTGTGCGCGTGCGTGTCGAGAGAGAGGGAGAGATGGGTGGAGCTAGTCCTCGCAGCGTTCAGGGGCGGAGCCACTTGCGAGTAGCGAGGGAGAGAGAGAGAGAGAGAGAGAAAGCCGTATGTAGCCACCAGATGTAGCTATGTCCCTAGCTCCGCCGGGAACAGCTGGCTTAGGCCACGTGTGTGCGGCGTGTGTGTATGTGTGTGTTAGCGGGACACAAACAAAGAGAGGGAGAATGCGCGAGCGATATTCGGATGCCCAGAAGCCGTGCCGCTACCACACGGGCTCGCGTGAATGAACTGGCGTTTATTCCGCGAGACCGGTCTTTTAACTGATAGTGGAGGCTTTCTGAGCTCGCGAATATGGCGGAAACACTGTTACAGAAATCAACCCAGCGGCGTGGGTACACAATCAGCATTCAAATACAGCAGCACATGAACAAACGGACTCGGCGATCCGCGATCAGAACTTAAAACACATTAACAAGAATTACAAGCATGTCCTACACTATCGAATCTCTGCTTCTGCCCAGACAAATAGCCTCTTACTTTTGTCGATGTGAGATGCGTCGATGTGAGGTTTCCGTCCCGTGCGTTGATGGCGTTTCTTTACGCCGGCAGCGGACGGTAGTTTTGGGCGCTCGTTTAGCGCCGGATCCAAGTTAGTTGAAGAAAACCGTTAGTTATTCTTCCTTCTGCAGGGAACGATGAAAATTGCGGGGCTCGGCGATTTGGTCAGCTGATTTCAGACAAAGACGGGTCGAGTTATCCGTTCTGCTGGCAGCTGGGACGAAGAAAGTTTTCTTCTTACCGCGGGGAACGGGAGAGTCGCTGTCGCGGTGGTCTCCTCGGGATCCAAAAATGATAAAACAAAAGAAAAATAAAACGAGTAGAGAAAAGAGGGGTAAAACAGTCTGTTGCTCGTCCAGCGAGTTTGGGGAAGAGACTGCGGCCTAGGACAAAGGAAAACACTGCAGACGTTATGTTCACCTCCTGGCGTAACGCGAGTTACTTTGGAGAGAGCGAGTTTTCTGGTGGCCGCTGGATTTATAGCTCACGGCTGGTTCCGGGTGACCCCCTGGAGTTCCATTCAGTCGTCGGCCAACCGGGCTCCAGGGGTGTGGCGTCAGATCTCGTGACCAGGTGGAGGTGACCCTAAAATGGTGGTTGTAGTTTTTATCTCCTTTGTCTCTTTGTCTGGCCGCATTGTGTAGGCTTTGTAGGCCGCATTGTGTAGTCCTAACGGTTAGGTCCCAACACTTTCTTAAACTGATCTACACACTTGCCTTGAGGAATTGTCTAAACCTTTGACTTTTTGGTGTATCACGGAAGTAGAGGTGATCACTTTTTGCATATTTGTACAGAAATAAAGGCAAGATTAGTTGTTAAATATTGTGTATTTTAATAGATGATTTTATCTATTGGACATAGTGATGCTGTGCACTTGTACTTAGATTATCGTTAGTCTTGTTCTTTGACTGATAAAATCCTGATACACTGTTTAAAAAAGTATTTCATCAGTTGATTGATGTATGTGCCATGCAACATTTCTGCCTTTGTCATCTTCTGTCTCTTCTGCTCTGTCGTGTGATGCTTCTCTTGATTTCCATTTCTTCAGATTCAAAATTATACTGTATGTTAATTAGATTTTGAGATCCTGTTCAACAAAGGACATATGTCAAAACAAGTAAGATTTATGTCAATTTATTGAATTCTCCAGAGCCAAACGCATGAAGAAAATATTGTTTTCTGTAACAATTTTTTGAACATATAAATACACATGGCTGTAAAATGTAAAGACTGCAATCATAAACTTAAACTATAACAATATCTTAAGTGTGGTGCTGTAGGCTACTGTCACAGGCAGTGATTGCAGTTTTTGTTTATTTGTCAACTTATGCAGTATAGCTGCTTGGAGGGGGTTTGTTTATTTTCAAGAACTCATTATGGTTATAATATTAGGCATTGCTCTCAAGAAAATGCACAAGGTTGCAAAACAAATATATACCATGATCATCTTCAAATGGATCAAATGTCTGCTGAAGTGCCTCCCTTGTTGTGTCACTGATAGTAATGTTCATTGATGGAACAACAACAATATTGTTTGTCTGTAACTGTAATTGTGGTCCGTCGTCATCAATAGCAAAGTCACTGTCTATGTTACAAACACCATTCATACTAGGGTTATGCATTCCAACATTATTGACTATGCCCCTTTGCCACAGCTGAAGAGGAGTTTGCCCCCCTTATGTAGAGAGACCATGGTTATTCCACTGGTTATGAAATTCAGTTGCAGCCCTTTGAATTCGTGGCAAATAAATATAATGAAGACAAAATAAATGGAGTTCATTAAGTGAATCTAATACATTATTCTGTTCCATTAAGTTGAAAAGATTAGCAAAATGAAATGACTCGATTTCGACTGATCTGCCTGTAATAACACCATGGGCCCTAGTTTCGTGGCGCAGTGCAGGGCGGCGGAGGGTAGCGGAGCCGGCGTAATGCAAGTTTCGACCCGCGCAGCCATGCGCACGGTCAGTTTGGCAGTTTAGTGGATCGCCTGCGCCAAGATGGGTGTGGCGGCGCAGCAGGGGGAGGCGTCACAGATTCAGCTTGGCGTAGCGGAAGTTTCGTGGCAAAAAGCCTCGCCGAGACTGCGCTGAAAACCCACCAGCTCCAACCTAGTCTACTCTTGGCGTAAGGCGCAAGGCGTAAATAAAGTCCATTCATTCAATGCGAATCACAGCTGGCGGAGTGGAAGTTTGGCTGACTGGCAGTGCGCACACGTCACCGAGACCTCACAGGCAGGTTTCCACAGTTCCAGGCACATTTAAATGCAATAAATAATCACAACAAGCACTATTTAATGCAACTAATTGAATCAAGCGCGTGAATTTATATCTATATAGATTGTCCCGTCACATCTGACGTCAGATCAAAGGCGGATGGCACGCGTAATGGAAACTCAGCCTCTCGGACCAAAGCATCTCCCTCTCTCTCTCTCCTGTTTTTTATAATATCGGCATTGTTATTATTATGATACGCACGCACAGCGTGTGATGCGCGTGGTGGGAGCGGTGGCGCTGCTTCTGTCATTTGGTTGTCAAGTGACGGAACTTGCACTGAACTTCCCCTAACGCATTAAAGGTGAGGAGAGGAGCTCATTTGATTGGTTAATCCCAGTCTACGCCTCGTCTCCTCCTCGTCTCCCACTCAAGCCTTCTTCTCCTCCCTCTTTCCCACTTGCGCGGGTGGGAGTGACAGGAGGTGTGCCCGCGCTAGCCTGCGCGGTGCACGAAACTTGCAAAGTCCAGGCGGGCACACCCCGTCGGCGTGGCGCAGGTGCACTGCGCGCTGACTACGCCTAGTCTACTAAACTAGGGCCCTCTGTCTATTTAACCCTCTCCTGTATAGCATTAAACGGGCAACACCAGTGTTTTCCATTTCATGGTCACATCTCACCCTAGACGGTAATCCAAAATTCTGAACACCAGTAATGAATAGTGACAAAACACTAGAGGCTCTGTTGTTGTTGTCTAGACAAGCAAGATATATGATGGTTCGACTGAAACCATCAACACAGCCGTGGAACACCATCCTCCATCTCACAAGTTTGTGGTTTCCGTCAATGTGCCTAAGAAAATGGGGGAAAAATATATTGGAGCAGATTGTGTGGGAAAGAAGTAGTATAACAAGGCCAAGGTTATGCATCAATAATTTGATTACCAAAAATAAAAGAATATTTTTTTGCTTTAGATTCTGAGTCAAATTAGCAGTTATTCCGTTCGATTGTCACACCATGGGTAATATATATATATACCTCAAGAAGAATCTCACTTAAATTGACCTACCAGAATCCCTACTCCAAATTCTAAGTTATGACATTGTAAAGTTTGGCTCTTGGAGATAAATTTAATCATTGTTGTATGTGTATTCTAAGCCCATCAATTGCTTGCTTTTCACAGGGTTGGGTTAAAATTTGTACTAAATATCCAAGCCCAGTTTTTTCTCCAAAACCTTATCACAGACTGAGGTTATAGACCAGTGGTTCCCAAACTTTTTGTGCCCAAGGCACACCAAAGGACAAATAAAAATTTCAAGGCACACCTATTGTGCAGAATAGCCTTATAACACGTGTTATCACTAATATCATCTGTGACAAAACACTAGAGGCTCTGTTGTTGTTGTCTAGACAAGCAAGATATATGATGGTTCGACTGAAACCATCAACACAGCCGTGGAACACCATCCTCCATCTCACAAGTTTGTGGTTTCCGTCAATGTGCCTAAGAAAATGGGGGAAAAATATATTGGAGCAGATTGTGTGGGAAAGAAGTAGTATAACAAGGCCAAGGTTATGCATCAATAATTTGATTACCAAAAATAAAAAAATATTTTTTTGCTTTAGATTCTGAGTCAAATTAGCAGTCATTCCATTCGATTGTCACACCATGGGTAATATATATATATACCTCAAGAAGAATCTCACTTAAATTGACCTACCAGAATCCCTACTCCAAATTCTAAGTTATGACATTGTAAAGTTTGGCTCTTGGAGATAAATTTAATCATTGTTGTATGTGTATTCTAAGCCCATCAATTGCTTGCTTTTCACAGGGTTGGGTTAAAATTTGTACTAAATATCCAAGCCCAGTTTTTTCTCCAAAACCTTATCACAGACTGAGGTTATAGACCAGTGGTTCCCAAACTTTTTGTGCCCAAGGCACACCAAAGGACAAATAAAAATTTCAAGGCACACCTATTGTGCAAAATAGCCTTATAACACGTGTTATCACTAATATCATCTGTTTATCTGTTAAGTTTATAATTATTTACTAATGCCAAATAAGATGTGACAAAGACAACTATTCTACTCATGAAATATTTATTAACAAAATACTTAACAAAAATATTTAAACTTTATCAAATTGGGCTTAATCAAACACACCCATTTCAACCAGACAGGTGAGGCAAAGGAAACAGAAATTCAGCAGAGAACTGTCCATGAGAAAGCTGCATGGTCCTGAATCTGACCCACAAATTATAACTGTAACATTTAGAATCAGGCTTTTTTTGTAAATATTCTGCCTACTAACAAATCAGTGGGACACGTGCCTGTCGGGGCGCACAGATTTTTTTAATCCTTGGTGGCACGGAGGAGAGGGCCACTCGCAAGTCCTGCTCAACAGAGAGCCGTGACCTGGTCTTGTTCTTCATGTAAACAAGAGTGGAGAACGCCAACTCACACAGGTAGGTGGTAGGGAAATGAAGAAGTTGGTCGATAGCGTGGTGGGAGATGGTTGGATATTCTGATGCACAAACCAACCAAAACTGATCGAGTGTGAGCTCACTAAATTTCAGTTTCAGCGTGCGGTCCGCATGGAGCTCTGCACTCTCCTCTCTCTCCTTCATAGTGAGCTTCTCGGTTGAGGACTCGGACTCCTGGTTGAATGGGTCTCGGATCCAGTCATTGTCCTCGATGTCCGCCACACGTGGAAAATAGCGCTTAAACCTCTCTTTTAAGGTCTGAAGGTGTTCGGCATATATAGCGCGCTCACTGGCTGCCTGTGGCGCAGCTGATGCCAGAGGGAACATGTTCATGGAGCCCTGTTCCAAAGCCTCGCGCCACAGGGTCAGTTTGCCCATAAAGCCCCGAATCTTGTCTGTGGATGATAAAATGTTTTCATTCCTGCCCTGAAGCTTGGCGTTTTACTCGTTGAGATGCCCAAATATGTCTGCAAGGTAAGCCAGCCTGGCGCACCAGCTCTCATCCGCGAGCCTGTCCTTATGTGGGACAGCGTGTTCACGTGAAAATTCCAAAAGCTCTTCCCGAAGCTCGTAAAAACGGCATAAGACTTTCCCCCGAGACAACCATCATACCTCTGTGTGGAGGATCAGGCTTTGGTGGTCGGCTCCCATCTCAGCGCACAGCTGGGAGAAAAGGCGAGATTTCAGGGGCCTTGATTTGATGTAATTCACAATCTGCACAGCCTGATTCAGCACCTCAGTCAACTCCGGGGGCATGGTTTTGGCAACTAATGCCTCTCGGTGCAAAATGCAGTGGTTGGTCACTATCTGTGGATTTTGTGCTTTTACCTTTGCAATAAAGCCTCTCATTCTCCCCGTCATGCATGCCGCACCATCCGTGCACAGACTGACGCACATACTCCAGCACAGATTGTTTTCTTTTAAGTAGTTATCAGTTACCTATTTCTTCTCCCGTTGTATGGCTTGCCATTTCTTTACAGAAGAAAAAAGTCTCTTTAATAGAGTCACCGTCAACATACCTGACGTTTGCCAGGAGCTGGGCAGCCCCACTTATGTCGGTCGATTCATCTATTTGAAGAGAAAATCTGCCGCTTGCCTGCAGTTTCTCTGTTAAATGTTGTTCAATGTCTTCTGACATGTCATCTATTCTTCTTTTGATTGTGTTATCAGATGCCGGCACCTTGGATAGCTCATTTGTGGCATCTGGACCCAGCATGACACCTGCAATTATTTTGCAAGCAGGGAGGATGAGTGTCTCCGCTATTGTGTGAGGCTTCTTTTGCTTTGCAATAAGCTCCGCTAGCATGTAACTAGCCTCCATTGCCTTTTCAGACACTTTCACACAATCCAACAAACGGTCTTGCTGCCTCTGGTTCAGATCCCGCGCTCTTTTGAAATAGGTTTCTCTCAGTGTGGAAGGGATGTTTGGTTTCCAAGTGCCTCTTCAGCTTGCTTGGAACCATATTAGCATTAGCTAACTTCTCCCGACAGAGGACGCACTCCGGCTGAGGAATGTTGACATCTTTCATGATACTGTCGGCTGACAGTTTTTTTCCTCTTTTCTTTCGGTGGGTTGTCGGACTCGGCAGTCTCTGCACTGGTGGGTGGTGGTTTGCTCCGCACTAGAAAGCGCTCCATTTTCCCTCTTGTTTATGTTTTAATGTTGTGTTGACCTACTGCCTTTGATGTGTCACAGTCTAAATTAAATTCCCACCTGCGCAACTGCACGAACAGCGAAATGTGGGATCCTCTTTGAGGATTTTTTAAATAGTTTTTAGATAAAGAGTTTGCCTCTGTATTATGGAATGAGTGCATTCAAAGTAGTATATAGTAAATTAAAATAATTATTTTTGTCTAGTTGTATACTATATGGCTATGGTTGTCACAAAATCCCACGGCACACTTGGACACTTGGACTTGCCCGCGGCACACAGTTTGGGAACCACTGTTATAGATCACATAGAATTAATACAATTATATAAATAACTTTTGCTGAATGATTTACAGTGATCAAAATATATACTAAATATAGATTTGGAGATGCAAACTCTAATTTCCAGTATATTTTCCCCAGAGGGATTATTTAAATATTCCTGAATTATCTGAATCCTTTGTGCTACTTGATTTACCTTTATTTTTTTCTGTTGGGAATTAACTCACCATAATTGATTGGGGGTTGGAACACTGTAAATTCATCGGCGTATTGCATGGCGTCTTCTGAAGGATCGTCCAATTGGATCAATTTCTTTCAGACTCTGTCTCACACGCGACCTTTGAATGCGTAACCCACGTGACCTCAAGCTCCCATGAACATATCGTTCACCCGCATTTGTGGTTGACTGAAGAATTTCAGCGACAACTCTGTTCAGGTTGTCATTTGACAGTGTTGCATATGTCAGTGGCTGAACACCAAGCCGCTGTCTATGCCTGTAGACAGTCCGACAGCTTACTCCTAAGCATGTTGCAATGCTTTGCCAGTTCATTCCAAGGGATACGAGATGAGTGATTTGATCTTGTGAAATGCTGTATTGAGGCCTGCCTCTATGTCCAGTCATCACAGGTGGAGGCAACAGGGTATACCTGTTCTCAGACCTGGTTCTTTGCCTGCTTTCATAAGCAGTCACCAAAAAATGAAGATATGCATGTAAAGACTCTAATGTATTGATTGTTTTTCTATTTCTCGAGATGGATATAAATCCAGATAAGGTTTGAACATGATCACGAAGTTCTCCATACAGCCTCTCAAGAAAAAAGAAATCCGCAGCTCCTCTTTGGATATTTTCGACACATTCCAAGACATTGTTAAAAAAATGTCTAATGTCATTTTCATTGCTACTTACTCCCAAAATGAGAAACTACACTTGAAAAGAAAACAGGATGACTTTGAATAGCTTCATTGTGTAGGTTGGCTTTACTAAAATACTGTAAACACTGTAGTAAATTCAATAAATAAAAACAACAACAGCGTTTAATATGAATCAGAGGAGGGCCTGTCTCACAAGAACAAACAGAATATCACAATCACATATCTGTATCTGTACTAATAATAGTAACAGCTTGCTGTTAGCAAAATTAGCCTGCTGACCTCGATTTAGTTTCAGAAAAGCACTTCGCTCTAAAATGGCTCTTGCTCTGTTTCGACGGCCACGAGTGAGGTCACCTGTAATGCTAAACACTATCTCAGCAAATGCTTGAGATGGTGGCATGGCCAGAAGATCTAAGGCGATAGGTTTTAGGCTTGGATAAACAGAATCTCCCTGTGTAGCCCAAAATTCAAGGGAAGTCTCTGCATTTGTAGGCTGTGACAGCTGCTCCTTGAATTTCTTTATTTCCTCCTTGACACATTGCTTTGAGCAGCGAGACCTGGATGGCCGGCTTGCTTTTGACAAGAATTTGAATCTGGGCCGCTTTCTTTGTGGTCCCTCTTTTGATTCCTTTTCTTCCTCCTCTGGCTCCTCATCTTCAACCTCCTCTCCCCATACAACTGGTGGCACCAACTGAGCAATGTACTCTTCTGCTTTTTCCAGAAGTGCTGTAATTTGCTCATCATCATTTTCAATGAGTGCTTCAGGTGAAACTGTTGGGTTGAGAAAGCATGCAGCAGCAGTGAGGGGTGAAAACTTAGAGTCAGTGTGATCAAGAAGGCAGCTGAACCGCTTCTCCATGTTTGCCTTCATCTTCTTTGCCAGGGAAGCTATGTCCTTGAAGCTAGAACCCTGGGCATGGGGGAACTCAGACAGATGAACCTGCAGGTCCAGAAGGGCAGGCACAACAAGGGATAAAGACTGTGTGTCGCTCTGGAGCATCTGGGTATGCTCAGCGAAAGGGAGGACTAAATCTCTTAGAGCAGTCAGCCTCTGCCACTCAGTTGGCAGTAGATAGTCCTGACTCATCCCATCCGCAACTTGAACTACTGAGTCCTTGATTTGAAGAAGCCGTGATATCATCAGATATGTGCTGGACCATCTAGTAGGGCAGTCTTTAACCAGAGTTCAATCAATCAATCAACTTTATTTGTATGGCACTTTTCATACTTAAAGTAGCACAAAGTGCCTTACAGAAAATAAAAGAAAAACAAAACAAAAAATGAGGAACAAGGAAACACCATAAAAACCCAGACGTCCCACCCCCACAAATATACACACAGAGATACACCAAGACATACACACTCACACCCATACGAAGTCATACTCACAGACATTCACACCCACACAACCACACACATACACTAGCTGTTGCTGAGGAGACATGGCTGGGCACCGAGATCTGAGGTGAGGAAGAACATACCTTTGGGGGGCCGCGCACACCGAGAGGAAACATGGTCCATGACTGCAGGGGGCGCCGCCACAGGGACCACCCCAGCCCAGGCAGACAGGAGGCTCCCACACCACGGTGTAGAGCTCTCCAACCACCCCGGCCATGGCCGTCCACAGGACAGCACCCCCAACGGTGGACCAGAAACAACTCCTGGTGTGGTAGGCCCCCAGGAGGAAACACTGGAAAACCGAGGGTCTAAAACGGTAAAATAAGATAAAAGGTAAAAGCTACTAACTGAGGGGATAAAAACAGTAAAATGTATTAGTGTATGTATTAGTAAAAATAGACCCAATAAATAAAACAAATATAAGAAATAAAAATTAAAAAATAAAACAATAAGACAGGATAAGCTGAAATAAATAATATAAAAATGAATAATAATAAAACATGTAAGAAGCATAAAAGAAATTAGAAAACATGTCAGTTAAAAGCCGGATTAAAAAGGTGGGTATTGAGCCTCTTTTTGAAAACATCAACATTCTCTCGGGGGCCATAGTAACTGAATGCCGCCCCTCCCGTGTGTTTAAGTTCTCACCTGTGGTATGGTTAAAAGGCCAGCGCTGGAGGACCTCAGGTTCCGGGAGGGTTGATAGGGTAAAAGGGTAGGAGATATATAAGAAGGCCCAAGACCATTAAGACATTTAAAAATTAGTAAAAGAACCTTAAAATCGATCCTTCGAACTGGTGTAATGTGCTCCTGCCCTCTGGTCCTTGTCAGCTGAGTTCTGCTGTAGTTGTAAATTGTATATGTTCTTTTTGGGAAGGCCAGAGAGCAGGGCATTACAATAGTCTAGGCGACAGGAGATAAAAGCATGCATCAGCACCTCCGTGCTGGCCTGAAAGAGAAACGGGCGGACTCTGGCTATATTTTTAAGATGGTAAAAACCTATCTTTGTTATGTTTTTGATGTGTGGAATAAAAGTGATTTAGTGGTTTAAAATCCTGTAACTTTGGTAAAAGTTTCTCTCTCTGGCCTTCAGGACCAATGACTAAAACCTCTGTTTTGTCCTGATTGAGCTGCAGAAAGTTTGCTGCCATCCATGACTTGATGTCTAAAATGCAGTTAAAAAGGGCATCAATTGGCCTTGTGTCATCAGGAGACACGGCCATGTACAGTTGCGTATCATCAGCATAACTATGAAAGCTGATGACGTGACTCCTGATGACGTCCCCAAAGGGAAGCATGTAAAGATTAAAAAGAGTTGGACCTAAAATTGACCCTTAGGGAACCCCACACTTTATCTTATGGGTTCTTGAGGAACATGTATCCATACTTACAAAGAAACTTTGATCAGTAAGGTAGGACGTGAACCAGTTAAAAACAGCACCAGAGAGGCCGACCAGGTTCCTCAGTCTATTTAATAAAATGTGATGGTCTACTGTATTGAAGGCAGTTGGATCCAGTAGTACCAAGTCTGTGAGTTTATGATTATCTAAATTACACCTGATGTTGTTTAAAATCTTTAAAAGTGCGGTTTCTATACTGGTCATGGACCATGTTTCCTCTCGGTGTGCGCGGCCCCCCAAAGGTAGCTTCTTCCTCACCTCAGATCTCGGGGCCACTGAGGGAGGGGCGTGTATAATGGAGGTAGGGGAGGGTGAAGGTGAGTGTGAGTGAGGTGCTGGGGGCCTGTGTGTGGGTGTAGTGAGTCAGGAGGTGGTTGTGGTGCAGGATCGGACAGTCAGGGCAGCCACAGGTGCAGTTGGCAGAGGCGACTGGTGGTGACGTCACCAAAACGCGGCGGCGGAAGCGTTCCAGAAACAATTAGCCCCTTCCCTGTGTCCAGCAGGTGGTCCACCACCTCCAGGACCAGCGTGGGGGCCGAGCCATACTGTGCACACAGCTGGAGGGCAGAGGAATCAACCTCCTTGACGCGGGCTCCAGGGCGGCAGAAGGTCTGGCCGCTGCGCACCCTCACGTGCCTGACCATCGAGGATCCGACAACCAGCACGGAGTGGAATGCGCTGCTCCACAGGCACCCTGGAGGCGTGCTGGCCCGTGGTTGCTCCTGACCGAGGTGGAGAGGAGAGGTCAGGCTGGACTAGCAAACCCCGGCTCCTGGGCAGGCGGGAGCCACGGCCAGTTGGATGGACTGATCCCGGAGGCAAGCTGGAACATGCACCCACGGGAGGGAAATCCTGCAGGCTTAGAATGTCATACCTGTTATCCGGTGGCGGGGGAGGGAGAGATGGACGAGCCCCAGCGCCCCTGTGTTGCAGGATCCTTCAGTTTCTGATCTCCACCGCTCAAGGCGAATTTTTGAAAGTCTGCTGCCCCCTGCTGCTGACATGATCAAGCACCTGCGACCTGACACACCACCAGCCATCTACCTGCAAACACTGGATTCTGCGTATGGAAGAGTGCAAGACGGAGATGAACTTTATGCAAAATTCATGGACACATCAAAATACTGGAGATAAACTGTCTATGTACCTTCAAAGATTTCAAGTGGCACTGAACATGGTTGTGAAACAAGGAGGGATCCTGGAAGCTGAGGTTAATAAGCATCTCCTCAGTCAGTTTAGCAGAGGCTGCTGGATCGACGCTCTCATCGCTCAGCTGCAACTCAAGCAACGGAAATTTAATCCACCTTCCTTCTCAGAACTGCTGATCTTGCTCCGCACTGAGGAAGACGGCGAAACTGCTAAAGCGCTGAGGATGAGCTACAGCTCCCTCCTCCCTGGTTGAGCACTGCCACTCTGCAGGGCGAAGGCAGGAAGTGGAGGGTGCCGATGTCTTGGGCCTGGCTCCCTGGCGGTGCCAGCGGGACTCGCCGAGTGCTGGTGTCGGACATCCGGTGGTGATGGAGCCCCTACACTGGCAGGTCTAAGAACCGCTGAGATGAATCAGTAATCAAGCTGCTCAAGGTATTTCACAACCGTTTCAATTTTAATATTAATTAATAAACCCAATGTGCGTCGCAATATTCTGAGGCGGATGTGCAAAAGTCTGACATGCAAAAGTCGGAAACAGGAAGTAAACAGGAACAGCGTGACAGGAACAGCGTGACAGCGTGGAACAGCGGTAGTTGACACAGCTGCAGCAGTCGCTCAGTTGCCACCGATGACTTGCGGAAGAGTTTGACAAGCGCTCTTACTTTGCCCAGCAGTTGGCTGACACTTGCATCTTTCTGGATCATGTTCACCATGAGTTGCAGTGTGTGTACAACACAGGGAGTCCTATCTATATGTCCAAACCTAGATAGATAAGACAAAAACACAGAGAAAAAGACACTTTATTAATCTTATATAGGAAATTTATTAAACTGCCATGAACAACACCATGCAATACAATAAACACTAGCTATAAGTGACTTCAACCTAGCATAACTCAATGCGACTGACATTCTGAAATTGTTAATTAACAGCAAACTGAAATAATTTACCTTTGGTTCAACCACCTCAGAGTCTTCAGTGTCACTTGTCTCGGAGGATTCTTCCTCAGAGCTGGCTGATGCATCCGATTCATTAGGTTTGCACTCTGCAATCATGTTGCTTCCGTTATCTGTTATGACTGTCAGAATTTTGTGTTGTGGTATTCCCCAGTCCTCTGTGCATTGGTCAACACTGGTTTTTATACACTCTGCAGTGTGTGGGTGGGCGATCTTGTCAAGGCTCAACAATATGTGCTTTGCTTTGTTTTCCACAGTGCAAAAGAAGCATGCACTAATTCCCAGAAATGATGCTGTAAGTCCTTTTTTGGTCCATATGTCCAGCCCAATTGTTATTTTGCGTGCTGTGGCAAGCATCTCTTTGCACATTTGTTTTTCGTCATCAAACATCTTGTCAACTAAGTTGTTTATTTTTGTTCTTTTGGTCAGCCTCTTATCAAAGGTCTCCATCATGAGGATGAAATCTTCATCCTCAACTGTGCAAGCAGGTAGACCAGTACGTCCAATCGAAAGAGCGATCGCCTGTTCTTTGACACGTTGTTCCAGGGAGTCTGACTTATATTTGGATGCTGCGGCGAAGGCTGCTGGGATAGATGACTGTGCCCTGTTGTTCGTTGGACCACCAGGTTTCTCTTTAGGAGTTCTGGTATATGGGATCTGGTTGAGGAAAAAACAAAGAAGGGATACAATTACTCTATCCCTGTATACAACGTACATCTCCTGTAAAGGTTTACAGGTGAATACAAAACAATCAAATGTTACCTACATTTGATTGTTTTGTATTCACCAAATGTAGGTATACCATAAAACTACTCAATATACTATGAAAAATAGTCAAAATACTACCATGTTAAGAAAATAGAATGGTCTTAACTATCAAACAAGCAAAACAAAAATACATAGCTTATTAACTGACCCTGTACTAAAAAGCTTTCTGATCTTTCATTCTGAGCAGCGGCCAAATTATAATGTATCTGTACTGTTGTGTGTGTGTGTCCCAACTTTACTGTAAGCACACTAAACGCACAGGTCATGGTTAGGGCTGCACAACGTCACTTGCGGCTTTTAGGCTAAAGCTAGCAGACTCTACGTATAACAATAACTCAACCTGTTTAACATATCAAGTTACGTGCTGACTGAACATCAACACACAGAGATGACCACACCGTCACTGAATGTAAACACGGCTAAACATGCTGCTAAAATAACACACACATAATTAATTGACATTAGCGTAACAAAAGCTGACTTTAGCCTGAAGTTAGCAGCCCATTTGCGCCAGGAGTATGTGGAAAACTTACTAATTTATAAGCTTACTATGAAATTTATCACGAGCCGATTGTCGAGTAACATTGCAATGTTATGTAGGTTACACGATATGTTAACAGCACTTGTAACTTACCTTCGAAAAAATATCCTTGTGGCGAGCCTTCAGGTGCCACTTAAGGTTTGTCGTATTTTTTCCGCCTACTTTGTGGCCACATTTGTCACCGTCTTCCTTGGCGATACACTCTGTTTTATTGTCTCCTGGGTTATATTTAAATTACATTCATATGTTGTCTGTACGTCTGCGACCACGAAGCCCCTGTGTTGAAACTGCCGCCATCATGGTCCATTGTCTGTGATGAGTGACAACAGTGTGACATGTTGAGCACGTTGTGCGCTGCATGCCAGGTGGTGGGTGTAACCAAACAAGGATCTATGCAGCAACAGATACTTCTTAGTTTTTAATTGATACGCACAATAAGCAGAAGTGTCATGCATTTTAAACGTCTGACCGACCACCCACTAACATTTTCGTCCATTCTCGTCTCGTCAACAAAAACTCACACATGTCTCGTCATGTTTTAGTCATCAAAGAGCCATGTTTATCTCGTCACCGTCTCGTTATCGTCATGAAAAAAAGTGGCGTCAACGAAATGATTTCATCATCGTCGACGAAAACAACACTGGTTAGTCACATGCACATGCAAACACATAAACTATAATTTTATAAACTGTGTACAACAGAAAAAAAATATTAGCGCATGCAAAGCTAACTTCAGCATTTAGCTTACTTGTTGACACAGGACCAGTCTTTGGACTAAAGTAATTTCCAGATAGTTATCAATAGCTAATTTAAAGCCCTCCACTTTCTGTAAGTTAATGTTTCTCTCAAAAACTCACAGCTTTCAGTTGCAGTGGCCAAGTGTACATGAGGTCAAGCAGACGCATGCTAATGTTATTGATGTTTACTGACAAAAAAAAAAAAAAAAAACAGCAGCACTTAAGCACTAAGCTCATTTCAGTGTATAGCTTGTGTCACCGGACCGTCTTTTTGGCAAAATTCACAGAAAGTTATCTACAAATAGTTGCTTTACATACTCACCTTTCCACATGTAATGTTGTTGTCAAAAATCAATGGCTTTCAAGCACAGCAAGTCACAGCAGCCAGGACAAGCAGAGTCTTCACACTGGACCTGCGCACATCAGTTACGAGGCAGAATTTCAAATGGGCCCCACCCCTCCCTTACAGAAACATAAGATACAAAGTTATGTCTGCTTAACATGATCATTGATGATCAAATTTCAACTGATTACTGCAATCAACAAATTTGGTTTAGTAATGAGATTGTCTTTTTCCAAAAAACAAAATTAATAATTAATGACCACTCAAAAGTTTAATTAAAACAAAATATGGCTTTACAGTGTATGCATGTAGGTGTATGTACTGTATATAAATTGACACAATTTCACTGATGCGTGAGAAATTGACTCCAGAGGGAATGTTCAGCAGCGTAGTTTGAAACTTCGGAGCAAAAACCAAGCTGAAGTATTTGAAGATTTGGAGTGAAAAACGTGTTGTTCATCCACATAGACACACACACTTGCGCACACACACGCGCACACACACACAGCAAAAAAGATGGACTGGAGCTCACCTATCACTACCATTATCACCCCTTCCCAGCTGTCCCCTTTGGGGAATGGACTGGTCCCTTGTCACCGACTGACATCTCTCCCATGGGTCTCTAATGGGCCATACGCACACACACATACATGCACATACCTGGATCCCAGAAGTCAATTCCCAGGGAGCTGTCAGAATCTCCATGGCCAAAGACCAGAGGTGTCCATGAGTTTGTGCACGTGTGTGTGTGTGTGTAAATGTTGTCTAAATGAGAGACAGTGCCAGTTGTGACATTTCTTGATCTGTTTGACACATTCTTAGGGGCAGTGGACAGTTATGTTTTGGTAAAAATGAAAATAACTAAAAAGAAAGTAACACATTTTCTATTGTCCTTTGGCCTGGTGATGCTGTGATTGGCAGAGCTCCTCAGGGGCAGAGAAAATAGTCCCACCTTGACACCTGGTTGGGCTTGGTGAGTGTGTGTATGATGGACATGTGTGACATATTTCCCAAGGCATATATTTATAATTATGTGAATTTGACGAAAAGAAAATTCATGTTTTGACTCTTATATCAACATAATGTTGATCAACGGTTCTGGACTGGATTTGCTGTTGTTTTATACCAGGTAATAAATGTTCACAGGTACCACAGTGAAGATGCTGAATATGAGTTCTGAGCACTTTTATGAAAAAGATATCTCATATTTACGAGAGCTTTAATATCATGCAATCTCATATGATGAAGATATAAAGATTTCATGATTACCATATAAAAGGATAAGATCCAGCCATCCTTTTTTACTGTGGGAGGAAGCGGGAGAACCCGCAGAGAACCCATGCTAACATAGGGAGAACATGATAATTCCTCACAGAAGGAACCTGATTCCAGACTCGAACCAGGGCTCTTCTTGCTGTGAGGTGAGAGTGTTAACCACTACACCACTGTCAGCCTGGATGAGATAAACAGTAGGTGTCAAAAAGAAAAAAAATCTGTAAATACAAAAGACTAATAATTACAAGAAAGTGATCTGATGATGACAATATTAATTGTTCATAATTACAAGATACAGGACTCATAATGACATAACATCACTTTATTAAAAAAATGATGAAATGATCATTGAGAAACAAATGTATGATGATGTACATATTTAAATTACACAGATTAAAAAACACAGATTTCATAATTATTAGAACATAGCTTTAAAAATACAGATTAATACAATATATTTTTATTGTATTTGCAAATTCTTTATAATTACAAGAATCAAACTGCTTGATAAGATACAAACCAGTTTACGATAGACAACACTTATGGGATACAAATACCATAATTAGAAGATACAAATTTCATAATGACATTTGACAAGATACAATGTCCAAATTATGAAAAAAAAACAGAAAATAAAAATCGCAATATTACAAGACACATTTTATAATTATATGGTACATGTTCACAATACAAATATAATTACTAATTAAATAATAAAAAATGAATAATATTATAAGATTGTTTTATAATGACCAGATACTATGATAAATTACCTTCAAATCTGTTAATTATAAAACAGAGATACAAACAACCTAATCACAGGATTTCACAAATTACAAAACACAAATCATTAAAAATTCAGACTAGAGAATTATGAAATGTATACCTGGATAATATTTCGATAGTACTTACTTAAAATATCTTAAATGAAACCTGTCATTACAATTTGTGAATTTCAGAATTACAAGCCATAAATCTAATGACTGCAAGATAAAAACCTGAAAATTACAAAATAATCGATATTGCATAATGGTGAAATCCCCCCAAAATTAAAATGGCTACAAAATACAAATGTCATAATTAATAAATGAAAATCCCCTAATTTAAAGATACAGATAACATAATCACAAAATAAAATTACATATCTTGAAGACACAAATCTCAGAATTACAAATTAATAAAATGCAACGCTCATGATCACAAGATTCACATGTTATAACAAGAAGCAGCAGCTCTCATATTTACAAACCACAAGATTCATTCAAGATTTCATAAATACAAGATACAGATTTTAGAGAGACTTATAGAGATTAGCATGTAGCGCAAAATTTAAAATAATCACCGGAAATCTATTTGGACTTCAGTACAAATCAGACTCCAGCGACTGTCACTGCAGTGCTTAAAACTTTTATGTCATAAACTTGCAACATGTTAATAAAAAGGAATCCCTCAGGGATCACCTGTGTTTTCTACATTCCTTTGCCATGAAATGTACTTAAGCTTTAGAATAAGTGAAATGTCTTTTTTGTTTGTCTCCTGCCATTCCATGTCTATTGGTTTCATAACTTATGTACTTTGTGCTATCATGTCACGATGTTCCAGTTGTTTTCCGAATTTAAAAAAAAACTTGAGGTTTTTATCACCAATATCTATTTTGACACGATTTTGATTTTGACACCATAATTATGAGACACAAATCGCATGGTCATAAAATCTAGTTTTAATGGAAAAACAATACAACTCAAACAAATGATTTGATCCCAAACTTTAAAATATGTCCAAAAATAAACATTACCATGAATACAACCTATAATAAGCAAATATACAATTTCTAGTGAAAATGTTATGTTTTGAAATGATATATGTATCTGTCAACAATAATTTTTATTATAATGGCTTAGCATTGTAAAAAATACATCATTACAAAGTACTTTTATACATGTACTATAGGCTGCACTACACATTATTATTGGGGGTCCCTCCACCGTGTCACTATAATCCAAGGGGTCCTTGGTCTGAAAAACATAGATACCTCTGCTCTAAATCATTAATAGCGGATTCTGGAAACTAAAATTCCCATGTGCTCCAAAAATAACAACCAAGCAAAACCACTGTCAGGCCGTCACTATGTACTATGTGGGAGTACAAACGGAGAGGCCTGTATGTCTAAATGCGAGGCCTATCTACATAAGAAAATGACACAAAGCCAAAACCCCACCGCATTCCAAAGGCACTCTCAGTCTCACCGTGGACATGAAAGAGAGCACAGAGCAGTCTCTTTCCACAGAGACACCAGTTGCTCCAGTTTTTGTCAAAGGAAATGCGATCAAACCTCAGCAACGTATCCAGAACGTGGCAGCACAACTATTCAACCTGCCGAAGTTCTCCCATGTAACCCCTCTCCACTGGCTCCCTGTAGCAGCTCACATCAGATTCAAGACGATTGTACTGACCTACAAGGCTGTCAACGGAACTGCCCTACGGACCTCCAAGCGCTAGTCGGACCCCACGGCAAAGCTAGAGCACTCCGGTCAACCAACAGCAGCCAGGTCACAGCTCTTCTCCGTCCTAGTGCCCCAATGGTGGAATGAGCGCCATGCTGATGTGAGGACCGCAGAGTCGCTTCCCATCATTCTTAAGATACCCTGTTGTTCAGAGTTCACCTGGTGAGTTGGGAGTCCCCTCTACTACCCTACCCCCTTCCCCTCCTATAAAAAAAAACTAAGAAAAACACATACAGACACTTTTCTTTTTTCCTTATGCTCGGGTCTGGTAGAAGATCACTGTAAAACCAGTGATCTTAATCAACCACTGTTTTCACAAAAGGTAACTTCCACGTCTGCTTTCTTTCATCATACTTGCTGCAAGTCATTCATGGCTGCACGGGGATTAGTCGCGCCGGGGACCGGTCTTCTCGGAGTCGGGTTGTTTGGGAATGCAGCCCGTCCATCTCAGCTGCGGAGCGCCTGTCCATCTGTCTGTTAGCTTGAACTCGTCGCTGATTGGATGTCGCGCCGCGATGCCGCCTGAAAAGTTCGACATTTTCAGCTTTATTCACGACGCTTCAGATGCTTCATTCGCTTCAGACGCGCCATTCGCTTCGTTCGCGCCACGTCTCATCTAGCCAGACGCTTCTACTTTATCGCAAATTATATGGTGTGGCTTCTTTCATTTGACAAATGTACTTATTGTAAGTCACTTTGGGCAAAAGCGTCTGCTAAATACCCTAAATGAAATGTAAAGTAAGAGGCGCTGTCTGGGCAGAGACAGGTTAGCTATTGTGTGTAGAATTTAGTGGCCCCTATTCCACTAAATGTTGTAAGAGACAACCTCAGTTTTGTTAAACCTGTTTATCAAGGTGTTTCAATTTATTGGAGCTGTTTTGTGACCAAGAGTCCCGTTGCTATGGGCTCCCACTTTTCTGATCATCATTGTTCTGGCCCTTTTGACTTGTTTTTCCATAGTGCTCCTGCCTGACTGCTCCGATGGTGCTCCTGAGATGTCTGTCAGAGCCTCGATTGCTCTGATGGTTTCTGGTCTGTCCCTAGCTTCAGCTTGTTTGGTCTGACGACCCTCCCAGTGTTGAAAAGGGCCACAGTCAACACTCTTGCGCACTTTTCCAGCCTGGTGGCAGCAGTCTGTGGTTTGTTGTGGGGGTTTGTGTGTAGCTTATATGTTAGTGTTTGGAACGGATCAGACTGGCAGGCGTTTAGTTCTCGGTTTTGTTTGGTATTTAGTTTCCTATATAAAGATTCAGGTCCATGGGCCCATGGCATGGCTGGCCTGAGACCTAATTTGTTTATTTGAGCCAGTCCATCTGATCATTTGTTAATTTAGGTTAACCCCTCACCAACAGGTAATGCGCCATCATAGTCTCCAATCCCTCTTATTCCTTTATTTCGGAGCTCTCACATGATGTGATGACTAACAAGATAAAGTCCACCATCTTGCTCTGTCACTGATTGTTGGCATTTCGGTATAGACCTGTAATATTGAGACTGATTTCAAGTTTTGGTTATATTTTCCTGATTCCAAGGTGGTACCTCGTCATTTATCTTTATTAATAATCCTATTAATATCAATAACTTCACGGATATTAATAATGATCTATTAATAACAAAACCTACTACTACCTGTGCACAACACAACATCAAATTACAACTGTACCCGCCCACCTGCCTGCCCTTAGTGAACTTTACTGCTTGTTGCACCTGAATCATAACACAATACATTCATTAAACATAACTCTCAACAATGATTTCTCATTACACCATCTTGCTCTGAAAAATGTTTTCCTGGAATTTAACTGAGGATTTTGATGCCGGCCTATATCAACAAAAGTTCCTGAATCTTGTAGTAACGCATATCAAAATTTCGGATGGCATTTTAAAGTAAATGCCCCTTTCTGCTCCCTCATACTTTTTTTTCCAGTTTTGGAAACATTAACATTAACACGATGGGGTTTCTTTGGACAGTGACCAGCTTGCAGCACATGTGTGAGGGGGCTGAAGTCAGTTGGGTAAATAAAGCAGTCTGAACAAGTTAACATAAAGCAATCAATGTCCCACAAGGCAAATGCACACACACAAACACACACAGACACAAACAAACAAACAGGGTTTCCAAGTGTCTGAATCGAATCCATGTTTCAGACAGGTTGTATTTGCTGAGGATGAGACAGTCTTGTCGGCTGGCCTGTGGGATATGAATCATCTCGAACTCTCTACTAACATCTCATCTCCCTCAGCAATCCCCCTCTACTCCCCACCTCCATACACTCTCGTCTCTCTCATCTCTATCAATCCTCTCTCTCCGTCTCTTCTCTCTAGTGACTCTCTCTCTGCTGCTCTTCGGTCTCTTCTCTCTCTCTCTCTCTCTCTCTCTCCCTCTCCCTCTCTCTCTCTCTCCCTCCCTCTCTCTCTCTCTCTCCCTCCCTCCCTCTCTCCCTCTCTCCCTCTCTCTCTCTACCGTTCTGATCCTCTTTCCCCATGTGTTGATCCGTCTACACACCACACCACCAAGAAGTGAGAAAGGGAGGTAAAGAAAAGAGCAAACAAGGATGGAAGCAGACGACAACACAAAGAATTGATATGGGCTGGTTTCGGTCTCGTCTCTCTGCTGCTGTTCTAGGCTGTCATCTGTCCTGGCAAACTCTGTACCTGCATAAGGAAGAATGAAATAAAGTATGGTGGGTTTCAATGTTGGATAATCATGTACGTTAATTCCGACCAGAAAAATTTTGATAAGTTTGGTTATTATTTTGAAATTAATACAAATCAGACATCAGCTGCTATACGATCGGAGGCTTTTAAGGCCTTCTTGAGGGGCCAATTGATAAGCTTTACAAGCTTTAAAACACAAGCAATTAAGATTGGAGATGGAACAACTGGAAAAAAAGATAAAGGGTACTGAAACAAACTACTTTTCAAATCCCTCTCAACTTTTATTTGTAGAAGTTAATGAGCTAAGAGCTAAATATAATGTTTTATCTACAAATAAGGCAACTAAAAAACTATGAAACTGAAGCAGTCCCATTACGAACAGGGTGAGAAAGCTTGGCGTATTAAACAGATGGAAATTGAAAGAGCAATAAATACAATACAAACAGATGAAGGCTTGGTAACAAGTGACCATAAAGTGTCACGGACCAGACAGATGAGGACCACAAGTGCGTTACGTTTTAAGAGTTTTATTGAGGGTTCCAGAGGGGGAAAGGGAGTGCGATGTTGTGAGCCTGTGTGTGTGCGTACCCCAGAGACGTCTCGTGCAGGTGGTGGTGGAGCGTCCGCGCACACACACACACACACACACACACACACACACACACACACACACACACACACACACACACACACACACACACACACACACACACACACACACACACACACACACACACACACACACACACACACACACACACACACACACACGAGTCGAGGCAGTAGTGCAGTTCAGGGCAAAGCAGTGATCGTAGTCAGAAGACAGAAAGGCAGGTCGGTTTACCGGGCAGAAGATCAGGGAGGTCCAGAGGAGAAGGCAGGTCGGGTTTTCCAGGGCAGAGGATCAGGCAGGTTCAGGGGAGAAGGCAGGTCGGGTTTTCCAGGGCAGAAGATCAGGCAGGTTCAGAGGAGAAGGCAGGTCGGGTTTTCCAGGGCAGAAGATCAGGCAGGTTTACAGGCTGGTCCGGGTTGTAGAGTCAGGGTGTAAAGCCAGTGAAGCACGATACGTAAGCAACTTCGCAGACGGTCTGACAAGGCCGAGCTGAAAAGCAGGACTCTGTATACTGGAGGTGGTGAGTGGGAAATGCAATGCAGCTGGCAGGTAAACGGGAGCAGAGCAGAGACAGGTGGAGCTAATGAATGCAATTAGTGAGTTACCAGGCAGAGAGAGAGAGAGTTCATGACATAAAGAAATTTATAAGACTTTTTCAAGCTTCTATGAAAATTTATACCGGTCAGATTATTTGACCTCAGCTTTTCAAAGACAAAAGGAATTTCTTGACTTACTAGACTTTGTAAAGGAAGACTCTCAGGCTGCGTTAGAGTTTGACCTAGTGGCCGAAGAATTGTATGTATCGGCTGTAGATAGCATGAAGGGGGGAAAAACCCCTGGACCGGATGGGATCCCCATCAAGATATATAAAACCTTTAGAACTAAACTAACACCACCTCTGCTCGAGACGTATTCGTGAGTCTTTAGAAAGCGGATCCCTTCCTCCTCTCAGGGAAGACACCCACTCTCTGTGGATCTTACAGACCAATTTCACTGCTTAATAATGATCTCAAAATACGTTGTAAAGTATTGGTTAGACGACTCAATCTGAGTTTGTCGGAAATAGTTCACCCTGACCAGAATGGCTTTGTGCAGGGAAGGCAGGGCTTTCACAATATCCGTAGAGTACTTAATATAGTGTTTAACAAATCCGGCTGTATGGACACTGCCATTCTGTCATTGGATGCCGAGAAGGCCTTTGACAGGGTGGAGTGGCTGTATTTATTCGAGACTTTGCAAAGGTTTGGTATAGGGGGGAAATTTCTGGGCTGGATTTGACTTCTTTATGCTGCTCCACAGGCTGTAGTTTTAATCAATGGGTTATTTTCAACACCTTTTGAACTGCACCAAGGGACAAGACATGGTTGCCCCCTGTCGCCCCTGTTGTTTATCCTTGCTATTGAGCCACTAGCTGTGGCGATTCGAAAAAACACCATTATGAATGGAATAAAGATAGGAGATATCAAACATCACATAGCTTTATTTGCAGATGATGTAATTCTGTTTTGCTCTAACTTGAAACAGACTCTACCTACTTTACTTCCTCTCATAAACACTTTTGGGGTCTTTGCAGGTTACAAAATAAATAGCACCAAATCAGTAATATTATTTATGAATGAAAATGAGAGACTCAACCCTCCAATTCATACTCCTTTTCTGGTCTCAACGAAAGGCTTTGTGTATCTGGGTGTGAAGATTGTCCAAACTAACTACAATCCCCTAACAGATAGAGTTACAGAACTCATAAATAGGTGGACAAGATTACCTATGTCTATGATCGGGCGCATTAATGTTTTGAAAATGTCAATTTTACCCAAATATTTGTATCTTTTCCAATCTATTCCACTTGCTCCCCCAATTTATTTTTTCCGGTCACTTGAAAAGCTCTTCTTCTCCTTCATTTGGAACAACAGACGTCCCAGGCTTAGGCTCACATTGTTATCTTCCATACGATAGAGGTGGATTACAGCTACTAAATCTTATGTGGTATTACTGGGCAGCTCAAATCAGAGCAGGAATATTTTATTTTGTGAAGGACCATCCCCTATCTTGGGTTACAATAGAATCTCACTCAATTAATATTCCTTTGAATTTGTATATATATATATTCAGCCAACAAAAACAAATTAATCAAACAGACCAAAAACCCCTTCCTTAAAATACAGTAATGATTTGGCACAGGGCTTTGGAATACTTTAGAGACTTGTAAGTTATCACAGTTTTCCCCTATCTTTGGTAATGATGAGAGTCAGCCTGGAAGAGCAGACAGCGGGTTTAAAATTTGGGCATCTCATGGTGTAGCTAAAGTAGCTGACCTCTTTAAAGAAAGGCATACTTTTATGTCTTTCGAATAACTTAAGGCCATGTATGGAATACCCTCAAAACACCTCTTTAAATATTTTCAATTGAGAAGTTTCGTACTGGCCAAGCAGTGTAATAGTTTTAAATTTCCCCCACTGTCTTCTCTTGAAGACTTTTCAATGAGATTTTCAGACTCCAAGGGACAGGTGTCCTTTCTTTATAACTTGTTTGTAAGTAAATCCAAAGAGTCATCACAAAACATACTACAATCATGGAGATCCGATCTGCAAGAAAATCTAACAGAGGAAGAATGGGCCAGAGCTTGTTTAACAGCTCAAACTCAAACTGTGAACACAAACTCTAAATTACTACAATACAAATGGATAAGCAGACAGTATACAACCCCAAGTAAGTTGTACCTTAACGCAAATATCCCAGATAGGTGTATTAAATGTAAGCAACAAAAAGGTTCTTTATTCCATTGCATGTGGGAATGTCCTCTGATACTCTCTTTTTGGGAAAAAGTCGTATCATTGAAAAAGAAGTACCTCTTAAACCAAAGTTATGTTTATTAAATATTTACCCGGACAATTTACCCGGACAACTTTGTGACCTCCAATAATGAAACATTCTTACTCAATATGTTTTCTGGAAGCAAAAAGATGTATAGCCTGTTCATGGAAAAGAGATAAACCTTGTACTACTTCGCAATGGTTAACAGGGATGTCTTTTTACTTGGCTTTAGAATAAATTAGCTACACTGCAAAAAATAAGCTTGAAAAGTTTTGGAAAATTTGGAAGGTTTTCTGTAATTTCCTTGAGAAAAATGATATTGAAGTGGATGGCTGGAATGATGAGCTGAACTGAAATTGCATCTATATTAATTTTTTTTTTTTTTTTTTTTTTGGTTTAGTATACACATTTTATTTTCATGTATGTGCACTCTTGTTTTATGTTCACCCTTTGTAAATTAATAAAATGCACAATAAACATTTGTTTAAAAAAACAAAACAAAAGAGAAACTGCTTTATTTACTACAATAAATACAATTTCTAACTATATTTACTTGGTAATCTATACAAATGTCACTGGTCGGAAAAGAACAAAAATGATTCTGAACAACATAATGTTACATCTTACATCATACACAAATCACCTCAACTCAAATCCATTTGCAATGCATGTTGAGATAATAATTGTTAACCAAATACTGGAGCTTTCAGTGTGCAAATCTATTTTGCACCCTACAGTTAAGTCGTTTTTGTACCTTTACCTGGATGTATGCACACCTTGAGGTCCACAAAAGCCTAGAAAATAACATGTCAGTAATGTGTGTTAAGGACTCCTCGAGCACTTCATGGAGATTTTAAATTAAGGTGCTCCAGGCACAATAAAAAGTGTGGCAAAGCGGGGCTTTTGTTGGACTGGCATGAATGTAAAATTAGTTGTTTACTTGGCTAAAGTGAATTGGAAAGGCGGGCCCGATGTGCAGCAATCACTCCAGGCAGAAGGTGTCAGGTAGAAAAAGAAGTAGACAGTGGACAACTGTATTGTGTTGGACCAAAAAACGCTGGAGAGCAGAAAATCCTGCAAATTCTTTGTCAGGGGTTTAGTAGACTGAAAGCTTTCAAATGTATTCTGTTTCGTCCACCCCCTAGTAATGGCTTCATTATTTCTTTCTACCAAGCTCCAGCTGATAACAGACATAAGGCGTTGCCTATTTTGGCCTCCTCTCTGTATAAGCTACTATAAAATCGGAAATCAGAGTTTTTCCTTTAAAAAATTACAATGCCAATACTGCTGGTCTGGACAATTGTAGGCCTTACTTCTGTAATGGTCCTGTACAATGTTTCTTTCATTCTTAGTTTGTTTTTCCAGAGAAACGATTCTATCTTTGCTGATCAATTGTGAGGGTATTTTTTTATTAACAGTGGCAATGAGGAGGTAGCAAATATTGCCTTTTTAATAAGCAATCACTGCAATTATTTCCAAACTAGAAGTTTTCAACCACATCAAATAGCCGCCCTGCATCCTACTGTGATATTTGCTCGTTCATATTCATATCAACACTACCTTTTGGGGGGCGGGGCCGTTTATTTGCTCATCTACACCTGACTTGTTCAAGTTAACCCACTGTGGTTATGTTTGCATGTGCAAACCTTGAGCCTTAGTGAGTTCACATCAGCCTCAAACCACACCGGCCCTCTGGAATTTCTCCTTATCTTGACAGTTACACCCTCCTTTTGAGTGTGTTAGTCATCTCTGTGGCAATGTGCACACCCACTGTAAGAATAAACACAGTAATTACCCAATAGGAATTCCTATGCCTCTAGCTATTACTACATCAACTTCTTGTACAGGACTTGTTATGAATTACTACAGAAAAAACAAAAGTTTTAATGAAATTGCAATCGGTGGCGTTAAAATTGAATGCAGCCTGTATTCATGGAAAGCAACCCACTCTCACTCATGGCGTACAAATAACATGTTTACACTTTGAAAAGACGTGCAATGTGTATGACAAAGTCAAATTTTGCATGCAAGTTTATATGTGGGGCACTCCAATTATACTATATGGAGAACGGTGCGTGTTAAATGCACATGGCTGTTGTTACCTTACTCATGTCTTCGGAAAGGCTCGGACCTTCTGAAAATTGACAAGTTATCCCCAGCCACGAAGAGGAAGCTACAAAAACAGTATGTACACGGGAGGTAAGGAGAATGTACAATGTGGCTCTTTTAATCTCTTTTTTACTTTTCAAACAAGACCAGAAATAAATATAGGCCTTATGGTTAAGGATCTATTCCTGATTCATTTTGTGTTATTTTAGGCCTCTTTACTGAAGGATAGGTAGAGGGTTTATCAAGTTAAATGACTTGCTAGGCAGATAATAGTGTTTTAATTGTCTTTAGTGAGCCGCTTTTAGTGGTCATTCCCAGTGATTTAGAGCTGCTTGTGCAGGCCCTGGAAAAGAAGAAAAGTCTGTATAGTCGGGTGAAGAAAGGGAGGCAAAGTTTCAAACATTGGCTGATGACTGAATGTGAAACAATTATAGCAGAGATTTGGGTTGAGTGGTGGAGAGGCGATCCTATTAGGGCTTTCAGGAGAAACATGTCATTTCATCGACATTGACAGTGACACCGGATGTCATTTTAATTGACACTATGCCTAGGAGAGAAAGGGGCCTAGAGAGAGAAAGCCAAAGAGAGAGAGGGGGAACCAGAGCTCCAGTCCTACTTCCCCCAGGGCGATCTTAATTGGTAAAGTAAGGAATATAAGCTATGAAATATTAAATGTATAAAAGTAGAATATATTCACTGTGCTGGAAGCACTTTCACTTCACAGGAGCTTTTGTGCAGTGGTGCACCTAATAGGCAAAGTCTGTAAATACTGATTTTTTTCTTAAACCATTGTTGTGAAAATTGACACCCCTCTGCATTAAATAATCAGAAGAATACTGGGTTTACTTTCATGCACCAAGACAGGCTATACAGTATGGAGTTCTATTGGGAGTATGCATTGTTATTGTTTTTTTCATTGAAAGTTAGATAAGGGGAATAGTTTGCATGGCTGGAGCCTCCAAAGTGAGTGGTTTATGATGAATAACTTTCAGAAATGGTAAAAATCAATGACCAACATGTAGAAAATAGTCTTCACACATACAAACATCTAGTGGGTGATGGGATCATAATAGGAGAACAACAAGAGTAATGGGATTAGCGAGGAAGCATTGGAAAATAAAAAAAAAGTTCAAGCCCATCCTGTCTTAATACCACTTGTAGCTGCAGAGGCTGTAGTGAGTCACTAAGAAGTAGAGCTGACCTGAGAGCTTGTCATTAATACGTCCATGGTCCATGTGTGTTTTATTAGTTTGTTCATTAGCATAAATCTAAAGTGGTGGAGACGGATGGCACCCTCGCCTCATCCTCTCTTGAGGAGGTCAGACCGGAGGTCAGATCCTAGGGGACCGCCCAACTCCCTGCCCGCTCTGCTGCTGAATTCTCGTTTCTACAGCTGCTGACTGTGTGTCTGTTTCCCAGAGACCTTCTGTTTGTGGAGAGGATAAGATGATGGTGTGATTTGTTTCCTTGTTTCTGGTGTTTTGGATTGAATCCAATGAACAAACTGTGTCGACATACACAGACCATACAAACCATGGTTCGCCTCACAGTAAACTCTGATTTTGTTTTAATCAAACCTTTGTGTGGCCATTAATTATCCCAGTGGTTTTCAAGATGCAGGGTGCAGCGAGTAGGTCCCTATGATTTCCGTGATGTGCAAAATGTGGACGGAATTTGACAATGAAGTTATAATCAAATGTAAAACACGGAAATTCGTTGCATCTACAGTATAAAATTGGGGTTTCCCCCAACATTATACCTGTTTGTCACTGCACCTAAGGGACTGTTGGTTATTTATTTTAAGACCCACCGGAGGGATTTTCGGACCTCTCATCAATTTATGCTTAACTGCCTTGACAATATCATTTAATTTTGACATGACCCTGCAATCGACATGGCAGAATGAATATGCCCCCCCGGGCAATTTATCAAATCAATATGTCACATCACAAATATTGAGTGATGAATGGTCAGTTATTAATATTTCACATCAATAACATTGTGTGACGAATATCTGCTTTCTGACCTCTGCCACCTTAGCTGGCCTACGTTGTCCCAAAATTATGGGCATGGGGTGAAAATTAGATGATGGAAGGAGAGGAATATGTATGACAGTAAACATGTCATCAAAAGCATTGCATTCAAACCAGCAAGAAAGCTCAGAACAAGCATGTTGCAAAGGCCTAATGTTGTTCGTATGGTGTGATGGATTTTTCAGCCATAACCCATCTCCCCAGACAATCACCACCTTAACAAACACATTGTAAAGACTGTAAAGAAAGAAATAAGTTAGTCATGCTATGCAGAGTCGAGGTGATGTCTGAACATGTGAGTCTTGAGCCTTTTGCAGAAGATGGCAAATGACTCTGCTGTCCTGACATTGGTAGGGAATTTGTTCCACCGCTGAGGCACCAGAACAGAGAAGAGTCGGGACTTTGCTGAGAGACATTCATTTGATTTCAGCGATGGTGACACCCATAGATATATGTAAAGGCTAGATGACTCACCTGCGCTGCTGGCCAATGGAGACCGACGTTGCCACATCGCGGCCATCTTGCCACAGGCAAGCACACCCGGGGTCCGTTTCACAAAGCAGGTTTAGTGAAAACCTTGAGTTAGTTAACCCTGAGATGAGGGAAACTCTGGTTTTTCGGTTTCACAAAGCCAGTTCAGCATAAATCTGAGTCAGTTACCCGGGTAACATACTCCGTGAACCTAACCTGCTCGCTAGCAGGTTTGCTTCAACAAACCCTAAGTTTCTCCCTACATGTCTCCGCCTTTTTCCGGAATCTGAACCAACTCTGAAAAAAATGTACCGTCCTTTCATCGTCAACCTAATCGATATGGAAATAAAAGTGATTCTAGCAGCTTTGCGTCGGGAGAGGATTTTGATTACCTTTCCTTCCAATCACATTAGATATTATCTAAACAATATTCTCCGACATTTTCAACATTTCATATCGCGGACATAATCCGCAACCAGATTCTTTGCGGAGGTAGTGTTTTTGCCAACGAGAGATTTATGAAATGTTTAAGTACATTCCTGTGTTGAAATACCTGCTTATATTTACTGTTTAATATGTGAAATATGATTAAAATCATATGCCTTATTCAACGTATTTGCGCAATATTCTTATGCTTAATTTTCAACTGAAGCTTTCACTTTCTTTCTGTGCCTGGGGGGATTACACCCAATAAAAATAATAATTTATTTGTTGCGCTACTTTGCAAACTACGGGAATTGAACTGCTGTCGCCTGCACCATAGGCTGCGTTGCTAACCATTACACCACAGGGTTGCTGTGCAATGCTGAAAATAACGAATTATTACCTTTAGATCAATTGACTGTTTGATTCAGTTATAGATATTAGATCGGGCAGTAATTGTCTGCCACGCCAACTATCGCTACTTTGCTGCAGTTACGGTGCCCCGCTTTCTCAGGATGAGCTCGTTTTCTACATAAACACTCGGTAATATCTAATGACGCTCTCCTCGTTGCCATGGTGAATCATAGTATCGGAGCTCCATTGATGATGGCTTTGTAGAGTCGGCAGGCACGTGCGTAACTCAGAGTTTACATACTCAGAGTTGAGTGAACTAATTCAAAACCACTGTTCTGAAACCGAAAACTCAGAGTTGCCCATCTCAGAGTTGTTCAACTCAGAGTTCAGTGTTAGGTTCAGAGTTTGTTGAACCTGCTTTGTGAAACGGGCCCCCAGTCATTACATGAATGTCTATGGTGCATATTGAAATAACTATAGCTTGCTCAATTTTAAATCGTTTTCAAATGGTTTGGTTTGGGTTGTTATAAATATAATGGACTTTCATATGAAAATAACAGTCCTCAGTGCATAGGCTTAGATTTTTATATTAAGAAAATAAGAAAACAGGCTGAAAAGGTGAAGTGTTTACCTGTTTGCATGAATGAAAGGTTATTTCATTTGGCTTTGAGCACCCGGGTCATAAGAGCACAGGCTCTTATGGTGTTTGAAGTGGATCGAGATGGAGGAGCTGGAAGATGGACAAAATCCACACGAAACTAACACATACAAGCTAATGGATGCACAGGGAGAATCATTTCTTTGGTGTAATTAACAACATCCACTCAAAACTCAGAAATAGTTACAAATGGATGGTCTGTGATGGATGAACTGCACCCAAACCCCCTGTTACTCTTTTATATTGATTTGCCACTGATTACCAAGCTGACCAGCTACATGGTGAAAAATAATAATTACTGAACTACTCGAAAGATACATTATTCTGAAAGTAAGTTAAAAGTAGGGAAGTACACTGCTCAAATATATGAACATAATGTAACTGCAAGTCAATCATATTTCTGATTGGGCTGGATGGTGTTGTAGTGGGTAGCACTCTCGCCTCACAGCAAGAGGGTCCTGGGTTTGATTCCCGGGTCGGCCCGGGTTCCTTCTGTGTGGAGTTTGCATGTTCTCCCTGTGTAAGCGTGGGTTCTCTCTGGGTTCTCCAGCTTCCTCCAACAGTCCAAAGACACGCAGGATAGGGATAGGTTAATTGGTGACTCTAAATTGCCCGTAGGTGTGAATGTGAGCGTGAATGGTTGTCTGTCTCTACATGTCGGCCCTGTGATAGACTGGCACCCAATGATAGCTGGGATTGGCTCCAGCCCCCCCGTGACCCTGAATACAGGATAAGCGGTAGACGATGGATGGATGGATGGATGGATGGATGGATGGATGGATGGATGGATGGCACTGATTGGGAATCAATTTCACCTGCTGTTGTGCAAATGGAACAGACCACAGATGGAAACCAGTGGCAATTAGCAAGACATCCCTATAAAGGAATGGTTCTGCAGGTGGTGACCACAGACTGTTTCTCTGTTTTCGGCCTTTCTGGCAGATTTTTTTTTTGTTTTTGAATTTTGGCAGTTTGCACCACTTGAGGTAGCATGAGGCAGTTTCTCCAACCCACAGAAGTTGCCCAGTTAGTGCAACTCATCCAGGATGGCACATCAATGCGCAGTGTGGCAAGAAGGTTTGCTGTGTCCCCCAGCACAGTGTCAAGAGCATGGAGGAGATTCCAGGAGACAGGCCGGTACACCAGGAGACATGGAGGGGGCCGAAGAAGGACAACAACCCAACAGCAGGGCCGATATCTGCTCCTTTGAGCACGGAGGAACAGAAGGAGCACTGCCAGAGCCCTACAAAATGATGTTCAAGTTTCAACTCAAACGGTCCGAAATTGACTCCATGAGGGTGGTTTGAGGGCCTGACGTCCACAAATAGGCCAACACCAAGCAATGTGATTGAGATCACAGAGATTGGCAGATTTGCCATTGGCGCCATGTGCCCTTCACGGATGAGAGCAGGTTCACCCTGACCACATGTGACCGATGTGACAGGGTCTGGTGACGCCGCGGAGAACGTCTGCTGCCTGCAAAAACCTCCAGCATGACCGGTTTGGCAGTGGGTCCGTGATGGTCTGGGGAGGCATTTCTTTGGAAGGTCGCACAGCCCTCCATGTGCTTGCCCGAGGTACCCTGACTGCCATTAGGTACCGGGATGAGATCCTCAGACCCATTGTGAGACCATATGCTGGTGCAGTGGGCCCTAGGGTTCCTTCTAATGCATGACAATTCTAGGCCTCATGTGGTTGGAGAGTTGGGAATATATGTTGGATGCTCCATCACCATGGCATCAGGGGCCTGTACTGCGAAGCGAGTTCAACATACCCAGGGTATCTTTCAGAGATCCAGCTTAAGTAACCCTAACAAAGGCAATCGGAGATAAGTGGTCACACGAAGCTGGTTATCAACTCGTTAACTCAACCCAGGGTTTACCTGTCCAGCTATGAGCACGTGCACATGAAAGAGGTGGGGTTTGCAGCATTTGACCAATCACAAACATGGATCAGTCTACGGCAGCGGAGCGGCGTATTTCACGTACGAGGAGCGAACAATAATCTTACAGAAATACGAAGACATTAAACATATAATACAGGCAAAAAGCAACAGTTTCATCTGCCAAATGCAGGAAGGACAGCTGGCAAAAACTCGCCGACTGTGTGAATGCAGAAGTCGTATAAATAGTATTAGTAGTTGTATAATATGACTGCCCTATCATAAGGACACTAGTAGATGTGACTGCTTGAATGACAGAAGTAACTTCGCTCGTAGCTTAGTGGTAGAGTTACCGCCCCATTTACCGAGGTGTCTTGCAGTAGTCCTGGTTCGAATCTGCCCTGGGGCCATCTTTTAAATCATGTTGTCGCTCTCTCTCGTCCCTTTAACTCTCATGATGTCCTTCCGCAATAAAAGGCCAAACATATAACTTTAAAATAATGAATTTTTTGCTTGGATGTATTCTTATAACGTGGTTTATGACAATATCAGCCTCATTCTTTCAGCTGCAATCCCGGCGGTGTAAAACGGACTTGCGAGCAAATCAAATAAAAATAAAAACATAATTCAAAGTGGTTAGTAGGCTGAACGCTGACACAGAAAAGTCATTCCCTCTGATGAGAATCTGTATCTCTCATATAAAACATCGTCAGGGACAGGAAAGGGGTTTTGCTGGTCTCTATAGACTCTATAGTTCTCCTACGAGACCCTCTCACGATCCACTGAGCTTATTTATCTATTTATTTTTTCTTATGCGCGCACCAAGAGAGCTGATTGGTCAGTAGGCAGTGTGTTTCTCCACGTTGATCTCTTATCAGGTAGCTCTGCAGCATAAGTTACCATGGCGATCTACCCCGGTAAGAAGTGAACCAGTGTCGTAGGATGGAAAACCCAGAGTTAATGCTTAAGTTACCTCGCTAAGCACAAATCCTGCTTCGTATTACAGGCCCCAGTGTTGAATTTGACATATAGGATGACAATAGACTCATCATTAAAGGTTCAAACGTGTATCATACCTTGACCTATCCAGTGGTAGGTTAACGGGACAAGTAAGATTAGGGAAGTTTGCATGCTTGAAAATGTATTGCTTACACAGAGTACAAGTACAAGATGGGAATGACAGCAAAAACTAGAACATTCCCCCGCGGGAAATTTTGAAAGGGCCACGGGGGCTACTGCCGGAGTATATATACATAACGATGAGATTCTTCGAGATTTCAAACGAGACAGAGTTGTTTTAGAGGCAAATACAGAGACTGCTTGCTGAAAAACTGTCCCTGAAAGGAACGCGCATCAGCAGTTTTGCATGAATTTACCTCTAAAATGGCTCCGTCTCGTAAGGTTACATTATTATCACACAGCGTGGTGAATGAGCAGGTCACAACTTGTCCACAAAAGCGTTTTGGAGTTGTTGGATTGTGTATCAGCTGTCACTCTGAGACTACTGAGACTCAAGTACTGAGTACTACCGAGTACTACTGAGACTCAAGTACTGAGAACTACTAAGTACTATGTATTGTTTGAAAAACTACAACTCCCACTGACTGCTCCTGTCGGCCAATCAGAGCGCATTTGCTGTCACTTCTGAGTGAGACAAAAGCTGTGTCCCAATTCAGGGTCTGCAGCCTTCGGAGGACCCAGCCTTCGCGGTCTACGGAGGCGTCACCTTCGGAGACTCCTCCGAAGGCTGGGTCAACCGTCGGTAAATGGGACGGTCTAACCTACGGAGCATTTCCTGATTGCGTCGCGACGTCATCACTTCTGCCGGCCAAGCCCGAGAAAAACACCAGTCAAAACAAAAATACGACAGACGAACATGATGGAGAGTTTTTAATATATATATATATATATATATATTTTTTTTTTTTTTCTTTTAATTTAATTTAATTTTTATTTTTTTGAGCAAGAGGAGAGGCGGCTGCGGCGACACCGGCGGCTTGTTTATCTCCGACTGGGAGAGAGCCGTGGGGAGGTAACGTTAAAGCCGTTATTTTAACCCATATTAATGTTCATACATAGCTAGCGTAGTACGTGGTAATTAATATACCCGTTAATAAATGATACTGCTAAGTGACAAGCCATATTAAGTATAGATTGACATGGATAATGTCATTTAACCATAAGACTTAATACAGGGTTCGTACAGGTGCTTAAAATGTAAAATCTTTGAAAATGCTGTAATTTTAATGCTGTTTTTTAAGGTCTGAAAAGTGCTTGAATTTTAGTTGAAATGCTTGGCTTATAAAGGGATTAAATTGAATAGTAAAATGTGTACGAGCCCTGTAAATAACCCTGACTTAATTCAATATTTTATTCTTGCCTCTCTTTTAAACATTTTAGTGACATGGCATCGGTCGATTGCATCAGCCCTGCAAACCCCGATGATGGACGATGTGGTGGACAGTGGAGACATGCATCCTTCACCCCCCACCTCCCAGATGATGTCCCACTCAGAGCCAGAAGAGTCCAGGGTCCTTCTTGTAGCATCCCATCCAGTCCAGCAGCACCACCAGGGACTCCTGCTCAGTTAATACTGTATATATGTTCTCTGTAAATAGTTATTTTTGCTGATCTTTTGTAAATAGTTCTACATGTTAAGAACACCCACTTATCAATAGTTATTGTAACTTTGTAAATATTTGTTAATTACACAAAAAATAAATGATTTTCTTGTCACTGAAAAGCAGTTCAAAAGTTGACTTTAGTTGTAAATAAGAAATGGAACAGATAATGTTACAAGGTTATAGGATTTTTATTTAACTTTATACAATATTTGGAAAAGAAAATGGTACAATACAATATTTTTAATTAACAATTTAAATTACAAATCAACACAGAACTTAATCGAAGAGAAATAAACATCCACCACCCCCCAAAAAATTCAACGCCTCTCAACCATTCTCTCCAATAAACTAAAAAGTCTCTCCATCCTCTCTCGTTCTCTCCATTCCTCTCTCCCTCTGTAACTTCATGTCCTCCCTGATCAAATCCAGCAAGTCATCCGTTTTCCTCTTTCTTGCTGCTGTCGGTGGCCCTGTGTTCTTGGCCTCAACAGGTGGTCGTTCTCATCCCGGATCCGGAGTTTGATCAAATCCTCAGTCTGCTCCTTGCTCTCTACAACAAAACGACATGTATATTACATTTCCTGTTATGTAAACATGCAAAATGATTGTACGATATAATAACGATATTAACAGTAATAATGATCCTACGGTCAGCTCTGTATTCAATCCAAACGTTTACAGTTTTACAGCCTAGAAATACAGCGGGGCTCACAACCCATCGTTAACGTTATATGTTCAGCTGCGAGAGGAGCGGACTGTAGCCTACACAACTTACGAGAACAAATTAACTGAACAGCTCCACGGTTACAATAAGATATAAGTTACCATCGGAGCTTGTAACATTTGAAAGTGAAGGGTTTTAGGCTTACGTTACGTTTAAAGGCTAACGTTAACTGAGCTCCTCGTATCAACAGCCTTAAGCTACATCACGTAGCTGGCCCTACACTCCGGTGGCTACACGTATTAGCATTATTAACTTCACGCATTTTAACACTCAAATGTGATTTAAGGCCCCTTGAACGTCCGACGTTAAGCAAAACCCCGTTACTTACCGGCTGCCGGTGCCGGAGCTGCTGCCGTCTTTCGCCGCCATTGTTGGTTGAACAGCGGCGCGCAAAGCATCTTGGGATATGGGAGGCCGCGAAGGATAGTAACGGTGCATCCTCCGAATACGGGCGAAAGGAGGACACATTTGTCGGCCGCATTTGGAGGAGCCTCCGAATTTAGACGAATTGGGACAGCCTTCGCGCAGCTCTGTGACGTAAGCGGCCTTCAAATGCAGCCTCCGAAGGCTGCAGACCCTGAATTGGGACACAGCTAGAGAGAGAAAGAGAGACTTGTGTCTCCATTTTAAAGTTTAATATAGCTGAGGGGCACATGAAACAGCTGAGGGGACCAGTGCTCAGTGTGATTGCCCAGTGGCCTTAAATATATTTTTGACATCTACCTTAAGATGAGGTGAGTTTGCATATGACCAAATGTTGTCTGAAACAATATGAAACATTTCAGTTTTTATCAGCTCTAGCAGATGTTGTAGTAGTAGATTAATCTGACAGTGACCCTGCGATGGTTCCCCCCTGATCATTACTTTGCATTAACTTGGTTTCAGTGTCCTTGTACACTATCCTAGTGCTACATATCCAATTGAAGGCCAAATTGCCGAACCCTCATTTACAACAATCAGGTGATTATTATTATTGTTTTTATTTATTTTTCATTATGCAGTCAATCCATACAGCAAAGAAAGTTTTGCAAACACCGACAATGGTGTTGCCGTAAGCCCCAAGCCAAAGCTAAGCAAGACAACAAGTAAGTCAAAAACGGAAACTGAATACATCGATAAATAAATGATTAAGTAGCATGTAGAACCAAAAACAGTAACAGTATAACAGTTACTGTTTACTGTTAACAGTTACAATAACAGTTAATAAGTTATCATGTACTGTATTTCACAGTCAGCTTTTTGTTATAAACTGGATTTGATCCAAACCCAAAAGCACAACTCAAACTACGGATGACAGTGAATAGGAAGTCTTTTTAATGAACAGCAAGTGGAAATAGTGCGAGAGGTGATGGGTGGTGCAAGGTCCCAGGGTCCCAACGTGATTTGTAGGTTCAATAGTGACGAGTAGTGATGTTACGAGATGGCCCGAGGCTTCGAAGCGTGTCGAGTAATGGAGGGGGCGTTTCCGCGGAGCGCGTATCGCGGCTTGCTTCATTTAGGGGAGGGGCCAAAAATGATGACGTCCGAAGCCTCGCTGCCCGGCTGTACCACTTGACTGCTTCGGGAAATGGTTCAGAGTTTGCCGCAAGGTTTTACAGCTATATAGACCCCTCAGGCTCCATTCAAAATGTGTTTTTTGAAGCAGAGTTGCGGTCAGTTGAGAGTTTGGATAGTTTGGGGCGTTTGGATACTAGAGTTTGGATAGCGTTTATATAGTTTGGAGATAGTTTGGAGAGGTTACAGAGAGAGAGAGATTTAGGAGAGTGATGATTTTACCATTTGGGGAAAATGTACACACACAGAATACATTCAAACATATTATACACATGTGATCATTTATGTACAGAAATGATATTATCATAGAGTGGCCGTTGGCGCAGTGGTTAGTGCAGCTGCCTCATGTACAGAGGCTCCCTGTTACCACACTGTCTGTCTGCATAGAATAATGTAACGGCTGGAATGATCTTTAAATAATTATTTGGTCATCCATTTTTTGTAATTCATAGTCATTTCCAACAGACAACAGACACAAAAATGCAATGCATCACACATTATGTGGTTCAGATACAGCTGCCTCTGATTATACACTTGGCCAGTAGGTGGTTTCGTGTGCACATGAAGCTTCGAGAAATGAACCCGTTCTCGAACCAATTGGCTCAAGTGGTTCGATGCCTCATGAGGCTTCATCTCACCATCACTAGTGACGAGGGTGAAGGTGTCGTGGTGCGGCGAGGCGAGGCGTGGTGAGGTCCGTCCTCTCGTGCGTACTCTCTCGGCAGGGAAACACAGGAGATTGAGACAGCGTGCAGGCAGAATCCACAGGCAGGCGAAGCAGTTGCGAACAGCAAGCTACAATGTCGGCACGGCAATCTGGGGCAGAGCAGGAACAGAGGCATTAGGATAATTGCTGGAGAGCCAGGATGCGTACAACCACAGAGACTAACGGAATCCAGAGGCTTTAAAGGGAGTTGATTGCAGAGTGGATTCACCTGACTGCTGCCTGCGGAAGGACGACCACGCCCACATGCAGAGGCACACCCACACACACAGAACAGACAGGGGGAGAGACACAGGAGGAAAACAGACAAGGAACACACACACGGGAAAAGGGGCAGGGCTGCCATGATGGGATCATGACACTTTAGTTCACTCCCCATATTGAGAATATAGTCTACGACATGGCCCCAGACTTTTTGGAAGTTTAGCTGTTATCCATTCATATAATTTTTTTTCAGGCGTACAATACAATATAAATTCTGTTTCCCACTGTGGGGTCATCCCCATATTCCCCGGGTCCTATGTTCCCCATTTTTCCCAAAAAGGGTCCTATGTTCCCCAGTCGCAATACATATATTCCATCCATCCATCCATTGTCTACCGCTTATCCTGTATTCAGGGTCACGGGGGGGCTGGAGCCGATCCCAGCTGTCATTGGGTGAAGGCAGGGTACACCCTGGACAGGTTGCCAGTCTATCACAGGGCTGCAATACATATATTGTTTAGTTTATTTAAAGTGTCCAAATGTGACAAAAGTGAAAGCCAATTTACAGCCTAATCTCTCCTCATCTAGGCCTACATAGGTCTATTTGCACTGATGGTGGAAAAAAATAACAGACTGGGGAACATAGGACCCTTTTTAAAAAAAAGACCATTAGGACTACAAAAGCCTCCACATGCGGTCAGAACAAAGGGACAAAGGAGATAAAAAAACTACAACCTCCATTTTGGTTTCACCTCGCACCTAGGTGCGAAGTGCAACGTCACACAACTGGTGCCCTATTGGCTGACAACCGCAGGTACCCCAGGGGGTCCCCGGGAGCAGCCGTGAGCTATATAAACCGGCGCCGCCTTAAGAAATCGCTCTTCCATCACAACACCACGTTGCAACAGGAGGCCACTCCTCCACCGCAGCACACCGCTGCAACAGGAGACCAACTTATAACGTCTGCAGCGTTTCCTTTGTCCTAGGCCACAGTCTCCCCGATCTCGCTGCATGAGTGACAGACTGTTTTTCCCCGTTTTCCGCGACTCGCCCCTTTTCTTTTACTCGTTTTTGGATCCTGAGAGATCACCACAACCGTGCGATTATTTTTGTTGACCTGCAGAAGAAGAAACACAAACGGTTTCTTTATTTCAGCGACCAGCCGGAAGCCCCGCTCCTGTCTGAAGTCAGCTGACTAAATCGCCAAGCCGCGATTATATAGTTGCCCGCGAGGGAAGAAACACGAACTGTTTTCTTTATTCGAGTTTGATAAATGAGAGGGATAACGCCCCGCTCTCGTCTGGACTTAGCCGACTCATCACGTCCCCCGCTGACGCCGGGGACTCACAAACTGTGTGACACATACACTGCCCCGCACACGTATCCTACGCCAGCTGTTTCCGTCTTCGGACGCTAAGGACATAGCTCCATCTGGTGGCTGTACCCGGCCATCTCTCGCTTTCTCTCTCTCGCGATTCTATTGGACGTCAGTGGCTCCGCCCCTGAATGCTGTGAGGAATAGCTCCATCTGGTGGCTGCGGCCGGCCATCTCTCCCTCTCTCTCTCTCCCCCTCTCTCGCTACTCCATCTGACGTCAGCGGCTCCGCCCCTGAACGCTGTGAGGAATAGCTCCATCTGGTGGTCGCGCCCGGCCATATCTCTCTCTCTCTCTCTCTCTCTCTCTCTACACACACGCACACACACGCACTCCACATGTGTCTCTTCCTTTGTTCAGCTTAGCTTTGTGTGTTAGGTAGTTAGGTAATAAGGCTTTGTTAATTGCAGTGTTATTGATTGTGATCATTATTACTGATTTTAATAAATCTTATTATATTATAACTAGCGGTCTCTTGTGCTTTTTGTGTATATGTCACTGGATAACAGCAGGTTGTGAAGGCTAGTGCTCGAATTTCACGCCTTTTTAATTGTTTGATTGTTTTTATACTTTTATGCCAATGATCACGATGATTGGCATGTGAGTATAAAACCTTTATATTGAGACTGAATACAGTTTTTGGTTATCTTTTCCCTGATCCCAGGGTGGTGCCCCGTTTATTCATGATTATATCATGATAATATATTAAATAGGGGGGCTGCACGGTGGTGTAGTGGGTAGCACTCTCGCCTCACAGCAAGAGGGTTCGATCCCCGGGTCGGCCCGGGTTCCTTCTGTGTGGAGTTTGCATGTTCTCCCCGTGTGAGCGTGGGTTCTCTCCGGGTTCTCCGGCTTCCTCCCACAGTCCAAAGACATGCAGGATGGGGATAGGTTAATTGGTGACTCTAAATTGCCCGTAGGTGTGAATGTGAGTGTGAATGGTTGTTTGTCTCTACATGTCGGCCCTGTGATAGACTGGCGTCCTGTCCAGGGTGTACCCTGCCTTCGCCCAATGACAGCTGGGATCGGCTCCAGCCCCCCCGCGACCCTAAATACAGGATAAGCGGTAGAAAATGGATGGATGGATGAATATATTAAATATAATTATTAATATTGATAATCATATTGACATTATAATTAGCTGTTGATAACCAAATCTGCTCCTGCTACTACCCCAACATATATCTGTTACTAATAGCCTCCAGACATGAAATATCAGGGGTGTAGCTCAATGATAACCTAGTATGGTAGGAACTTAAAATGTGGCTTGTCGAAATGAAGTTGCACATTTGAAGAGTGGCTGAGCTCCCATTTTTGCAGATAAAAGACTTCTATCACTTCTGCCTCTATCTCTGGTGTTAGCTTAAACCATCCATCCATCCATCCATCCATTGTCTTCCGCTTATCCGGGACCAGGTTGCGGGGGCAGCTGCCTGAGCAGGGACGCCCAGACTTCCCTCTCCCCGGACACTTCCCCTAGCTCCTCCGGGAGGACCCCAAGGCGTTCCCAGGCCAGCCAGGTGACATAGTCACTCCAGCGTGTCCTGGGTCTTCCTCGGGGTCTCCTCCCAGTGGGGCATGCCTGGAACACCTCCCGAGGGAGGCGTCCAGGGGCCATCCGAAACAGATGCCCGAGCCACCTCAACTGGCTCCTCTCGATGTGGAGGAGCAGAGCCTCTACTCAGAGCTCCTCCCGTGTGACGGAGCTCCTCACTCTATCTCTAAGGGAGCGCCCTTTCGGCCGCTTATATCCGGGATCTTATTCTTTCGGTCATGACCCAAAGTTCATGACTTAGCTTAAACATTCTGCAAAATATGATTTCTCTTAGATGATTATTTCCACAGATAGTAAGGTTCAAAAATGGAAGTAAACACATATTTGCCCAACTTCAGAGCGATATTCCAAAAAACTGTATCAGGTCCAAACTTAAAAATCGGGAGGGTGTTCGGTGGGGTTTTTGTGGCCGTTTTTGGTACTAAATGTTCTAAAAGCCACAGCAGGGCAATTCAATTGTGTTTTTTACCATTTACCAAAGCCTGACATGTGACTAAATAGTACTGGTAAATTTAGCCTTACGAAAACATTAAAATGTAGCACAGTTGTAGTTACAGAGGCAATAAGTCCTTGAATGTGAGTTAAACATGCTGAAAGCAGCTTTTAATGTCTTAAACCATGAACAAACAGCATAATATTGAAGACTGTGCATTTTGTCATACTTTAAGTATATAAATCACACAACGAAATCAAATAATAATCTTAATTTGAGCATAAAGATTTTACATTACAGTACAAAAGTCTCCAAATAGTGATATTGAATAACAGTTTGTCTCTATGCTCACTATGAGGGATCACACATTTTTCATCTTTTAGATCCAATTCCTTCGTCACATTCATTAATTTGGCAGTCACTTTACAAATTGTCTAATGTACAACTCTGCTCTGTTGTGCTCATCTTTTTTGATGGCATACATGCGCCCAGTTTCTGTAGAGGGAACGTCAAATCTTGCAATTCTATGCTGCAGTGGGACATTACACATGTCTTCTCTTCTTGGCCAGTAGAAACTCTTGGAAGGGCCATGTGGGTGCATGAACTGAACCAGTACATCTTCATCTTGATCTGAAACATCTCTGATACTTCCTATCCACCATTTCTGATCATACACACAACTCACATGTTGTCTCATAGTGAGCTGTTATTCAATATCAAACTTTGGAGACTTTTCTACTGTAATGTAAAATCTTTAGGCTCAAATTAAGATTATTATTTGATTTGGTTGTGTAATCTGTGTGTATGTATATACTTAAAGTATGACAAAATGTACAGTCTTCAATATTATGCTATCATCATGGCCGTAACTAGCTATGAGGTACCAGAGGTAAATACCTCGGTTGATATTTCCTGTTTTTTTTTAATAAAAATATTAATTTTACAAAAAAAATTGAAAATCGAATAGAAAGATCACAAATTATATTAACCGCTAAAGCCGACAATCAGGAGATGTGTTCTTAAAAAAAAGGGGAAAAAAAGGAGTTGTGTTTTTTCACATGAGGTCTTGTAAGTTTAGCCTTACAAGTCACGCCGCAGCGCGTCACTTGTACCAGCACTGACTGGACATGTTTTGGTTTTGGGGTGAAGAAGAAGAGATTCTCCGTGTGGGATGACCTGAATGAGAGGTAAGGAACGAATATACTCGCCAGTTCGTGCATCTGTCATGATAATAGTTTTATTGACACAAAAAGAAACCACTAGTTTGCAGCAGTTGCGTGTAGGCTACTTGCCCAAGACAAATTTCAACTCGGGGGACAATAAACAGATGGAAAAGCTGGAAAAGCTGAAATAAGAGAAGACTTCCTTGGCTTTTGTCCATTACTCAAACAAGATGGAGCCACCATCAGTGACGCCATCCTCAGCCAGCTCTCAAAATGGGGTCTTGAGGCAACCCTCCTCAGGGGTCAGGGCTATGAAAGGGGCCTCCACGATGAGTGGACATGTGAGTGGGGTACAAAAGAGAATCCAGGAACTATATCCCAGGGCAGTGTACACCCACTGTCGGAGCCATGCGTTTAATCTAGCAGTGGTGCATGGCTGTTCAGACATTCCTTTAGTGAGGAACACGATGACCATTGTTGAAAAGATCGCAGCCACAGGCGCCAGGAAAGCTGCAGGAAGAGAGCAGAAGAGAAGGTGCCCAGTCAAGGACAGCAGGGATCCCGCTGATGTCAGACACCAGATGGGGCAGCAGAGCAACTACATTAAATGCCTTTGTAGAAAATTTCACTGCTGCTCATTCTGCTTTAGAGACCATGGAAACAGAACCAACCTCCATCTCTGGAAAGGCCAGTAATCTCAAGCATAGTATGGAATCATTCGAGACTATCATCACTGTTGGTAATGACCAACCATGTCCTAAGTTACCTGCAACCCCTCACCAAAACGTTACAGTCTACTAACTTGGACATCATCACAGCCTACAAGGATGCACAGAATGTGCGTAAAGTCATAGCCAATCAGAGGTGTGAAGAAGGATTTAAAGGATGTTTCAAAAAGGCATCAACCATGGCCAACTCTGTCAATGTCGTCCCAGCCAAGAGAAGGGTGTGTCGCAACCAGAACTACAGAGCTAATGTAGCCTCTGAGTCAGTGGAAGACCACTATAGGATAAACTTATGTTATTCATTCATTGACCACATCACCAGTGAGCTGGATGCCAGGTTATTTGAAAGAAACAAGCCTGCAATGCTAGCAGCTTACCTGGTGCCAAAAGATCTAAAAAAGCTGACAAAGGAAAGAGAGGAAGAGCTGGTCGAGTGGTACAGATCTACCTGACCCGCATACAGTCACACAGGAAATAGAACGCTGGAGATACAAGTTCGCGGAGAGTGATGAAGCCCTGACTGGATCATGTTTGGAAATGTTGAATGAAACATACATGCCCTTCTTTCCTAACATACATTGTATGCTTAAATCCTTTTTGACTCTTCCTGTTACAACATGTGCTTGTGAGAGATCATTTTCTGCCATGAGAAGACTGAAAACATGGCTCAGAGCCAGTATGTCTGATGACCGTCTCTCAGGACTAGCTCTCATACATGTTCACAACAACATAAAGATCAACAAGGAAAGCGTACTCAGGAGGTGGGATGCCTCTGGACACAGGAGGATCCACCTGGCCTTCCGAAAGGTACACTCTTAGTGCTAAGTAGAACCATATATGGTTCTTCGGCTTGTCCTCATAGGAGAACCCTTTTTGGCTCCAGGTAGAACCTTTTATAAAGGTTCCACCTGGAACCCTTTTGGAAGGTTATACCGAGAACCCCACATAAAGGGTTATACCTAGAACTGTGCGTGTAAGGTTCCACCCAGAACCCCCCATGAGAGGTTCTACAAAGAACCCACGCAGGGAGTTCCACTAAGGACCCTTTCATTTTTCAAGGATTACGTCTAGAACCCGCACAGGGAGTTCCACTAAGAACCCTTTTATATTTCAAGGGTTTCATCTAGAACCCACACAGGGAGTTCCACTAAGAACCGTTTCATATTTCAAGGGTTTCATCTAGAACCTGCACAGGGAGTTCCACTAAGAACCCTTTCATTTTTCAAGGGTTTTATCTAGAACCCACAGAGGGTTTTCACTAAGAACCCTTTCATATTTCAAGGGTTTCATCTAGAACCTGCACAGGGAGTTCCACTAAGAACCCTTTCATTTTTCAAGGGTTTTATCTAGAACCCACACAGGGAGTTCCACTAAGAACCCTTTTCGCTTTCCAAGGGTTTCATCTAGAACCTACAAAAGGAGTTCCACCAAGAACCCTTTCATGTTTCAAGGGTTTCATCTAGACCTCACACAGGGGGTTCTAAAAACATCCCTTTTCAAAGGTTTTCACAAATAACCGTCTTGTCAAACCATATTGTATTCTACAGATCAGTTTAGTTCATATTATATTGTGGTCATTTATCATGTCGACATTGAACAAACATTCAAAACATTTTAATGAGAAAAACATTTATTTAAAGATAGTCCAACAGAACAGGCTGTGTAGGGGAGAACAGGTCAAAAGTCAGCATAGGTCCAGTGGAATCAGCAACATGACAGGCCAGACACACCATGCTGTCCTCAGTCGTGGATTTGTGTAATCTCCAGCAATGGTGACATGGCAGAAAGGGGAGACAAAAAAAGAGTTTGAGTTCCATCAATCCAAGGTGCACCTACTTCGCCTTATTGTAAGCTATCTACAAACAATAGAATCATGAGAAAGTGAGGGAACCCCACAAAGTTTTCACATTGATTTAAATAATGTTAAAATACTCTTCAGTGTTATGTAACAAGTACTCAAAATGTAACGTATTATAACAATAATGGAAATCTCAGCAAAACCCTCTTTTTCAAGCCAATGGCACACTTCGGCTTTCGTCCAAGCTGTGTAAGTCATTTCTACAAGAAAACAAACAAGCAAGCAAACGAACAAAACATAACAAGAAACAAATGCTTAGTCCACCTTTCACCATAAAAGTCCTCAGCTAGGGTCAAGCATGCTGAAACAAGATATTATATTTAGCTCACCTTGTTTCTCTGAAGTTTCTTCTGTTCTCTCTCTCTTCAGTTCTTCTTTGTTCTGTTCTGTTCGCAGTAATCACTTTTGGTATGTCACACCTGGGGCCCGTTTCACAAATCAGGTTCAACAAACGCTGAACCTAACACTGAACTCTGAGTTGAACAACTCTGAGATGGGCAACTCTGAGTTTTCGGTTTCAGAACAGTGGTTTTGAATTAGTTCAGTCAACTCTGAGTATGTAAACTCTGAGTTACGCGCGTGCCTGCCGACTCTATAAAGCCATCATCAATGGAGCTCCGATACTACGATTCTGAGTGTTTATGTAGAAAACGAGCTCATCCTGAGAAAGTGGAGCACCGTAACTGCAGCAAAGTAGAGATAGTTGGCGTGGCAGACAATTACTGCCCGATCTAATGTGTATAACTGAATGAAACAGTCTATTGATATAAAGGTAATAAGTCTTTATTTTCAAACCTGCAGAGCGACACTATGGTGTAATGGTTAGCAATGTTGAAAATGTCGGAGAATATTGTTTAGATAATATCTAATGTGATTGAAAGGAAAGGTAATCAAAATCTTCTCCCGACACAAAGCTGCTAGAATCACTTTTATTTCCAATAAAAACACCCTCCAAATTTTTTAATATGATTTTAAGAAGTGTGGACCTGATACTTTAAGTTGGGCAAAGATGTGTTTACTTCCATTTTTGAGCCTTAATATCTGTGAAAATAATCATCTGAGAGAGACCATATTTTGTAGAATGCTAATACCAGAGATAGAGGCAGAAGAGATAGAAGTCTTTTATCTGCAAAAATGGGAGCTCAGCCACTCTTCAAATTTGCTACTTCATTTCGACAAGCCACATTTTAAGTACCTACCATAGTAGGTTGTCATTGAGCTACATCCCTAATATTCCATGTTTGGAGGCTATTAGTAACATATATACACTGTAGAAAATTTGAAGGCCACAGGTGAGACAGTTTTTTCAGATATTGATGGCTTTTTTGAGTATGATGCCAAAAACCATCTAAACTACCCTTCATTCAATGATGTTAATGAGAAAACTATTGACAGTAGAGACCTAATATTTTGGTCTTTGTACTTGAATTTCTTCAGGACATTCTGAGAAGGTCAGGTGGGAAGATTTTCAGAAATTTGATGAAATGACATGGAATGACCCAAAAGTTCACGCTACATTGATATTGTATCATGAAAGTAGGGCATTTAAGTAGAAGCATGCAATGGTGATTTCCTCATCCCAAACAATTAATTGAAACAAAAGCCAGCAACAGTGGTGGGTATACCATGACAAAAAATGTCAATGTCTCAATAACTTGTCATGTGGCCAAAGGACGTCCACTTCTATGCCTTTCTGTGACTCTTCCAGTCTCTCTATTGCAACCTGCTGATGACATGCGACACTAATCAGTGGCCACTTCCCTCTGAGAACATCCTGTTTGAGGCCTTGCAATGGCGAGGTACTGTTGGCATGATGAAGAGGACTGTTTAAATACCAATTCTAATTGAACCAGGAAATTGATTGGTCAATTCAAGGATCAAACACCGTTGTGAATTTTGCCGTTCAGCTCCTTGTTAGAGAACAGCTGTGTTACAATTTGTGTGTGTTTGCGTCTTTGCATTGATTTTGTATGCAATAGCACAGCGCACAAAATTCACTTTGTGTTTGGTGTGAATGTAACTTTACTTACCTTGCTGTGAATGACATGTCGACATTACAGCAGAGACTGTTGATTTGAACTTAGTTTCTCCTGATTCCTGCCCATCAGTCTCTGTTCCTGGTCCAGTCATCACAGTATGTTGTGAAGTATTACCTTTTATGGCTGTACTGTAGCATGTGATTTTCTCTCATTCCTTTCAGATGACAGCAGAGCAGCCTTTTGCTGCATTGTTTAATAGAACTCTGGGTTAAACATGCTGAAAGTCTCTAACACGCCTGTTGATGTAGGCCTACATAAATAAATTGTAAAATAGTTTAAGGAAACGGCACATTTGATGTGCACAGAAGCACAGGAGTTCTGTTATTGTACAACAGTCTCTTAGCTATGTGTAGCTGTGGTGTGACAGCACACAGCTAAACACCTGGGAGAAGCGCTGCACTGGATACAATTATCTTGTGTGCACAAATCAACAAAAAGGTGGGAACTTATTGATTAAACTGAAGCCACAAATTACATCTTGTTCACACAAATTGGGAAATTGTGGCCTCAATGTGTATAAATGTTTCCCTCTATGGCTTCGTACTATGCACTGGTCCATATCACCGGTCTAGGCAGCGTCATGTTTTCCTTGGCACCCTGAGCAGCGCTCTTGTCTTCTCAGCTCATCTAGTCTAAGAATATGAAAACAAAGGGTCTTTGTTAGTTTTTTGGTGATTTTGTTTTTTACTATACAAAATTGCTAATGAAAATCAATCCATTTTATAAATTGTGTTCATATGATTTTGAACATGCATGCTAAGAAAAACCATTTAGCTTATTGAAATCAGACTTAATCACACAGGAGTTCATGATGCATTAAATATCCTGGTATTTATAAAACTGTCCCCTGTCTTTGTTGCCCATGTAAAAGATTGCATTTACTGGAAGACAAGAACAGGAAATATTCCCCTACAACATCTGACAGCCTGACTGTCAAAATTAGTTTGGAAAGTTACTAATTGTGCTAATTGGGAGATGAAAGAACTCTGCAAGACTTGGATGAAGCCCAAATAAACCTAATTTGTTTTGTTTTTTTTACATTGTTTACGGGAAAAGAGGATATCACTGAATTCAAAGAAAATTATGTCTGCTTCAAATTAGAGGCAGATACATTTATTTGTTAGGACAATTACTTAGGGCTGATTAAGGCTTTCAGCCAATTACCCTCTTTGGCTTTGGAAATAAGTGCGTTCCCTGAAGCTGTTCATGGCAGCTGTCTACTAATAATTACTTAGCATTTGTTTCAGCTTTACTACTGGTAGATGTGGGTTTTTGTGATGTGACATTTTTCAGTGGTGGGTGTGTTGGTCTCTCTTAATTTGGGTGCTGATTTTAGTATGGTTTTGCCTGATGTGCTGTTTTGCAGAATGCAGTTTCTCTTCTCCTTGTAGGCTGATATACATCATGGTGATGTCGTTTTCAATTATATGCCAATCTTGACACAGACGGTGAGGGTGTGTCCACTTGGCTGTAATTGATTTATCTTTAATTAGTTGCTAATGGTGGTGGTCTGCACATGGACATCCTGAAATTAATCAATTGCTTGCATTGCTAAGTTTATTTTGTAGGAAGTGGGTGATCTTCCTCCCCCTGAGCTTCTGGCCTCCACCTTTAGACCAAAAGGATCACAAGTGGTTATTAATTAACCATTCAAACAGGGTTGTCAATGTGACATTTGTGTGAGCTTTTCAAAGGAACATTGTTTAAATGTCAAAGCAACTGTAACATGTGTTATGTTTAAGTTTGGAGTATACAATGTGAGATCCCTCTACAAGAGGACATTAGAATTAGACATAGAATATAATAAACTTGACCTTGAACACAACAAAAAATTATTCAAAAATCAAAACTGGAGGTGTAGGTTAATTGGTGACTCTCAATTGCCCGTAGGTGTGAATGTGAGTGTGAATGGTTGTTTGTCTCTACATGTTGGCCCTGCGATAGACTGGCGTCCTGTCCAGGGTGTACCCTGCCTTCGCCAAATGATAGCTGGGATCGGCTGGGATTGAAAAATACAGATTTGTGAAAAGGAAAAAAGGTCAGTTTGTTTAAGAAAATTCAGGGGGTTATGGATCGCCATGAGGGGCCCTCTCCTTCCTTGCAGTTGTAAGGTTGTGGAGCACTTCACACACTACAATGATTCTGCAAGCCCAGTCTGGGTCCACTCTGAGGCCATGTAGGCAGGTGAACCCGGCTTTTATTAAGCCAAATGTCATCTCTATCCTGACCCTGGTTCTGGTAAGGGCCATCTTAAATCGATTTTGTGGCATTGCATCAGGGTCAGGATAGTGTAACGGACGGGATTAGGTCCTTGTCTATTCTATTTCTTTGTTTGTTTGGAGCTGGTTGTGTGGACATGTGATGCATGGTACCAAGGAACCGCCATCAAACCGGTGAGCACAGCCGCGCCTCTTCTTCACCTCTGTACACCAGCCAGCTCTGTGTTTCCTTTCTTTTAGGTTTCCTTTCCTACATTAGGTTATGTACTGGAACTACAACCGGTTTACACTTACCGTCGTTATTAGTCGTAAAAATAGGGGGTCATGAAAGAGGGCTGGCAGGAGTACCCCCTGTCACCCAGCAGCCCTGAAGATAAAAAGGAACATTGCCATGATCAGTATCTCAAAATGTAGTTTAAAGAACAAAAAACACAAAATAATATGAAGTGAACACTTTGCCATACCCTGCTCAAGTCTGTGGCATAGTGCAGACTCCCTGAAGATCTGGGACTCATGGACTGACCCAGGCCACAACACTGGTGACCATGCATTGATGGTCAGAAGTCATCTGCAAAAGCATTTGAGGTTAACAATACTTCCACAAGATAAAAGCATTAAAGTCAATGAAGCATCAATATGCATTTGAAAGAACTCTGGTGGAGAAAACCTAGTCCAACTGTGACACCTGCTGTGCTGCGCTAAAAGGATTGAATGAGCTTTAATTATCCAGACTACTATTTTTTTCTGCAAACCATTAGTGTCAATGCATAATGTTCCATTATGACCACAGTAAGAGTATACTTATCTATCATTTACATTGATGAACAGTGTACTTTATTTATTCCCAAAGGAAAAGTTTAATGTTACAGCAGCTATCACAGACATGACAGACATCACAGAAAGGACATGTAGCTTACAGAAAACAAAAATGACGTGTGTCAGTGTGTGTGAATTACCAAAAATTAGGGTACTATAGCCTACTAAATGAAAATAAGTAGCATAACAAAAAAGAAAAAAAATCCAAACTTAAGGCAAGATATTGCTATTAATGTGCAAATATAAATAAAAAAATATGTAAATGTAACATGTACATTATGCATTGCATATTTCAATTGCAAGATTTACCTGAATGTTGAAGATGTAGATCTGATTCACATAATCGGCTTCATTCTCACCCAGACGGGCGGTGATAGGCACGTGTGTGCCTATAGCACCGATCACTCTGGCGAACCTTATGAAAGGAGTGGGCTACTTTTAATATAGTGTACAACAGTACCCGTCATAAGGTCTGTATTATTTATAGAAGTACAAGTTTATATAGAAGTACATCACATACCTGCATAAAAGCCATCTTTGATTAACTGCATGGGCAAGTGGGCCAGGGAACACCACAAAATGCATCCAGCACCTCTGTCAGTGCGCACTACATTATGAATTGCATTGTAGACCGTGTTCTTGCTCAGGTTCTCTGCATCACCCACAGCATACATACAGAAAAGTTCCCATGGCAAAGTAACAGAGTGCAATGCATACAGTCTGCGGCAATGTAAGCACTCGACTCCGACTTGTCACCCCGGCAACATACGTCTCGAGGAGCTGACACAGATAATTCATTCCCTCCGATGACAATCTGAGCTCTAGACGACATTTTAGACCATTTAATCCTTGATAAACCTTTACATTATCTGACTTCCACAGGCAGTGGTCTACTGTTATTTCCAGGAGTCCAGGTTGAAAAGTCAGTGTCTTTTTTAATTTCTCGTTTATTACATTAATCTTGCCCTTTGTGTATGTTATTATCAAGTTTGCTATTTTATTTTCTCTGTGAAAAACTTAAAAAAATATTTGTTATTGTTATGAATTATAGTAAAAATCCATTTAAAACAGGTCATTGTACACAAACTCAAAATACACACACACACACACACACACACACAGACTGATTTCTCTGTGTGACCGCAGCCAGATTAGACTGATATATCAAGACAGTACAGGACTGTTATTCAGAATGTCTGCTGTGATGGATGTGATGCAGTTTGAGTGAGTCCATGCTCATTGTAAATTGAATAAATACTGCTCTGTTTGCTTGTGGGAAACACTGTCAGTGTCCTTTGAAATCCAAATGCGTTTGGAGAAGCTTTTCCACTCTTACAAGAATATTGTAGTCAATGTCAACATTACTCACTTGAATATCTTTGCCTTTTAGGAATACTGCTCTACTGGAGTTTCCTCTGAAGATGTAAACAGAACAAGGGTTTGGTTTCTAATAGAGGTTGACTGATATGGGTTTTTAAATGGCCGATGCCGATATTTAAAGAGCAGGGCGGCTGGTGGCTGATCTATAATGCCGATATTGTTGTTATCATGTTTTACGTTGCTTCTCTGTGAACGTGATCAATAAAGAACCTTGAACCTTGTTTGTTTTTTTGCATCTGATAAAACACAACAATTTTATCAATAATAACAGTTGAACCTCACTTCAGACTCAGGGTGAGAGTGGAACTGGACCGGTCTTTTATAACAAAAATGGCCGCGAGCACCCCCTGCGCTCGCCGTCCCCTTTTTGTTTAATCGGCCTCGTGAGTGCATGCATTGGCCGATGCCGATCATCTCATAATGCCATTAATCGGTTGACCACTAATATTGACTCGAGCTCTGAAGAATCCATTCCATACACACCCATTACAGCATGTGAAATTTCACCAAACTCCATCCATCCTCTACCGCTTATCCTGTATTCAGGGTCATGGGGGGGCTGGAGCCAATTCCAGCTGTCATTGGGCAAAGGCAGGGTACACCCTGGACAGGACACCAGTCTATCGCAGGGCCAACATGAAGGGAGACAAACAACCATTCACGCTCACATTCACACCTACAGGCAATTTAGAGTCAACAAATGAACCTATCCCCATCCTGCATGTCTTTGGACTGTAGGAGGAAGCCGGAGAACCCGGAGAGAACCCACGCTCACACGGGGAGAACATGTAAATTCCACGCAGAAGGATCCCAGGGTTGACCCGGGAATTGAACCCAGGACTCTCTTGCTGTGAGGCGACAGTGCTACCCACTAAACCACCGTGCACCTTCACCAAACTCAAACTGCGATATCGGTAAAACCGTACTCACAAATCGAGATGAACGTGTCATGAACATGAACAGTTTTGTGAACGTTACAAATGTAAAAAGGGACTTGTCAGCTGCTATGATGGTAAGAACTGGACTGTTGGTGGGCGGATGAGTGTATGGAGTGGTGCATATGCAATTTTGAAAAGTATGACCACCCGGACCACGACCCTGAGTCAGTTGCCCCATTTTGATCTTTGTATGTGTCCACCCATCTGTCTTTCACATCATCCCTCCATTCCACCTCATGTCAATCCTTCTTTCCTCTCTCTATCCATCTGCCAATCTCTCTATTATCTACCCATCTCTCCTTTCTTGAGGCTTTTTAGTCTTCTTCCTGCTCTCAGAAATCATGGCCTCGATCCCAGTGGGGAACTTTGTCCTGATAAAATGTCACTCATACACACTCACATGCAAACGTACTCATAAACACTGAAGCATGCACACATGCTTATACACCCACACAAATACACACACTCACGTATCCAAAAAGCCTGTATTTGTTCTAATAAAACGTCAACCCAGCAGCAAAATGAACTGTAATGACTTTCAGGCTGTACTAATGGCCAATAAATCCTGGATTAGGAAGCTCACACGCTCTCTTCTCTCTCTCTCTCTCTCTCTCTCTCTCTCACACACACACACACACACACACACACGCACCAACACACCCACAGAGGGTCATGTTTCATGCCGTGCTGCGCTGGGTTCATTCAGGAGTCAGATGGGTAAAGTTTTAAGCTGTTTTTTGCTGTTAATGACTGTTGTGCTGACTTTTATAATAACAGCATGGAAAGGAATCAGCAGGAATTAGCATGCTAGGATCATTTAAACCAATGATTCATGATGACTAGGGCTGGAAGCCATACACACACACACACACACACACAGATGCAGCTTCACGCAGACAAACTTCCATCAGAGATTTTCACTTTATGACAGTTCAGAGTGATTCTCTGGCTAAATGTACAAAATAAAATCGTGGAAGCAGCGTCTGCGTCGTCTTTCATTATCAGCCGAGTGATGGATGCATTTCAGAAAATTGGAAAGGAAATTGTGTATGAGGGGTTTTAAGGGGTCTGTCTGCTGTATTAGTCAGACAGTATGTGAGATTAAAAAATAGAGGCACAGTGTGGCAGCAAAGCTTTATTTTGATTAAATAAGAGAAAGACAAAAAGAGTACAACTTTATCTGTTTCACATTATAGAACTCCAAATGGGGCGAGATAGGTACAATTCTCATTCATGAAATCTGTGAGTAGATTTGCACGTCAATCACCTCCGTAGTAAAAACCTGCTGGATTCAAGAACTCCAATTAAACCTCTGAAGATCACAGCAGATATTTATGTCTATGAAGGCCAATCAATCGTAAACTGACTGCTGGTCAGCAATATGCATAAACCTCACCTATGAAGCATCATATAAGGAAGTGATGATTGCTGAGGAGCATCCTGTCGGCCTAAAAAGAAAGCAAAGAAAGAGAGGGAGATAAAAACTTCTCCCAAGCTGAGATTGAAGTTATTTTTGAAAAGTACTGTGTCCAAATTAACCAGACCATGGGATCTCGTTATTGTAGCGCTTTTATCTGGCACTCAAATACTATATGATGCAACAACAACAGGTACGGTGGCTGAGGAGGAATACAAAAGGCAAACTTGGACCTTACAATAGCGCTCCCAGTATGATATCAATACATTACAAAGTGATGACATTCTGTTAGTAGTGGTGAGACAGAGACAGGTAAATGGAGGGAGGAGACTGATGCTAACAAGACCATGTCCTCTGTCCAAAGATCCATCAAAGATGTCAAAATGGTTTAAAATCTTGTGATTTATTATTTGTATTATTATTTTTCAACATGTAGCCTGGACAGCACGTAGGATATTAAGTGGATTTGAGAAACCCATTCACATTTCACACACATTCACATACAAGACAATCTGAAGCTTAAATGTGTGAATTGCCCACTAATTCAGCTAAATGTATTATATATTTCTTAGGGGTGGTAATCTTCAGTCACCTCACAATTGAATTCCAACACACCTCAGAGGGACGTGATTCAATAATTAAATGATTCTCGGTGCATCTCTATTTTGGATTTAAATATGTGGTTATTTTTTACCCATTAATACAAACAATGAATGATGAATTAAAATCCTTTTATCTTCCTACAATTCTGTAACAAGTAAATTACACAATAAACTGCCCCTTTAAAAAACACGTTATCGTGGTCAACATCAAATCTTTACTAGTGCTCTTGTTTGGAGCCCACACACAACTGTAGCTTCCAGTCCTCACTAATTTAATGACAGTAACGTATGAGTCTGTTGCAATGGAATCACAGGTTATTGCCACTTGACTGGCATTTCTCAGTGACTCCGTTACTTTAGCTATCACTGTAAAGCATTGCTAAGCCTGTGTCTGGGAAATCCCTAACAATAAATCTTGCCACAAACTGTGTAATCTGTTTGGCCCTACCAGAGATTGGAAACAGCTTGGAAACGAGTGTCTGTTTCCTGATTGGGCGCAGGTTTTTTTTTCCTTGTTAACGTTAGTTCAGTGTATCAACGGGCGATTTGACCTCATTGATTCTTTTAATCTTGTGCAATCTGTGTCTGGTCCCACACAAGAACGCGAACACACACTTGATCTTGTCCTATCATATGGTTTGCCCGTTCTTAACCTAGAGATATGTGATGCAGTGTTTTCGGACCATATGCCGGTATTATTTGAGGCTGCTTTTGCCTGCAATACATTTAAACCTTGCGTTGCTGCTCGGAGCTGTTGCGTTATTAACCCTTCCACTGCTGTTCAGTTCTCGGCCGCTTTCAATCAGAACTCAATCATTCCTCAGTCTGTGTGCAGGTTTTTTTTCCTTGTTAACGTTAGTTCAGTGTATCAACGGGCGATTTGATGGTTTTGCCTACATGCTTTATCGCAGAGTAACATATCTTCACTGGTTGTATCGACTACATGAAATCCAAAGTGTCGCCACCTTGAGTGTTCAGAAAGGCGCCTATAAATAAAATGTATTATTATTTTTAGCAGCTTTTAGAAAAGCTGGCGTGGTTTTATTTAGTCGCAGCTGCTCTTCCTTTTAAAAACATATTGGGAATTCCTTTCCTTGACCTCTACTTTTGACACTCACATTCATACAGAACACATATTAAACTTGCACGGCAAAGAGTCTTCTCCATGGCAACGTTGTCATAGTGAAGTTGACAAGCACTAAACAATCTGTGTGTTGGTTCAGTTTTCTTGTTGAGTTACGGCATTCAAGCATTAAACTTTTTTTAAACAAACTTTATTTAATAATTTCCTCATAAAATTGACTTTTGACAATCCATTGAGAAACAATAAAATAAAAAAAGTTCCAGTCGAACATATAATATATATATGCATACATACATACATACAGTATATATATACACATAGCAGTATGTGCGTACTGGCCACCATCTTGCTGACCCATAAAACCCAGATACCTGACCAAGAAGGACAATCACAGAAGCATCAAGAAATAAGGTCAAATTATTCATCTTGTAATTTTTAAGTCAGAAATCAAACTAAAAGAGAGCAAGTAATTGATTACATGTCTGTAAACACTTGGTAGCTACACTGTAAAACCGCATGTTTGGTGTCTTAATTTGGAGACTAACAAGTCGAATTGTTGAATATAAAATCGTTTTATTCTAGATAGTCATTAGGCATTTTCGAAGGGTGGGTCTAAATGATTTCAGAAAAATCCTTAAAATCAATTTGAAAAAAAATCCTTCACCCTCTTGCCATGGATGAATGTGAACAGCTCTTTGTCCTCGCCTCCTATTTGCTTGCAAGACATTCGGATAAAAAAACATAACAAAGAGTAACTTACTGCCATAATCTGTATTATTTATTATCTTTTTCTTGTTACAATCTACTCTGGGTCATTGCAGGTTGAGTGTAAATTCCAGAAACTACTTCCAAAATAAGGAGAATTTACCTGTAAAAGTGTAGGAAATAATCAACCACAGAAGCTGTGAGAGAGGGTGGCATTAATGCATTTAATATATACTTAAATGGTTTTCTCTGGATTATTTTTAATTTAAATTTTTTTTGCTTTATACCTTGAATATTATGTATAATATATATGAATTTGCCTTTCATTCGTTTTTTGTTTTTATTTTTAATATAACTTTCATTGGTGTTTCAGACAAATACCCCCCAGAACGTTCTGAAAGTTTGTGTTGCTTTGTGCTCACGCTTCCTGGGGGGTATTCCAGAAAGCGGGTTATGTGAAAACTCAGAGTAAGTTAACCCTGAGATGAGGGAAACTCTGGGTTTTCCGTTCCAGAGAGAGACTGAAACTCTGAGTCAGTCACCATGGTAACAGACTCTGTGAACATAACCTGCTCGCTGGCAGGTTTACTTGAAGAGACTCTGAGTTTCTACCCGTCTCCTCCCACATGAACAAAGCTGACATGGATTGTCCATTCATTCCTAATCCGATAGACGTCGAAGCGCAAATAATTTACGTTTTACGTCGCGAGAGAATCTTCCGACCCAGGATCGATGTCCTGTCATTTCCTGAGGAATTTATTTTTGAACGCTATCGTTTTTCATCCAACAGTATAATTTATCTTGAGAACATACTCCGGCCATACATAGCCAATCTCACACACCGCGGACGTGCGCTCACGTCACTGCAGATTTTATGCATAGCACTACGTTTTTTTGCCAATGGTAGTTTCCTTTACAATATTGGGGATGCAGAGAATTTGGGAAAGGCAACAGTGTGTAGAGCGGTGAGAAAAGTTACCCTCGCACTGAAAAGTCTGTTACCAATGATGGTGGTGTTCCCCGGACACAAACCTGTCGGGAACATCAAAGAGGAATTCTACAGGATTGCAGGTGACTGATGTAGAATTTGTTTGTTTTTTTTAAATTATGATATACATTGCGACCTCAGAGTGGGGACAGTAGCTTAATCAGATGTCATTTTGCAGGGCTTCCAAATGTGATAGGGTGCATGGATGGGACACAAATTCCCATTACTGCACCTAAAAACAATGATGGGGATTATGTGAATAGAAAGTCCACAGCAGTTCACAGCATCAATGTCCAGGTATATGACCTACCATCTTTTAAAAAAATATGTACATGAAAATATATACAGTACAATACAAGTAACTCATATTATCCTCTGCATTGTGAAGATCATATGTGATGCAGTCTACATCGTAACAAATGTAGAAGCCAAGTGGCCAGGCTCCGTGCATGATTCACGGATCTACCGGGAGTGTAGCCTGAGCAACAGATTTGCACGTGGTAAGGAAGCTAAAGCTTTGTACAAATGTTCTTTTGTCTTCCCTTTTAATGCACTCAACTGTGTCCACTATAATTTCAGGAGAATTTGATGGCTACCTACTGGGAGATCGAGGCTATCCCTGCCAGCCCTCTCTCATGACCCCTTACCCTGACCCTGAGCCAGGGCCACAACAACGTTTTAATGTGGCCCACTGCAGGACTAGAGCCCGGGTTGAGATGACCATTGGCATAATCAAATCCCGGTTCCAGTGCCTGCGTAAGCTCAGGGTCACCCCAGAGAGGGCATGTGACATCATTGTGGCCTGTGTTGTTCTCCATAATATTGCAACTATTAGAGGAGAGCAACACCCTGCCCTACAAAGAAATGACCCTGAGGATGAACACCCCATCCACCCTGCAGCAGATGTCCGGGATGGAAGGGCTGTCAGGGATCTCATAAGCAGAAATTACTTTGCTTGAAACAGTCAAATAAAGACAAATTCATGTGTTATTTGGATCTTCTTTATTCCCTATAAGTACAAAAGCAACAGTTAGGATTTGTAATCTAGCTCCAACCATTAACATATTCACCTATTTCACCAATGCATCCACCTCAATTGGCGTTCCAGTAATAGAATTTCAAGGTCTGTTTTTCTTATTTTGCGATCCAGGTAAACCATTTCCTTTTCGGTTTTTTCAATAGTCCTCATGAGGTGCACTCTGTATAACTCCTTCACTGGTAACTGGGAAACACATGTACAACATTTAATTGCTACAGTTCTACATACAGATTTAACATGGTATTGACCAAAAATCTCACTGTATCAAGCTGTGCTGTGGACGTTGATGGACCCTCCTCACGATGCCCAGCTACGTTCTGTTGAAGGACAAGAATGTGCTAGTTGTTTGCCCATTCTCTGTGCTCATCACTTCAGTGTAGGTTACATGTCAAACTATATTCCACTCGACAATGTAAAGGAATGTGAATGGGTAGAACACTGCCAGTAGCTATACATAATATTAAGACACACTTCAGTAGGCCTCTCTGGATCTCTCCCTGTGGCAGCAGACAGCGTTTCTTCGTCACCATCGTCACCATCCTCCTCCTCCTTCTCCTGTGATGCAGGAAAAGAAACTGTTTCAGATTACTTTGAGCTACCATCTGATCAAGATCTGAGTATGGAATACTTACAGCTGCAGGGTGTTCAATTGTTTCAGTTGGAGGCTGAACTAAGCAGATGACACCATCCTCAACTGTTGGGTGGGGATAGATATTGATATATAGAATTTAAAAGTAGGATAGATGGATGTGTTTTTCTAAAAAATGTTTTATTTTTTTTAAAGACACAAGTGTGTACTTGCATCTGATGTAGGCACTTGTGTCCTGGTGGGTGACAGGTTCAGATGAGCTTCCCCCGGGGATGCCTTCAGCCACCGGTCGGCCATAGTTTTGGCTGAGGGCCATCTCCTCAGCCTCTGTCAGAGGTGGTGGAGGTGCCCTCCACCTGTTTTTCGGGCTTCTGCCTTCTTTCTGTTGGCTGAGCAGAACTCAAATGTTATTTTTTTTTTAACTTAGTATTTTGAGTGTTCCTGTACACATCGTCACATTTTAAATGTAGCCTACATATAAAATAAAAATGTGTAAACATTGCATCAAGTTTTAATCTACTAATTGGTGTATTAAGTGGAAGGACGTGTTAAAACAGAATTTGGTTAGGGGTCTACATTACTATTTGAAGTAGCCACTGAATTAATATTTTTCTTTCATAATTAAAAAAAGAAAATCAAAGTGAGGTGCAATCTCACATGCCGCACGCAAAACATGTCTTGCCTTTTTGAATGATGTTTTTATATTTCAGTTTTAGCTGCTTCCAAGTCCTTTTTCCCCTGCTGGACTGCACCTAAATGGAAATTTTTATTTCTTTTTACATTCATAACTGCGCCCATGTGCTACGTTCTTACAGTTAAATGTTAAATAAATAGAATAGTTCAAACTTACGCGTTCACTCGGGCAGCAATTTCCTCCCATGCCGTCTCTCTCTCCTTTGCCGCTGTAGTGGTGTTAGATTTTCGGCGAAATATGTGCTCATATTCTGCATACGCCTGCATTAGTACCTCCAGCTCCATTGTAGTGAAATAACTCGATCGCTTTTTTTGTGTTGTCATGGTGACACTCGTGGGATCAGGGCTCCATTGGCGATGGCTTTTTATAGTGGTTGTGCACGCGCGTAACTCGAGGTGAACATACTCAGAGTTGATTGAACTAATTCAGATCAGCTGTTCTGGAACCAGATACTCAGAGTTTCCCATCTCAGAGTAAGTCAACTCAGAGTTTAGGGATAGACTCAGAGTTTATTTAACCTCCTTTCTGGAATACCCCCCTGTTCTTTCTGCAATATCCAAATGCCAGGTAACAGGGGACTGATGCAAACATAATATCAACTCAGTGCAAGATGGCGCCAGTGTGTGTGGCCTGCCGTCTGTCACTGTCACTGTCACTACCAATGCTGTGTGTGTTTATGCTGTTCGTTTCGTTTCTTGCTTTGAATGTCGACTCCCTACTGGTGTATGATCGCCTAACTCTGCTGGGTCTTCGACTTTCTACCGAAGTTAAATTGGATTATGGTGGATGTGAAACTTTGCCCCCGCTGTTGGCGAGGGTCCCAGCTCACCTTTGCCGCGTCCCGGCTCCACCTCCTCGGCGTAAGCACCCCCGCCGTCGGGGAAGACGCAGCGGCCGGCTGGTGAAGCTAAAGGCCCGTCTCGCAAGCTTTTCTACAGCGTCTTGGTCTGAGATTGGAGCCGTGCCTGGCCTCGTTATTCCCCAACGCTCGCTGCCACCGCCGCGGACCGGCCGGTTCCTGCCAGGATTGGCCTGGTAAATGCTAGGTCGCTAGCGAACAAGACTTTTGTCTTGAAGGACTTCTTCACGTCACGAGGATTGGATTTCCTCTGTGTGACTGAGACATGGCTGAATGTTGGTTTCACTGAACTTTTACCGCAGGATTGCTGCTATTTTAACTCCCCCGGACGTCGGGCCGAGGAGGAGGAATAGCGACTGTCTACAAGAGTAATTATAAATGTAGGCAATTATTATTATCATCCTCTTTCTCCAACTTTGACCTGAGCTTATTTGAGCTGGGTCGCCCTCACACAGTGTTGTGTGCTGTGGTTTATCGGCCTCCCAAGTACAATAAGGACTTTTTAATTGACTTTTCTGATTTTCTGGCTGAAATCATGCCTAAATATGACCGTGTTCTTATTGTTGGGGATTTTAATGTTCATGTGTGTTGTCCTGATAAGCCAATGGCAAAGGACTTTTTAAACCTCATTGATTCTTTTCATCTTGTGCAATCTGTGTCTGGTCCCACACAAGAACGCGAACACACACTTTTGCCTGCAATACATTTAAACCTCGCGCTGCTGCTCGGAGCTGTCGCATTATTAACCCTTCCACTGCTGTTCAGTTCTCGGCCGCTTTCAATCAGAACTCGATCATTCCTCAGTCTGTGTGCAGTACAGAGGAGCTTAGCTCATGGCTTCACTCCATCTGCCGAACTGTATTAGACACTGTGGCTCCATTAAAAAACAGGCAGCCTAAAACTAAATCTGAGCCCTGGCTAAATGACACGACTCATGCTGTCGGACGTGAGTGCCGTAGAGCTGAGCGCAAGTGGAAGAAGGACAAACTGCAGGTGTCTTTTCAAATGTTACGGGACTGCTGGCATTATTATCAGGAAACTGTGAAAGATGCTAAAAGAAAACATTTCTCTGATATCATCCTGCCAAACTGTCACAAGCCTCGTGTTTTGTTTAACACTATTGACTCCGTTCTTAATGCCCCGCAGACCGTCTGTATAGAGGCCTCCTCTGCTGTGTGTGAAGATTTCCTTCACTTTTTTATTGATAAGGTTAAATCTATTAGGGCCAGTATCTCACCTTCGGCTTATGACCCCTCAATCTCTGTCCCCTGCTCGGCTGTCTTTGACCAGTTTGAGCCTGTGACTCTTTCTTTTTTACAGGAGATTGTTGGTCACTCGAAGCCCTCAGGTTCACCAAATGATGCTGTCCTTCCTCGATTATTTAAAGAGGTTTTTACCCACTGTTGGGCCATCTGTTGTTACAGTCATTTATAGCAGTTTGACCTCAAGTGTGGTCCCTGAAAATGTTAAACATGCAGTAGTACAGCCCCTGATCAAAAAACCTGGTCTAGATTCAGCAGTTCTTGCTCATTTCAGGCCTATCTCCAAACTGCCATTTCTTTCAAAAACCCTGGAGAAGATCGTGCACAATCAATTAATGGCCTTTCTGGAAGAGCATAATATTCTAGAGGTTTTCCAATCTGGTTTTAAAAACCTGCACAGCACTGAATCAGCTCTTTTAAGAGTTTTTAATGATATCTTTTTAGCTACTGACTCAGTGACTGTGTTATCCTTGTGCTTTTAGATTTAACTGCTGCTTTTGACACTGTGGGCCATGAAATATTGATCTCACGTTTGGAGCAGTGGGTGGGCATCAGGGGCACAGCACTGGAGTGGTTCAGGTCATACTTGGCTGATCGAACCTTCTGTGTCAGCCTTGGTGACTCTGTATCCTCCTCTGCTCCTCTCTCGTCTGGAGTCCCACAGGGCTCAGTTCTTGGCCCTCTCCTCTTCTCTCTCTATCTGCTCCCGCTTGGTTCCACTTAGGAGCACAGCATTTTATTCCACTGTTATGCGGACGACAGTCAGATTTATGTGCCTCTTAAAAAGAAAGATGGCTAAGATGTCAGGCTGCTACTTAAGTGTCTCGAGGATATGAAGGCCTGGATGGCAATTCACTTTTTAAATTTTAATGACAAAAAGACGGAAGTGATGGTTTTTGGTGGCACCACTGGGACCCCCCCCCCCCCCCCCCTGTAGATCTGGGTTCCTTGGCCCAGTATGTCAAACAGAGCATCACAGACCTAGGAAGGAAGTGGACCCTGAGCTTAAGCTCAACAGTCAGATCAAGGCTGTTGTCAAATCTAACTTCTTCCATTTGAGGCAGTTGGCCAAAATAAAGCCAATTCTATCAAGGCAGCACTTCGAGACAGTAATTCACGCCTTTGTTACCACTCGGCTGGACTACTGCAATGCACTGTATGTGGGGGTTAGTGGGTCCTCCATTGCCCGTCTCCAGATGGTACAAAATGCAGCTGCACGTCTTTTAACTGGCACACGTAAACACGAACACATTTCCCCCATTTTAGCCTCACTCCACTGGCTGCCTATTCCTTTTAGGATCCATTTAAAATTATTTTATTTGCTTTTAAATCCCTGAATGGTCTTTCCCCGCCCTATCTCTCTGAGCTTCTACACCCTCATACACCCGCCCGGTCTCTCAGGTCAGCTGATCAGCTGCTCCTGAGTGTGCCTAAAACTAAGCGGAAGCTCAGAGGGGACTGTGCCTTTGTCGGCTCCTAAATTGTGGAATATTCTGCCTCAGCACATTAAACAGGCCTCTTCTCTGTCTTTTTTTAAATCTCTTCTTAAAACCCATCTCTTCTCCTTGGCCTTTGGCACCCAGTAAGATGTCGACTTTGTCTCCTTGTTTTAAATGTCTTATTTTCATTGCTTTTTATTGTGTGGCTTTTATTATTTTTAATACTTTTACTCATGTTTTATGTCTTTTAATTTATTTTTTGTATTTTTATGTAATTTTGGGCTTTTCTTCTGTACAGCACTTTGGTCAACTTTTGTTGTGTAAATGTGCTTAACAAATAAAGTTGGATTGGATTGGATTGGAACATTGGCTCTGGAGTCGACTTTATTTGGGTTATCACAAAGTGTCATGGCACAGAATACAAACTACACTTTGCTCATAGTGCAGGTCCGGCCTCCTACTCTCTGCCCCCGTTGGTCACAAGATAGCACTGTCTACAAGTCACATCTGGGGCCCGTTTCACAAAGCAGGTTCAACAAACTCTGAACCTAACCCTGAACTCTGAGTTGAACAACTCTGAGATGGGCAACTCTGAAGTTTTCGGTTTCAGAACAGTGGTTTTGAATTAGTTCACTCAACTCTGAGTATGAAAACTCTGAGTTACGCGCGTGCCTGCCGACTCTACAAAGCCATCATCAATGGATCTCCGATACTACGATTCACCATGGCAACGGGGAGAGCGTCATTAGATATTACCGAGTGTTTATGTAGAAAACGAGCTCATCCTGAGAAAGCGGAGCACCGTAACTGCAGCAAAGTAGCGATAGTTGGCGTGGCAGACAATTACTGCCCGTTCTAATGTGTATAACTGAATGAAACAGTCTATTGATCTAAAGGTAAAAAGTGTTCATTTTCAGGTTTGCCGAGCGACACTGTGGTGTAATGGTTAGCAACGCTGTCTATGGTGCAGGCGACAGTGATTCGATTCCCGTAGTTCATAAAGTAGCGCAACAAATAAATCACACTTTTATTGGGTGTAATCCCCCCAGGCACAGAAAGAAAGTGGCTTCAGTTGAAAATTAAGCATAAGAATATTGCGCAAATACGTTGACTAAGGCATATGATTTTAATCGTATTTCACATATTAAACAGTAAATATAAGCAGGTATTTCAACACAGGAATGTACTTAAACATTTCATAAATCTCCCGTCTGCAAAAACACGACCTCCGCAAAGAATCTGGTTGCGGATTATGTCCGCGATATGAAATGTTGAAAATGTCGGAGAATATTGTTTAGATAATATCTAATGTGATTGGAAGGAAAGGTAATCAAAATCCTCTCCCAACGCAAAGCTGCTAGAATCACTTTTATTTCCATATCGATTAGGTTGACGATGAAAGGACGGCACATTTTTTTCAGAGTTGGTTCAGATTCCGGAAAAAGGCGGAGACATGTAGGGAGAAACTCAGGGTTTGTTGAAGCAAACCTGCTAGCGAGCAGGTTAGTTTCACGGAGCATGTTACCCGGGCAACTGACCCAGATTTATGCTGAACTGGCTTTGTGAAACCGAAAAACCAGAGTTTCCCTCATCTCAGGGTTAAATAACTCAAGGTTTTCACTAAACCTGCTTTGTGAAACGGACCCCTGCTCATTCAGTGGCACGTCTGGAAGCTTCTATGAGGACCGGAGTATGGTAAATGAAAGCAGGTTTAGTGAAAACCCTGAGTTAGTTAACACTAAGATTTACATTTACATTTAGGTCATTTTGATCGTCAAGATGAAGGAAAGCCCGTTTCAGCATAACTCTGAGTCAGTTACCCGGGCAACATACTCCGTGAAACTAGCCTACTCGCTGGTTTCCGCCTTTTTCCGGAATCTCAACGGAATCTCAACTAAAAAATGAGCCGGCATTTCCTCATCAACCTAATCGATATGGAAATAAACGTGATTCTAGCAGCGAAGGGAGAGGATTTTAATTACCATTTTCCTACTGATCACATATCTAAACAATATTCTCCAACATTTTCAACATTTCATATCAAGGACATAATCTTCAACCAGTGTTTGCAGAGCTCTTTAGAGTTTTCTGAAATGTTTAAGGACATTTCTGTGTTGGAATAGAAGCATATATTTACTCTGTTTAATATGTGAAATATGCTTAAAACCATATGCCTTAGTCTACGTATTTTTCGTGAACCTCAGAAGTTGAACCACCTTGTACTTCACCGTAGTCAGCGTTGCTAACCCTGTACACAGTATCATGCTGTGGACTTGAAAATGAAGCAATATCGCCTTTAGATCAATCAAGTGTTTCATCTAGTTACACACTTTGGGCCCTAGTTTCGTAGACCAGCGCAGGGCGGGCAGGGTGGCGCAACCGGCGCAGTGCAAGTTTCGACCCGCGCAGCCTTGCGCACCGTCAGTTTGGCAGTTTGGTGGATCGCCTGCGCCAAGATGGGTGTGGCGGCGCAGCAGGGGGAGGGGTCACAGATTCAGCTTGGTGTAGCGGAAGTTTCGTGGCATAAAGCCTCGCCGAGATTGCGCTGAAAGCTCGCCAGCTCCGACCTGGTCTACTTTCAGCGCAAGGCGCAAGGCGTAAATAAAGTCCATTGATTCAATGCGAATCACAGCTGGCGGATCGGAAGTTTGGCGGACCGGCGCGCAGTGCGCACACGTCACCGAGACCTCACAGGCAGGTTTCCACAGTTCCAGGCACATTTAAATGCAATACATAATCACAACAAACACTATTTAATGCAACTAATTGAATCAACACGTGGATTTATATCTATATAGATTGTCCCGTCACATCTGACGTCAGATCAAAGGCGGATGGCACGCGTAACGGAAACCCAGCCTCTCGGACCAAAACATCTCCCTCTCTCTCTCCTGTTTTTTATAATATCGGCATTGTTATTATTATGATACGCACGCACAGCGCGTGATGCGCGTGGTGGGAGCGGCGGCGCTGCTTCTGTCATCGGGTTGTACGAAACTAGGGCCCATCAAGTCATGCAGTAAATGCGCTTTCTAAAGAGGAGCTTATTTTCTCCATAAAGACTCTATATCTAATAACTCTCCCGGTTGAGAGTATCAGAGCTCCATTGATGATGGCTTTGTTGATCGGCAGGCACGTGCGTAACTCAGAGTTTACATACTCAGAGTTGATTGAAATAATTCAGAACAGCTGTTCTGGAACCCAAAACTCAGAATTGCCCATTCCAGAGTTGGTTGACTCAGAGTTCAGGCTTAGGTTCAGAGTTGGTTGAGCCTGCTTTCTGAAACGGGCCCCTGGCCCTGTTGCCTACATTGTTGTGGACCCTTGTGTTTACAGACAAAAAGCTCCCGGTTAAGCATGACAGGACTTAACTTCCCAGCTGGTAAAACAACGATGACATTTTAGGTGACATTCACAAGTGCTGTTTCTGTCTGTGAGTTTGTCTGCACAGTCCCTCAGCACACGACCAGGGATGTTATCAGGACCAGTGGCTTTACGACCATTGATCCTGCCAAGTACTTTCCTCACACCGTCTGAGGACAGCGTCAAAACAGGGTCATCATGAGGGGGATGGGCCTTTTGTGCAGGTGTGGTGTTCAGTGCCTCAAAGCGGGCGAAGAAGTTGTTCAGCTCGTTCAGCAGAGAGATGGCGCTGTCACACATCCGCGGAGGGAGCTTGTAGTCTGTGATGGCCTGTAACCCCTGCCATAGGCTGCGTGTGTCTCCGCTGTTGCTGAAGCTGTGGGAGATCTTCCTGGAGTACTGCCTCTCTGATGCCGCGGGACAGGTTGGCCCTGGCTGTTCTCAGGCCCTCCGCATCACCTGTGTTGAAGGCAGCGTTCTGGGCCTTCAAGAGCCTGTAAACCTCCCCTGTCAGCCACGGCTTCTGATTGGCCTGCACTGTGATGGTCTTTTGCTCTGTTACATGCACTTGATGATGTAGGCAATGACAGTGTCAGCATATTCCTGGAGGTCAACGATGCCATTGTGGGTGGCCGCCTGCCTGTTTAAACATGTTCCAGTCAGTGGTCTTAAAGCAGTCCCTAAGTGACTCTGCAGCTCCTTCAGGCCACACATGTACCTGCTTGCGGACAGGTTTGGTGACCTTGACGAGTGGTCTGTAAGCTGGCACCAGCAAAACGGTGACGTGGTCAGAGGCACCGAGGTGGGGGAGGGGGAAAGCCTTGTATGCATCACTCTTGGTGGTGTAAACATCCAAAATGTTGTTTCCTCGAGTTGGAAAGTTAATGTGACGGTGCATTTTGGAAAAAACTGTCTTTGGGTCTGCATGGTTAAAATCCCCAGCCAAGATGAGAAAAGCATCAGGGTGGGCTGACTGCTGCTCACTGATGTGCAGGTACAGTTCATTCAGTGCCTCACTCCTGGTGTTGTTGTTGGAGCTAGGAGTTGTTGTTGGAGGACTCGTGAGCTAGGAGCTCCAACAACAGCTCCTGGATACCCTGGCCCCTTAAAAAGCATGAGCTGTTTCATTTACTCAATCTGTACCTTGGTTTACTTCTGAACTTTGCCTATCGAAAGCCAGAGGTCGCCAACTGGAACGCTTCTACAGGAAAACTGGTCTTATCATCCTAAAGGAAATGTTCAATGCTCATTTCCTTTTCTATAATTTTTCTGTAAGGACCCTCTCTCCATTGCAAAATCCAACTATTATGCAGATTTAATCAGGTTAGGCTCTGGCAACTCTCAAGCACTATTCTCCCTGGTTCACAAAACACTACACCCACCTGACTCTCTCCCTCCCCATCTTTACTCCACCGACTCTGTAATTTTTAATACAGAAATTAACTGAATTCATCAGCAGTTAGCCCCTCACATCTCAACTTTTCTATCCTCCCCTTAAGTTCAAATCGCTTTCTCCCATCCATTCTCTGACTCTTGAAATAACTAACCTTGTCTGCAAATCTAAACCATCCACTTGCCAACTTGATCCTCTCCCTACTATACTGGTTAAAGCTTGCATTCACTGACCCCTCTTATAACTGCAATAATTAATTCCTCTCTCATCTCTGGTACTGTTCCATCACCCCTCAAATCAGCTGTAATAACCCCTATTCTCTTACTAAAGTAAACTTCAACAATCTCTGCCCGATCTTCAATCTCCCCTTCATTTGAAAAATTCTGGAAAAAAAAGTCGCCTTTCAAATTCATGATCACCCCTCTTACAATAGTCTCTACGAACAGTTCCAATCGGGCTGTTGCCCACTTCATAGCACTGAGACAGCTCTTGTTGAAATAACCAATGACCTCATGGCTGCTGACTCTGGACCACTCACCATTCTCATCCTCCTGGACCTGAAAGCGGCTTTGGATACCATGTCCCATTCCATCCTCGTCGAACGACTAGCCTCCATTGGTTTAAATCATATCTTTCTGGCCGTACTCAATTTGTTCAATTTAAACATTCAGATCCCATTCTTCCCCCCTCTCCTCTGGTGTTCCCCAATGTTCTGTCCTTGGACCCCTCCTGTTCATTATCTACTTCCTCCCTCTTGGCCATATGTTCCGTAAATATAATTTTCAGTTCTATTGCTATGCAGATGACACCCAGCTCTACCTGTCCACCACACCCACCACATCCCTCCCTCTTTCCTTCAGGAATTCAGATCCTGGTTCTCCCAAAACTTTCTCAAGCTAAACAGTGACGAAACTAAACTTATTGGTACCAAATTCACCCTCTTTAAAATAAATGACTTTCCCTTCTCCATTGACAATTCATCTGTTTCCCCTCTCCCCAGGTTAAGAGTCTGGGTGTCATCCTGGATTGCACCCTATCATTCCAGTCCCACATCAACAACGTATCTCGAACCGCCTCCATCAGTCACATAACACCTGTCCTGTAATAACTCCACTGGCTCCCCATAAAATACTGCATCATCGACAAGATCCTTCTCCTCACATTCAAGGCCATCAACAATCTTGCCCCTCAGTATCTCACCAAGATCCTCCATATCAAGTCACCCACCCATTCTCTCTTGTTCCATCCAGCTCATCACCCACGTGCTCGCCTGGTTACCATGGGCATTCAGTTGCTCAGCCCCCACGTCTGGAACTCTCTGCCTCTCTCCAACACTCCACTTCAATTACCACTTTCAAATCTCACTTGAAAACATATATCTATTCAGACAAGCCTACTCTCAATTCTCCTTGTAGCTATAATGTTTTGCTTTTATGTTTGATTGATGCTCTAATTGTTTTTATTTGCTTGTTTTTGTACGGTGACCTTGAGTGTTTAGAAAGGCACCCATAAATAAAATATAATATTATTATTAAAATACGTATCAAATCGTGCTCCTACTTTACATCATGTCTTATAAAATATAAACACATGCTTTAATACATTAACAGTACATATCTATAATTTACATACAATATTTCTCTGTGATAGGGGCTGCATGGTGGTGTAGTGGTTAGCACTCTCGCCTCACAGCAAGAGGGTCCCGGGTTCGATCCCCGGGTCAGCCCCGGGTTCCTTCTGTGTGGAGTTTGCATGTTCTCCCTGTGTAAGCGTGGGTTCTCTCTGGCTTCCTCCCACAGTCCAAAGACATGCAGGATGGGGATAGGTTAATTGATGACTCTAAAATTGCCTGTAGGTGTGAATGTGAGCGTGAATGGTTGTTTGTCTCTACATGTCAGCACTGCGATAGACTGGTGTCCTGTCCAGGGTGTACCCTGCCTTCGCCCAATGACAGCTGGGATCGGCTCCAGCCCCCCCGCGACCCTGAATACTGGATAAGCGGTAGAAAATGGATGGATGGATGGATGTCGCCAAATATCTCAGACTCGTACTCCAGCTTTGAACCGAACATGTTTGTGCTAGATCAATCTCACCCAGTACTGTGCGCTGTGATTTACCGACCACCAAAATATAATAAGGATTTTATCAATGACTTTTCTGAATTTTCAGCCAGCCTCATGCTAAGATATGACAGGGTTTTAATTGTCGGAGATTTTAATATACATGTCTGTTGTCCCACTAAACCACTGGCTAAAGACTTTTTTAATCTCGAACAGTCTGTGACAGGCCCCACACAGGAGCATGGGCACACACTGGATCTCGTTTTATTTGGTTTACCTGTTTTTAACATGGAAGTGTGTGATGCAGTGTTCTCTGATCACATGCCTATTTTATTTGAGATCTACCTCCCCTGTCTAATATCCACACCATGTACTCCTGGTCGTAAAAGTTGTGTTATTAACTCTTCTACTGCTGTACAGTTTTCTGCTGGTTTTAATACTGTTTCTGAGACTCACTCCAAGTCTCCTCCTTGTTTTGTAACTGAGGAAATGATCTCATTGTTTTACTCCACCTGCAAAGGCATCCTGGATATTGTTGCTCCTTTTAAAATGATGAGGTCTAAACCTAAATGTGAGCCCTGGTTAAATGATACCACTCGTGCTGCCAGACAAGAATGCAGGAGAGCTGAACGCAGGTGGAAAAAGGATAAACTCCAGGTATCTTTTGACATTTTAAGAGAAAGGTGGTGCAGATACCAGAAAAAGTCTGCAAACTCAATATTTCTCTGGTATTATTTCAAATAATTCCCATAAACCTCATGTTCTTTTTAGCACCATCAATAATGTACTTAATACTCCCCAACCTGCTTGTTTTGAAATCTCCTCAGAAACATGTGACACATTTCTCAAGTTTTTGGTGGACAATATTGAGACCATTAGGACACACATCTATTTTCCCTTGCATGACTCTTTGATCACCTCCACCTGCTCTGCTGTTTTTAACCAGTTTGAGCCTGTGTCACTTACTTCCCTTCAGCAAATAGTAGATCATCTAAAACCTTCAGCCTGTCCTACAGATATTGTCCCCCCTCGCCTTTTCAAAGAGGTTTTTGAGGCCATTGGACCAAACATTCAGGCAATTACAAACAGCAGCCTGACCTCTGGTGTAGTTCCAGATCATTTTAAACATGCTGTAGTGCAGCCACTTTAAAAAAAAGCCAACTTGGACGCCTCAGTCCTCTCCAATTTTAGACCGATTTCCAAACTCCCCTTCCTTTCTAAAGTCTTGGAGAAAGCTGTTTTTATTCAACTCCAAGCGTTTTTAGATACAAATGCCATTCTTGAGGTGTTCCAATATGGTTTCAAAGCACTCCACAGCACTGAAACGGCACTTTTAAAGGTTTTTAATGATCTTCTATTAATTGCTGATTCTGGCGATTCAGCCGTTCTTATGTTTTAGATCTCACAGCTGCTTTTGACACAGTTGACCACAACATTTTAATTTCTCGCCTGGAGCACTGTGTTGGTTTTAAAGGTACTGCTCTTGAATGGTTCAGGTCCTACCTGATCGATCGTAGCTTTTCTGTTAGCCTTCATGATTTTACATCCGCCTCAGCCCCTCTCCCTTGTGGAGTACACCAAGGCTCTCTACTTGGTCTAATTTTATTTTCTTTGTATATGCTTCCCCTAGGGTCCATTCTTAGGAAATATGGAATATCCTTCCATTGTTATGCAGATGACACACAACTACACCTGCCCTTAATAAAGAAAGACCCGAACTCTTTGAGCACATTGCTTGCCTGTCTCAAAGACATTAAAGACTGGATGGCTATAAATGTTCTTAATCTCAACGAGAACAAAACTGAAGTCATTGTTTTTGGGGCAAATGGATGCAGAAACAACCCCATCATGGACCTTTCCCCCTCAAATCTTTTATCAAATCATCTGTAAAGAATTTAGGGGTCATAATGGACAAGGATTTTAAAATGGACAAACAGATAAACTCAGTGGTCAAATCAAGTTTTTTGCATCTGCGTCTCCAGGGTTAAGTCCTTTTTATCATTTAATGATTTTAAAACAGTAATGCATGCTTTTATCACCACACGCCTCCACTACTGCAATGCACTTTACGCTGGTGGTTAGCCAAGCCTCTCTGTCTCGCCTGCAGCTAGTTCAGAATGCGGCAGCTCGTCTTTTAACTGGTACCCGTAAACGAGAGCACATCTCGCCTTTTCTGGCTTTACTTCACTGGCTCCCTGTGCGTTTTAGGATTGATTTTAAGATTTTATTATTAACATATAAATCATTGCATGGGCAATCACCAAAGTACCTGTCAGACCTTTTAAAACCACTTATTTCATCCAGGACACTCAGATCATCTGACCAGCTGCTTCTGACTGTCCCGAGGTCTAGACTGTAACTTAGGGGTGACTGAGCCTTTTCAGTTGCAGCTCCAAAGCTCTGGAACGGTCTGCCGCCACATGTTCGGCTGTCCCCCACACTGCCTGTTTTTAAATCAAACCTTAAAACGCACTTTTATTCCTTGGCATTTGGCGGGCAGCCTGGGTTCACAACCAGGCCAGGATGTCTTAAATGTTTTGTTTTTTTTTTGCTTGCATAATGGTGAATAATGGTGACTTTGTGAGGTGGTGCAGGTCCAACCACCTGCAGCTGAACACCTCCAAGACCAAGGAGATGGTGGTGGACTTCAGAAGGAAGAAACCACATCTCCAACCTGTGTCCATCGAGGGGGTCAATGTGGAGGTGGTCAGGACATACAAATATCTGGGGCTGCAGCTGGACGACAGATTGGACTGGACAGCAAACATGGACTCTGTCCACAGGAAAGGACAGAGCCGTCTGTACTTCCTGAGAAGGCTGGGGTCCTTCAACATCTGTAAAAAACTGCTGCGGATGTTCTACCAGTCTGTGGTGGCCAGCGTCCTCTTCTACGCTGTGGTTTGCTGGGGAGGAAGCAGCAAGAAGAGGGACGCTGCCCGACTGGACAGACTGGTGAGGAGAGCTGGCTCAGTGGTGGGCACAGAGCAGGACTCTCTGGTGACAGTGGCAGAGAGAAGGACCCTGGACAAACTGCTGTCCATACTGGACAACACCAACCACCCTCTGCACAACACCTTCATCAGGCAGAGGAGTGTGTTCAGTGGTAGACTGCTGTCCCAATCCTGCTCCACCAACAGACTTAAGAACTCTTTCCTCGCCCTGGCCATCAGACTATACAACAGCTCTCAGTGATGGCAGGAGGCACAATAGACAATGGACACTTGGTCACTTTATAGTTGTAATATGGTTAATAGTTGTGTAAAATAAAACATTTTATTTCTAGTCACTTTCTATTTTATATAGCTTTTGTATAGTTTCTAATGTATGTTTAATGTATAATGTATGTTATTGCTACTGGATGCTTGAATTTCCTTCGGGATCAATAAAGTATCTATCTATCTATCTATCTATCTATCTATCTATCTATCTATCTATCTAGTATTCCTTTTTTTTGGTTATGAAGAGTTTTTACTCCTCGTACAGTTCCATCAATAATTTTTGCTCTGGGCCCAGTTTCCCGATAACGTTCACTCTTACGCGCTATGAAGACTCCTACGTTATGACTTACCAAAGTTGTTTACCTCTGTAGTCGTGGTTCCCGAACGGCACTTGTGTCCTGCTGGTGGGTGACAGGTTCAGATGAGCTTCCCCCGGGGATGCCTTCAGCCACCGGTAGGCCATAGTTTTGGCTGAGGGCCAATCTCCTCAGCCTCCGTCAGAGGTGGTGGAGGTGGCCCTCCACACGTTTTTCGGGCCTCTGCCTTCTGTTGGCTGAGCAGAACTCAAACGTTAATTTATTTTTTTTTACTTAGTATTTGTGTTGTTGAGTGTTCCTGTACACATCGTCACATTTTAAATGTAGCCTACATATAAAATAAAAATGTGTAAACATTAATACACAAGTGGTGTATTAAGTGGGAGGACATGTTAAAACAGAATTTGGTTAGGGGTTTACTTTACCATTTGAAGTAGCCACTGAATTAATATTTACTTCAACAGCCTAAGTCAATTAAAAAAAGAAAATAATGGGAGGCTGGTCAGGGAACAGTACATTAGAAATTATTTTAGTTGATTTTGTTTGTGGATGAAGCCCATTCTTTTTGCCATTTGATTTTCCCTTTGAACACTGAAATAAATACACAGGACAACTTACAATTGTGTTTGCATTTTCTGTAGTCAATCACCCAGCTTGGGAGAGAGAGATAAGAGAGAGAAAAAAAAGTGATTAGTACATTGTGATACAGTCATGCTTAAAGTGTGCTCTGAAATAGCTTACTTCTCTTTCTAGTTTAAGGATTTCAAGATCCAGTTTCCGTAGTTTTTATTTCAATGTCCAGATCGACTTCCTGTAGCTTTCGTCTTTGTACATTGATTTTGAGATCTGCCAGCTCTATCCGCCTTTTCAGGTGAGTAGCATAAAGCTGCCTGACAGTGTGTGAATTCTGTAAAACATCCATCAATTTTCAAAGCAGGAATTAGCATAGCACAATTTGTGCATAATTTGTTTTTTCCCTTAGTCAATACTCACAATGTTGGCAGACTGGCTCTCACGATGTACATCTTCTGGGTCCTGTTGGAAATAACCACCACCCCCATGAACAGTACATCACTGACACCTTGGTTTTTATGGACTAAATTAGTATTCCCACAAGATTGATATGATACCTCAAGCCTACTGGAGTCCATCGACAGGGTCTCTTCATTGTCTGCTGCAGCAGAAGTGCCACACACACATAAATTAGAACTTGTAGGCTATTTAGAGAATATGCCAAGCCTATGCTTTTGGTGAATAATACTCACTGGATTATCATCTGGTGGCTCCAGCAGGGTGACTGTGTTGCCAGACACTGCAAGGTAAGCCAGTTTGTACAGTTCACAAATCCTACTAAATGGTCGATTGTGTTCCATATACATACACAGTGTAATAACGTACCTTGTATGAAGGAGGCAGTTGCTGAAGGTGGGACAGAGTCTGTGGCTGTCCCCCCTATGATCCCTTCCATCACAGGCCTCCCTCGGTTAAGGTCTAGGGCGAGCTCCTCAGCTGGCGTTAGGTCTGTGGTTGGTGGGCCACCCCCCGTACCTGATAAATGAGCCTTTTTCTTGACCGCTAAAAATCAATACACAGTAAAATATGTAAGCAGACAGCCTCTAACTAATTTCTGTAACTTGGTATAAAAACCATTGCACTTACCACCCTGCAAAATGTTTTGTATTTGACCTTCACTTGGTGCCAAGTCCTCTTTAGTCATGTTTGTTCTGAATATGTGCAGAGAGCGAGATGTTTGAACATATGGATGTCATGTATATTGTGGATAAGTGTTTACAATTAGCCTGGTGTTGGGGATGTAGCAGGAGCAGACTTAGTTATCAACAGTTAATTATTAATGTCAATATGATTGTCAGTATTAATAATTATATTATATCATCATGATATAATCATGAATAAATGGGGCACCACCCTGGGATCAGGGAAAAGATAACCAAAAACTGTATTCAGTCTCAATATAAAGGTTTTATACTCACATGCCAATCATCGTGATCATTGGCATAGAAGTACAAAACCAATCGAACAATTAAAAAGGCGTGAAATTCGAGCACTAACCTTCACAACCTGCTGTTACCCTGTGACATATACACAACAAGCACAAGAGACCGCTAGTTATAATATAATAAGATTTATTTAAATCAGTAATAATGATCACAATCAATAACACTGCAATTAACAAAGCCTTATTACCTAACTACCTAACACACAAAGCTAAGCTAAACAAAGGAAGAGACACACGTGGAGTGTGTGTGTGTGTGTGTGCGTGCATGTGTGTGCGTGTATGTAGAGAGAGAGAAAGAGAGAGGGAGAGATGGCTGGGTGCGGCCACTAGATGGAGCTATTCCTCACAGCGTTCAGGGGTGGAGCCACTGACGTCCGATAGGATCGCGAGAGAGAGAGAGAGGGAGCGAGAGGTGGCTGGGTACCGCCCCCGGATGTAGCTATGTCCTTAGCGTCGGGAACAGCTGGCGTAGGACAAGTGCGGGGCATGTGTGCGTGTGTGTATTAGCGGGACACAAACAAAGAGAGGGGGAGAATGCGCGTGCAATATTCTAAGGCTCAGGAGGCGTGTTACTATCACACGGGCACTCGTGAATGAACTGGCGTTTATTCAGCGAGACCGGTCTTTTAACCGATAGTAGACGCTTACTGAGCTCGCGAATATGGCTGAGGTTAGTCGAAAACACTGTTACAGAAATCAACCCAGCGGCGTGGGTACACAATCAGCATTCAAATACAACACGGAGAGCAACAGACTCGGCGGTCCGTGATCAAAACTCAAAACACGTTAACAAGAATTACAAGCATGTCCTACACTATCGAATCTCTGCTTCTGCCCAGACAAATAGCCTCTTACTTTTGTCGATGGGAGAAGCGTCGATGTGAGGTTTCCGTCCCTTGCGGTGATGGCGTTTCTTGACGCCGGCCACGGACGGTAGTTCGCGAGCGCTCGTTCAGCGCCGGCTCCAATTAGTTGAAGAAAACAGTTAGTAATTCTTCCTTCTGCAGGCACCAATAAAAATCGCGGGGCTCGGCGATTTAGTCAGCTGATTTCAGACAAAAACGGGTCGTAGTTCCGTTCTGCTGGCAGGTGGACGAAGAAAGTGTTTTTCTTCCTTCCGCGGGTAAACAGGAGGGTCGCGCTGTCGCGGCGGTCTCCTCAGGATCCAAAGTCATAAACAAAAGAAAAATAAAATGAGTAGAGAAAAGAGGGGTAAAACAGTCTGTTGCTCTTCCAGCGAGTTTGGGGGAAAGACTGCGGCCTAGGACAAAGGAAACGCTGCAGACGTAATGTTCACCTCCTGTTGTAACGTATGTCACGGTGGAGAGAGGAAGTTCTTCAGGCGGCGCTGGAATATATAGCTTACGGATGCTCCCGGGGACCCCCTGGGGTTACCTGTGGTTATCAGCCAATAGGGCACCAGTTGTGTGACATTACACTTCGCACCCAGGTGCGAGGTGACACTAAAATGGTGGTTGTAGTTTTTTATCTCCTTTGTTCCTTTGTCCTGACCGCATGGGAGGGCTGCTGTAGGCCGCATTGTGTAGTCCTAACGGTGAGGTCCCAACACTGGCAAATTTACAGAGTAACATTAACTTCGAGTGATCATTTTCAACATGTTCACATGTTAATTTGTAAAAATGAGTGCCACTTACGCATTCAGTCGGTCCGCTATTGCCTGCCAGCCCTTTTCTCGTTCTTTAATAATAGCGGCCGTGTTTCCTTTTTTGCATATCATACTCTTCACTTCCTCATAAGTTTCCATTATAAGCCTCTGCTCCGCGGCAGAGAAGAAAGCCGCACGCGTCTTTTCCATGTCTGCATCTGTGAATCTGTGCTCGACCTTGCGGTCTTCCTTTGAAATCCGTGAACGCTCACTCAACAGAATTAATTGCACCTGGCTTGACTTTGACGCCGCTTCTCATCCTGGCTTGGTGTACGTGCAACTAATTAAGCCAAGATGATCAGACCAGACTAGTTCAAGGCTGGCTTTTTCATTTATCCCAGATGTCTTAATTCTGCCTTCGTGCAATAGCCCTCTGGAAGTACAAGACAGAACCACACGGGATAAACTACAAAATTAAACAAGAAATTAACCAGTGCAAAACAGATCATGACAATTTCTCCATGGTTCTGTGACCAAGCGACTAAAGGTGACAACATTTGCTTTTTCTTTTGTTGTAATTTAAGATGTTGTGAAAAGGATTCTAAAGAGAAATTAAACCTTACACTTCTGTCTGTTATTCGTGTCTAATTAAATCTGCTTTTGAATTTGGAAGTTGCCAACTTAGTTTGGATGGATTGGCAACGACAAAGCAATTTCTAGCTTTTACGTCTGGTCATAGATACTAGCCGTAATCCTGTTTCTATGACAACGTCCTCGAATGAACAGTCAAAGATATATCAAGAATGCTTAGAATGAATTATCATTTCTGTAGCACATTGTGTATTTCTAAGAAGTTGTGCCAAGTTGGATTCACAGTTTAGTGACTGACACTACGAGGGAAACCAGAAGAATATGCACAGTTAGCAGTCACAATAACTGAAAGAAGACACCTACACTCACCGGCCACTTTATTAGGTACACCCTGCTAGTATCGGGTTGGACCCCCTTTTGCCTTCAGAACTGCCTTAATCCTTAGTGGCATAGATTCAACACGGTACTGGAAACATTCCTCAGAGAGTTTGGTCCATATTGACATGATAGCATCACGCAGTTGCTGCAGATTTGTCGGCTGCACATCCATGATGCGAATCTCCCGTTCCACCACATCCCAAAGGTGCTCTATTGGATTGAGATCTGGTGACTGTGGAGGCCTTTGAGTACAGTGAACTCATTGTCATGTTCAAGAAACCAGTCTGAGATGATTCGCGCTTTATGACATGGCGCGTTATGACATGGCGCGTTATCCTGCTGGAAGTAGCCATCAGAAGATGGGTATACTGTGGTCATAAAGGGATGGACATGGTCAGTAACAATACTCATTGTGCCAAGAAAATATCCCCCACACCATTACACCACCACCAGCAGCCTGAACCGTTGATACAAGGCAGGATGGATCCATGCTTTCATGTTGTTGACGCCAAATTCTGACCCTACCATCCAAATGCCGCAGCAGAAATTGAGACTCATCAGACCAGGCAACGTTTTTCCAATCTTTTATTGTCCAATTTTGGTGAGCCTGTGCGAATTGTAGCCTCAGTTTCCTGTTCTTAGCTGACAGGAGTGGCACCCGGTGTGGTCTTCTGCTGCTGTAGCCCATCCGCCTCAAGGTTTGACGTTAAGAGATGCTTTTCTGCATACCTCGGTTGTAACGAGTGGTTATTTAAGTACTGTTGCCTTTCTATCAGCTTGAACCAGTCTGGCCATTCTACTCTGACCTCTGGCATCAACAAGGCATTTGCGCCCACAGAACTGCCGTTCACTGGATATTTTCTCTTTTTAGGACCATTCTCTGTAAACCCTAGAGATGGTTGTGCGTGAAAATCCCAGTAGATCAGCAGTTTCTGAAATACTCAGACCAGCCCGTCTGGCACCAACAACCATGCCACATTCAAAGTCACTTAAATCACCTTTCTTCCCCATTCTGATGCTCGGTTTGAACTGCAGCATATCGTCTTGACCATGTCTACATGCCTAAATGCATTGAGTTGCTGCAAAGTGATGGCTGATTAGAAATCTGCGTTAACAAGCAGTTGGACAGGTGTACCTAATAAAATGGCCGGTGAGTGTATACACACATACTATGGAAGCTAGAGCTAAAGACATTCAGAAGTTCTGTCCCGCTGGACTGCTCTGTGGTGACAATATCAAAGGCTATTCATGCTACTTTGTTGAGAGCTTAAAGGACATCCACGGTTCTCCAGTTGCATTTACATTACATTATATTGCACCCAGTTTCCCCATTAGTTGGGGTGTAACCATGGCAGTCACCTTTACATAGTGGCTGAGTGAGTGCACATTCTAGCAGAGAGGGGCATTTTTTTTTTTCAAATAATCTCAGTCTACACCAAATTTTGAATGAGGAACAATTTGGAGATGCTCTTTGGATTTGCACTTCACACAACACAAAAAAGGTTTTCACAGTGGAAAGCAAAAACATTTCCTTCCTGGACGGCTTAGGCAGACTCAGACAAAGAGGCATAGGATGATGGTCATGTGGAGGAAACATCTGTGGCAGTGGAGGGTATATCGAGCCCAGAGGAGATGCCGTAAGCTGAGGAAGAGCAGAATGACTGTCATGCACTGTGGCTAAACAATCACATTTGGGTTCCCAGAAAGAAAGAAAAGAGGACTGTCTCACAACTTCATACAACGGAAACACAAATTCTTAACATATTTTCCCTCGCTGCAAGACGGATTCCAATATCTTTGTCAAACATTTAAGAGGCCCAATTCCAGTGAATATTCAGAGGTCATATTTTTCACACATAGTGGCTTGTTAACAAATATTTCAATGACTTTCCATAGTAGAGAGCTCATACTTTTCAGAACAAGGTTACAAAGTGCCTCACAAACAGCAATTTGTGCAACAGCAACAGAACAATTTCATAAGGGTAGAAGATTGCAAGGAAGTCATGGGGATCAATAGCTCGGTCATAGATTCGGCACGAGGCCTGAAACAGTCAAATTTTAAAATCACTTCTCAAGGCAATCAGAAGTCAGTGTATTTGGACAAAAGCGCTATTGGAATATGCTGATCTTTCTTTGTAACAGGACTAGAACAATTTCTAAATATATAATAGAAACAGATTGATTGTAAATTCCTTTCCTTAAAACACTTGAACTTATTTTACACACAAGCTCAACCAAGACCAAAACAATGGATTTTTACTGCCAAATTTGCAAATTCTTTCACACAGTATGTCAGAACAAATGTATTTGCAATTGCAATTCTCTTTAGACACTCACTGCATTTCATTGTCTCTGTATTTATAATCTTCACAATGACATTAAAGTTGAATCGAATCTAATCTGAACAGTGTTTAGGCTATAGTCCTGCAGCAGTTCTGTCTTTTTTTTCTGTACGTTCCATATAGCTACTCTTTTTTCCCCCCAAACCCAAAGGAGCTCCACTCCCAGAACAGTAAACCAACAGTCCAGAGCAGGAAGATCAGCATCTTTGAGTCTGATAACGGTCTCATGGAGAATAGATGGACTTCTAACTTTAGTTGAGTTGTTCAGGTGTTTGAATCCCAACAGACAGTCTCACAACTGCTTCGCAGCTTCAGCAATTCAGGCAGCTTCACTTTTTTTGTAAAATGTATGCATTTACTAAACCCAACAAAACACAAATGCAGAGAGGCTTCAAAAGAAACTGCAGTTTAAAACACAATCTATGATGTACAATATACTGTATAAGGGCAGACCTGACACATATACAATAATGCAGTTTCTGTAATTCAATCTGATGTTAGTGTTTTGTATGACATTGTACTATGATTGACATAATGTTCCTGTTGGAAGAGAACATCTGTTAGTTTAGTAGACATAGTGTATTGTGTTAGTGAATTATTGTATTTTGAAAAATAGTTTAGTTTACAATGTGTGATTTTGAGCATGAAATTAACCATTTTGCCAGTTTTGTGTGGTAGGTCTGGTGGTGTGTTAAGAGTTCAGGAAAATTGTTAAAAGTATTGTAAAAATTCTAATGTTCAGTTTGCTCTGTTGCTTGGTTTGTAGTTAAAGGTTCCCCACAGACAACCAAAACAGTATTGCCCACCTCTGTAATAAGTCATCAGACTGCATCATAATTTCCCAGCTTGGGATCAATAAAGTCTGTCTATCTATCTATCTATCTATCTATCTATCTATCTATCTATCTATCTATCTATCTATCTATCTATCTATCTATCTATCTATCATCATATGAGGGGTGATCCTCACGGATCAGACCTCAGCTCTTTTTGAATAAAGAACAATATAGATGTATGCAACACCATTGGCGTGTCTGCCTGTGCGTTATTAATTCCACTCGTCAAGCTGTAACAAAGCTTGCAGGCTTCCACAGGAAGAGTCGGACTAAAACAGATTCTAACAACGCTGGAAACTGTTGTCACAACTGCAGCCACACTTGTACACATCCTCTTTTGTCTTCCTCTTGCTGCTCTATAGCAACGTCAGAACAGTTTGAATTTTCAATTTGTTTTTATTTTACTTGTTCTGTCTTTTGATTTAATTTGAGTTAGTTAGAGTTAGAAGGTATTTCAGTTCAGTCCCAGTTTTTCAGAAATATTTTCTTTTGTTTTTCATGAATACATTTCCACCTGGGTAATTGTGACACATAATGTAATCATTGCACCTGGTCAAGTGATTACTTTAATATTCCAACTTTATGGGCAACAGTATAATTTTAGTTTGTTTGGACCAGGTATAATGTCTCAGATGAAAATACAAAATATATGGTTGAGAACTCTGAAGGATTGGCCATAACACTAAATCACTGGATTTGGGAATCAACTCCAGAGGTTTTTCACACACTCAGACCTGACTGAGCTGAAGGGAAACAACCAAACAACACATTTAGCTGTTTATTTTACTTTATCTATTTGCTTATGTAGATTTCTCCTAAATTTGCAAAGGTTAGCATTAGATAATGCAAATTTTAAATGTAACATTTCAGAAAACTAAGACAATGCCTAATTTGCATATTTAAACAAAAAAAATGAAAACTTGTCGGACAAAAATAACAGTCTTCATGTAAGTACATGTAAGTTTCTGGTGATATCTATTACCTGAATGTTTTACCGCGATCACCTACCGTTTCTCCCCTTAAAGCGTTTCTGTGTTCAATGTCACCAGAGCTGCCGTTGATATCTAAATGACTACATCTGAAATCAATTCGTGCACATTTTTTTTAATTTTGTTTTTATTTATGTTCAGTTTATGTTAATATTTTATACTACTTATTTTCATTTTAGTTTCAGTTTTAGTTTATGTTACCCTGCTCTATATAGACCTATGGAAATAAAGAAAAACACATTTTCTGAAAGTCGTAAAGAATTTTGATTTGATTTTGATCTCAATTTAGATATATAAACATGTTTTGACATTCCTGCCAATATAGGAGATTAATTTGGAGGCAGATGAGTAGAAGTCGATTCAATTGTAACATAACAAATATTTGTAATGTACTGATGTTCTTTTATTATTTGCATATATGCAGCATATTGTAACTGTCAGCATTTATGTATCCCAATAGAATACATTTAGCAACATTTAGCATCTTCTTTATTTGTGATTATTTATGTCTCAATTCACTTTTCATATTATGGTGACTATTGAACCTCATTATTATTATTTTGCGATCAATAAATCTCATCTCATGTTACCTTATATTAATGTTTTATTTGTGGCCTTTTAATGGCAAGTGTACAGCTGCATAAGAGTGTAATGCTGCTCGTTGGCTGTGAAGCGTGAATATTGCATGTTGAACAGCTCAGAAATTTCATCACAGATCACAGCAGCAGAGGTAATATAAACCTTTGTCATTTCAATATCAGTTACAAAGAAAAAAACCATGCTTTTAGCTTGTATATGTTGATAAATATTAATGTGTGGATTTTATAGACCTTGTTTCTCTTGATAAATATTAATGTGCTGAGCAGGTCAGAAGGGAGAAAAATGTTGTAAGTTTAAAGTGAAGCTTTGAAATAAAGTGCATCCATACATATTATATTATTTATACGTAGTATAAATTACATGATTACATTAGATCACAACTGGTTTAGCAACATTATTCTGTTCTATTCTGAGTGGTATTTAGATGCTGTGTGTGTGTGTGTGTGTGTGTGTGTGTGTGTGTCTAAAAAATATTGCATTATACAGAAAACAACAAGTTCTATTTTTCACTAATGATATATAGTATAGTAAGTATTTTAAAGATAAAAATTTTATTAGTTGTTAAATAAAACAAATTAAAGGAAAAAAGATTCTGACCCAAGACCAGTTTTATACAATTACTAAAACAATTTTTTCAATACTTCTAACAATTTTCCTAAACTCTTAATGCACCAACACACCTACCACACACAATTCGCAAAACAGTTATTTTCATGCTCAAAATGCTTGTCTTCTTCTCCCTCGTGCAGGCATTTTTTCTTCTTTCTTTGTGTCGCTCAGTGTGTTTCCTAGATGGGATTCTCTGTGATTGATCTATTTGCATGACTTCAATCAGCTGTTTCTCAGTAGCAGTGGAAAAAACATTGGATATACTTCTGTTTCAATCTACAATATGAACTGCTATTCACTTTAACTTTAGCCTATTAATTGTAAAGATTAAATTAGATTCATATGATACGAAATGCTATTAGCGTCTAACCAGAAGTGCAAGAAAGCAGAAAGTGCAACGTAAAACACAACAACAACAGTAGAGACAGGCTTAGAGTCTGTCTATACTGTTGTTTAACATTATATTATCTGTTCTGACATACAGTGTGAAAGCCTTTGTAAATTTGACAGTAAAAATCCATTGTTTTGGTCTTAGTTGAGCTTGTGTGTAAAATAAGTTAATTTGTGCTAACTGTATGCATTTTGTGTGAAAGAAACAAGAAATGTGTTAATTGTATAGCTTACACTGACAGATGTGTTAATTGTGTTAAGAATTTAGGAAACTTGTTAAAAGTATTGAAAAAAATGTTTTAGCGATTAAAATATTATTTAATATTAATATTATTTAATATATTAATATTATTATTTATTATAAAATACTTTTTCATGACTGACTGATAATACTGATAAGAAGCAATGAAAATTAAATTTGAATTTTATATCCACTATGTGACTCAAGCTAGCTGAATGCTGTGTCATTTATAATATACTCTAATTAATTTTTAATATTATATACTCTTTAAAAAAATCCTCCTGACTGGCGGAATTAAAGGTGAACTGGCCTTCACACTGAAATGGTCAGAGCTTCGCATTAATCAGACACACACACAAACACACACACACACACACACACACACACACACACACACACACACACACACACACGCGCGTGCACAGCCAGGTTTATTCTTGAGTGAGATACGGGAAGGAAACGTGTCGTTATTGGAGCATATCACGAGATAGACTGATCAGCAGTATTACTCCACCCACACACACACACACACACACACACACACACACTCACTCACACTTCTGTAATTTCCATGACCACTCAACCTTAGCTGACAAGCTGTCTGTGGAGCGGCAGAAAAAAAGACATCTTACAATCCACCACAGTGTGTTTGAATGGAGTCTGTACGAGAGCGTTTCAGCACCAAGGACAAGATTCCTTCCCAAATATCAACCGAGCATCATTGTACAGTAGGTGTGTGTGGCTGCATATGTATCAGTGTAACAGCAACAGTCTGTCTAAAAGCGGGAGGGCTGATGTTCCATGGCCAGATGTAAAAAAACAAACAAACTGCAAAGTGCTTATTTTCCATTTTTGCTTCCTGCTGAGTGTTTCATCACTTTTGGGGAAATAAACACCACATTTTCTAGAAAGTTGTACACTGAAAAAAGGACACTAGCCTTCTCACGGAGTGAGACAATAATGTAGCGATGTTAATTATCGCGATAACGCACGGGATCTCGTCATATGCGCTTTGCATTGTTGGTAAAAGGCGGGAAGGCAACCATTTGGCAACCATCTCCAACCGCTGGTACGAACGCCACTACTTTGGTCGGTAAGTCTGATTTTCTTGTTGAATATTTTAAAAAGTCTCAGCCAAATGTAGTTTAATGTCTTGAGAGTCACCATGTTACATTAATTTTAAATGACTGAGCTTACTTTGCTCACGTTTCATCAGCATGTGGTCATTTTCCCCCTTCTTTTTTTAAATTTTTATTTTAAATACAGCTAAAAAAAACTTTGCAACGCTCCTTTGGTCGTCTGTTTTAATTTGTTTTCCAACTGACACCGAACGAGAAGCCCCTGACTGCAGTGTGCAATTCACAGGCATGAGTTAACATGTGCGTGCATGAGAGACAGTGGGGGGAGGGGTAACTTAGCCTAGACGTTAATTAGCTCGCCCGGTGGAAATAATGCTCATTGATTCGAGTGGCAGCGATGCCAGATCCGGTGGAAACGGGGTGAGTCGCGAGCGACCGAGCGCACCCAGTCAACCTCGTTGCCGTTAACGAGAACCAAGCCGCGGCTCCAAGAGGCTCAGCAAGCCGCTGTGGCACGGCTGTTAGCTGTTAGCCGTTAGCACGTCATCCCCGGTGCCGTGTCAATACGCGGAGAGCCCAATATGCCGAACGCATGCACATAAATTAATATAGGCTAACGTTATAAGGACGTCTGGCTGCTGTTAACAGGTGAGTGACTGTAGAGCTGACACACTGTTTATACCCGAACTTTGTTCAGTAAAAAAATACAATGCTGCTGATAGTCTGCCTAACTTTTCTCGGTATTAACATTTAAAATAGTTTTATAAAAATGCGGTAAATTTAACCCGTTGTGCCCTAGTGTTAATTAATTCTGCACGTGTTTCCCATATATTAATTTATTTGTGGCGGTGGCCACGAATACATTCTCATTGCCACAAATGGATCCCCCCTAGCTCCACAGCTCCGCTCACCCCCGCAAAACATGCGGTTTCAACGATTATTTTATGTTTTATTTCCTTCACTCGTGTGTTTCCGAGCCGCTCTGAATGCATCTTTACGTTTCACCTTTTGTCGGACAGAAGCCCGAAACCAGAGCGATAGAAACAAGCAAACTATCAGACTATCAGCAGCATTGTATTTTTTTACTGAACAAAGTGTCATCTCTACAGTCACTCACCTGTTGACGGCAGCAGCAGCAGGTGAGACAGGAGAGGCAGAGTGAGCTGCTCCAATCACCTACAGACACTTCAGCTGTTTACACTGTTTCTCTCTCTGCGCTCATCAAGGCTGCTGAGCAAGTCCTTATAGCCGATATTAATTTATATGATTCATATAGGCTTATCAGCAACCTTCAATTAACTAACTAGACTCCCTGTTGAGTGCTCATCTAATGTATGTTTATTGATATACAGTTTTGCAATGCCTAGAATTTTTTCCCCCTTGTTTTTCTGCAGATTGACAGACAAACCCAAAGACAAAATTCCAAGTCAACTGGAGTCAGCTGATGTGAATGTGGGCTCAAGTTTTTGTGGTGAGAACAGGACTCTATACTACTTATACTTATGATAATTATAATAACTTATTGTTATCTCTTTTTGATATTTCATGAATGCATTTTCTAATCAAACACAATTTTTCATCACTACATATGAGTTATTATTTTATTAAAGTTAGGGTTGGGGATCTTATTGTGTGGCATTCGTGGCAAGTAATGAAATGCTTTTGCTAAAGTAAAAAAAAAATAAACACCACCACGTTGTTTTGGAGATCCTGTTTTGCCAGGATCTTTAATCCTACTTTTAATCTTCTTCTTTGGTTCCACTTTACAGTGAATGGTGCTTGAAGTGTTCGAGTGACAGAGTGAATGTGGCATTGTAAGGCCTGCCCTTCAGTTTTTCCAAGTAGGTCCCATCTTCTGCTACACTATAGAGTCAGACATTGTAGGAATAACAATCGCATTCCATGTGTGTACAATGTACAAGAGAGATGGCCAGCTCTTTTTGATGCAATGGAGGTAATTAAAAAAAAAAAAGATGATGATGATAAAAAAGGTACTGTACTGAACCGAACCGTGACCTCAAAACCGAGATATTTGTGTACCGTTATACTCCTAGAGCACCGTCAGTTTGGCAGTTTGGTGGATCGCCTGCGCCAAGATGGGTGTGGCGGCGCAGCAGGGGGAGGCGTCACAGATTCAGCTTGGCGTAGCGGAAGTTTCGTGACAAAAAGCCTCGCCGAGACTGCGCTGAAAGCTCGCCAGCTCCAACCTGGTCTACTTTCAGCGCAAGGCGCAAGGCGTAAATAAAGTCCATTGATTCAATGCGAATCACAGCTGGCGGATCGGAAGTTTGGCGGACCGGCGCGCAGTGCGCACACGTCACCGAGACCTCACAGGCAGGTTTCCATAGTTCCAGGCACATTTAAATGCAATACATAATCACAACAAACACTATTAATGCAACCAATGAATCAACACGTGAATTTATATCTATATAGATTGTCCCGTCACATCTGACGTCAGATCAAAGGCGGATGGCACGCGTAACGGAAACTCAGCCTCTCGGACCAAAACATCTCCCTCTCTCTCTCCTGTTTCTTATAATATCGGCATTGATATTATTATGATACGCGCGCACAGCGCGTGATGCGCGTGCTGGGAGCGGCGGCGCTGCTTCTGTCATCGGGTTGTCAAGTGACGGAACTTGCACTGAACCTCCCCTAACGCATTAAAGGAGAGGAGAGGAGCTCATTTGATTGGTGAAGATCTGAATCGGCTGTATTAATCCCAGTCCACGCCTCGTCTCCTCCTCGTCTCCCACTCACGCCTTTTTCTCCTCCCTCTTTCCCACTTGCGCCGTCGGGCGAGACCGGAGGTGTGCCTGCGCGAGCCTGCTGTGGTGCACGAAACTTGCAAAGTCCAGGCGGACACGCCCCGTCGGCGCGGCGCAGGTGCGCTGAAAGCTGACTGCGCCTGGTCTACGAAACTAGGGCCCCTAGTGTTAATGTGTAAAAGCAATGCTCGACTTCATTAGGATGTTTCCAAATTTTCTATAGCAGAACCCAGATGAGTAACCATGCACAGCCATGATATGGTGTGCAGATGTTGTTTTGATGTTAGAAATGTCTTCTAAAATCTGTCACCTGTTATTTTAAACTAATTTCATGTTGTTTTAGGTAAACGAAGAGTTCAAGCGCATCACAACCATGCCTCTCCAGTCCAGGTTTTTGTCGCAGCTTGACCTTCACTCTGAAAGTCTGTCGGAGCAGGGCCAAAAGCTGAAGGATATAGCTGGTATGATGACGGTAAGAACTTTTTAAATTGTTTAACTATAAAGTGTATATGAATTACACTAGGTCAGTAAAAGATTTATATGTATCCATTGCAAAGCTCAACTTCCTTTACCCGTGAGTACTAGGCCCTGTTTCAGAAAGCAGGCTCAACAAACTGAGTCAAATCCCAGCTCCAGGTTGACTGAGCCTTAGCTGGAAAACTGAGTTTTTGGTTTCAGAACAGCTGATCAGAATGGGCTCTTTGCACAGCTCCACCACTTCCTGAACTTTTACATTTTTGGACGAACTGATCAATCCAGGTGTGTCTGACCCCAGTGTGGTCAGACACACCTTTGATCAGTTCTATGAAAGAAATACTTAAAGAAGCTGCCGTCAGTAAAGAATGTAATGACGTAAAAATAAACAAAATCTGCTCCGATGTGGTGAAACGGTAGGCTGTTGTTCATGGACTGACAGAACATCAAACAGGCTCTACTGTAATGATCCGCTCTTCAACAGCTTTAAATAAGTTTCACTTCCACGTCCACAACTTCATTCATCAGTGACACGACGTCTCTCCTTCCTGCTTTACGCTCAGCGGGCAATCAACCTCAGGATTAGATGGATCAAACCTGCCAGGGAGCAGGTTTGCCTCATGGAGTATGTTGCCATAGCAACTGACTGCTGATCCAGCTCTCTGAAACAGAACTCCCTCATCTCAGGCTCAACATAGCTACTCGGAGTTTCCACAAATCCTGCTTTTTGAAACAGGGCCCTGATTACACTGAAATGACCCAGTCATTTTTTTTTTGTGTATTCACTGTTCCACTGTGAGACATTTATGTTTTTTATATAATCTCTGCAGATTATAAATTCCATTCAAACAGATTTTAATGTTTCTATGTCTTTGATCACTTTCTTCCATGCTACTGAAAATTAGTTTTCAAATATGTCTATTTTCTTTTTGTTACAATTCTTCAGGATGACAGTGATGCCAGGAGGGAGTCCCTCATTAAAGGACTCTGCATATATGTAAACGAGAATCCAGATGTCCTGGTGCAGGAGTACATGGTGAGTGTTTTGTGAGTGGATTGTGGCTTTTCTACATTTCAAAACTCATTTAGTTGACTAACCCTGTGATCCTGCTTGGACTTGTTTAGGTCCTCCTTATCACATTGCAAAAGTGATTCCCGTACTGAGACAAAAAAAAAAGGGTTCAATCGGGTGAAAAAAATGTTTCTCTTTTAAAGGTGTAATAATCGATTTCATATATTTCATATACTCCATATGAAAGCACAGCACTAGTGCTGAGACATAGACATTTATTAATCCCTTACATCTAAAAATGATGAATATCGCTTATTACATCTAAGGGTTACATCAGTGTGAAAACTCTTCAAATTTGTGATTCTAGTGAAAATGTCAATCTTTTCAAACTGCACTGACACTTACCTAACAAGGGCAGAATTGGGACTGTGATACCGCCCTAGAGTAAGTCCAGGTTAATGATCATAATCATTCAGGAACATAAAAACACCTTCCAGAAAAAAATGAGGAGGAGAATTCAATCTTAACATGAAGTTGTAAAGCTTGAAACCTTCTCTTCATTTGATCTGTAATTTGTTGTTTTTTTTTCTCTCAGAAATTGACCATGAATGGCAGCATGGCAGGGCATTCTTTGGCTGCAGTAATCTGCTATGCTTTTTACATGGGTTTAAATAAACCATTAGAATCCCTCTATTTTGTCTTTAACCAGGACGTGACTGAGGCCACTGCACTGAGTGCCATAGAGACCACAACCGTGGGAGTCTATGTCAGCAGAGACACGCCAGGCGGTGACTGTTCAGATGTTGGAATCATCATCGAGGGGGTGGTGGTTCTCCAAGATCTGGATAATGTGGCGCTTGCAACAGCCATGCTATTTGGGCTTTTTTACTCGCTGAACATGAAATATCCATCGCAGCTCCGTTACACATTCGAAGTGCTGCAAAAGGTGGTAATGGAGCTGGATGCGACTCAACTCTCGAGGAAAGTCCAAAATCTGAAAACGAAAATGCTCCAGTAGAGCTTCCCTATTGCTGTGCTCCTGGAAGGTTTGGAGAACTGTTGACAGGTGTTCTTATCCTGCACCTATGTTCATTTTTTTGACTGTTCTGCTCATTCGATGCCGTGTTTAAAGTGTTGTGTTGTGTTTTTCTGTGTGACTTTGTTGTTAAATGTTTTATGCATTCATGTTAAATGACATGTTCAATCTCTGTTGAACTTTTTTGGCAGCATTCAGCAGTGAAAATAACTTGTTACAGTGTCTTTTGACGCTGTTTTTTGCTAATAAAAGTTTTGACATGCAACTGTTCATTTTTATTATTAATTGGGGTAAAAATGGCTAATGGTAACGATTAAGAGTTAATTGAACGGTGCACAGATGTTAAAATACATGATTGCTGGAATGGCAATGGTAACTAGTGTTTTTGCATTTTAAATAAGTTCTATAGTTAATTGAGTTGTTTACAATTACATTTGTTATTTATTGTTATTTTAATCTTGACAAACACTGGACAACTGACATATTCAGTGTTGATTTCGAACAGCAATGTCGGTTCAATTCTCCATCTACTATCACTACAGTGAAAGTAGACATTTATAGAATATAGTATTTTATAATAATAATAATAATAATAACTTTATTTGTATAGCACCTTTAAAAACAGCCGTTAACAAAGTGCTTTGACATGGCTAAAATCACAACACACACACACAAATAAAATAAAAAACATCATTGTGTAAATGTACAGAGGACATAAGAGGAGTTGTTGTTAGTTTGATTAAAAGGGTGCTTGCAAAGAAGGAAAGAGACGAGAAAAAGACGACATTACATGAAGGCAAGTCTGTAAAAATGAGTTTTAAGAAGTGATTTAAAAGATGACACTGATTCAGCAAGCTTTATCTCCGCGGGCAGGTCGTTCCAAAGCCGAGGCGCTCTGATGGAGAAGGCACGGTCACCTCTGGTCTTGAGCCTCGGCCTTGGAACCGTTAAGAGAGACCCATCCGCGGATCTAAGGCTGCGAACAGGCTCGTATGGGGTCAGCATGTCTGCGATATATTCAGGGGCTAGACCTTGACGAGCCTTAAAAGTGATCAGTAAAATCTTAAAATCAATTCTAAAACGTACAGGGAGCCAGTGGAGTGAGGCTAAAATTGGGGTGATGTGATGCCGTCTGTTAAAACCAGTGAGAAGTCTGGCTGCTGAGTTTTGAACCAGCTGGAGGCGGGCGAGTGATTTGTTATTGATGCCAGTTAGGAGGGAGTTACAGTAGTCTAGACGGGAAAATATGAGGGCGTGGACTACTTTTTCTAGATCAGACTGTGATAGAATGTTTTTGATTTTGGAGATGGTTCTGATGTGGAGGAAGCAGGACTGAACAACTTTGTTGATGTGAGGTACGAAGGTGAAGTCTGAATCGAGGAGGATGCCTAGGTTTCTGGCAGTGGGCTTGATGTTACCGGTTAACGGACCAAGACTGATGGGACTGGAGATGGAGTTTGGCGGGTTAAACAGTATTATTTCTGATTTGGGGTTATTGAGTTGGAGAAAGTTATGGGCAATCCAGCGGTTCACATCTTTTAGACAGTCTGAAACAGCAGCCAGGCTTCTCGGATCATTGGGTCTCAGCGGGAGGTATATCTGTGTGTCGTCAGCATAGCAATGGAAGGAAACATTGTGCCGCTGGATGATTTGGCCGAGTGGGAGCATATAAACAGAAAATAAAATTGGACCTAAAATTGGACCTAAAATAGAACCTTGCGGTACACCATAGGCTATTTGGGTTTGTAGAGGATGAGTGGTTGCCTATGGCGACCGCACAAGTTCTGTTTAAAAGGTAAGAACAAAACCAACCAAGTGCAGTGTCCCTGATACCAACCCAGGATTTAAGACGGTCAATTAAAAAGTTGTGATCTATGGTGTCAAAAGCGGCACTTAAATCTAAAAGGATTAAAATAGCACTCTCTCCTCTGTCTGTAGTTAAAAGCAGGTCATTGGTTACTTTAAGGAGGGCGGTTTCGGTGCTGTGTAACATAATATTTATATATATATTTATAGAATATAATACTAACTTTTAATATGAAATTAACGTGTAGTATTTAAGTGACTAAATAGTATTGGAGTGAAAATTATTGAATAGTGTTGAAGTAAAGTGATGAAATTATGAAGATTGAAAATGTTCAAAGAAGTCTAATTACATTATTAAAATGTGTTTTAATCACTTTGGATCAACACAAAATACACAGGTTGAACTAACATGAATAATTTACGTTCATTTAACTCAATTGTTTAAGTTGATGCCAAAGCAAAATATATGTGTGCAACCACTTTCCATTATTGAATTAAGTAAATCCAACATTTTCCTTTTTTCAGTGTACTGTTCTGTTTGCTCTCCGTCCTCCTCAGAACGCGGTCGGCATGCCATGTAGATGGAAGTTAGCCCACTTGAACAAGTTTGCCTCCCATTAAGTATCTGAATAGTTCAGTGCTGGCAGTTTGCCATGTCACTCTAAACGTGTTTAATGGTGGCAGACTCATTTTCTTGGCTACTCCAGACAGGACGGCAGCGAGAGGTCCATCCATCATCCATCCATTGTCTACCGCTTATCCTGTATTCAGGGTCGCGGCTGGAGCAATTGCAATTGCAATTGCAATTCTGGTTAGACACTCACTGCATGTCATTCTTGTTCTCAAAATGTACGCAAAATGACAATAAAGCTGAATATAATAATCTATTTATAATAAAATAATCTGAACAATTTAAAGGCTAAAGTCAAAGTGAACAAGTGAACAGCTGTTTGTGACGATCAGAGCAGGAGGACCCACAAAGCAGAGGCGCAGACAAGCAAGTGGCAAAGGGAAGGTCAGTTTATTTCCAAGGATCGAAACCAGTAAATCAGTCAGTACAGGCAGAGGTATCCAAAACGCTAGGCAAACTCGTGGTCACAAAACAAACGGGATCGAAGGCTCGAGGAAACTGTAATTAGGCACAGAGAAAATCGCTGGAACGCTCACTGAAAACAGACAAGACGATCTGGCACAGCGGGGAGGCGGGAGCACAGCTTAAGAACACACGGGGTGGGGAGACAATGACACACAGGTGAGGGACATCAAGTAATTACAGACAGGAACAGGAACAACCCTAGGGGGCCCTGACAGTACCCCCCCCCCCCCCCCCCCTCTACGGCCGACACCCGACGGCCCAGGATCGTGAGGGTGGGCCCGCCGAAAGTCTCTTATTAGTTGAGGATCCATGATGTCTTTGGAAGAAACCCAGCACCGTTCCTCTGGTCCGTAGCCCTCCCAGTCTACCAAATACTGCAGTCCCCTGCCCCTCCGCCGGACCGCCAACAGCCGTCGCACCGTATAGACCAGCCCCCCATCGATGAAGCGAGGAGGCGGAGGGGGCTTGGCGGGTGGGACCAGAACACTCTCGTGAATCGGCTTCACCGGCTGACATGGAATGTAGGGTGGATGCGGGAGGACCTGGGGAGGGTGAGTCTCACAGTAGAGTCGTTAATAACCTTAGATACAGGGAATGGACCTATGAACCTGGGTGCCAACTTACGAGACTCTGTGCGAAGAGGTAGGTCTTTGGTGGAGAGCCAAACCCTCTGGCCAGGGCTGTAGGCTGGAGCCACTCTGCGACGTCGGTCAGCTGCTTTCTTATATGCAGCTGATGAGCGGAGAAGGGCCCCCCTGGCACGGGTCTACATCCGCCGACACTGCCGCACCATAGCAGCGGCGGATGGGACATCTACCTCCTGTTCCAGGTCTGGGAACAGAGGGGGCTGGTAGCCGAAAACACACTGGAAAGGCGTCAGACCGGTGGATGCTGAAGGTAGAGTATTATGGGCGTACTCTATCCAGATGAGCATTCTGGACCAGGAGGAGGGATTCTGGGATGAGAGACACCGGAGGCCAGTCTCCAGCTGTTGATTGAGTCTTTCCGCCTGACCATTTGTCTGAGGGTGGTAGCCGGACGTCAGGCTCACTGTAACTCCTAGCAGCTGACAGAAAGCTTTCCAGAAGCGTGCCACGAACTGGGGCCCCCGGTCAGACAACACATTTCTAGGGAAACCATGAACTCGAAACACATGATTAAGAATTACCTCTGCAGTCTCCTTAGCAGAGGGCAACTTAGGTAGAGCGATAAATTTCACCATCTTGGAGAATCGATCTACAACGGTTAAGATGGTGGTGTTACCTTCAGACGGAGGAAGACCAGTCACAAAGTCCAGGGAGATGTCTGACCAGGGGCGCCGTGGGACAGGGAGTGGCTGGAGCAGACCCGCTGGGGGCGCGTTGGAGTGCTTGTTCTGTGAACAAGTGGAGCACGCTGCCACATAGTCCTCCACATCCTTCCAGATTGCCGGCCACCAGAACCTCTCCTGGATCCTGAAAAGCGTCCTGCGAACACCGGGGTGGTAGGATACCTTGGATGTATGGGCCCAGTGAATCACTGGACCCCTCAACTCTGAAGGTACGTACAGTCTGTTGGGGGGACAACCTGGAGGAATGTCGGCAGCTTGGTTCGCCTCTTTTACTCTAGCCTCCACTTCCCACAAGACTGCACCCAAAAAACAGGTGGCTGGCAGGATTGGGCTGGTCCTCTCTATGTCTGTCTCAGGGGCATGAAGGCGAGACAGAATGTCGGGTTTGACGTTCTTAGTCCCTGGACGGTAGGACAGAGTGAAATGAAATCTCGAAAAGAACAAGGGCCATCGGGCCTGGCGGGGATTCAGTCTCTTAGCACTCTTTAAATATTCCAAATTTTTATGATCGGTCCATACCACAAATGGCTGCTCTGCTCCTTCCAGCCAGTGTCTCCATTCCTCTAGGGCGGTCTTCACTGCCAGCAACTCCCGATCCCCCACAGCATAGTTATGTTCTGCAGGAGACAATTTCTTTGACAGAAACGCACAGGGGTGAATCTTATTTTCCTTACCCGAACGTTGAGAAAGGACTGCACCTATCCCAGTGTCGGAAGCGTCAACCTCAACCACGAACTGGCGTGAACGGTCTGGGAGTGTGAGGACGGGAGCCGAGGAGAATCTCTGTTTCAGGCGTTGAAACGCTGTATCCGCCGGAGGAGTCCAGGAGAAGGAGACCTTGGAGGAAGTGAGAGCATGGAGAGGAGCAGCAAGAGTACTGAAGTTCCTTATGAACTTCCTGTAAAAGTTCGCAAAACCTAGGAAGCGCTGCACCTCCTTTCGTGATGAGGGGGTTGGCCAATCAGACACTGCCTGAACCTTCCCCGGGTCCATCTCTAATCGGCCCTCTGAGATTATATAGCCCAGGAAGGACACTGAGGGTGGTGGAACTCACACTTCTCTGCTTTCACGAAGAGCTTGCACTCTAGGAGCCTGAGGAGGACCCTCCTTACGGTCTGTACATGGGACTGGAGATCGGGGGAAAAAATCAGTATATCATCCAAATAGACAAAGACAGTTTGGTTCAGCATGTCTCTCAGTACGCCGTTGATTAAGGCTTGAAAGACTGCAGGGGCATTTGTCAGACCAAAAGGCATAACCAGGTATTCGTAATGACCTATGGGAGTGTTAAAAGCAGTCTTCCATTCGTCCCCCTCCCTTATTCTTACCAGATGGTAGGCATTCCTTAGATCGAGCTTAGTGAACACCTTGGCTCCCTGTAACTGGTCGAAGGCTGAGGCGATTAAAGGGAGGGGGTACCTGTTCTTGACAGTGATGCTATTAAGGCCGGTGTAATCTATGCACGGGCGGAGTGACTTATCTTTTTTTCCCACAAAGAAGAAGCCCGCTCCTGCAGGAGAGGAAGAGGGTCTTATGATTCCCGCCTTGAGGGAGGAGGTGATATACTCCTCCATAGCCTGCTGTTCTGGCCTGGATAGGGAGAATAATCTTCCCTTGGGAACCGCAGCTCCTGGAAGCAGATCAATGGCACAGTCATATGGTCTATGAGGAGGTAGAGAGGTCGCTCTGGACTTACTAAAAACCTCTCTTAGCTCCCAGTAACACTCTGGGACCCCAACAAGGTTGGGGTTTCCAGGGATGCTGGACTTGTTTGTGGGAGCAATTATGTTGCGATGCTGAGGGACACAATTCCCCCGACAATCTTTCCCCCAGCTCAGCATCCTCCCAGTGGACCAGTCAATGTGAGGGTTATGGAGTCTCAACCAAGGGTACCCTAAAATGAGAGGGTGGTGAGTCAAGTGGTAAAGGTAAAAACTCAATAACTCTGTATGACCATCACTAAAACTTAACGTTACTGGAAGGGTTTGATGAGTAACATAACACATCGCTGAGATTGGCTGGGAAACGGGCTCGCTATCTAGCCGAAGCTGCTCCGCTAGCTTATAGCTCATCAGGTTAGCATCTGCTCCAGAGTCCACTAAGACAGGACGATTCATAGTCAATGTCTCTGAACTTACTTACTGAAGTACCACTTGGGACAATTGTCTCTTAGAAGCAGGGGAGGAACTCACCCTTGGCTGAGTTGAATCACCGGGGGGAGACAGCTTCGCGGGGCAGGAGGCGATGAAGTGGCCAAGCTGAGCACAATAGATACATCTGCCCTCATTCATTCTCCGCTGGCGTTCCGCTGGTGACAGGCGGGTGTGACCGATCTGCATCGGCTCGGGAGCTTCGGGCAGCGACGGCAGCACAGCCGGTGAGTGAGGATAGCCGGGTGGTGGAGGCCCCCGAGGAGGGGCTGGGCGCTGACCGGGAAGGTGTCGGGACGAGGAGAACGAAGCTCGGTGGCGCTCCGTCAGACGCTTGTCAATCCTGGACGCTAGGGCGACGAAGGCATCCAGCTCGGGGGGCAGGTCCAGTGGTGCCAGGTGATCCTTGATCGTCTCCGTCAATCCGTTGTAAAAGGCATCTACTAGCGCCGGCTGGTTCCAGCCGCTGTCCGCGGCTAGTGTGCGGAACTCTATGGCGTAATCTAATACGGGCCGTCTGCCTTGTTTTAATGCCACTAGTGCCTTAGCCGCCTCACGTCCGGGGGTAGCGGACTGGAAAATTGTCTTAAAAGTGTCTACGAATTGCGGCAATGAGTTACATATGGCAGACCTGCGGCTCCACTCCGCTGTCGCCCAAGCCTTAGCCCGACCCGACAGAAAGGAGATGATGTACGCGACTTTTGCTCTGTCGGAGGGAAAAGCCGCGGCTTGGAACTCGAACTGGAGGTCCCACTGAGCCAAAAAGGGACGACAGTCACCGGACTCACCGGAGAAGCGCCAGACTCGGCTGGATAAATGCAGACACTGGGGCTCAGGAGGTTGTGGAGGAGGAGCTGCTGGTTCCACGGCTGCGGCCGCAGCGGAGGCACCAGGAACCGGAGAATGCGCTGCCAGGCCGTGCTCGAGGCCTTGAAGCCGGTTGATGACGTAGTCCAGCTGGGCGGTCAGAGTGGCGCAGGTGGACTCACTCTGCCTGGCAGCGTCGGCCACTACCCGGCGTACACCAGCCAGCTGTTCGTCCTGCTGGTGGAGCTTCTGTCCCTGGGCTCTCAGGACATCAAGCAAGCCGGCCTGATCTGGCTCCACGGGGTCCAGGTTGGCCAGATCGTACTGTGACGATCAGAGCAGGAGGACCCACAAAGCAGAGGCGCAGACAAGCGAGTGGCAAAGGGAAGGTCAGTTTATTTCCAAGGATCGAAACCAGTAAATCAGTCAGTACAGGCAGAGGTATCCAAAATGCTAGGCAAACTCGTGGTCACAAAACAAACGGGATCGAGGGCTCGAGGAAACTGTAATTAGGCACGGAGAAAATCACTGGAACGCTCACTGAAAACAGACAAGACGATCTGGCACAGAGGGGAGGGGGAGCACAGCTTAAGAACACACGGGGCGGGGAGACAATGACACACAGGTGAGGGACATCAAGTAATTACAGACAGGAACAGGAACAACCCTAGGGGGCCCTGACACTGTTCATATTATTTGAAACACAAAGATATCGCCTGTATTTTTTTCTACATTGCCACTGAGAAACAGCTGATTGAAGGAAATAGATCAATCACATCTGAATCCCATCTAGGAAACACACTCAGGTGTTGAGGTTCTTTCAATCACATGACCATATGGTATCCATTAGAAGAGGACCTCTTTGGCTGATCTTGTGTGGAATAGGAACAATAGCAACACAAAGAAAAGAAAAATGCTTGCAAGAGGGAGAGGAAGACGAGTAACAGGACAAGGGAGAGGAAGAGGAGTACGAGGACAAGAGAGAGGAAGACAAACACCTTGGGCCCTAGATTCATAGACCAGGCACCGCGCAGGCAAGCGCAGGCACGCCTCCCGTCACGCCTCCCTCACTCCCACCCGCGCAAGTGGGAAAGAGGAAGGAGAAGAAGGCGTGAGTGGGAGACGAGCAGGAGACGAGGCGTGGACTGGGATTAATACAGCCGATTCAGATCTTCACCAATCAAATGAGCTCCTCTCCTCCCCTTTAATGCATTAGGGGAGGTTCAGTGCAAGTTCCGTCACTTGACAACCCAATGACAGAAGCAGCACCGCCGCTCCCACCATGCGCATCACGCGCTGTGTGCATATAGTCATAAAAATTATAATGCCGATATTATATCACTATAGAAATTGTAGGCACATTTTAGGCATGTCTATCACAAAGCAGGGTCAGGGCGCACAGCAGTAGACAAAATAGACGAGCCGGCTGGGCCATTCATCGTCATCATCACCGCCTTCATCATCTGCGCTCCACAGCTGCACCTGATTCCCCGTCCAACACCAGAACAGCTGGACACCGGGACCTCGCTTGCCGCTCAGACCAGCTGCAGCCCCAACTCCATTTCCAGCTCGCGGCAAAGTTGCGCGTTTCCACGGACACAAGAAGCTGCCGAGGCACGACCAGGCAAGATTTTTTAGGCATAGACGCATTTTATTATATGGATAGATATGAAAAACGGGAGAGAGAGAGGGAGATGTTTTGGTCTGAGAGGTCCAAGTTGTGCTGTTGTCAGCTGTGTTAATTCAGTCAGGCTGAGTTTCCGTTACGCGTGCCATCCGCCTTTGATCTGACGTCAGATGTGACGGGACAATCTATATAGATATAAATGCACGTGTTGATTCAATTAGTTGTATTAAATAGTGTTTGTTGTGATTATTTATTGCATTTAAATCAGCCAAACTGCCACTCCGCCAGCTGTAATTCACCTTACGCCAAGAGTAGACTAGGTTGGAGCTGGCGAGCTTTCTGCGCAGTCTCGGCGAGGCTTTTTGCCACGAAACTTCCGCTGCACCAAGCTGAATCTGTGACGCCTCCCCCTGCTGCGCCGCCACACCCATCTTGGCGCAGGAAATCCACCAAAATGCCAAACTGACCGTGTGCAAGGCTGCGCTGGTCGAAACTGTTGTATATTGAACACTCTCGAAGGCAGTGAAGATGGCAAAGACCCCGTAGAGTTCATGTTAGATGTTTTGATGGGGACAATGGGCCCCAAAGTTTTTTTCTACACCGCCTGAACTGGAGAGAGCCCACCGTACCCCGACCTCCAGAGCCAGCCAGAGATCATCCCCCCGCACGTGTCTGGTCTGCTTCTCCAGATTCCAACAGAAAGAAGCTGTATTGCGCTGGGCCAGGAATCACAAGCTCAAATACCAATGCGCCACTATAAGGGTCTATCAGGATGTCAGCACAACACCCAAAAAGAGAGCCGCATTTAACGGCATCAAGCAAGCCTTGTATCAGGAGAACATCAGGTTCTACCTGCTCTACCCGGCCCGGCTGCGAGTGATGCACGGAGACGATGTGTCCACTTTTGACTCGCCTGATGAAGCCCAGAAGTTTATCGACAGGAGGTTCGGCAAAGAATAGGATGAGTCGCGGTTTGAACTGTGTACAGCCTGGCGATGATTAGCCCCACTCAGCCCCACGATGTGTAAGTTCAACTTTTATCAATATCAATCAACCTGTGGTCGATATCGTATGGTCCGCGGTCCCAAGGAACTGGGAGCCTTCCTGGGCAGAAGTGTTGAGAAAATGTGCTCGCAGAAGTTTTTTGAAATAGTGTTTAGCCTGCAGCTTGCCTCAGAGAGAGCGACAAGTATAGGCTTAGTTCCAGTTTTGTTTTTGTTTTTTGACAAGGTAAGGGAAAGGGACACCACCGTATTTTTGCAACATATACTCGCCTTTATTCACATAAGAGTAGAAATGAATCAAACTGTGCACTTTAACATGAGCATTGCTTTACCTTTTAATTACTTACTTCTCTCTTTTCAGTTTATTTTCTTTAGTTAAACATGGTGAATGGTATTGATGCGAAGATGGCTGCTATACGATTTATTAGTTGGAATGTGAAGGGGTTTAAATGGGCCTGTTAAAAGAGCAAGGATATTTAATCATCTTAAGTAGCCTACTTGAAATGTGATGTTGCATTTCTCCAGGAAACTCACCTGCTGGTAAAAGATCAAGTCAGACTTAAAAAAGGATGTGTGGGGAATGTGTTCCACTCCAATCTTAATTCTAAAACATGTGGAACAGCCATATTGATTCATAAAAGAATTCAGTTTAATGCAACCACTGTTATCTCAGTTCCGCAAGGACGGTTCGTGATTGTTTCAGGGCTCCTCTACCACAAGCCTGTGGTTGTGGTAAATATATATGCCCCAAACTGGGATGATGATAAGTTTATTGCCAAAGTTATGTCATTAATTCAAGATCTGAATTCACAACAATTGATTTTTGGAGGAGATTTAAACTGCGTGATGAATCCGGCACTTGACCGCTCCAATTCTAAATCTACAAATCTTTCCAAAAAGCCAAGCTTTTATCAGTCTTTATGGATCAGATAGGAAGTGTTGACCCCTGGCGGTTTTTATTCCCACAGAGTAAGTCCTTCTCTTTTTTTTCTAATGTACACCACTTATATAGTAGAATAGACTATTTTTTTTATTGACCAGAACCTTCTCCCCTTTGTCAAAAAAAAGTTGAATATTCATCTATTACAGAGTCAGATCATGCCCGTGTAATTCTGGATCTTGCATTTCCTCCATACCAATTAGAACACCCCTCCTGGAAATTAGACAGAAATATCCTAGCAGATGAGAGCTTTTGTTAAATGATATCACAAAAAATTGATGACTTTATAAATTCCAACCAAAAAGATGACATTTCACCTTCTCTCCTGTGGGAAACACTAAAGGCTGTAGTCAGGGGTGAAATTATATCGTATTCAGCTAAAATAAATAAAATGAAAAGAATTAAGGCGGGTCCACACCGCACCGACTGCCCGACTCGTGAAGTCGGGCTACTTAACATGGCAGACTCGAACAACGACTTGGGCGGTTCACACCTACGGAACTACAGCCGACGCCATACGTTCCGCGCTTGCGTGAGATGTAATGTCTCCAAAACAACAGGCGGCGCTAATCTGTATTGTGCGCCAAAAAACACGAAAACCGGAAGTAGGCGGTCCTCTCTAGACCACCTTCTTCGATTCTACTGGTTATCTGGTATGTTTACATCGTCACTTCCGGGCTTCACTGATTCGCTAGTCAAGCTGCTAGCCTCCACCAATCAGAATGGTAAAAGAGTCACCGACTCGCATGGCAGATTACACATTTGAATCGGCTGAAATGAACCCCGACGTAGGCAGATTCGAGCGACCACACCAAGCAGACTCATGTCACGGAGGCCGACTCTCTCAAAGACGCCGATTTTCGGTCCGGTGTGGACTCGCCTTTAAACAAGAGGAGCTAATTAAAGCTATATCTATGGTGGATGCTCAGTAGTCTGTTTCTCCCTCCCCTGAGCTCTACAAAAGGAAGATGGACCTCCAAACACAATATAATTTATTATCAACTGAAAAAACAGAACGTCTCCTATTAAAATCACCATCTATGAGCATGGCGACAAATCGGACGGTTATTAGCACACCAACTTAAATGCCGCTCAGCCTCTCTACAAATCCCACAAATACGAAAAGATGATGGTGAACTAACTATTGACCCAGAAGAAATTAAAGAAACATTCACCACTTTTTATTCAAATCTATATACATCAGAGATGACAAATGATTGCTCTGACATGGAACATTTCTTCTATAACCTCCAGGCTCCTTCTGTAACAACAGCTCATAGGACTAAAACTGAGCTTCCGCTAAATCGTATAAAAATCATTACTGCAATAAAGGCAATGCAAAATGGCAAGACAGACCCTGATGGGTATCCCATAGAGTTCTATAAAAAGTTCTCTGACAAACTACTAACAGTTTTACTCGATATGTTTAATGACTCTTTGCTCCATGGGTCACTTCCACAGACATTGACTGAAGCATCAATTACCCTCCTGTTGAAGCCAGGTAAAGACAGCAAAGAATGTGGCTCGTATCGTCCCATCTCCCTCCTAAACTGTGACGTGAAGATCTTGGCCAAAGTATATATATATATATATATCCTTTATTTAACCAGGTAAAAAAACTCATTGAGATTTAAAACCTCTTTTCCAAGAGTGACCTGGCCAAGACGGCAGCACACAAGCAGATCAGTTGGACAACACACAAGACATATATAAATTACAATCACACATTTCAGGAAAACATGATTAAACAATGCAATCACACGATCCAATTGAGCTCAATTCTCTGTCTATTATAATTGACTTGAATTCCCCCAGAGTTACAAGATGTATCAGTTTCATATCCTTCTGCACATTGTTCCAGGTAGACGGGGCAGAAAATTTAAAAGCCTTTTTGCCCAGTTCAGTTCTCACTTTCGGGACCTGCATCTGTATAATGTCCTGAGAATGCAGGCCATATCGGCTGTGGTTTCTACACATGTGTAAACACAAATATGTAGGCAAAAGTCCAAGAACAGATTTATAAATGAAAGTCAGCCAATGAGAGAGTCTACGGACATACAAAGATGGACAATGTGCGACGGCATTTAAGGAACAGTGATGTACACGGTAGTGGCAACCAGTAATAAAACGCAATGCACAGTGGTATACAGTATCCAATTTCTTTAATAATTGACTAGGAGCGTTCATAAAAAGCAGGTCTCCGTAGTCCAACAAGGGTAAAAAAGTTGTGCTGATCAAGCGTTTTCTGACTTGCAATGAAAAACATGATTTATTCCTTAAAAAGAAACCTAATTTCAATTTCAGTTTAGAAACGAGTTTATCAATGTGCAGTTTAAAGGACAGGTTGTCATCAATTAAAATGCCTAGGTATTTATACGATGTGACCATTTCAATTTCAACCCCATGAACAGTTGACAAGCTAGGAAGTTCAGATGGAAGCTGCTTGCCATTTGAAAATAGCATGGTCTTTGAATTATCTGCATTCAGCACTAACTTGAGCTGAGTCAAACGGGACTGAACAGTGTCAAAAGCTGACTGCAACAACTCAAGAGATTTTAAAGCTGAAAAAGCTGAACAGTAAATTACTGTATCATCAGCATAGAAATGGGACACAGCATCAGACAAGTTATCACAAAGATTATTCACATAAATTGTGAACAACAGGGGCCCTAATATAGAACCTTGAGGCACACCTTTTAGAACAGAGAGGAAAGAAGAAGAAGACCCAGCGGCTTGGACACACTGTGTTCTATCTGATAAATAATTAGAGAACCAGTTTACAGCATGATTAGATAAGCCAATCGTGTGGAGTCTATCTGCCAGGATGACATGGTCGACTGTGTCAAACGCCTTTGATAAGTCTATGAAAAGAGCTGCTCAGTATTTTTGGCCATCTAGTGCCTCTATGATGTCGTTTACCACTTTGAGAGCAGCAGTTATTGTACTGTGCTGTTTACGAAAACCAGACTGGTATTGTGAGAGGAGACCATTAGCATCAAGAAAAAAATTTAAGTTGTTCACTGACCAATTTTTCAAAAATTTTGGAGAGAACACACAATTTAGAGATTGGTCTGTAGTTGTTAACTATAGAGGGATCACCACCTTTCAGCAGGGGAAGAACATAGGCAGACTTCCATATTCTCGGGATCTTATTTTCAAAAAGAGTTAAATTAAAAATATGACACAGAGGTTCTGCTATAAAGTTTGCAGCTGATCTCAAAAAGAAAGGCTCGAGATTGTCAGGTCCGGCAGATTTGCTTAGATCCAAGTGCAGTAATGCCCTATGGACCTCGACTACATCAAAAGGAGTCAGATCAAATCCTGGAGCCAAAACATTTATGGATGGTGATTGCAGGAAAACCCCTTGCGCATCAGATTGATGTGAGGACTCAAACAGAGACCCTGAAGAAACAAAATGTTTGTTGAAATAATTAAGAATAGCTGCTTTGTCAGCTAGAATATGTGCATCTTTTACTATGCAAGCAGGTAAATTGTCTGTGGTTTCATCCCCAAATGAAGATTTAACTGTTTTCCAAAACTTCTTAGGATCATTTAGGCTACGGGTAGTTTTATCAACATAGAAATCAGACTTGGCCTTTTTAACAAGGAAAGTAAAGCGATTTCTGAGCTGTTCAAATATCAGCCAGTCCTCCTGGGATTTCGATTGTCTGGCCTTAGCCCAGGCATCATCCTTTGCTTTAAGGAGACCGGACAACTCAGGGGAGAACCAAGGGTTGTTCCTACCTTTCACTCTAAATTTACGGAGCGGGGCATGTTTATTAATAATAATACTAAAAGCATCATAAAAGTACTTCCAGGCCAGCTCTACATCATTAAAAAGTGAGATCCTGGACCAATTAAAGTGCCATAGATCATGATGAAAACCCTGCTCACAGAAATGTTTATAATCACGTTTAAAGATAATACGTGGCCTTGTTTTTGGGAGCTTAGCTCGTCTAATAGTGGCTATAACACAATGATCACTCATATCGTTTGCAAAAATACCAATGTCTGAGTATTTTTGAGGAGAATTAGTTAAGAATAAATCAAGAAGAGAGGAATTCTCTGGACATTTAAGGTTTGGGCGGGTTGACCCGTTAACAATTTGTGTTAAGTTAAAAGAATCACACGTAGATTTAAAACTATCAGAAACAGAGGATAACCAATCCCAGTTCAAATCCCCTGTGAAAAGTATCTCATTGAAAGCTAAAGTCAAAAGCTGTTTATTCAATGATGATAAAGTCTCACTACTAGCAGAGGGTGGTCTATAGCAGCCTACAATGGTGAGAAAGTGGCCATTTTGAAGCTCCAACTTCAGAGCAAGAAATTAAAATTGACTGCTAAGTGAAAGACATGATTGAACAGCAACATGAAATGTCTGTTTGACATATATTGCTATGCCACCACCTTTTATGGGGCGGTCACAGCGATAAACATTGTATCCTTTAATAGCAATGTCTTTGTGATGGATTTCTTTAGCCAAGTTTCAGATAAGACAAGATAGATAGATAGATAGATAGATAGATAGATAGATAGATAGATAGATAGATATGATTTTAACAACAATATAACACAACACATAAAATAAGAGATCAGCATACAACACTTGCAGTATACAAACATGCCCTCCAATGTCTCCAGAGTGTGGATGAGAACCTGACAGAGCTGAGCCCAGGCTTGACCAATGCCTGAATAATACAGTTTTCAGATGCCGTCAACCTACACATAAAACGATACATCAAATTCCTAATTAAAGCATTACAGGTAGGCACACCAACATTTACAAACATTTGACTAGCACTAGACCATCTCGGTATTCTGAGAAGCATCCGCATTCCGTCATTATAAGCCACAGTTAGTTTTTTTCATATTGCTTTTTCTGTAAGCACGCCACAAATGGGCAGTATATAGCGGGGTACAGAATGCTCTAAATAGCGCAACCTTTACAGCAGTTGAACACATGTTAAATTTACGTGCAAGCATATTGGCTTGACCATACATCTTACGGCATTGTCTGTTGATGTCTTTGTCATCTGACAAATCATTAACAAAATGGTGGCCTAAATACTTCACATCATCACACATTTTAAGAGCAGTACTGGTAAAATCTACTGATACTGATATTCAGATTTTAATTAGGTCAAGTTTTGGCAATAGACTTCTAACATTTAGGTGTAAAACACCAAGCCCTGATCTGGATTTAAAATCAGTTGGAGTACTTAGACAATTTATATCTGGGCCAGGGTTGAGTTCAATATTCCCAGACAGTAAAAGCAAAAGAAATATAAGACATTTTTTCTTCACTGAGAATGTAGGTACTGGTTGCATAGAATTATGCCTATTCCTTCGACTAATAGGACTTGGTGGATAAGAATGAAACGATAGCAACCAGTCATATGCACTAAATAATACAGCAAAGTGAGGCAAAATGGTATCATCAGTACAATGCATGGTCTAGGTGGGACAGAACTTGAAAAAAATAGTATCCCAGCCTGTGCTTTTTTTGGGAAACCAATAATAAGTAAGAATGAAACAGTCTTCCCCATATTCAATGGGATGCCAACTATTCCCAACCACTTCAAATTCGCTGATGGTAGGCAGAGACAAAAAAGCCAGAAGAGCAAACACTACCTTTGCCATGATGAAAATCACTAGTCGAGTGCAGCTAGCTGTTGCAGGGCTGCTGGAAGCTAGCTGCTGCAGGGCTGCTGGAAGCTAGCTGCTGCAGGGCTGCTGGAGGCTTGCTGCTGCAGGGCTGGTTGAGGCTAGCTGCTGCAGGGCTGGTTGAGGCTAGCTGCTACGGGCTAGGGGAAGCTAGCTGCTGCAGGGCTGGTTGATGCTAGCTGCTGCAAGGCTAGTGGAGGCTAGCTGGAGGCTTGCTGCTACAGGGCTGGTGGAGGCTTGCTGCTGCAGGGCTGGTGGAGGCTAGCTGCTGCAGGGCTGGTCGAGGCTAGCTGCTGCAGGACTGCTGGAGGCTAGCTGCTGGAGGCTTGCTGCTGCAGGGCTGCTAGAGGCTTGGTGCTGCAGGGCTGCTGGAGGCTTGCTGCTGCAAAGCCCTTGCCCTACGCCTAGAAACCACAATGCACGATGTGATATGTTGACCAAACTGGTTTTATTTTAGGCCGTCATTCTTTTACAAATATCCGTCAACTCCTAAATGTTATCCACTCTCCTGCGTCCAGCGCGGTGCCTGAGGTAGTTATTGCGCTGGACGCAGAAAAAGCATTTGATAGGGTAGAATGGGGAGTTTTATTTGTTTGTTTAAAGAAATTCGGATATGGCCCTAATTTTATTTCATGGATTAGATAATTTGTTAATGTATGTATCTGACCCTGTTTCACATGCTCCCCATATTATCCACGCCCTGAGGAGTTTTGGTGCTTTTTCTGGGTACAAACTAAACTTCAGTAAAAGCGAATGTTACCCTGTTAATGACTTGGCTCTTCAAATACAGGACGGTGCTCTACCATTCAAAATTTCTAAAAATGGCTTTAAATATTTAGGTATTAATATCACAAGGGACATACAAAGCCTTCACCAAGAAAACTTCTGCCTGCTATTTGAGAAAGTCAAATTAGACCTAAAGTAATGGAAACCACTTCATCTGTCCTTAGCAGGGAAATTTAATTGCTTAAAAATGAATGTACTCCCAAAGTTTCTTTACCTATTTCATCCATCCATCGTCTACCGCTTACCGTGTATTCAGGGTTGCGGGGGGGCTGGAGCCGATCCCAGCTGTCATTGGGCTAAGGCAGGGTACACCCTGGACAGGTCACCAGTCCATCGCAGGGCAGACAACCATTCACGCTCACAATTAACCAATTAACTTATCCCCATCCTGCATGTCTTTGGACTGTGGGAGGAAGCCGGAGAACCCGGAGAGAACCCACGCTTACACGGGGAGAACATGCAAACTCCACACAGAAGGAACCCGGGGCCGACCCAGGAATCGAAGCCAGGAACCTCTCGCTGAGAGGCGAGAGTGCTACCCACTACACCACGTGCAGCCTTACCTGTTTCAATGTATCCCAATTTATCTTCCTAAATCTTTCTTTAAATCTATATATGGGGAGCCTAGAATTCGGTTAGAACTAAAAACCAAGGTGGCTTAGCTCTTCCAAATTTTTGTCATTATTATTGGGCCTCAAATGTTCAAAAAATCATGTATTGGCTCCATACTCCTGACGCAGACTGGTATCAATTTGAAGCTGCATCTTGCATCTCCACCTCTCTTAGAGCCCTGGTCACCTCCAGCCTACTGCTCTCTTTCTTACAATACACTAACAATCCTATTGTCATAAACACCCTCAAAATATGGGCTCAACTTAGACAGACCTTTGGGTTTAAAAACCTTCTCCATCTAAGTCCCATACACAATAATCACCTTTTTCCCCCAGCCAGGTCAGACTCTGAATTTATTCTGTGGCAGAGACGAGGCATTCATAATTTTAAGGATATGTACATAGACTCTACTTTTGCAAGCTTTGGTGACTTATCGCACAAATTTGGCCTCCCTCGGTCTAGCTTATTTCGATATTTCCAAGTCCACCACTTCCTTCAACATCATGATCCCAACTTTCCATACATAGCATCACCTTCTGGTTTAGATGATCTGTTAACGTCCACATTCAAGACTAAAGGACTTATCTCAAGAATTAGCGATTGTATAACTTCTTTTAAAAACACGACACTGGCAAAGATTAGAGCAGATTGGGTGGATGAGCTGGGGGAAGACTTGGAAGAGGAGATATGGGAAAGCGATCTTCTAAGAGTAAACGACAGTACCTCCTGTGCCAAATTAAACATCATACAATTCAAGATTCTACATCACACCCACTACTCCAAAGCAAGACTGGCTTAAATATACCCAAACACAGATGCAAGCTGCGACAGGTTTCGAAACTCTCCTGCTGATTTAACACATATGTTTTGGTCATGTGCAACCTGGCAACCTACAGGTCTACCATCTTTAAAACGTTGTCAGAAGCATTGAATATTGATCTTCAACCCAACTCAGCTATGGCCATATTTGGTACCGCAGATAGGCGACATACAACATTAAGGAAAAGTTACAAAAACATAATTGCTTTTACGACGCTGCTTGCATGAATAGAATATTATTACATTAGAAATCAAAAAATCCACCCAAAGTGTGTGGTTTACTGACCTGACACAATTCATACAATTAGAGAAGATAAAATATACTCTCAGGGGATCTAGGGACAAACCTGTACACCTGGACAGGACGCCAGTATCGCAGGGCCAACATATAGAGACAAACAACCACTCACACTCACATTCACACTATTTAGAGTCATCAATGAACCTATCCCCATCCTGCATGTCTTTGGACTGTGGGAGGAAGCCAGAGAACCCAGAGAGAACCCACGCTAACACAGGGAGAACATGCAAACTCCACACAGAAGGAACCCGGGGCGACCTGGGAATCAAACCCAGGACCCTCTTGCTGGGAGGCGACAGTGCTACCCACTACACCACCGTGCAGCCACCCTGTTGATGATCAATAAAAAGAAATTAAAAAAAAAAAAGAATAGTGCATTTGCATGCAAAGTTCATCTTCTTGGAACTGGAACGTGTAACTTTCAAAAAAAGTTGTTTTATTTCCAGATAAAGTATGGATTGTGCTGTAAAAAGCATGCATGGTCTGACACACACACATACACACACATTGATTTTGACCAAGTTTGAGGACGATCTCTCATTCACACATTGTGTTTTTTTTTCTAGTTTCATATTAAGTTTCAATTAAAATCATTGTTGGGCCTAAAATGAAAATGTTGGGAGGGGGGTTAGCAAAATGACCTGTCGACAATGAATCTTGGTAACCATAGTAACTCCCTCCTGCCTGCATGTGCTCGGTGAGAAAGGAGCAGCAGGTAGAGACGCTGCTGCCGGAGGAGCCGCTAACTATGAGGCCCTGAGAAGTCACCAAGCGAGGAAGTCGCCAATTTGGCAACACTATGATAACCATAATGATAATAATGGGGTAAAATAAATCTCACACACACACACACCATGCTTATTTCTCCTGGGAGGGCTGACTTTGTGGAATTGGATAGGCCCGTGCCCGTAACACTGGGTCTCATCAAATATACCCCGAGCAACTAGTTTAATAGAATCACCAACACGGTCTAATGCAATCCAGGACAACAGCATGGCAACACAAAGCTTGTACGGTGACTTTTAATAGACCGGGAGGATTTCATTCGACTTTGTTCAGTTGTTGCTGTGCTTAGTGACGCTGCATTGTGTCGAAATGTGGTTACAATGTTTACTTACGTACATGAGGGTTTGTACATTAAAGAAACATAAATTAGTGGCATAGTCAAGAGTGACTTCCTCATATGTTTTTGTCATAAAACAGTCCACATCATTTTACAAAGCCAAAACTGCTGCACATGGTGAGATAATAACAAAATCTTCAAACTAATTTGAAAGCAGACTGCAGGGGGGAGCAGCTGGGGGTTTGTGGATCCTGCTCTGGACAATAGTTTGAGCCTTGAGCTGCGTGTGTGTGTTTGTGTGTGTGTGCATATCAAATGCCACCAGCATTTTTCTGATCCACAGGGACATAACTTGGCACCCACTGGAACCTTCTCTCACTGTGACAGTTTCAGCTCACTGACTCACTAGGAGTATGTGTGTGTGTGTGTGTGTGTGTGTGTGTGCATGCGTGGGCCTGCCTACATATGTATGTGTTATTGTGTCCATAACGACTTCTCTCTCCTCCCTTCGCAGGCACACGAGTGTTTGTTTGAGGGATTCAACATGAGCGCTTGTATGCTCATTACACACACTCGCACACACAAACAGAGCAAGGACAACCCCAGGGATCGTCTTCGTCAAGTCACTCTCCCTTTTTCTCTTCTCTCCTTTTTTTGTCTCTTCCTCCTTCTCCATATCTGTTCACAACCTGTTCTTTCTCTTCGCTTCCATTTTCTCCTCTTTCTCTTTGTCCTCTCCTTCCTTTACAAAGTGAGCCGGGGTCGGAGCAGGTCACTGATCTCCTGCGCTCTCTTCCACCTGCTCTCCTCTGTGTCTGATCCTGTCCGTCCCAATGAGGACCTGAGGGAGGACAGGGAGGAGGGGAGGAGCAGGTGCTACATCCACAGCATAGAATGATGTTCAATAAAATTCACACTCCCGGCATATATATATATATATATATATATATATATATATATATATATATATATATATATATATATATGTATATCTGTATATATGTATATATTCAGCTCTGCAAAATTTAACTGGCTTTTAATATCTGTATGTGTTTAAGTAAAAAAAAACATTTTTGCTTTATTCAGTACACAGAAAATGACAACTGGTGAAAATAACAAAAAATACCTTGAATAATGCAAAAGAAAACAATTTCATACATTTTTTTAAACAAGAAAGTACTAATGTGAATGCATCTTGGCATCTATCTCAGGTTTCTTCCAGGAGGACCTTGTACGGCTCTTGACTCAAGCCTCCTTCAGAAAGACAAACCTGCCTGATTACGAGTCTTCCTGAGGACCCCAGATCATCACGATCCTCCACCAAATAACACAGTGGGTGTGAGACACTGTGTCTTGTAGGCCTCCATCTAACCATTAGACCACCAGGTGTTGGACAAAGCTGAAATGTGGACTCATCAGAGCAGATGACCCTTCTCCAGTCCTCTATGGTCCAGTCCTTGGTCTTATTCAAACCTCAGTCTGGCTCATCTTTGCTGCTCATTTGATCTGATTTTTTGGCTTTATTTTGCAACTTGTACTCAGTAATTCTCTATGAATGTAAAAACAGACATGTCTACAAATTGTTCTGTGTTCTGCTCAAATAAGATAAGCTAACAGAAATGGGGGGGGGGGGGGGAATTAACAATATCATAGCAGCAAAGAGGATAGTGCAGCAAGACGGAACAAATATATATACAAATATATATATATATATATATATATATATATATATTATAAAAGTAAACAGTAAAAAAAAGGAAATATAAAATCCACCCGTGGATTGGTTGAATTCACATTAATGCACATAAAAATAGGATACATTAAATGTAAAATTACCATATGTTACATTACAATAACACTTTACAAATTGTGCCACAAAATAATATACTATTATATATTATATATACTATAATATAGATCCAGGATGAGACTGACTGAGAGAAGCTCAATTACAAATCTTTCTGCTGCTTCAGCACTACAGAACGCACGGATTTATCACAGTACAGGTATTACTACAATGGGCCCTAGTTTCGTGGGGCAGCGCAGGGTGGCACAGGGTGGCCGGCGTAATGCAAGTTTCGACCGGCGCAGCCTTGCACACGGTCAGTTTGGCAGTTTGGTGGATTGCCTGCGTCAAGATGGGTGTGGCGGCGCAGCAGGGGGAGGAGTCACACATTCAGCTTGGTGCAGCGGAAGTTTCGTGGCAAAAAGCCTCGCTGAGACTTCGCCGAAAGCCCGCCAGCTCCAACCTGGTCTACTCTTGGTGTAAGGCGCAAATAAAGTCCATTCATTCACAGCTGGCGGAGTGGAAGTTTGGCTGACCGGCACGCAGTGCGCACACGTCCCCAAGACCTCACAGGCAGGTTTCCACAGTTCCAGGCACATTTAAATGCAATACATAATCACAACAAACACTATTTAATGCAACCAATGAATCAACACGTGAATTTATATCTATATAGATTGTCCCGTCACATCTGACGTCAGATCAAAGGCGGATGGCACGCGTAACGGAAACTCAGCCTCTCGGACCAAAACATCTCCCTCTCTCTCTCCTTTTTTTTATAATATCGGCATTGTTATTATTATGATACGCACGCACAGCGCGTGGTGGGAGCGGCGGCGCTGCTTCTGTCATCGGGTTGTCAAGTGACAGAACTTGCACTGAACCTCCCCTAACGCATTAAAGGAGAGGAGAGGAGCTCATTTGATTGGTGAATATCTGAATCGGCTGTATTAATCCCAGTCCACGCCTCGTTTCCTCCTCTCCTCTCCTCCCACTCACGCCTTATTCTCCTCCCTCTTTCCCACTTGCGCCGGTGGGCGAGACGGGAGGTGTGCCTGCGCTTGCCTGCGCAGTGCACGAAACTTGCAAAGTCCAGGCGGACACGCCCCGCGGGCGTGGCGCAGGTGCGCTGCGCGCTGACTATGCCTAGTCTAGGAAACTAGGGCCCAATATGTCGGTCCACAGACTCAAACTCAAACCTCAGTCAGATAAAGGATCCAAACGTCAGGCAGACTAGACTAACATATTCACTTAAAGAACTCCTGGTTTCAGCCATTTTGGTCATTTTGCTGACATAAAGAAATCCTTCTGATGAATTGGCCTCATAGAAACATCACTGGATAAATGCACTAAATAAAAGGAAGAATGTTTGTCAGTGCTCCCTCCATAATTGGAACCCTGGACCAGGAGCCATGTGGCAGACATATACAGTATAGAAAATATATAAAGAGGCGAAAAGCCAAACAGAAAAAACTGTTTCCAAAATAAGAGTGAATGTGGGGGTGGTTTTCACCCGCTGATGAGCACCGTAACCCTCGTTGAGCCGGGGAAAAGGGGCAACTTTGATTACTGTACAAACCACAACTGACATATGCTAATCATTGTGCCTTTAACAGGCCTCTGATGCAAACTGGATTAAATATGAATCATAACAGCAAAATTTCCAGACAACTCAAAAGACCTGCTTGTGAACTAACAAATCTATCTACCTCAAATTCATGATAGAGCTGTATAATGTTAGTCAAAAATGTAAGCTTTGTTGGAACTTTGTAAATCGTAAACCATCAACTTAAAGGAAACATAGTATGTGTGCCTGTAATATCCATCCATCCATCCATTGTCTACCACTTATCCTGTATTATATATATGTATATATATATATATATATATATATATATATATATATATATATATATATATATATATATATATGTCTGACTGTAATATATTAAACACATACATATTATCATCGTAAAACCTGTTCTGCATGTAAATTGATGTTAAAATATGTTCACCATTTTATTATCTTCATAAAAGTTATTCAGGTCAGCCATGGTTTTTGGAGGTCAGAAGTTGAGCAGTTCAACAGAGAATTCCAACCTTTGAATTGTCTTGGCAGCAGAAGCTCAGGAATGTTTCCGATTCAGTTTGGAGAAAAAAAGAGTTAAGCCACCGCCTTCCTCTGGGTTCCTGTCACATGTCAGACAGTTTCCATACAGTACGTTGTCATCCAACATCACTCCTCTGATCCAAACGGGAACCACGGGATGTTTACGTCTCCCAGCAGCCCTTATAGAATGACGCCAGTGTTAATTAAACACAATGAAGATGAATTCCACCATGACCAATTTAATCCGTCTTGTCTGGTTGGGAGGTAAGAATGGTTTGTCAGGTGGGAACTGTCTGTCTGAAGGTACAACGTCCGGGGGGACCGCGGTGGCAGACGGACCGGCTAAGAATAGCAGAGTCAGACTGACAGGATGGGCAGATAGAGGACCCAATTCTCGCCCTGGCTGATGAGAAAACACAGGTGAAAAATGTTTTTAAAACAGCACAAAAAGTACGGCAGTTATCCCTTGATCACCTAAAAATACATAAAACAACATATATGACCTTAGAAATAAATATGAAAAAATGATCACCAATTAGAAACATTACAGTTTTTTTCATTCGCTAACAAGCACTTACCCATACTTCAGATACTTTTTCTAAACTCTTAACACAGACTCACACCTACAAAACACAATTGGCCAAATGGATCATTTTCTTCTCAAAAAGACATTTTGTTAAATATATACTAACTCTTCATTTCAAAATAGAACACATCTTTCTCTGCACACACACACTTTACCAAAACACTGGAAATCTGACTCAAAATGAAATTATTATGTCAAAGAATAACACTTGTTTTCACTTCATAAGGTACATGCAGTCAATCAAAGTACACCAGGTTTCAAAATACTGGCTATTGTCGACATTACAAAATCTGCATAGACTTTTATGTTTCAGTTTTACCGGTATTTGCATGCAAAACATGCAATCCACCGTTTTTACACTACATTTCTTGGTTGGGAACTGTATGTCTATGTAATATTCACATTCAAAAGCATTCCAGTAAAAAGCAAATCAGTGTTTTGCCTTTACTGTTTACTACAAGAGGTACAGTAAAAATACTGTTTACAGTATGATAGAACAGAAAACAGTTTTACAGTATTGCTTACATTGAACAAAATATCCATGATACACACAAGAGCATTCCGAACAAAAAAACAACAGCAAAAAGCCCAGATAAAAAGTTTGTCTTTTTCTGTTTCTGTTTCCGAAAACATCACTCCTCAAAGTCCTCCTTTTACTGTATAAGTGTCAATGTAATAGAAAAATAACCCCTGCCACTGAGTCTAAGCCAGACTGGAATCAGCTGTGGTTGGCCCAATTTACCCAACAGCTGTCAGTTATTCAATTGTTTGTTTATTATCAGCTGATATATATATTGTTTTTGAACTGATATTATTGCAGAATCAGAGGTTTTTATACTGTATCTAAGGTATGGAATATTGTTTTTGCTATTGTGGGATGTTGTGTGTTAACATTCGTAAATAATACAAAAACAATCCATAATTTTGTTGGGAGGTATAGCTTGTCTGTTAAGAAAATGTAAGCATTGTGGAAGTGTGTTCACTGACTGCATATTGTGTGAAACAACATGAAATGTGTGAAAGGTATGGCCACAAAAGACCGATGCTGTGCTAATTGTGTTTAGAGTTTCGAAAATGTGACAACTGGTTGGACAAACACTTGTTAGCGACTGAAAAAAACTGTAATGGGAGGAGCCAGTTGAACAGAGTAGAAAACTAACAGATATCACCATTAAACGTTTTTAGTTTCATGGTGGTAAGGTGTCTGAAGTTGTATTTTTTAAATATAAATGCTTTCAAGAGCTGGATTGTAAACTTACATTCATTTTAAAGACATGGTTAAATAGGGTGAAGACACTGTTTTCTACGTTCTGAAATGTTATGTTTGAATGTGTAATAATAATAATGTTAGGCTTCTATTTATCTAAATATCTTGTGTCGTCAACTTTCTTGCCTCTACTTGATTATGCAGACGTGTTGTACATGGGGCTTCTGCACAATGTGTGTGGTCGCTGGACACTGTATATCACTATGCCTTAAAATTTGTCACTGGATGTAAACAACTTATACACCACTGTACTCTGTACCTCTATATGTGCGCAGGCGGACACACTGGTGGAGCTTTATTTATAAGACTGCCTATCTCCACAGAAGCCAAAGCCACTATGTTCACAGGGGTTTCTGAACTTTACTGTCCCACAAGTTTGCACTGACCTGGGGAAAGGGGGTTTTAAATATGCTGCACTCCCTCTCTGCCTGGAACTCCCTCCAGAAGGATTTAAAACTGCCAGACTTGATCCCAAAAAATGACTCTGATGACTTTGATCTTGAAGGACCTTGAATTTATTTGATCTCTTGTCTTGTCTGTGTTTTTAATCTCGTGTCTTGTCTTTGTATACTGGTTCTGACTTGTGCTGTTGCCTTCTTGGCCAGGTCACCCTTGTGAAAGAGATCTTCAATCTCAATGTTTTTTTTTTTACCTGGTTAAATAAAGATCAAATAAATAAACAAACATGTTCACACCAAATGCAAAGCGAACTCTGACTAAACATCAGGTTAAACCGTAGCCAATGTCCGTACTGTCGCACTTCTTCTACACAGGCTGTGAGCATGGTGAAAACTGTAAATAAACAGATACAAATATGATAAAAAAAAATCAGTGCAGTGTTCTTAAATACGCATTATGCATTACTGTAAATATAATTCAAACACTATAGAGGCAATAGCCAACCTAGCTGGTAGCGTCTTTTTTAGCATAAACACACACACACACTGTAAATAGCTTGTAAATAGGTAGATTTTTTTTTAAATTCATTTATTCAATAGCATTTTACTCAACAGTGGTCACATACATGACTGCAGTAGGACTACAATTAAATGCTTAGGGCATTGCCTCTACGATGCTTGAGGAATCAACACAGCTGAAACTTGAATTAACACAGCTGAAACTTGGACCTCTCGGACCAAAACATCGACCGGCTTTCTCTGTGTCCCGTGAGCAAATCTGGCAAGAAAACACACTGATAATCTCCTATGAAGTGATAAATATACATCCTATGCTTTTGACATTCCTCCCCTCACTCTGCTGTTCTCCACAGACAGACACAAGCATTTAGATAAACAGCAAAGAAGCAGAATTGCTTGTTGACTCGAACAGAGGAATGAGCTTCTGGGGTGAATAGCCAGATATAGACTCCTGTGTTCAGTGTGAATGCACAGTTGCAGTGGCAACATGCCCATGCAGTCCAATTTACAGTTCTATGTGGCAAAGTAGAAATGTTGCCCTTTCGCCCAGAAAACAGTAGTCAGAACAAAGGCAGAGAGAGAAAAGAAACCTTTGTATTAACCTCCTTTAACAAATTGACTTGGACTTGGACACATGCATATACACACATATACACTCACACATTCGGCAACCATCCCAATACCTATTACCGCCCCCAGTACACTTAAGGGACATAGGTGTGTATTTAATGCTGCGATGTTCTATTTGTATATGTCTTTTACACTGTAGATATTACTATACATTGTATGAAAGCCTTTATGACTGAGTGATCGTCAGAGATGGTGAATGCAAGACAAATTTCCATGGGAACGTATACTTCTCTATTTATTTATTTCCTCTGTTTGATCATTAAACAGACTATTTGACTTGTTTTCCAAGCTTGTCACTAATCATTGCACAGTACCTGCAAGTGACTATTAGTACTGATCTTTATGAATTCGACTGATTTTGCAATGAGGGACATTTGCATAGAAAGGGCCAATTTGGCACCAAATGTCTCCATATTGCCAAATTTAAATAGATTACATATCAGAGGAGCACTGGGATGCTATTTGCTTGGCAGCACATTTCGATGTGCTTTTAACCCGTTGCAGGTGTTTTGAGAATTAAACGACTACTTTTTGTAGTATCTTTCAACTTTTAAGTGTTTGCTAAATGTGAGGTACACTTGCAGCATGCTAGGTAGATGAGGAGCTAATATTGGCACAGTAGTCAAATAATATTCGGACACTCCATCTATTATCATTATCTCTACTGCTTTGCTCCACAGGATAGCAGCCTGAGTGTGTGTGTGTGTGTGTGTGTGTGTGTGAGAGAGAGAGAGAGAGAGAGAGAGAGAGAGAGAGAGAGAGAGAGTAGAATTAGTGAGAAGAGGAGAAAAAAACATGGGGAATTAATGTGTAAAAAAAAAAGTGCATATTTGTGTTTACGACGACTGTGTATTTGTGTGTGTGTGTGTGTGTGTGTGTGTGTAAAATGATTGTGTGTGCATCCCCTCAATCACATCACATGGCTAATGCAGACGTTAAATTGAATCGGCTGCTGCATCATTTGTCTGGCGGATCGTTACTGGTAATACGTCTGTCATATTAGCGTGGCATTCCTCATCTGGACAGCATCTCTCCCCTCGACTCGCTGCGATGGTTACGCCGCTTAAGTGGTTGTATTTTTTCACATGTTTATCTCCCATTCGTGCAATTTTGCAAACAGGACAAATATAATGCTCACATGATTTCTTGTGACTCCAAATACATTGTGGATTTAGTCAGAACACAGGTACAAGTTCAAGTATGAACAATAACAGTGCGTAAATGTTTATATTAGGTTTTAGTTCCATATTCTGGTCTAAAATTGACATCAATTCAAGATCTTATATTGTATATCATATTTTTTTTGTTGAGCAGGGATCAACATAATGTCATACAAGCTGATCTTGAATACAGAATATACGACTCCACCTTGTTTTTTTAGCGCTCCAACACAGTAAATGAAGTGCTATGTGATTGCTCCGTTCTTAGTATTCCAACATGGCCGACTGCCAGGTCACTATCTGATTGGTAAACAGTTAATATCTTCACATCTCCCCCTCAAATTGTCTCCCCTCTGGAACATATAGGATAATAAACAGCAGTAGCTTGTTAGCTCATTCATAACATACTTACTGAACCATGTGTGACCTAAGAACACACACATTAAAGCATCCATAATAAACTCTTCACATCATAGAACATCTTTGGCTTTTACGTGAACTAACATCAACAGGTCCTCATGGTAAGTATCACTATCTTGGTCCCTTCAACTTTACTTTTACTTTTTACAACATTTATCAGATGAAAATAATTTCTTCTCTTCAAAGGTCACAAGGTCCAGGGCAGTTGGATGGTATCTAGTCTGTATCTCAAACCATATGGATCCACTGAATGACAATGAATCAAGATATTTCAGGATCTGCTGTGCTGTGTTTCACTGAAACAAGGCTCGGTGAGTCCATCCCTGAAAGTAACCTACATCTGCCGCCAGATGTCATATATTTGTCTTAACACTTGCTGGTTTATTAGCTCTCCAACACATGCAATCACTGCTCTGTTCCTGGTATTTTAACATGGGGACTGCCAGCTCACTCTGATTGGTCAACAGTCATACCTTGACACATAATGCAATCAATGTAGTCTGTAGAGGGTAGGGGTCATATGTCCCGATTTTTTCTGAGCAAACTTTCAAAAATAAGAAATGTAAAAACTAAATATGACTTAGTATACAAAGTAGCCTGTAATTGTTTAATATTTATACTTTTTTAGTAAATTAATTGGATTTTTTTATTAGCCTATATCAGTGTGAAGAGACTCCTTAAATCATTGGAAATCCATAATGATAACTAGATACTTAATTAACTGGAAAATGCTCTCCGCCAAGAAAGCAGTTCACCCAGGAGTGATGATTGAAATCTGTAATTACGGAAATGTTATTTCAGAAAACATGAGTACGGTATAATTCCTGGACTGCAGCATTTTCTTGTTTATATGGGCACAACACAGTGATTAAAATGCACATGTGAAGACACTTGGAGCAAGACTCAAGCACTTTGACCAAGTGTGGTCGCATATATGCAGCGATAAACACTATGGGCCCTAGTTTCGTGGCGCAGCGCAGGGTGGCGGAGCCTGCGTAATGCAAGTTTCGACCCGCGCAGCCTTGATCACGGTCAGTTTGGCAGTTTGGTGGATCGCCTGGGCCAAGATGGGTGTGGCGGCGCAGCAGTGGGAGGCTTCACAAATTCAGCTTGGCGTAGCGGAAGTTTCGTGGCAAAAAGCCTCACCGAGTCTTCGCCGAAAGCTCGCCAGCTCCAACCTGGTCTACTCTCGGCGCAAGGCGTAAATAAAGTCCATTCATTCAAGGTGAATCACAGCTGGCGGAGTGGAAGTTTGCCTGACGGCGCGCAGTGCGTACACGTCATCGAGACCTCACAGGCAGGTTTCCACAGTTCCAGGCACATTTAAATGCAATAAATAATCACAACAAACACTATTTAATGCAACTAATTGAATCAACACCTCAGTCACCATCAGGTGCTTTTCAATATGCTAACTTATACTTCCTCTCCTCGCTTGACTTGGGAATCACATCCTCTCCACCATCACTGGAAATGTTCAAATCCTTCAACTGCACCTCAAGGAGACGAGGAGGGAGGAGATGTTTGGAGTGAGTGAACACAGCTGGAATAACCAACAAGACTGTAATGTTATTGATCCTTTTGTGCTCATTAATTATAGTCATTTGAGATGATCAAACTTTCTGTCTTTCACCGTTCGTGGTGCGTCTCATAATCTTAGTTCGAACCATATTCCTTAATGAAATTTCACCTTGATATTACTTCTGTTTCCATTTTGAATGTGGCACCATTCAATCCATCCGTGATAATCGTGAAAGGTTCATACAACTGTTAACAACAAACTATAAGGCCTATATCTATCAACATTTGAAGCTTTCAGCATTCATTTGTTGTCTGCGGTGTTAATTTACGCACTAGGAACAGCAAAACAATTTAATTCATTATTTTCTAAGCTAAAAGTCATGTCCCCTTTGTTAAATTCACAACAGTTAGTTGTGCAGCTTATATGTGACCTGGTGATAATTAAACACAAAAGCCAGAATAAAGTGGAACAAGAGACTGCTCTATCAGAAATGTATTGTTATTCATTATTTTCAATGCATAATACAAGCAAAAAGTCCAGAGATAGTCTCCAAACACCAAACAAAGGCTGATGCCAGCTGCTCTCAGGTGTTTTCAGGCAGGGTGAAAGGTGAGCTTCCCACGCCCTTTTGTAGACTCCGCCCCTTCCTGCTCAACTTCCAGTTTCCTTCCCTCTCACACATATGTCCTAGAATATTTCCTGCAGTGACAATAATGTCTGCATGGGAATATTGTTGACTGAAAACAACCTCTCTAATTGATGTACACTAAAACCTCAAGAAAACACAGAAGCAACAAAGATTAGACAGACTGGGAGAAGAATGACTGTCAGGGTGCAGATGTCTTAATCAGAGGGAATAAATAATCCAGATGGATGATCTCTCTCTCTCTCTCTCTCTCTCTCTCTCTCTCTCTCTCTCTCTCTCTCTCTCTCTCTCTCGTTCATGCCACCTGAACATTCTTGTCATTTTATGTCACCTTGTGAATTGAATATGATGCACAATACCTCATACAATAACACAATATTATGTAAGCATGATGTACGATGCAAATATCAAAATAAACATCAAAACAAAAAGATGAGAAGAAAGAAGTTTAAAAAAAAAACATCAGAGATGAAGACAGTTAATTTGTGCAGTCATGGAGATTAGTTCTTCAGCTGCTTCGGCTTTTGCCCGAACTGAGGAATGAAGTCATGTAATATTATGAGAAGGCAGCAAGCTTTTCTGATACACATGTATTTCCTCTGTTGGATTAAATAGAAACATGACGGGTCACAGTTATGACAAATAGAAAGTCACAAGTAAGTTCACAGATGGCATTCACTTTGTCATGTGATCAAATACAGGAGCAACTAAGAAAACACATTGGTGGTAAGAAAACAACTGTCTGCTTATTTATGTGTTTATGTGTGTTATCGTTGGGCATGTTTGGCACAGAGGTTCATCCAAAAAATGACCACAATATCATGTTTATAGAATCCCATATTTAAAATGGATGTGACACCACAGACTTTAAATACAAAATAAGATAATAATGATAATATTAATATGTTAAGCCCTTTTATTTCCCAAAGAGGAATCAAAAGAAATGGCTGCATGCAATGTGGGTGAGTCTGTGAATGAGAGACAATGTCATGTTCAAGTAGATATGAACTGTGACTACAGATGTGTAGGTAAACACACTGTCATATGGTGTGTGTGTGTGTGTGTGTGTGTGTGTGTGTGTGTGAATAGGTAGGGCCAGTTAGTGATGGATAGGCTGTTGACAATTCAAAGATGTCAGCTGTGCAAAGTATGCTAATGCTATTCTCTGCTCAGCATCCAAACACAGCAATATATTCTACACCATGGCTAGAGTGCTGATAATTAGCATTAGTATAGTGCACCTAGTCGCATACATTGCTTTCCTGCAAAATGGATCGGGTGTACCATGATTTCTGTAAATGTAGATTATTGTTATTTGCGGGTTCTCATTCTGTTTGTCTGTCCATTCTTGTGAATTTCATCTGAAGAGTGAAGCCAATGCTAAAGTGCCTCAAGCTGTCACTCTCTGCTGGCCACCAGGTGACGACTCCTCTCTGATTGTATAGAAGTCTATGAGAAAATACTTTTCTCTTGATGTATTATCTCAGTAAACGTTGTAAACATGAGTTTATGGTAGTGATGTCCAAATGAAGCTTCGTGAAGCATTTTCTTTATTTTCTGAGCCCAAAAGATGGCGCTCTCTGTTCAACAAAGGGTTGAAAGCAATGGAAATATATCGGCCTTCAACCCTTTGTTGAACAGAGAGCGCCATCTATTGGGCTCAGAAAATAAAGAAAATGCTTCACGAAGCTTCATTTGGACATCACTAGTTTATGGTCTCAATCTCTAGTTTCAAGTCTAGCCCTCAAGTGAGACCAGAAAGCAGAGGATGCTTTAGGGGCGGGACTTACCTGGTGATTGACAGGTCGTTACCATGCCTCCAATGCAGTTAGCTACTAAGATGACTTTAACACTTTGCTGTAAAGTTGACCTTGAATTATAGAAGCTAACTTTGTGAACAGCTTCACACTAGAATCCAGATGGATCCAGATCCAGTAAGGGTGCCACTCTGCCACTTTCTTTTTTAATTCCTTCACTGGTTACAAAAATACCAACATGGCGACCAAACTTAAGACTTCAAAGCCATCGTCCACAAACTAAACGGGTGACGTAGCGATGATTATGTCCACTTCTGAATCTATGATAAGCTGCAATTTTGTGGTCAGAGGTAACCATCACCTCACAAAACACGTCTTTGGCCATAACTCAAGCATTCATAAACTATTAATGACAATTTCACATAAATGTCGATTAGGATAAATTATAAAGTGATGACATTTTGGACAGACATGGATATAACCACACGACTGGTGAGCAATGTCTTCGTTCCCTTAAATGAAATAGATCATTGGTGCCGACCTGCCCACCATCCAGGGCACCTCCAGAGTCAGGAAACGAGCAGGAAAAATCACAGCTTATCCTGTATTCAGGGTCGCAGGGGGGCCAAAGCCGATCCCAGCTGACATTGGGCGAAGGCAGGATACACCTGGACAGGTCGCAACATGTAGAGACAGACAACCATTCACACTGAATAGTGCACTCTACACCTTTGCAGTCAGACGGTGTACTGTCATTGTCCTGTGCTGTATATTTTCTGTACATAATAAGTATATATATACAACATAAGTAATGTTATGTCTGTTTTATGTGTGTAATGTTTTGTCTGTCTTTTTCTGTGTGTGTATATTGAAAGTGACATCAAAGTGAGTCAAATTCCGTGTATGTGTTCACACTTACTTGGCAATAAAGCTGATTCTGATTCTTATGTTTCTGCAAGAACTGCTGCACATAAAACTGCCAAGTCTGTATTCAGGAGAATAAGGCCACGTAGCACCATGTAGGATTTATTTAATCTAAAATACATTTTTTATCGGCGTAAAGCAAAACTAGGGTAACAATGTGTATATTGATATTCAAAAGTAAGCATCTCTGTTGCAGCATTAACACTCTGTTCAGTAAATCTATGATTAAACCAAAATTAAATAGAGTTAAATCAACATGATGCTTGCTTACCCTACATAACAAATACAGACATGTGTGCTGTTGGAACCTAGTAGGCTAAGTAGTCTTTATAAAAGGGCGAGGGGGGGCTGTTCACTTTTCGCTCTTCTACATTTCCATTATATTGTTGTTTGCGTTGTTTAAATTAGTTTTTTCCTCCCCCTGGGCTCAGTGTGACGGCCGCCTCCTCCCACTCACTGACTGCCTGTTGTTTCTGCAGGAGCACGTCAGCAGGCTAACTCTGGACGTCTTCAGTTAGTCCTCTCGCTCTGCAGCAGCACGTGCTGCACTGACAGCTTCGACAGCAGGCTAACCTCCTGCCGATGTCTTCTCCTGCTTCAGAACAAGAGGCTAAGGTGCCAGACTGTTACGTTTGCAACCAGAACAAACCAATTTCACCAAAGTCCCTGTTCTGGAACATGTGACATTCTCTTTATCAGCAGAAGCTCACATTTCTATATTATGGAAAATGGTAGTTTGCAAATATAATTAATAATAAAAAAGATTAAAAAAGGTACATAATACCATAATACATAAATATAAAACAAGAAATGAAAGCATTGATAATTATATTGTTTTTAGTAAGCATGTGAAAAGAGACAACTTCTGAGAAACATTTGTTTTTACAAAGGAATACATACTATTGTACACATATTACAGTATGCATAATGCACAGACCAGCTTGGAGACTGTGCTTTCCGAGGTCCTGATACTATTGTTAATATTATTACTGCTGGTAATACTACTACTACTGGTAATGCTACTACTACTGGTCATACTACTACTACTCTTAATACTAACACAACTACTGCTAATATTACTACTACTAGTAATAATACTACTACGGTTAATATTGAATTACATGTTTGATGTTTGTCAATTTAGAAGATAATTTTCCACATAACGAAAATTGCATTTTGAAGTCTAACTGTGAACATACATTATATTGCCAAAAGTATTAACTCACCCATCCAAATAATTGAAATCAGGTGTCCAATCACTTCCATGGCCACAGGTGTATAAAAGCAGCACCTAGGCATGCAGACTGTTTCTACAAACATGTGAAAGAATGGGTCGCTCTCAGGAGCTCAGTGAATTCCAGCGTGGTACTGTGATAGGATGCCAGCTGTGCAACAAGTCCAGTCGTGAAATGTCCTCACTCCTAAATATTCCACAGTCAACTGTCAGTGGGATTAGAACAAAGTGGAAGTGATCGGGAAGGACCAAGAATTGGTAGACTACGTAAAATGACGGAGCGGGGTCAGCGGATGCTGAGGTACATAGTGCACAGAGGTCAATCACTACAGACCTCCAAACTTCATGTGGCCTTCAGATTAGCTCAAGAACAGCGTAGAGAGCTTCATGGAATGGGTTTCCATGGCGATCAGCTGCATCCAAGCCATACATCAGCAAGTGCAGTGCAAAGCGTCGGATGCAGTGGTGTAAAGCACGCCACCACTAGAGCAGTGAGACGTTCCTTGTAGTGAAGAATCACGCTTCTCCAGCTGACAATCTGATGGATTCTGGGTTGCCAGGACAACGATACTTGTCTCACTGCAGTGTGCCACATGTAATGTTTGGTGGAGGGGGATTATGGTGTGGGGTCGTTTTTCAGGAGTTTTTTTGGCCCCTTAGTTCCAGTGAAAGGAACTCTGAATGCTTCAGCATACCAAGAGATGTTGGACAATTCCATGCTCCCAACTTAGTGGAACAGTTTGGGGATGGCCCCTTCCTGTTCCAACATGACTGTGCACCAGTGCACAAAGCAAGGTCCATAAAGACATGGAGGAGAGAGTTTGGTGTGGATGAACTTGACTGGCCTGCACAGAGTCCTGACCTCAACCCGATAGAACACCTTTGGGTGAACTAGAGTGGAGACTGAGAGCCAGGCCTTCCCGTCCAACATCAGTGTGTGACCTCACAAATACACTTCTGGAAGAATGGTCAAAAAGTCCCATAAACACACTCCTAAACCTTGAAGAAAGCCTTCCAGAAGAGTTGAAGCTGTTACAGCTGCAAAGCGTGGACCGTCATATTAAACCCTATGGATTAAGAATGGGATGTCACTTAGGTTCATATGTGAGTCAAGGCAGGTGAGCAAATACTTTTGGCAATATAGTGTATGTCATTCTGGAGAAGACACACCTGACAGTCCCTCTGAAGCTAGATGCCGTGTGTGTGCTGTACCAGGATGTAACAATGCAAGCTAACAGCCTTGCTGGCGAGAACATGACATGAGACGAGAGATGAATTTCACTGAGCGGTTTCACACTAAACTAAATGATACTACAACAAAATGAGACTTTCTGGGCTCGAAGAAATCATATAATAATCAACAAACATCATATGTGAATTTCAGTGATATTATGGGATCAAAAAATATTTGCCCTGTCCTGTTGACTCCCATATGTATTTTTTTCCAATAACAGAGAGTCACAAAGACACTGATGCTTTATCTCGAAAGGTTCCACAAATTCAAAGGAGCTGATTCTGTAAAATGAGTCCTTCTGCATATCACTAGTAGCCGTGAGTCATCTGTGCAACACGGGAAGATGATGTTTTGGCAACCAACAAGTGGGCTGCATGTTTAAAGAGCACAATGCACACCACACTGTGGAGTAGATGTGTCCCCTGGTGAGAAAGAAAGACCCAATATGGCTGCTGCTGCCCCAACCGAACTCCAGCAGCTCCCAGGTAGTTAGTCAGTCCACAGCTGAAATTTCCAACTTCCAACTGAACTCACCTTAAGCTAAAGTACAGCACAGTGATATCAACTTCTACTCAGAAGAGACGCCTCCACAGCCTCCGAGGGAGGACTATTTAGCATAGAGTGACACAGAGTGAGGGGTGGGGGCGTGGAGGACTTGGGTGACAATTTGACTGGGTGGGATGGGAGAGAGGGCTAATAGAACTGCAGGGGGGACAGTGTGGCAGGAGGGTTGGCCTATACCGAACCTGACACACAATTAGAACATACATGGCATATATATACACACTTATGGAGTGTATGCAAGTGTGTAGGTCGGTGTGTGAACACATTAGCTGGGGTGGGAGATAGTCTGGCCTTTTATATGTCCTGCTCTCTCTAAGTCTCGCTCTCACACACACACGCACACACTCGCACACTTACACACACCTGTCATGGCTAATGCAGGAGGTGTGTGTAGGGGGCACGGTGCAAGTTGTCAGCACTGTCATAATGCAGGCAATGAACTGCAGGAACCAGATAGTGACAGGAGGGTGTGTGTGTGTGTGTGTGTGTGTGTGTGTGTAAGAGAGAGAGAGAGAGAGAGAGAGAGAGGTCAAGTAATGGAGGTATCTCAAAGAGAAAAAAAGTTCCAGCCATGCGCTCTTCCTCCGTCCATTTTGTCTAAGCTATTGTTCTCAGATCGAACAGGCTGGTGGCCAGAGACAGTTACTGAAACTGAAACTGAAACAGCTTTCTCGTACACAAGTTGAACTATGCAAAACATATCCATCCATCCCAAGTTCTGTCAAATTGGAATCCTAAATACGTGTTTTCTCAGTATTGACCAGGTGGCAACCTCTGGTTCTGAAAAGTGAAGCTGATGTTTCTCTCTGCTGGCCATAAGGAGGTGACTCCTCTCTGATTGCATGGAAGTCAACGAGAAGACAGGTCGCTACCACGCTACCAATGCAGTTAGCTTCTAAGATGACTTTAACACTTAGCAGCTTCACAGCAGCTGGAACCGGCCATTGGCAGCTGCCCTCATTACCAGTGCCAATGCTCATGAGTGCCTTGATTGGCTAGAACGTGTTGCCTTCTTTGTTGATGAACCAGATTGGTTGAAAGTTTTTAATGATTTTCAACTGTAGATGTTTTCATCACAATTGCAGCATTCTTGTACGGTGTTGTCATATGTGATTACAATGTCTTGATTATGGGAGGACATGTTTGTTAAATGTTGCTATGCATTACAGATCCAAAAATACAATTTGGATTTGATGTCATAATGAAACTTAATTTTAACATTAAAGTTGATATGGAACACTGATTAACAAGAACATTTTTTTTAAAAATGGCACCTCATATAAAAAAAGGAATCCAAAGATGAAAATATATCAGATAAAGAATGAAAGACCATTTATCAAGAATCAATGAAATAATAATAAAATGACTTCTGGTTTTCTGATCATTTATGTATTATTATTGTTATTATTATTATTATTATTATTATTATTATTATTATTATTATTATTATCAGCATCATGAATCCAGGCTGCAATAGAACTGATGATAACTGGAATAAAATAGCTTATTTTATCTCATTGAAACTAACTCAGCAGTTGGTATGTCTCCCAGACAAGGATATGGGATTGATGGTGTTAAAGCGATGGTTCGGAGTAAAATGCACCCTAGGTCATTTCCACCATGACATCCAGCCAAATACCCCCTCAGAAGCATTTTTAGCGATGGTCAACATTGGTAAAGATAGGGCTATCAGCCGAATGGCTTAGTACTAGCACGAACGGTACATTATGTATATCTCGTAAATTACCCCACTAATAATGCATGGAATGTTACCAAACTTCTGTAGTAGGGTGTGTGCTCACAAAATGAGGCATTTGAAAGTTTGTAAGTACACCAGGAGTTTATTTATAAGAACACTTGCCTGATAGCTTCTATCCTCTGCTGCTATGCTACCGCAGCGTAGACGGTACTTCCGTGTTTACCAAGCTGTTTCCGTGATGCTAGTTATACGCGAGAGTATGAAAAAGTTTCGCTGAATTTTTATAAATGCTTGTATTATCAGGTCAACACAGTTTTATAAATGCTTGTATTGTCAGGTCAACAAGTGTTGACAAGTGTTGTGTCTCGCGTGAAACGTGACGGCAACAGCTGGGTAAACACGGACGTGGCGTCGATGCAGCGGGAGCTTAAGCAGCCGAGAATAGAAGCTATCAGCCAAGTGTTCTTTTAAATAAACTCCTGGTGTACTTACAAACTTTCAAATGACTTGTTTTGTGAGTACAGACCCTATGTGTACTACTGCAGAAGTTTGGTAACATTCCATGCATTATTTTAATTTACGAGATATACATGTAATGTACCTTTCATGCTAGTACTAAGCCATTTGGCTGATAGCAGCTATCTTAACCATTGCTGACCATCGCTAAAAATGCTTCTGAGGGGGTATTTGGCTGGATGTCATGGTGGAAATGACTTAGGGTGCATTTTACTCCGAAATATCACTTTATGGATGTTGTAGAAATGTTTGCCTGACAACATAACACAATCGGTGAAATGTGTTACCGTTCACAGGTTTTCTAGAGATGAGTGTTGTGTATTGAGCTTCAGCTCTACAGACCAGACAGTGCTGTCTACACTGTGTAATCAATAACATAATAGATGGCAGGCTGTAGCGTTTGTTGCCAAAAGGTTGATACAGTGTGTTGTAAATGGAGAGATTATGTTGCAAATGCACTGTTTTAAATGTACATCAATAAAGGCTCTCTGCATGACTACAACGTCTGGTTGCATGTCTGAGCGCTGCTCTCCCAAAATCAATCAATCAATCGATATATCAATCAATCAATCAATATAATTTTTGGAAATTATAATTCAGTCAGGACCACTTTGTCAAAAAGAATCTTTATTTACTTGCACAAGTTTCATTTGGCGGTATGGTAGCCTACTGTTCTGGGACTCCCTGCTCTTCCACACACTTGCGTGGAAAGCCTGAGGCAGGAAGAGCACCTTCCTGCCCTTCATGAGCCATCATGAACGGCATAAGCAGGGAGCGTAGCAGCAAAGAAACCCAGACAGAGCTAGACACACAATGGTAAGGTACATAACAGATGACAGGAGGAGCTCGGGTGGAGGTGGGTTGCAAAGAGGAAGCAGCGAGGGAGGTCAGGCTAGAGCGGTTTAAATAGCGCGCTCTGAATGCAATTTCCCAATAGGAAGCGGGCACGGGGAGTCAGTTGAGCCATCAGCTGATCTCCTCGGCTTTGACAGCACTGCTGTTGCTGCTGATTTAGAGCTTGACTTCGTGGCCTGCCAGAACTAACGCTACGCTTGATTTGGGAAAACTGACAAATTAAAATAATTTAATTTGTTTTATTGCAATTAAACATTCTACATTAATAAGTTGGAATGTAAGTGATGTCAATATGATCTTTAGGAAAATCATAATGTTATAAATACATCTGTGTTGCTTGTTCTTATAATTCTCCATTAATGCATTCTCATCCTTTCTAACTAGAACTAGATTGAATTACCTCTACATAATCGATCTGTCTTCATTTGCATTTACTTTTACTTCCTTATCCTAAAATTGTTTTTTTGTGTTTATTTCAGTAATGAACTATGACTGTCATCTGCCTATAGCCTGCTCATTTTATTCTTCTTTGTAGCTTTGTTGAGGTGATTATTAGATTTTCTACATTGGTTTTATTGTTGTGATGTCATTGCATTTGTGTCCTTTTTTATTTAATAATTACTGTTACAAATACTTTTACTTTTTAATACTTTTTACTATTTGCATATTTTCCACCTCTTAAATACTTCATATTGTTTTTTAAAGTATATGATTGGCTGATATATAATGTAACAATATATACATTACTTTTACCTTCAGGTAATGAGTTACGGTAATCAGGTTTTGTTTTCCAAAATAAGAGAAAACACACACACACAACTAAAACTCACAGTGACTGACAGCCTATTAGAATCCAAGCTGTAAAAACAGACTGATGTGAGCAATAAAAAAGAAACAAAAATAAACTGCTGCGTGGAAGCAGATGAATTAAGCATTTTTCATACATATGAAGTCCCTGCTTGAGAGAAGGTTGAGCTCATTTTTTTCTATAATTATATTTGTGTTTGCATTGACTTTAATAAAGTTCAATTTGTTTTTGCCTGTTACTCTCTGGGCCCTAGTTTTGTGGCGCAGCGCAGGGTGGCGGAGCTGGTGCAATGCAAGTTTCGACCAGTGCAGCCTTGTGCACGGTCAGTTTGGCAGTTTGGTGGATCGCCTCGACGAGATGGGTGTGGCAGCGCAGCAGGGGGAGGCGTCACAGATTCAGCTTGGCGCAGTGGAAGTTTCGTGGGAAAAGTTTGGCCGTCTGGTGCTGCTGCTGCTGTCTTCTGTCATCGGGTTGTCAAGTGACGGAACTTGCACTGAACCTCCCCTAACGCGTTAAAGATGAGGAGAGGAGTTCATTTGATTGGTGAAGATCTGAATCGGCTGTTTTAATCCCAGTCCACGCCTTCTCTCCTCCTCGTCTTCCACTCACGCATTCTCTCCTCCCTCTTTCCCACTTGCGGGGGTGGGAGTGACGGGAGGTGTGCCTGCGCTAGACTGCGCGGTTCACCAAACTTGCAAAGTCCAGGCGGACACACCCCGTCGGCGTGGCGCAAGTGCACTGAGCCCCGACTGCGCCTGGTGTACGAAACTAGGGCCCTCTCCGTCTATCCCTGACAAATATTTTGTACTACTGCAACAAACTTGGGCGCTCATTTATGTCTGCATGCTTGAGGACCTTGTGATGTTGAGGGAACTGAGAGTATCCGTTGTGAGTGAAAAACACATCTGATCCACCTCAGAAGGGGTTTAGCCATTCTCCACATTACAACGTGACATACCTGGGGAGATTGGCTCTCTGCACTTTTGGTTGACTATTGCATCACAAAAAATAGTACTTTTGGATATGGATTTGTTTTTAAGTTTAAGATTCCTTAGGCTGTGGCTGCTTTTGTTTTCTTTTGTAACCTATTTTTATTGCATCAAGTCAACACATAAGAGAACAACTCAACACTGGCGATGGTCACATAATGAAAATGGTGTTTTTTAAGTCTGAGACTATATTGGATATTTCTACCCCATGATTCTAGCATTGCAGTATATACAGGATGTGGTGTCTGCTTTAATGTTAAAAAGGCAGAGTAAATGTGAGTCAAGGTCGGGTTGGTGAAAAACGATTTGCCATTGAATATAAACTGGGAAATAGTTAATATTTAAAGCACTGCGGTCGATTCCAGCATCATAGGTATCAGGCATCTTCTAGCTGTAGCCATTTAATTCAATATTACAATGGTTTGTTCAAATAACATTCCATTGTGGTGAACATAACATGCATTGCTTTGTTTTCATGTGCGCAGTAATTGTTAGTGGAACGCAAAAAAAACCCCTGTCTTCATTCAGTGTGAATTTTTATTTTTGTGCTTTGCTTACTACATGCATGCTTCAGTTGGAGATCAAACCAGGTGGCAGATAGAACTTCTTCCACTCATCTTAACTCCATTGTTAAACCACAAATTTAGTGGTCATTAAAATATTTTTTCAACACTTTTAATATAAAGTAATAGGTATTGATATCGGCCCTGCGATAGACTGGTGTCCTGTCCAGGGTGTACCCTGCCTTCGCCCAATGACAGCTGGGATTGGCTCCAGCCCCCCCGTGACCCTGAATACAGGATAAGCGGTAGACAATGGATGGATGGATGGGTATTGATATCTGCATTTCTAGCCCATACTACTTGGTATTATATGGAAACCAAATTTTCCAAGGTTATCCACCCCTAGCAAAAGCTGTACAATTGAAGCATTAATTTTCTGCATGACAAAAAACAAAACACATTTAACCCTTTGGGAGGTTGATATAATTTGTCCTTTTAGCGTGTCTTTGTCAAAAGTAATTAACCATTTTTCTACATTTTAGTTATTGAAATATATTCTCTCTTTGTGAGATTATCTAATTTGAATGATGTTATATCCAATATTCTCTGTTTGATATGACATGCATATCTATACTGCTTTTGCTGTCAATATTTCAGTTATGTTTTGAAGATTGCTGTTTGAATGAACATGACATAATAGAAAGAAAAAAAAGTCAGATAACAGAGGAAACTCCTAAAGTGCACATGCCATCAAGGAACAGACGGCCATAAATATTAGACTCTCTAAACACTATTCCTCCATGTGGAGAAATGGATTCTTTGTGAAGTCAGCCATTATTCTCCGACAGTGCAGGAGCAGTTACTGTGCATCATTACCCATGGCCATAACACTACATAATGACAACATTTCGCTGTTCCTACAAATGTTATGCCTTAAATGACATGCACGCAGGCGCTCTATTTTCCGCCTTGCTTAACAAAAGGAATGAAAATAGACATGTAAATTAGAAATAGGAGGATATGGTCCTCTGGGGGGGTCTTCTGATAGTTTGACCAATGAAATGAGCAGTTATCAGTTCGCTCTGTCATCACCGGAATCTGTGCATGAATTATAGTGTGTGTGTGTGTGTGTGTGATATGAGGGGAAACACTGAATGCACTGAGGGAAGAACGGATTGCAGTCACTGATAGCACCATTAATTGCGCATCACTTTTTATCATTATCTTCACAAGTGTCGGTTGTTCTCACTCCCAACTCGTACAAAGTACAGACGCCTGGTCTGTGCCCCTTGCCATCCAAGATTTCATGAATAAAGACATTTCAACCACATTGGTGTGTACAAATTCACAATAATGCAGGACATGAAGCTCACACAAGCTTACTGGGATTAGTCCTATCAGATTGTGGCTCATTTGTAAACAGCTTCTCAGAGTTTAGGTAACTCCTACATTAGTTTACACTTTACTGGTTGTACTTAGGACTTTTTTCCCCCAAGAATTGATTGTATCCGGGCAGGAAAAAAAAAAAAAAATCTCCCACGATTGATTTACTTGTTGGGAGACTTTTCAGGAGTAGTTGTTCATGACTACTACAACGCAGCAGTCATGAACACCATAGTGGTTCTAAGCAGGGATTTTTGTGTTTTGGATTTTTTTTTCAGAAAGGCTAATTCGCATAGAAAGGAGGTCAATTTTGCACTAAATAGTGTTTTAGTTATTTTCAACAGGAGCCCTGAGACTCATGTTTAGCAGGTAGGGTTGCATTTTACCCTTTCTGCTTTCCTTTTGTCATATTTGTGCAGGTTAAGCAGCTGTAAAAGCCATGCAATCCTTATGGGAATTTTCCTCATAGTTTTTCTTTCTAGCTGGTTGTGCTTTAACATCCACCTCAGTGTATTTCATGTAAATGTGTCTTGGCCTGAAGCAATTGAAGAATTTCTTTCCCCCTTGACAATGTCTGCCAATGCTGCTTTGCCTAAGCTGTTATTTATTCTCCTCATGGTTGTTGCATGTATTATTTTCAGACATGCGTACTACTGCCTTAATGAGGGACTAACATGTAAATCATTTGTGTACTGCATACTGTGATTGATGTTTGGGAAACGGGTGTAGACTGCTCCAGGGTGATCCTCAGGTTTTGGGACATTCCTGTTGCAATTTTTGTGCTGTTTACTTGGCGTGCCTGCTGAGTTCGGTGTTTTCTGACACCACTGCCACAATACCCGACAACACAGCCTGCAGCCATCTGTTTGTTGTATCGATAGTCCTGGTTGGCTGATACATTGGATGTTTAAATTTTTTGTAGATGCCATTTTACCCTTCAGTGGTTTTAAAATCAGTAATATTTGTGAATGATTACATCTAATGATAATATACTAACTCACAAAAGCTCCCCCTTCTGGTGGACTCTATAAAACTCTCCTTCAATCACAGGCTCACAGTGTGGCCATTCAATTAGGATGTTCCTAACCAAATATGCACAAACCCCACACTACAAAAGGCAGAATAGCCTGCTACAAAACTGAGCAAACCTGTGACCCCAGTGGCACAGGACAGTATTCACACAATCCCAACCATAATCTCACACAGACAATTGAAACCCAGGACTGTTTTAGATCAAACTGTGTTTTTAACATTCCACTTGTACAACGTGATGAGCGCACGTTCAGCACAGTTAAGTTGGCTGTTCTGAATGTGCGCTCTCTTTTAAACAAATCTTTTATCATAAATTATATCATTTTAGATAATAACCTGGACAGCATTCTCCTTACAGAGACATGGCTTGGCACTGATGCACCTGTTGTTCTCACTGAGGCTTCCCCACCAAATTTTAACTTTTTATTTCCAACTAGGGGGTGCAGAAGAGGGGGCGGTACTGCTTCAATTTCAAAGAACACCTTGAAGATGAACAAAGTATTTTTTAACAGTTACTCCTCATTTGAGTACCATGCCTTCGTTTTTAGCAGCCTCTGATGCATGCTTTTATCTCTTGTCGTTTAGATTATTGTAATGCCCTGCTCTCTGGTCTTCCCAAAAAGAACATGTACAATTTACAATTATTACAGAACTCAGCCGCACGCGTGCTGGCGAGGACCAGAGGGCGGGAGCACATTACACCAGTTTTAAAATCGCTGCATTGGCTCCCTGTGCGCTTCAGGATTGATTTTAAGGTTCTTTTACTAGTTTTTAAATGTCTTAATGGCCTTGGGCCCTCTTATTTATCTGCACAAATTTTACCCTATCAACCCTCGCGGACCCTGAGGTCCTCCGGTGCTGGCCTTTTAACGATACCACAAGTCGGAACCAAAACACACGGGGAGGCGGCGTTCAGTTACTATGGCCCCCGATTGTGGAACAGCCTACCGGAGAACCTCAGGGCCGCAGAGAATGTTGATGTTTTTAAAAAGAGGCTCAAGACCCACCTTTTTAATCAGGCTTTTAACTGACTTGTTTAATTCCTTCTAATTCCTTTTATGCTTCTTACATTTTTTATTATTATTCTATTTTATATCATTTATTTTAGCTTATCCTGTTTTACTGTTTTATATATTTTATTTATTTATTTATTTTTATTGTTTTATTTATTGGGTCCATTTTATACATTTTGATACATTTTACTGTTTTTATTGTTTTTATTCCCTCAGTTTTTAGCTTCTACCTTTTATCTTATTTTACTGTTTTAGCCCCTCGGTTTTCCAGTGTTTCCTCCTGGGGGCCTACCACACCGGGAGTTGTTTCTGGTCCACCGTTGGGGGTGCTGTCCCGTGGACAGCCCTGGCCCGGGTGGTTGGAGAGCTCTACACCGTGGCGTGGAGCCTCCTGTCTGCCTGGGCTGGGGTGGTCCCTGGGGCGGCTCCCCCCGGAGTCATGGACCATGATTCCTCGCGGTGTGTACGGCCCCCAAAGGTAGCTTCTTCCTCACCTCAGATCTCGGTGCCTAGCCATGTCTCCTCAGCAACAGCTAGTGTATGTGTGTGGGTGTGTATGTCTGTACATATGGCTATGTGTGTGCGTGAGTGTGTATGTCTCAGTGTATCTCTGTGTGTATATTTGTGGGGGTGGGAGGTTTGGGTTTCATGGTGTTCTTTGTTGTCCATATCTTGTTTCGTTTTTCTTTTTTTCGCTTTTATTTTCTGTGAGGCACTTTGTGCTACTGTAAAGTATGAAAAGTGCCATATAAATAAAGTTTGATTTGATTTGATTTGAAATCCTGTGGGTGTAATATGCCCATAACTCCCTGACCAGCTCCGCCACCGACTCTCCCCACTCCAGTGTGTCTACGGGTTCCAGCCTCCACTTTTACCGACCCTGGAGAGTGAGGTCTATCCGTTCAGGTCTCCATCAGCCGATTGAACTAAGCTGTGTGCGTGTGTTCATGTAACTGTTACAGGCTCACCTGCTCCCTGGTTTGGTCACTCAGCATGAGTCCCAGGGTTGAGTCAGAACTTGTATACTTCCGGTTGAGAGAAGGAACTGAATTACCAGATCATCTGCCTGCATTTTCTTGTGTCTCTCCTATGCATCTGTCCACATATTTAAACAGTATTTTTAGTAATTGTATCATTTATTGTAATGTTTTGTGTTATTTTGTTTTGTAAGAGAAAATGGTGGCAGGTGTCAATATATGGATTTAAATCTATAATGATGGAATTGCACCTTAATCTGTGTCTGTGACGGCCCCTGAGGCGAGGGCATATATCGTCTTGTAATTGTGTTTTTATACTACAGTGTGCATTTTCTCAACAAAGGTGGAATTCTCTGTTTCTTGCCTCTGGTACAGCTAAGAAGCTGTGCACTGTCCCTGTTAAATAAACAAATAAATAAAATACAGGCTGTCCACAGGTTAGGAGTTGCATGAGCCTCTACATAATTCCATTGCAATTGTCTGGAGTTGTTGTGTTTATCTGTGCATGTGTTTGCGTGCATGAGCAGGCACTTGTGTTTGGAACAAACTTCCATTCACATTTTTAAACACAGTTTGACATTTCCTGCTCCATGGTCATCCAATCCTTTTGCATCCACAACACAAAAGTACTCACATTAAGTTTGCACCTTCACTGTTTCAAATTTTGTTAATTAGCTGATGCTTGCTAGTGGCTGAGTTGAACAGTAGCACAAGTAAGCACATTTCTATTCTAAGAGGGGAGCAAAGGTGAGGAAGAAAAGAAAAAACTGCAAATGCAAATACAGGGGATGATTTGGAGATTCTGCGATATGTAAAACATCCTAATAAATAAATAATAATATGGTAAATATTGTGGTGAGTATGCAGCTGAGGCAGATCAAAGCACAAGCACATCATTAACTCATCCAACCTGTGTGTTGTTGTGTGGAAGTGAAGGACAGCGGGATGGAGTAAAAGACAGAAGAGAGAAAGGGCTGCTTAAGTAGGGCGATGCAAAGGCAGATATGATGTCAAGAGAAAAAAAAAGGGAAACCCAGAAATGAGGGAGAGAGGAAAAAAACAAGAACCAGTTAAACGAAGTAGAGAGGAGGGAGGAAGTGAGACAAACGGAAGGGGGAACAATATCCAGGAGGCAGACAAGCGGAAACTTCTGAATGGAAAGAGGTGGCACTTCACACCTCTGTAGTGCTATCTCACTATTGAAAAGAGCTCATTTCCAAGGAGGCAAACAGATGCTGAGGACACACACACACACACACACACACACACAGAGGTCTCATTTGGAGGCGAAGTGCACTTCTTTTCTTTCCCCTTACAATCTTGCAAGGAAATCTCTCTTTTCGTTTTACCTTCCAATGCATACCAATTCAAGCTATTTACATAGTCAGTATATATGTGTGTGTGTGTGTGTGTCTGTGTGTGTCTGTGTGTGTCTGTGTGTGTGAAAATAGGCTTCATGGCCACAGAAATAGCACTTAGGATGAAACATACGGATGTCACACTACTCAACAAATGTCAAGTAACAAAGTCAAATACACACACAAAGTACTGTTCCCTATGGCAGAGGGCAGATATTTACATGGCTGCAGGCCTCTTATTTTACCACCCTGCCTCCACTAAAGGCTCAGTATTGCAGTCATGTGCCATTACAAACTGTGCCACGATATCAAACCTACAGCACGGGCTATCCAAAAGTCTGAAAGTAAGGTACTTGGATGGAGGCTCCTTTCCCACCCTAGACAACTTTAACACTTAAACAACCTTGAGTTATGGAAGCTAACTTTGTAACTAATTTCTCACCAGAATCCAGATGGAGCAAGATGCAGTAAGTTTATAGCGATGGCCAATATGCTAAACTAAAGGCTTCCAAAGTGAAGTCCACTGACCATTGGGTGACATCACGAGGACTACGTACACTTCTGTTATAGTCTATGGATTTCACTTCTTGAAGTTTAATTGTAATATTTTGTCTGCTTAAAAATATCTTGTTCCAGCCCTTGAAACCATTAACAGGATAAGCAGTTGACGATGGATGGATGCAAACAGCATCTTGTTAAGTGTTCGATTGTACTTAAAATAAAAAAAGGATGGCGATGGCCAAAATGCTATTTAGAGGCTTTTAAACTGCAGTCCACAAACCAATGGATGACATCGGTCACGCCGCAGTGAGGGGTGTCTCGTCATGGGTTTTTGCCTGCCCTGCATAGACTATAGCCCACTGAATGACATAACCATAAATAACCGTTATCCTCTCCCCCTCATGTCCTCTGTTTTTGATCAGCTTCAGCAGGCCAAAGTATTTACTAAACTGGACCTTCGCAACGCCTACCACCTAGTCCGCATTAGAGAGGGGGATGAGTGGAAAACCGGATTTAATACGCCTATTAGGGATGGGAATCTTCATCATCGAAGCCATACGATACGCATCTTGATACACTGCCAACGATTCGATACATTAACGATTCATGATATGAGAGTTTGGCTGAATTAGCCAATGTCGGCTGTGGAGAGAACTCAAACCAGAAATAGACCAGTTTTTAGAAGTTTATAATAATAGATATTATTCGCTTTATATCAATGCACATATTTTAGATCCGATACATCTGAAATGCATTCAGATTTTTAACCGATGCAGATGTTTGCCAGCGATGCAACCGCATCGTTTATGTTCATATCGATTTACCGATGCAAATCAGTGAATCTTCTCATCCCTAACGCCTAGTGGCCACTATGAGTACCTGGCTATTTCCAAGCCATGGTCAATGAGGTATTGAGGGACTTCCTTGACCACTTTGTCTATGTGTATTTGTATGACAGTCTAATCTACTCTCCAGAAATCGACACACAGACATACACCAAGACCATGTGACCAGAGTTCTTAAAAGACTATTAGAGAATCATTTGTATGTCAAAGCTGAGAAGAGTTCCATGCCAACACCGTCTCCTTCCTTGGCTTCATCGTAGCCCCGAAAGAGTACAGATGGACCCGGCTAAAATTAGCACTGTGGCTGAGTGGCCCACTCCTGATAGCCGCAAGAAGGTTCAGCAGTTCTTGGGGTTTGCTAACTTTTACAGGCGGTTCATCAGAGGCTTTAGCGCAATAGCTGCTCCTCTTCATGCTCTTCACTTCGGCCCCCATCCTCACCATGCCAGATCATCAGCGTCAGTTTGTGGTTGATGAGGACGCATCCAATGAAGGGGTCAGAGCCATCCTCTCTCAACGCTTGGAACAGGATTGTAAAATGCACCCCTGCGCCTTCCTGTCACGACGGCTGTCCAAAGCAGAGAGGAATTATGATGTCTGTAACAGAGAACTGTTGGCGGTTAAACTCGCCTTAGAGGAGTGGAGGCACTGGCTAGAGGGGGCCGACCACCTGTTCATAGTCTGAACAGATCACAAGAATATATCAGAAAAGCTAAAAGACAGGTAGGTGCTCTTTTTTAACCGTTTTTCTTTCTCCCTCTCTTACAGGCCGGGGTTCAGTAACGTCAAGCCAGACGTCCTGTCACAACTGTTCAACCCCGAGCCTGTTGCCAAAGAACCGGAAACCATCCTCCCACTGACCCGTGTGGTTGGAGCGGTAACTTGGCAGATAGAAGAAGAAGTGAAGCAGGCTAATGGTGGAGCTCTGTCACCTAGTGGGTGCCCAGGAAATTGTGTTTGTCCCCGTTGAGTTGGGCCCACAGGTGATCCACTGGGCTCACACCTCGCTGATTTCATGCCATCTGGGAGTTCGGAGAACGATGTTCACCATATCTCGGCGGTTCTGGTGGCCATCCATGGAGCCAGAGGTTCGGGAGTATGTGGAGGCATGTTCTGTCTGCGCTCTTAACAAGACGTCCTCCGGGTCCCCCATGGGTCTATTGCAGCCACTTCCTATGCCTTCCAAACCGTGGTCCAACATATCCATGGACTTTGTCGCGGGGCTCCCGGTATCCCAAGGTAATACCACGGTTCTCACAGTGGTGGTCCGATTCTCCAAGATAGTTAGATCGACATGGAGTAAACACCTGGTCTGGGTTAAGTATGCGTACAATTCTTTGCCAACATCTGCCACAGGTTTCACTCTGTTCAAATGTACTTATGGTTATCAACCCCGTCTTTCTAGAGAATGAACGGGAGGTGTCGGTCCCCTCTGCCCATGCCATGATTTGACGTTTCCGCCGCATCTGGACAGCTGCCCGCCAGGTGTTGATCTGACAGAGGCATCGAGTCAAGAAGGCGGCTGACCGCAAGAGATGGCCAGCTCCCGCCTATCAGCCAGGCCAGCGAGTGTGGCTCTCAGCCAAAGACTTGCACCTCAAGGTCCCCTCCAAGAAGCTGGCTCCCCGGTTTGTGGGACCGTTCCTCGTCACCAGGGTCATCGGGCCCGCAGCAGTACGGCTTCGTCTGCCTCGGGTCCCTCCGCGTTCACCTGACATTTCATGTAAGCTAGGTAAAACCAGTTAAAGAGAGCCATATGGTTTCAGCCACACAGCCCTCCCTTTATTTTTATTTTATTTTTCCCCGGAGTTCCCACGCCCATGGTCCTCTATATTACTCCCAGGACGATGCAGGGAGTCTTGATGATATGACGATGATGAGAAGATGATATTGTTGAAGGTTCTCATGTTTTGTTCAAGTGTTTTCACGGTTCTCTCCTTTGACTTTTACCAAGCCTTTTCATGTGTCTGTGGTGGACGTCCTGGACACGACCCCTTGCCTTTTACAGTCAGTGTTGTAGAGCAATATAAGCGCTTAATTCATTCGTTTGTGTTTGTTGTGTGTCTAGTTGTTAGCTGATGCAATAGGCTATGACATAGTGATGAAAGGCTACTAAAAATAAACGAATAAAACATGGCAATATAAAAATCACTATCTTGCTGGAGGAGTAATTACTTATAGATGCTCACATGTTTGTTTGAGATACCAACATTATCACCTGAAAGAATACTGGTGAAGTGGTGTTGGATGATGTTGTCATAGCTTCTTGGTGCATAACGGCTACTGTAGTTGGACCAAAGCGATGCGCTAGAGGGCACTATTCATCTGAATGCAAAATACAATTTCACCACTAGATGGGAGTAATTCCTACACACTGTCTCTTAAACTATTGTATCTAGTGCAGCTTATTCCAACTAGTGGGTTGTTCCTCTATTTAATACTTACTCCGGATTGAGCCATCTGTTTGAGCATCTGTGACTACGACTGTACGGCCCCAATGAGACACTCCAATAATGGAGAGAACCTGTCAGCCAAAATCACTATGACTGACATTTATTTGCATTTTTACAAAGCTGTCTGTAAATGCATGTAATATCTGTATCTTATGTACATTATCGGTTGTCCCTGATTTGTCCTTGTTGGCCTCTTTAGTCTTCTGACTTTTCACCCAGAAAAGACAAATCTCTTCTATGGGCCTTGAACGTCTCTCTTTTACAGCTCCATTATGGTTCAAGTAAATAAAAGCCCATGGAACAATTTCCTAGTGCTATATTGAACATTTTTCTGATAAACTACTGTTTTGCTTCTCCCTCTACCTTGTGCATATTCCCTCTAAGTACAAATTGGCTGAATGTGTCAGTAAGTGGTGCGTTGAATTGTCTATTCCAGGTCCGCCCAGGCGGTCTCTGCAGAGTGCTTGTTTTACATCTCATCCAGTGTGTTTTAACAGATCATTGTTTGCGAATGGAATGAACCCCCTCCTGTGTGCTTGTCATTGGTGCCATGGAAAGCTCTTATCTGTAGCCCAGCAAGACAGACAATCACTGGCAAGAGGAAGAGAGTGAGAAAAGGAGTGATAAAACAGAGAGAGATAGCAGAGGCTACTTAAGCACAAATAAAGGTGTGACAATTGAGGGACGAGGAGCAGAGAAAGGAGAAAAGGGAGAAAAGACATTGCACCTGTTCTGCACGTCATCCTCAAAGGGAAAGAGTGTTGATGAAAGATAGGAAGGAAAATAAGAGGTTTGCTATCCAATAGAGAGGAGAAGAAGGAAAAAAGTAATTCTGCATGGATCCTCCGATCTATTTCTAATCAACTTTAAAATGTGTCAGGCGGTATTCATCACTAGCAAAGGTCACAATTATAAAAAGACAGGAAACTTTGACAGACAACCAATAATGATAACCAAAATGTTTTTATTGCCATAAGTTGAATGTCAAAACATGATAAATATATTACTTTTAACCTGTTTCACCACAGGCTGTGTCAACAAGTCATGATGGAACGTATACACTCTTAGCAATAAAAGTGCTAAGTAGAACCATATAAGGTTCTTCGGCTTGTCCTCATAGGAGAACCCTTTTTGGCTCCAGGTAGAACCTTTTATAAAGGTTCCACCTGGAACCCTTTTGGAAGGTTCTACAGAGAACCCCACATAAAGGGTTATACCTAGAACTGTGTGTGTAAGGTACCACCCAGAACCCCCCGTGAGAGGTTCTACAAAGAACCCACGCAGGGAGTTCCACTAAGAACCCTTTCATATTTCAAGGGTTTCATCTAGAACCTGCACAGGGAGTTCCACTTAGAACCCTTTCATTTTTCAAGGGTTACGTCTAGAACCCACACAGGGAGTTCCACTAAGAACCCTTTCATTTTTCAAGGGTTTTATCTAGAACCCACACAGGGAGTTCCACTAAGAACCCTTTCGTATTTCAAGGGTTTCATCTAGAACCCACACAAGGAGTTCCACTAAGAACCCTTTCATATCTCAAGGGTTTCATCTAGAACCCACACAGGGAGTTCCACTAAGAACCCTTTCGTTTTTCAAGGGTTTCATCTAGACCTCACACAGGGGGGTTCTAAAAACATCCCTTTTCAAAGGTTTTCACAAATAACTGTCTTGTCCTCTGAGGGTTCTATAAAGAACCATATTGTATTCTACAGATGAGTTTAGTTCATATTATATTGTGGTCATTTATCATGTTGACATTGAACAAACATTCAAAACATTTTAATGAGAAAAACATTTATTTAAAGATATTCCAACAGAACATGCTGTGTAGGTCCCAGGGGAGAACAGGTCAAACGTCAGCATAGGTCCAGTGGAATCAGCAACATGACAGGCCAGACACATGCGGTCCTCAGTCGTGGATTTGTGTAATCTCCAGCAATGGTGACATGGCAGAAAGGGGAGACAAAAAAGAGTTTTAGTTCCATCAATCCAAGGTGCACTTACTCGCCTTATTGTAAGCTATCTACAAACAATAAAATAATGCATGGTCCAATGAAAGGAGTACATACTGTGTACTAATTGTGACAGTGGAACAGAATCATGAGAAAGTGAGGGAACCCCACAAAGTTTTCACATTGATTTAAATAATGTTAAAATACTCTTCAGTGTTATGTTACAAGTACTCAAAATGTTACGTATTGTAACAATAATTGAAATCTCGGCAAAAGCCTCTTTTTCAAGCCAATGGCACACTTCGGCTTTGGTCCAAGCTGTATAAGTAATTTCTACAAGAAAACAAGCAAGCAAACGAACAAAACATAACAAGAAACAAATGCTTAGTCCACCTTTCACCATAAAAGTCCTGAAATAAGATATAATATTTAGCTCACCTTGATTCTCTGAAGTTTCTTCTGTTCTCTCTCTCTCTTCTGTTCTTCTTTGTTCTGTTCACAGTAATCACTATTGGTATGTCACACCTGGTTTGTAGAGGGTGAAGACCAGACTATATGGTGCAATCCATGGAGCAACCAGCTCTTAACTCAACCATGACAGCCACCATGGGGCCAGCTCGCAGGCCCAACACACCAAACCTTGCCCTTTCCCCTGGGAGATCAAGGTTCAATTCCTGGCATCAACAAACCCTGGTGCAGTAGCCCCAAAGTCAGTGTTACAATATGATTTTTTCATCAGTTAAGGCTTGGCCTCTGAACATCAAAGACCTTCCTTTATCACTGAATTTTTGTGCAGCTTCACAACTTGACTAAGCCAGTCAGCAGGGTACAGCAGCCATGGGATGAGGTCGATCATGGAAAAGTATGAGGAGGAGACAAATGCATGAGTAAAATTGTCTGTAAAATAAGTGTTTAATATTTTTCAAATTGTATGTCACTAATCCACACATCACCTCAGTAGGCATTAACATGGTCACTCTGCATCAACCAGGCCTTGAACTCACAACTTCAAACTGTATCTCTAGATCACCTGACTTGTAACAAACTTTCAAAAGCCTTTGTCCAGTGAGTAGTATAGCTCACTTAGATGCCCCAGAAAGAGGGGTTATATCCTTGCTGTAGGGACACAGGGTTCAATTCCCCCAGCTATTTCTTTGCTGTGTGTCATTTGCTCCTGAAGAAGGGAGTAGTGTAACTAAACTTTAAAAAATAAACACAATTATAGCTGCTGCGCAGCAATGGGTCGGGTCCAGACTATTTTTGGCAACTTTAGGCAATTCTGAGCAACAAACAGGAGAATAGTAAGGCAAGACAGTTGACATTGTAATGTTCATTTTGCACCAGTTGAGGCTAAAATCCACAATTTCTGGAACCAAGACCATTGTCTATCGCACTGAGCTAATTGGCAAGTGGCAAATCAACTGTGGCTTCACAAACTGACTAAGCCATTCACAGTCAAAAATCAGTGTTTGAGGTAAAATTCTGATATGTTTTTGTCAAACATCATCTACCATGAATCTAAAATTGTGTACACTTGTTTCACAAAGACTACAAGGAATTTTGATGTACTTACCATTATCACCTTTTCTGGGGCTTGAACCCACATCGTCTGGCACCAAGAACCAGCTCCTAGCCAACTGACCTAAGTATCTAATTATTGAACATGTGACCTAAAAGCAGAAGTCACACATTGTACAGACAGAGCTAAACAGACACATGATCAGCTCCCTCTGTCTGACCACTGACATGAAGGACAACCTGGCTGTGTGAGTTAGTGTGGCGAGTCAGAGGAGTCCCTGATCTACACATTCTGCTGGATAGCTCAGTGGGTAATGGTGCAGACTTTAGATTTGGAGGGTGGGGGTTAAAATCCCGGTCACAGCTAATCTTTGCCTGGGTCAACAAGATTTGCTGATGAAAGTCTTGCTTTCTTATAATTAATGGTTGTGAAAATAAATTTGTAACAGAACATTTCAGTTTCATTATTTGTATGTCTGATCAGAATGTGTAAGGTAATAGACTAGTATGGTGGACCTGATGACTCAATGCAGCTAGCTGGTTAGCTCAGTCACTACTGCCAGTGACTTTAGACTGGGTGGCAGGTGTTCAAATCCCAAGATGGGCAATTATGTTGCAGTTTGATCAACAGGATCTGGAGAAGAAGAAAAAAACAAATAAACAAAAAAATGGATATGAAAAGTATTTGTATCAGTAGTCACAAGGAATTGTATTTTGCACCATTATTGGTAAGTGTTATCAGGAAGTATGTCCCTGGTGACATAGGATCTATGCTTTCAACTATCCGTGAAGAACTCTTTCTTTCAAAAACGGTTCTCTGGATCAAAATAATTCTTACTGGAACCCTTAGCGTTACCAAGAACCCTTTTAAAACCCTTTATTCAGGAAAGGGGTTTTAAAGGGTTCTCTCGATCAAAATGGTTCTTACTGGAACCATTAGTGTTACCAAGAACCCTTGAAAAACCCTTTCTTCGGGAAAGGGTTTTTCAGAAGCAAATGGTTCCAGGTAGAACCTCAGCCCTTGTAGAAGAACCCTATTGGAACCCTTATTTCTAAGAGTGTACATAAGAAAATTAAGAAACATGGAGTCTTCCGATTTCTTAATCCGTAAAAAGAACTGTATGTTGTCCGAAGTATTCATTAGTAAAAAGTAATTTAACAATGCTTTTCCCTAAATGTAACCTTTTTAAATATGCAACCACGTTGTGTTCAAAAGATCCTGAATTATTTTCTCATCTATCATTTTTTTTCTCGTTAGGTTACAAAAAACATGCTTGTTATTGCTGAAAAGTAGAAAGTCTGCACTTTCTAATGCACCTGAATGCACCGCAAATTGAAACACACAGCTGCCGCCATCAGTGGAGAAGCAACAGCTTCTTCACATTTTCGCAGTCACGCTGACATAAATCTATGTTCTTGTTAAGTACTTAATTGAAAGTGCAAGATTTGTTCAGACAAATAAAGGTTTTAAAACTTATTTTTCTGGAAATGCCTAAAGAAAAGCACAAACTTTCATCAACCAGCACTTACAGCTGTGAAATAGCTCCTTCGTCGACGAGCATGTTGTGTTGAATGCACACAGCTGCATCCACTAAACATTAACACACGTTAACAAGTTACACTGTGATCCACAGAGACAGACAGATTCAATGACAACATGACTGATTTAAACACAGACAAAGTGGGATGGAGGAAACACAAACACACACATGCACACATGCAGTGACAATTCTTAAGGAGCAGCTTACAGAGATTAGCACACAGACAAATACTACACAAATATCAACACACAGAGAAATCATTCAACGGTTTGTTGGCCATGTCTGAGACCCACATGTTGTGTGTGTCGTACAGCTGCTGGAGATTCTCACTGATCCTGACACTGATCCCACATTTTGACTGGGACCAGCCTCTCCTACTGACACACAGCAGACAAACAGAGCACATCTTATCCCACATAACAAGAGTAATCCTCTCTCTCTCCCTCTCTCTCTCTCTCACACACACACACACACACACACACACAGCAACATGATGGGATTTGACACAAGTCGATTTTGACTGCACACGTGTCTTTGAAGGTGATAACTGATAGAAGTAGAAAATTAAAAAATTGACTTAATGAAAAAAAACATCTTCAAAGTGAAGAATGCTGTTCTTTAAAGAAGTCCAAGTATATATAATATCAAAGTACAATCAATTTGATTAATCCACACATCAATATATTCCCTATATACAGTCCCTTACGTTAACTGAGTAAGTGTATCCAACAAATCAATGAGTGGATGGATGAACCAGCATTTCCTCCAGCTCAATGCAGAAATGACAGAAAGTCAGTTTTTGGTCCCAAAGATCCAACGTTGGAGATCAGTGTCATCTTGACTCAGTGACACTAAAAATTGCACTTAGTCAAACTCTTTGTATAGTTATGAAATTGGACAGCCATATATTTGATTGAATCAGCTGCTGCCAGAGTCCTAACCAACACCAGGAAAATGGACCACATCACACCTGTGTCACTGCACTGGCTCTACAGGTGTAACGGATTGGTTTTAAAATCCTGGTACTGGTCTACAAGGCACTGAATGGACTTGGACCTTAATACATCTCAGAGTTACTTGTTCACTATGAAGCATCCAGACCCCTCAGGTCATGTGGGACAGGTTTACTCAGGATCAGGACCAAGCAGGGTGAAGCTGCATTCGTCGTACACCTGAGATGTACACAAAATATCAGCTCATTTAAATCAGGGCTGAAATCATCAGTTTACTGCAGCTTTCTCATACATTTAAAATATAGCACATTTGAATCATTTAAAACCATTTTAACTGCTTGTTTTATTGTTTTTAAATAACATTTGACTGTTTTATTTCATTTTAATGTCTTTTACTATTAATGTATTTCCTCTGCCTTTGTAAAGCACAGTTGCCTTGTGTACGAATGGTGCTATACAACTAAACGTGCCCTGAGAGATGGTTGTTCCAGGTTGATAAATGTGGCTTCTTAAACCCCTCTCTCTTAAACCTTTCTTCCTTGGCAAGAATGCGAACAATGGTGTCCTCAAAAGAGTGTCCCTTTTCCTAAAGATGCCGATGGTCTGTTGAGTCCTCACCTGAGGAAATGGCTCTCCTATGCTGTGCCACTCGCTTGAGCCAATATATGAGCAATTACCCCACTATAAATGAAAACTGCACTGCTTTCAGTGATTTCAGGATAGCTGGTCTCATCTCCTTGGTATATTCATGATGGGACTCATTTTCACACACACACACACACACACACACACACACACACACCATTGCCTTTCTCCAAAAACATTGTATTATTGATAGAGAAGCAGTTGGAGGGCGATGTTTTGCACTGCAGCTGAATAAATCAACACCATGAATAAATCACCAAATCAAACCATATTTACAACCAGAGAGAGGCCATCAACCTTATCCTGCACCACTCACCCTCGCTTCCTCTTCTTTGCTCTGTAATTACCACTCGTAGATCTTCCCAACCGTCTCTTTGCCTTTACTTTCTTTGTCTGTTTTCGTTTCTTATATTGTCATGGCTTAGAAGGACTTTGTTAATATTAATACACTGATAAAAAGAAAAAGAAAAGAAAAAAATGAAGCCCCTCCGTTTCGTGTTTGTGTAGACGGCAAAAACGCATAGGATGATGTCATCACCCCGCGCATTGACCCTCTAGTCTGACTTCTTTTCTCCCTCGATGTCTTATAGTGACAACAATAATGGCGGCCTACCTGATTGTGATCGTGCTGCAGTAGGTATTCTGCGTATTAGGACCACTGTGAAAAAAAATGGAGCAGAGAGAAAAAAGTTGCACATCCATCCATCCATCCATCCATCGTCTACCGCTTATCCTGTATTCAGGGTTGCACACCCAGCTGTCATTGGGAGAAGGCAGGGTTCACCCTGGACAGGACTAAAGTCGCATATTTGCTCTTTTTTTTACGATGCTAACAAACAACTGCTAGCTAACTTCAGTTGGCTGAGAGCAACTGCGGCGCCTGGCTCTAAAAACTGGGGCCGCCTTGATCTCGTGACATTATCGTTGCCCACGTGTTCATGACATCAGAGCAAGTCAGGATCAAGTCGGAAGCAAAACTAACCAGCATGCATTATGCAGCGATCGCCAGGGATCGATTCTGCGCAGGCCTGGCTCATCTCCAACGAGCCTCATGACAGGAGTATTAGTAATCAAGCAGTTGGACATAGGGCAAATAATATAAATGAAAAACCAGTCCATCAGGGTGAATTCATGATGTGACATGATGTGTTTTTATTAAACCGAAACAAGTTATTTTGTTGCAAAGACCTAACTATGTCGTAGCATGCTATTTTTTATTTTGTTCGTTAACCATGTGTTTCAAACTGTAATTTCCCAGAAAACATAATTGAGTGTGTAGATTATGAGACAGTCACTTGCTGTCACCTACTCCCACAACTCAGTAATCCTTGTGTCCCAGTGGAGTTCTGCAGGGGGGGTCAATATATTTTCTTGTGCATAGTGGATTGGTCTTTCAGTTTAACTGTATTAGCGTTCAGCCTGAATCATCCAAGTGTAGACAGAGAGACTCATGAGATCTAGTCAAATAAAGAGTTTGTGGAAACCAGTCAGCCCCTCCGATGATAACGATCAATGTCCACACACTTAAATAATACAGTCCACAGATGCAAACACACATGATCGCTTCCCTGTGGCTGCTGCTGTAAGCAGCTGTGCTGAACCAGACCAGCTGAAACAGTTTTAGTCCTTCTGGTGTCCACAAATGCTATTGTTGATTCATGCAGAGCATAATACATTGATTCTTTGGTTAGTGTTATTCAGGGACTGAGACTCTCGGCCCAGGTCACTCCTCACACCAGACCATGTTTACTCTACCGCTACTTTTCTTCTGTTCACCGTTTATACCAGTTCTAACTAAACTTCCTCTCAGCTCCACCTTTTCTTATTCGCTATTTCTCTTTCTCCTGCACTGTAAGTTCCTGATTTGTGTTGATGTGTGACCTATCAGGGATGATCGTAGACTGTATAGAAGAAGTGGACCCAGTTCTTGTGATGTCATCCACTGGTTTTTGGACTATGGTTTTGAAGCCTCATTTTGACATTTTGGCTGTCATCATCTTGGATTTTTACAAGTAAATGAGGTGCCCATATTTGGACTGTGGAGGAGTGATGGGAGGATCTAATGAAAACAATCAGCCCCGAGCAGCAACCTTACTGGTGTGAAGCTGCTAACAAAGTTAGCTTCCTAATTTAAGGTCAAGTGTTAAAGTCATCTTTATAGCAAACTGCATTGGTAGCGGGATAGCCACCTGTCAACCACCAGGTAAGCCCCCCCCCTAAAGCATCCCCTGCTTTCTGGTCTGTTGGACTAAATGAACATCGTGCCGGATTGGAGAAGACTTCTATACGATCGTAGAGGAGTCGCCCCCTGAAGGCCAGCAGAGAGAATGCAAGTTTAAGGCACTTTAGAATTGGCTTCACTTTTCAGAAATGAAGGTCACCACCTGGGGATGACTGGGTGTAGGTTTTGTTTGGTGGGTTCAAAGGGTCCCCATTTTGAATGTTTTTGAGTATACAATGCTTCATTTCCTGCATTTTCGTGATTTTTTTTTTTTTTTTGCACCAATTGATGGTATAAATGTCTTTATTTGTGTAAATGAAAACTAAATAGAAATAGATATTGTAAAAAGCTGATTGCACACATGTAAATAAGGAATTAAACGATAGGTCATGACAACATCTGTGGTGTTAACCTTTTCTGTTGCCATCTTAGTCCTCAGTTAGTAAGAGAGACAGGTCAAAGGTGAATGTTTTCTACACTTCCCGTCAGGTTGAAATCTAAAGGGACAACAAGTTTCTATAACTTATCGCTGTTCCTTCTCTGACATGTTGAGCACCAGAAGAAAAATGCCTCCTCCCGCCGCAAAGCCAATAACATTTATTATTAGCTTCTATTATCATTTCTTTTTAGTTAGAGTGAGAGGAAATTTCACAATACAGATCGTGATGGGAGTGTCAGGAGGGCAATAACCTTTGACTGGCTTATCTTTCACTGTAATATATCATGGCCAAGATATCATTTGAGACAAATAAAGGATTAGTTTATTGAAAACCCCACAGCTTTGTGTATTTGTGGTCATAATATAACAAACCTACGTTCTTTTTGTCCATCTCCCCCCCCCCTCTCTCTATATATATATTATTATTAAGTATGTATACATACATAGATTAAAGTACATTAATGTAATTCATTAATCTTCGGTAGTATGAAGGAATGCCAAGAGTTTCATTATGAGGGCACTTACCTTCTACTACGTATTAAAATGGGAAATATCACATTCAAAGTTTCAGTCAAAGACACACATCAGACACTGATTCAATATCATGAGTTTAACAACATTTAAAATGAATTCGACTGTGGTTCTGTGGTTAGAATTGCCTCAAAACTTCAGTGGGTCTATTGATGTTTTGTGGCATAGAGACACATTATTGGTGAAGCTCATGAATCCAACCTGTTTACACTAAAAAGCGAGCCCAGTGCTCGAAATGGGCGGGTCCCCTCTGGTACTGGACGTGTTCTCTTCCTTCTCTGTGTCAGGTTATCTTGGGGATTCATACTAGAGACTGATAACGGACCGGTGCCGCGCCAGCATTATAAACACAATGTGGAGATCATCTAGAAGATCATCTGCAAACATTTCCAGAGGAATTAAGTGTTCAGACTAAAGCTCTGGTATTTGTAAAGCATGAATGATTTTAGTATAATTATTAGGAATTCTCTAACTATAATATGTTTGATTTTAAAGTTTCTTGGGTGTTATCTATAGTAATAAGATAATATAGACCAAAATGAGATACAACTCCATAAACAAAGATCTTAAGACATAATATCTCCCAGAATCTTTTATTTACTGTCGAAATTCAGTCACTTTATTCAACTGCATACAGTTGTTCCCGATTGCTAAACAACAGCAGGCACAACTGCAGCCACATGTGCTAAACTCTCACACAGTCTGCATCACCAACAATCACCTGAGCTAAACAGTCCACATCACCTGCAAAACCTGCCCCCCCCTTCCTCCACCAACCTGTCTCCCTATCTCTCTCCCTCCACCAACCTGTCTCCCTGCCACTCTTCTCCCTCCACCAACCTGTCTCCCTATCTCTCTCCCTCCACCAACCTGTCTCCCTGTCTCTCTCCCTCCACCAACCTGTCTCCCTGTCTCTCTCCCTCCATCAACCTGTCTCCCTGCCACTCTTCTCCCTCCACCAACCTGTCTCCCTGTCTCTCTCCCTCCACCAACCTGTCTCCCTGTCTCTCTCCCTCCACCAAGCTGTCTCCCTGCCACTCTTCTCCCTCCACCAGCAATGAAAAGGAACTAGAGTTTTGTCCACATGAACTGCTGTTGTGCAGACTGTGTTATAAGCCCAAGTTATGCTTCCGCGTTGACACAACGCAAGGGGGCTTGCGGACCCCTTATGTCCTTGCGGACCCCCCTTACGTCCAACGCAAGGGCCTGACGTGCACCTCCCAAAACTCCTAGACACGCGTCCAGGCGACGCAACACCAACGCAACACCAACGCAGCGGCATTGGCTGTGATTGGTCCGCTAACTACATCCGCTGGAGACCGCTTTTCTGGTTTCCATTCATAAACAACGCCATTTAAACTTTTAATAGGCTACTTTTATTGTTTTCACCTCGTTTTATTGTTTGCACCTTGTCGCTTTTGCACAAAGAAATAAATCACCAAGTTCTGAAAAATAGTGGATGTTTAAAGCCGGAAAGTAAACAAATAGGCTATATAACGAGGCTAACGACGATATACGTCAAGAGTCTCGGTCGGTCGGTCGGTCATTCTTTACAAAAAACATAGTGCCCTCTATCAGTGTGGCATTGAATTGCATTTCGACACGTAAACCCAACGCAGAACCCAGGGGCGTTGCTAGACATAAAGCTCTACTGGGGCAAAGACCCCCTATTACTAAAATCACAAAAAACATCCTTGAATTCCCGCTGCGTGTATGAAATGTGCTATATAAACTTCCCTCGCTTAGCCCACTATTACTGCCACAGCCATACTGCTGCTGCTAAAACTGAAAGGTAAAAATGTAGAAATATTAATCTCTAATTCATATTTATTTCAACATACATAATGAACATGCTCAACATGTTTTTGTTGATTTTGGAGTATCATTCCGATAATTTATGAATGAAGAACATCAGACTTTTGGGGTTGGGGAAATCACTGTGACTGTAAATCTTACTTTAATGCTGAGCCATCACTTGGTTTACAAAGTACTATAAATGAAATTGTATTAAAATTTAAAGATAATGGTGTAAAGCGTCAGCTATCTAACTTCTATGAAACAACACAAAGAGTGATCTGTGATTCAGAGCAGCAGGAATGAGGACTGGTGGTGATTATTGAGCGGTAATAGAAATGTGCAACACGTCGTTGTTTGAGTTACTGTTACACTGTCAGAAACTACGCGCACTGTGCCGCTTCATGCCAGCTACTGCGGGCATCGGGGCGAGCGGGGCAGGTGGGAGAGAGAAGTGGATCATACCATGACGTAATGGGGGGGGTCTGTTGTATTTTTAAAGTACACCATATCCTGTATATGGTTTTTTGACCATGTTTAAGCTTGTCAAACACTGACTTGCGTTTAAAAAACAACATGACAGATTTTTTTTTTTTGCATTTATCTATGCGTGCGCGCCGTGGTGCCCCGGCTACGACATGCACACTGCCGTACACGGACGTAATGTGTGCACCGGACCCAGACCACAAGGTGCGCGCCTCAGCTTGTATTTTGGGTTAAACTGCATTCGTTTCACATTGTGGATGAGAAAGAAAATCCATTATTTTACCGTTATTATCAATATAAATGAATCCACTGGCAAATATCGTAGCTCGTTAAAACTCGAACGTGAGATTTTACTGGGGCACGGCAGATCAATACTGGGGCACGTGCCCCACTAAAAGAGGTCTAGCGACGCCCATGGCAGAACCATCACGGTCTCCGAGCAACTGCGTGGCCATTACGTGGCCATTGCATGATCACTACGCGGAAGCATAACCGAGCCTTAACACATGTGACTTCAATCCTACTACCATTTTGCAATCAAATAAAACTGTAATATCTACAACATCCTGACTGGGACACTGTTTCCACAACCTGAATAAAAAGCACAGACGCCTCAGAATCTCTCTGCATGAATATTTGTTTGTCTGTCTGTCTTGTCTGTCTGTGTGAGTCCTCTAGTGGGACCTGGTCTCACAGACCAGCACTGTGCAGCTCCATTGGAATTCACCAGACAACACCAGGTCTGGGGAGGCATATCTTTGGAGGGCCGCACAGACTTCCATCACATAGCCCACGGTACCCTCACTGTTGTTAGGTACCTGGATAATATCCTTAGTGCGATGTCAAACCACACACTGGTGCAGTGGGCCCTGGTTTCCTCCTGGTGCAGTGGGCCCTGGGTTCCTCCTGGTGCAGTGGGCCCTGAGTTCGTCCTGGTGCAGTAGGCACTGAGTTCGTCCTGGTGCACTGGGCCCTGGGTTCCTCCTGGTGCAGTGGGCCCTGAGTTCGTCCTGGTGCAGTGGCCCATGGGTTCCTCCTGGTGCAGGGGCCCATGGGTTCCTCCTGTTGCAGGACTAACCCGGTCTCATGTGACCAGAGTGTGTAGACCCGTTCCTGAATGAAGAAGGCATTGATCCCATTAACTGGCCCTCACGTTCCCCTGACCTAAATCCAATTGAGCACGCTATTTTTCACCACTGTCCAGAGGGGGCAAACTCACTACTGAGTGACAGTATGCGTTGCTATGATGAAATTCACACAAGTTGGATGAGCCTTTACATTTTTTACATTGATTTCCAGTGTGATTTTGAATCCAGCCCTCAATGGGTTGATGATTTTGGTTTCCATTGACCTTTGTTCTTAACAAATATTCAAGTAAATTAATCAAGTTTTCCCTTCATTTTTTTAGTAGTGTAGGAATAGGTTGATATAAATTGCTGATACCAGCTAATGCACATGCCAACATATGACTAAGGGGAGTACTGGGCCACCCAGGTCTTTTGGTGACCCTGCTAGGCCTATAAAACCACAACAGGGATGATGCTGTATAGTTTGTATAACACTGTACATCTCTTGAGCCCTGCATGTTTGATCAGCAAGCCAGGTTGCCCAGCATCCAGTAACTTCCACAGTAACCTTATGAGGACCAGGTTAGGCTAAAAAACAAGTAGTTTGTTCAACATTTTTGCCGACTATGTTGTCCCAACTGCCACATTGAAAGGCAGAAGGTGAACAATCGTCCATCATAGGGGGTAGACAGCAAGATTACAATTAAAGGTTTGTAACAAACATAAAAAAAAAAGAAGCTGAGAAAGAGTTTTTTTCTAACCTCCACACAGATGACCAATCACAGTGTATAGATTTTCGGTTCTCAAAAAGTTACACAATCGTCAGACAGGTTCCCTCCGGGACACCAAAAGACCACAGCAAACATACCCATCATTATAATATACTGTAGCTTTAACTGTTTTTCAGATGACTTACATATTTCATACTGGTTTTGTGGTGTATCCCCCTGCTACACTAAAGGTGTATCCCCCTGCAACCCAGCCACTCTGGGGCCTGGAGAAGATAGTCCAGGGTTTAAGAGTGCAGAGAGGGACAGCAGACCGAAGAGTACAGTAAAGGCAAAATGAAAGAGCAACAACAACAGGAAGGGAATATACAGAGTTAGTGCGTGGTGAGTGTAAAACAAGGTGCAAGTGAAGTCAGACAAAATTACCTGCAAAAATACAATTCCCAAAAGGCTTCAAAGGAACTTTTGTCATTTTGCAACACAGGGATCAGTTCATTTATGAGTTTATGCTATACAAGAAAAACAAAACAAAAAACAGTAGTACATTGTTGTAGTGATTTTTTTTTTTTTATTGTAAACTATCATACTCACAGAGAAGGCAGATGCAGACGGACAAGTTTCAGTTCTCACTCTCAAGGTTTAATAAACACATCAGGTTCGGTACACAGGATGATAGTCAGCGAGGGCAATGCCATCAAGACAAAAGCAAACACACCAGGAACATGAGGAAGAGACGCTGGATCTCTCACAAGAGGCAAAGAAAACCTGCTACAGGAGGAGAAACACAGCTTAGATACACAGGTGAGACACCTTCGGGCAGGGCAGGGAATCACACAGACAGGAAACCTGACAGGATGTGGGGATCTATGATGAGATGACACAAGAGTTACCAAAATAAAACAGGAAATATGCACAAAAAAGACTTGACCTCAAAACCGGGAGCATGAAATATACAGCAACAGAAAACAAGTCTGTGGGCAACCATTGTAACACGAAACACTCAACATCAGGGAAACACTGTGATCGCCTCAAGGTCTGCTGCACTTAATCCAGTCCCCACGCTTCCTTTTCTCAAGTTGTGGTGTGAATTGTGACGTATGCCGTAAATGCCCCAGCAATAAACATGAAAAGCTACCAGGCACAGCATCAACATGGAACTGGAATTGTAAAAAAAACAAAACAAACCTCAGTCATTCCTTGACAAGACTTTACCAAGTTACCAGACCTTAAACATACTTCTGAAGACAAACATTATATTGGAGCAATAAACTTAAAATATTGGCGGTTATATTTTCCTTTTTGTCTTTTGATATCCGGCCCAAAAATGTTTTTGCTCAACATTAAAGCTGCACTGTTCCTTTCATGTACATTATATTGTTCTTTTATTGTTAAAATTTATTTTGAAAGCATTTAGACACAAACCACACCCAATAGATAAGCATTTGCATAACTGTGGCAGTAGAATGATTCAGGGAAAAATAAAGCATGGCAAAGCTTCCAAATAAGGGAAGGGTCTTTATGTTATTCTCCATTTAAATTCTACCACAAACATAATCAACTATGTCTGACATTTGTTGGCAAGAGCAAACAAGCCCAGCTGGACTCATATCAGGGGGAATCAAGCCAAGTTCAAGTCACAGTGGGTGTTATATGAGGAGAATCAGACTGCTGTCCTCAGCTCAGTGGGGATGACAAGAGGGGAACCAGTTACTACTCAAGCCCTCAACCAGGGCTCAAAGGAGGCCTATCAGCACTAATCTATTCTGAGAATCAGGACGGGGACAGGGGGTGCAAAATCTAAAAAAAAAAAGTCTTATCATTATCTTATTAAGTGAGTGATTTAATAATTGACATAAACAAAAATTAAATTGAGGAGAGTAATTGTTATTAAAAAAAGAGCACGGGTGCCAGGATTTGAAATATGTCAAATACAACCTATGTTACTGTTTAAGTAATAAAAGAATGAGTTAAGAAAAGGTGGAAATAATGTACCATTGTGATGGAGTGTCATAAATTCAACGAATCCTAATATAGTAGTTTGTATAATGTCTTAATGTATTAATATCCTTAATGTTTTCTCCTAAGAACGTTCAACACCATTTTGGTTGCATTCATGGCCGTATGTAGGCTTTTAGAAATACAGAAATCCCAAAACTGAGTTTACCAGAAGTGTTTGGGGGCATTTCCCCCTTTAACTTATTATATAATTCACAAGAGCCATGTTCTTTTTCAGTTGAGGCTGCTAATTTGAATCCACCCTACCCTCTTATTGACCTCTCATCTTACATCCAGTCACAGTCATCTGTCAGACTGAACAGTGGAGTTCTGCCTTCTAATATTAGACTTAATTAAATTCTCTGTATTAATCAACCCTTCGAGACCTATATAGACCTGTTTGTCTTTCTTAGGGGGGGAGGGGGGAGGGGTATATGTAGGGTGAGACAGCAGGTCAACAGAAGATGTCACATAGAAGTGGTGTACGCAACCATCATCGGCCAAAGACTGTCCACGATCTCGAGCATGCTCAGACGGTGTCGGGATGAAATCCCAGCAAGTTGGAATCAGCCTGCCATTTTTTTTGGCTGGACAGTAAGTATCTGACTGATCAAGTTGCACCATTGGTCAGTTGAGTGACATAGAGCTCATGAAGCTGTTAGCTCAGTCGTCTGAGGGAATCAGAGCAGCAGAAACGGTCGCATTGAAGACGCGACACGGACTCACGGACATCACTGCTGCAGTGTTTGTAATCTGAAATGTGAAAATCTGGAGAAGTCAACACGAGCTGGTGTTAGCTAATTTTACCACAGCAGCTGCACCTAGCGTTAGCATAGCAGCTGTAGCTGCCCCAATAGTGGCTGCTTGTGGCTGAGTGTCGGCTAATGCAAGTAAGAATGCTGTCCCAGTTATCTCCAACAACAACGTATCCAATGAGCCAATCCTCACGTTAACATGTTGAAGTTTGCGATGCTTCACTTCACTACAGTTTCGCTGTATGTTAGGGGTTAAACTGGATTATTTAGCACAAACCGCAAAAAAATACTTTTTCCTCAAAACATAATTCAAAGTGCAGTTTCTTCTACTTCGGAATCCCTTATTCATTTTTATTTTTATTGTATTTTGATATGATGATATATAGACTTTATTGTCACTATACGAATAAAGCGAAATTACAAAATCAGCCCGTACATATACAGCGTACAGTACATATAGTAGACAGACATAATGGGATAACCAGTAACCATTTTAAAAAGCATAAACCCTGATTTTCAGTGGTGGAATGTACTTTTACTATACAATTTTGAGATACCTGTACTATTTCTATTAATAATAATAAATATAATATATATAATATGTATTATTTATGAATGTATAATACATATGTACATTGTATATACATATATCCATATATCATCAAAAATATATGTTAAATATGTATTGTATAAGGACAGAAAACCAAGGGAGATAATGATGGAGATAGTAGCGGAGGGGGATTTTGAAATAAGAAGGAATGGATGATGCAGTCTGAAGAGGGCGTCAACAAGGGAGGAAGGAGGACAGGGAGGGAAGGACTGCATATTTGAGAAGGAAAGAGATTCATGAGGGCTTCAATAAAAAGCTTCAGTGAACACAGCACAAACAGACAGGCCTGGTGGTCACACACACACACACACACACACACACTAGAAATCAACCATGTTTATTCAAACTCTTCCTGCTCATCACAGAATCCCATCATGCATTTCACTCGCCCGGTCTCGCCCTGTCAGAGTATAACAAGCTCTCCTCACCATGTAGAAACCGACACATGCACACACACGCACACACACACACACACACACACACACACACATACACACTACATATGCCATGCATACACAGACTATCCACTACTTGTATGACTTTATGTAGTTTTTGCATATTTTAACTTTCGTCAAAATTCTGCTTTATCTGACCATTACTTATAACGTTTATTATGCGTGGACTACGCTCCTCTCGGAAAAAGCTATACTTCTCGATATCTATTGGATAGAGTTGTAGCTAAGTTTGAGGAAGTGATTCCACTGAACTTTAATTCAATGCCATGTTTTCACGAAACGGAGGACTTCCATGTTAAATTTAGTCCCTCCCAGATCTCGTATAGATGAATCTGGAAGCTTCCTGAGAACTACCCTCGACTCTGTTGCTCCTCTAAAACAGAAAACTATAAAATAAAGGAAGTTTGCTCATTGGTATAACTCCCAAACTAAATTAAAAGAAAAGTTGCGTAATCTTGAAATCATCTGGCGCTCCACCAAACTGGAAGAATCCCACCTAGTGTGGCAAGACAGTCTTAAAACTTATAAGAAGTCTCTCCGTAATGCCAGAGCAGCCTACAACTCATCTTTGATAGAGGAAACTAAAAACAACCCTAGATTTCTTTTCAGTACTGTAGCCAGGCTGAAAAAGTCACAGCTTTACTGAGCCATGTATAGACCTTAGTAGTAATGACTTATAACGTCTTTAATGATCAAGAGGTCTGCTTCACAGTGACAGTTCTGCGTGAGTGTATCATAATGTTCGCTTGGATTTAATCTTCACATTTGACATTTTTAACAGTGACCAGATACTGCAGTCCAATCAGCTGGCCAGTCCACTGGGAATATGTTCAGGAGTTCAATAGGAGGACAATAACCTTCTAGTCTTGTCTTAGTGAATTAGCTGGCTGGCTACCACCAGACGCTAACGATGACTAGCCCTAGCCCTGTAACTGGTTCTGACATAATTGATGTTGTTTGCAGTTTGAGTGGTCTTATCAACAGTGTTACAGATGTCTCTTTTTTATAATGGCAGTCAAAAAGCTTTTTGGGCTGCAGTGCAATTATTTTGCAGCAAATACTGCAAGTGGCTTCTGGAAAAAGTTGGAAGCAGCACTGACAGATGGCCTTATCCTTGTTCTTGTTGTACATTCATGTCGTATGAAGTATGTCTGCTGCTTGAATGCTACATAGTTTTTGATCAATATGCTATTTTCAAGGTCCTTTAATCAATGATCAGAGTAATAGAGTAAGGAATCCGGTTCTCATCTCTTATTACTATTTTGGTTTGTAAAAAACATTTAAATAAAAATGATTTGGGGCAGATCTCTGACAGTGCAAGTAAAGTCATAGTCACTAGGCTATTAGAGTATGTTTCCTTTTTTTTGTATTATAGAAATGTTCAGGTCAACATTTTACACATTTACCCATATGTCAAATCTAATGGTGAGCTTACAATTATGTAATGAACAAAAATTGTCCATATCTTAAGCCTACAATATAAGAAAAATAATATTCCCGTGCAACCTCACATTTTCTAAATGTAAGCTATAACATTAACTTTTGTAAGGGCAGAAAATGAATGACATAATTTTAAAATTAAATTCAAATTAAATATCACTGTTATCACTCATTATAATAGTTCCTAATATCAGCTCAAGACCACATTCATCCCAAAAAAGTGCAGCTGGAATGAATAATAAATGCCAGGAGCACCGAGGGAAATCTTTCATGAAAAAAAAAAAAGATCCACCACATACTATTTCAACTTTAACTGTATATAAACTTTTTGTAACAGATCTGAAGAGCTGCTGTTCGTCTCCCGTTCAGCCTGTTGATTTGACCTCATTGTCGTGGATTTATTCACAGTTCTGAGCCTGGCCATTTTTCTCTATGCGGACATAAATGTTTTCTGTGTGTATTTGTGTGTGCAAAGTGTAGCAATAGACTGTCATACAAACACACACACAAATACCTGTACATGACACACATACACATTGCATGGTAATGTCTATATTTCTAGTGGCTGATAATTCACTCTCTTACATAATAATAATAATAATAATAATAATAATAATAAAAATAATAATAATAATAATAATAAAATAAATTAATTAATTAATAATAATAATAATAATAAAAACACCAAAATGAAGAGAAAAATCAAAACTTGAATACAACTTGATATCTAAATATTCATTACAAGAAAAAAGGACTCGGGGCATCCTAAAGAGATCAATCAATCAATCAGTCCGGATAAACCAAGTAGTCCACATACAATCTGATCTTGTGAAACACAACTGCTCCATGGCTACATGTGCAGTTGTTCCTCAGAACAATCAAGAATGGTGTTGGCCTTCGTGAGGAAACGTTGATGGGAGATGTTGATAACTTATTCTCCTCTGACAAGCTGTTCGGTGTGTTTCTACTGTACAAAAATTCAGGACGGACTCAGGAAAACATTGTACTCAGAAACAAGACGCGGTGGCACTTTTTTAACAGCAGCATTCACGTTAGAATCAAAACACACCTTTTATGACGGCCAAGGTGGGACAGGATGACGGTTTCCTTAAATCCCCTGTTTCAGCCACATTCCGGTATGAAGGATCTTGTCCCTGTCCCTGAATGTTCAGTTTAGTTGTGATTCATTTTACTTTATACTGGCAAATTGTTACAAGGATTTCATCAAGTAAATCTTACAAGTGCGACCTTCCAGTGTCACCGTTTCTAGACTTCTCCCTGTCTTGTTCAACATTCATTTCAGGCTGCCTGATTTTTGTAAAAATGTTCCTTTGAACTTTTATTATTTGTTTAAATTGTCAAACTACTGACATGCAGCATTAAAGCTACAAACGATCCATAATCAGTCTCAGTAACAGTCTCTCGCTATAACATGAGACCGTGTGTGTTTCATTAAAAGAGGACATCTGCTGTCAATGTAGATGTTTCACCCTTGAATATAAGATGAGCCCTGGGACGATGAACAAAACAACAACAACAAAACAGGGCTGGGAATTCAAACGTACTCACTTAATTAATACATTTGCTGCTGCTACTATGTAATCATTTGCATGCCTTCAGGCTTGTGGAATATGAAATCAAGTAACACAAAAAGACACATACAACATTGTATATGTCATACAGTACATATATACAGTATATATATATATATATATATATATATATATATATATATATATATATATATATATGCATCCATCAGAGCCAAGAGATGTTACTAACTTGAAATAAACATCACTTAGCGGTTTCCTATTTTTTCCCCATGATTTAGTAGAAATGACTTCCGCTCACAGAAAAATAAATACTAATTTACCATCACTACTGCAGCTACTGAAATAAAACGTCATATTGACTTATGCATATTTTATTGCCTACACACCAAATTTTATAGACATTCAAGTTTATTTCTTAATAATTAATGAATCTATGATTGCGTCATTAATAACAGCAGCAGAAGAAGGGTGAGTTGGCTTTATTAGAATTATATTTAAATGATTTGAAGCGACCCCACGGCAGATTCCGTGGATTGTAAAGCTGGATGAAAAGAGCGATAAAATACATGAAAAATGCAGGAGAAATTTTATGAGATTTAAACTTGAGATTTAAAAATGAAAACACATAAAATTACTATTAAAAGTTAATTAGCTTGATGTGAATGAGAGGATAAAATATAATGATATAAATTGGCCAAAATGAAAAGACAGTTGGCGTCTGGGCTGCGGAAGTCGCTGTCAAGACTCACAAAGGTTGTTGGTATATAAATAACACACAGATATGTGCGTACACACACACACACACACACACAATGAATAAGGCTGCCCAACCAGAACTAACAAAGGCCCACTACGGACAGTCCTGTCAGCACAGCGAGGGAGAGATATTGTGCTGTGTTTGTGTGTGTGTGACTGTGTGTGTGAGCGTGTAGTCCATATGTGTGTATGTGCATGCATATTTGTGTGCGTTTGTTTTTCTGTGACTGTGTGTGGCGTCCGTTACACACTAAGGAATGGTAATTGTCTCCAGTGAATGTCTCTTCTGCTTGTCATAAGCTATACGCTCATTTACACTCTAAATATCGGTCTGTGTGTGTGTGTGTGTGTGTGAGACAAGTGAGTCAGAGCGAAAGGCACAATGTGTGTGTCATAAGCTACGCTCATTTACTCTCAAAATATTGGACTGTGAATATGTGAGTGTGTGTCATCTCAGTGCTGTGTGTGCGTGTGTGTGTGTGTGTGCGCGCGCTGTATACCATGCTCATCTAGCCTCAGCAGCATGGGGAATTTCAATAATAAACATAAAACCTACTTTATTTTCTCTGTTTGAGGTGAGACGACTGCCTTACCCCCTCGTCGCCACTTTCCAACCTGCTCCGCCAATCAAGCCGTGCACACACTCAAACACGCACACACACGCACATGCGTGCACACGCACGCGCACACAAACCTCTCGTGTACAGTTCTCCAAGCCAGGGCGATCGTCAGAGTTATTACATGGAGTGTTGTCTGCCTTGTTACATTTTCGCTTTATGAGCTGAGAGCTTTGCACAGTCCCTCAATACTTAAGACAGACGGGGAACTTAGACAGTGGGTGTGTGTGTGTGTTTTCTTTTTATCAGCAGATAAATGCTGATGGTCCCGCGCTACTTAGCAAACCCAACTATTTAATAAGCACAGCAGGCGGACTTTTGAGTGTGTGCGCGCACACATGTGTCTGTGTGTGTGTGTGTGTGCTAGAGAGGAAGACAGAGAGAAGGTAACAGAAAAAATAAATAAAATTAATGAGAGAAAAAAAAGACAGAACTCTCTTTAGTATTGTAATCATAGTGATTAAGGGCGTTTATATATATATATATATATATATATATATATATATATATATATGCCCATATTTGATGAGCCTTGATTTTCATGATTTCACCTGTAGTCATTAATGAGTCAGGAATATGAAGGGAAAGAAAACAGATTGATTCATTAAATAGCAGAATTAGCAGTAATGGAATATAATAACTGATTAATATGTTGTCAATAGTATAAAATGAATCTAAGAACAGTTTTTTTGTTCATACTGTATATCCGTAGGGAGCGGGTCTTCTCCACAGAGTCCACTATGTTTCATGCCATGAACCAAGCCGAAGACGCACAAACCCCACGCTGAATGAACGCTCTAGAGGGAGCCGTTCATGTTTTGGCACCAGCTACAGTATCTCTCCGACACACTTACAAAGAAAGTTTCAGTTGGTTGCAATCTCGCACTTCACCACTAGATGCCGCCCAACAATGAGACGCTTTGAAACCAAGGATGCCCATTTAAATGGAACCATTTTACATATTCCTGACCCATCACTCTATATCCCTTTTGTCAAATATTTCTATTAAAAATTAAAAAATCAACCAAACGTAATGAAACAAATTTCCATCCATCCATCCATCCATCCATCCATCCATCCATCCATCCATTGTCTACCGCTTATCCTGTATTCAGGGTTGCGGGGATGAAACAAATTTAATAGATAAAAATGTAATATGTACATTACGAAATAAAATCATTGTTTGTGTACTTGACAAAGCAGCTTGTGAACTGTGCAACTGCTTGAGCCGTATGACTTTTGGACCCATGGGTCCGACGTGTTGAACCACTGTCGGCTGTCTGGAGATGATAAGAGCTCTGAGCTGCAGGCACAGATTTAGAGCCACGTGAGGGTCTTCCAGTTTATCACAATGCAGATATCAATCATTCAGCTAATGGACCACAATAGTCACTATATTGTGATCAGTTATGGCTCCCATATTTATATTCACATTAAATGCCAGAAGGCACAATTAAATAGTATCTATTAACACTGTGAATTGTCTAAGGTCTCAGTTGCTGCTTGAAAATATTGGAAAACTTAGAGTCATAAAACACAGACTTCTTGGCAATACTTTTTAATAGGTTCAAGACACAAGATATCATTTGATTGATGTCCACAGTCCTCAGGTTTGGTGCAACACAGCAGTCAACTTCTCTGATGTGGAGCTAGATGTCAAAAGTAAAACAGCTTTATACTCAAAAGCTTTAGTTCCATAAACATATTCCTAAACATATTTTGAACGATCACATTAAAAAGGTGCAGAATTTGATAAAACATCCGCGGAAAAACTTTTAAGGTGTTTTTTTTCTTTGCATTTGGCACTGATATGGAAATACCTTAGCCGAACAAATTCTGACATATCGTCAACATTTAACTCACATGACTGATCAGCTGTTTCTGCTATCTGTGTCTTCTTGGTTAGTTCCATAATATACGAATGGGTTGTCGCGACTACATAAAATATGGCCAGTACTAGCGGACATAAAAGATAATCCAAACGGGTCCACGGATTCTTGAAGAGTTTGTGTTTCTCTGGTAGATGGTTACATAGCTAAAGTTACTTGTTTTGCTCCACTTCTTCTACATTGTTTATTGGAGGATTACAGTCATGTGTAGCCTAAATCACTAACTTCTGATCAAACTACACTATAGCCCCATTGATTCTTTTTTGCAACATTTCAAAAGTTTGCTTAAAATTCAGTTGACAATCAAATATAAACACAGCTGATGACACTTGAACCTTAATGTACATGTGGCACACCTAAGTGTTTGTGACCACATTGACTTGAGTTATTTAATCAAATTCGGCAGGAAATTCAAATATAAATAATTTTGAGGTTTTATGTATTTTCGTTTATATTTAATAAGGGAACATTTTAGAGAATGATAAGAACAGTTTCTAATGTTCAGCAGTGGGGTGGAACGTTTGTGTCACTCTGGTTGTTGCAGGGACTGTAAACAATGCGAGACTTCCTCACGTGAGAGAGAATTATTCCTAAATGCTCCGGTACACCGTGAATGTATAAATATTAAAGCTGTTGATGAAAATGTTGCACTTAATTAAGATTTTAAGGTTGAAATAAGCCCGTAAGATAATTGGTTACTGGTTGTTAATATGTCTTTATTTTGTAACATAAGCATGCATAATTACAGACACTGTTGTGAGGATTTTGGCATATTAAAGGTGCCAAATGTAAACATTTTGCATGTTTCTAAAAATGCAGATGAAAGGTTAATTAAATACCTGACAATGTTTATTGATGTGTGCAATCAAAATATATGTGTGTAAAGCATATCAAAGGTGTATTAAACGCAAGGGAAACCTAAAAGGTGACTGTTTGTGAGTGAAACTGGTGAATTGAAATTAGATGATTGAGTTTGATGATGAGACAAAATGGATGACTTCAATGATTATAAAAGTAATGTGTTATGTATACATAATTATTATATTGTCATTTTATATTGAATAAAACAACCAGAGAAGCTGGAAGCTCTTACCTGCTTTCCATACAGGCTATTTGTCTGTCTTACGATGCCCACTCAACCACTACGGGACCCGTAACGCACAGTTGTTCAACGGTTTCAAAAAGCGTCAACCTTCTAGAAAGAACAATGTTAGGGAGGCAGACACGGCTCCTCAGGGTGCAAATCAGCAGATATAATCATGATAATTAAGACACAATATAATCTTTTTGAGATTTTAAACATTTTGCAGTTTTGCAATAACATATTACTATTTATTACCTTTTTTAAACAAATTGTGCAGTCTACATTTTATAATACATAATATAATAAGATGATGTATTTTCACTTGTCTCTTATCTCAGATCAGTCCCTTTTATTGTAGCACCGTGTTACCAAAAGGTTTAACTTCTATTTGGAAAATTAATTGTTTATATTATATAAGATCGATATCGTACAAAGAATATCACGATACTATGCTGTATTGATTTGATTGCCCCAAAAAGCAGCCCATGCTGCAAACATTAGCCACGCGGTTCAGAATCACATCGTTACTGACATCGGTTGAAGATGACCAAGTGGAGACTGTGTGTGTTGTGAGAGAATGAAACCCTGAGTTAGGCCACAACGGGACACGAGACGGCACAACTCAGTGCTCCCCACTGAAACCAAAACCAAAACCGTGGTGGTTTTTAATGCAGGCTTTACTGGCTACTGAATTAAATTCTCCCACGCCGCCCCGGGCTGATTTCTTAGGTCTGATATCATGTAATAATCATAACAATAATAAACCAGCAGTCAGGGAGGAACTCTCATCACCTCAAAGATGGAACAAAGTGACTGGACCACATCTGATTTTTTTAAATTTTTTTTTATCAAAGACCAGTATCAAAGCAATGGATCACTTTGTTCATTTTGCTTTATTTCTGTCTGCTGTGTGTGTGTGTGTGTGTGTGTGTGTGTGTGTGTGTGTCTCCCTATCTGTGTCTGTGCAGGCAATAACCTAATGAGTATAATAGAACTGTTATATTTTTAATAAACGCAGCAGGCAGCTGTAGTCTGCTGAGGCTCATAGGTAAATGGATGGAGAGATTGTCAATGACTCACCATGGTACACTTACTGCTGATTACAGAGACACAGCACTTGCTCCGCATTTGGGCTCTGTATGCGTGGTGTGTGTGTGTGTGTGTGTGCCTGCATGCTAAAAAGACCCTTTTCAGAAAGAAAACCTCATGTCTGTGCTTGTGTGTGTGTCTATTTATGAGTTACAGTTTTTCATTAGCACACTTGTGTCTGTGTAAGTTCATGCAGACACTTGCTCATCCAAAACTTCCGTTGTGTACGCGGTTGGATGAGTATGCGTGTGCATGCTATTACTTTTGCTCTCCGTTGGCTAAATGAAACCCCGTCTTGGCAATTTCTCCTCCTCAGCACCCATTTAGTCTCCCAGTGCTTCCCACACAATATTAAAATTCTCCCTGACTCCCAGCACGCCGGCCATGTTCGCCAACTCCACGTCTACAAAACATGCTTTTTTCCTGTCCGCGTGACGTCTTTATGTCTGTTAAATAATATCAGGTGGACTCTCAGGAGTAAAATAGGATCAAAGCGTGGTAGTTGGGGAGCGTTCTTTTCACCTCCATCCTCTTCCAGCAGGGCACATTATCAAGATGATCCGGGGAGACATAAAGCAGAGTTGTTTATTGTCAATGATCAATAAGAGTTGCCGTTCGTAATCATGTTATATTAAATCTCCATAATTTCATATTGCATGGATTCCAATTACTGAGTCACTACTACCAACCATAAAGTCAAACGGTTGCAGAAAATTGAACTTGTGTTGGTATTAACTTCCTGTTTATGTTGATGTTTGTAGGAGAAGCAGCAGGAGGACGGAGGAGATGAAAGACTCCAACACCTGAGTGGGACTTACAGCAGCTGTGCACATTATAGGTGGAGGAAATGTGCGTGCCGTGTAGTGAGCCCTGTCAAATAAAACACCAAGGTCATAATGTGGGAGGGAGCTGGAATTCATGTACAGTATTTCTGATTTAACTATTGATGAGATCATCTTTAATCCAATATGTATCAAAAAGTATCATGATGCACATGCATTTGATTTTTTTTTTGTAATTTAAATTAGCGGATACTCCCCAGGAGATGCACCATCATGACACCAGACATGGAGGTTAACATTTAAGCACGTTAATAATAAAAACAATATTCCTCATAGTAATACATATTACAAACATACAATGTATTGTTTAAACGTTTATTATTAGACCATATACATATAAAAGTTTAAAACTGCAAAGATGGGCATTCATGTTTTATTAATGATAAGTTTTTTCATAAATACTCCTTTAAATAATTAGAGAGTTTACTGTGTCTGGATATTAGGAGCATAGCCTCCTGTGTACTAATACACTATACCACTCTACTACTACTAATACTACTACTAATACTATTAGAGTACATCTCACTTTTAAAAAATGGACATGTTTAATGACAAATTAATTTTCAGAATGAATCGAAGATGAAAATAATTAATTTCTTCATTAGTATGAAACAAACCATGAACATTGTTGTTAAGAATCAGAATCACCAGCGTCTATGAATATGATTAACATCTTATTTGTTATTTAATAGCAACAAACTTGGTAATTGTAGTGATATCACACAACTATCTATCCATACATAATTAAGTCAGTGATTATTACATGTTTGAAACATCATTATACGTTATGTATGATAAGATCACATAATAGTTAAGGTAGTTAAACAAAACAACAAATAATTGATCTGATCCGCCATCATTTATCAGCCTAGCGCTTCCTTTATTTCATTCACAGCTCATCTTCCTCATTTTAATGATAATGAACAAATTGCTTTGACTTTGTGTTGTAGAGTGAATTAAAAAGGGGCTCACCTCTCAACACTTCATTCTCTGAGTAAACATCTGTCTCTCTCTCTCTCTCTCACACACACACACACACACACACACACACACACACACACACACACACTTTCCCTTTGTCCTTTTATGATAATCAGCTTATTCATTATATCTGTGTTTGAATCTTCTTAAACAGCTATAATTTATTCACAGAAAACAACATCAATCTACTTGAATAAAGGTTCATATGGATTTTGACTTTGTGGACGACAGTTTGAGTTTCTACACATGAGGAGCTGCAGAAAGAGTCGTATGAAAGTGGAGCTGAAATAAAAAAAAGCCGATGTCGATCACATCCTCGCTCATATTGTTCACCTATAATAACAACACATGCCAGACAATTTACAAAAAAATCGATACCTTCATTTATATATATATATATATATATATATATATATATATATCTTCATTTATATATATATATATATATATAAATGAAGATATATATATATATATATATATATATATATATATATATATATATATATATATATATATATATATTAATCCAATATTTGATTCTTCTTGGAATACAAAATATGAGTAGTTCTTAAATAAACTAGTACCAACCAGTTTCTATCAATAATATCATGACATGCATCCCCCAATTGATGAGAGCTGAGAAGGTGGTGAGCTCATCACATCCTCGCTCATATTGTTCACCTATAATAACAACACATGCCAGACAATTTACAAAAAAATCGATACCTTCATTTATATATATATATATATATATATATATATATATATATATATATATATATATAAATGAAGATATATATATATATATATATATATATATATATATATATATATATATATATATATATATATATATATATTAATCCAATATTTGATTCTTCTTGGAATACAAAATATGAGTAGTTCTTAAATAAACTAGTACCAACCAGTTTCTATCAATAATATCATGACATGCATCCCCCAATTGATGAGAGCTGAGAAGGTGGTGAGCTCTTCTTTCCAACCATCAAATCAACATTTTGTCTGTCTGTCTGTAGTCTGTCTGTCTGCCTGTCCTGTTTAGAGAGATGATGTTTCAGCTCTATTCTGGAAAAAAGCTCTTTTTCTACTTTAAGTTACGTTGGAGTGCAATAAAACAATGGCAAAGAAAAAGGAAGGAATAAAGAAGAACTGAAGTCAAACACAGAGTTGGATGAAATCTGTCGGGTAGTCAGAATGGGAGACGCAGAGGTTCAGTTTATGGTTATTATTAATACATACAAACTAAACTTTAAGAAAAATGTGACTCATGGTGGACAACTATTGTTGGAGGTGGAAAAAGTGAAACAGGTACTTTTCTTCATTTAATGTGTCTTTTTTGGAAACAACTGATTAAAAGCATCAGTGATTGGTTGCATTGAGTCTCCCAGCTGTGATGTCAGACGTTTCTTCTCGCCCAACGTTTAGCCAAACTTAAAGTTGGACTGTTCGGTTTCATCACCGGTTAAAGAAAGAGCAGACAGAACCAGGCCATGATGAACAATCACAACGAGCCTCTTTCTGAAGCTCTGATCACAAGAACTAATAATAATTGAGGAAGGTTTTATGAAGCTTCTCATGTATATGATAGAAGCAACCTTGTATTGAAACATGCTGCCCCCTCAAGTCTTTTGTCACGTCTCCACATCTCAGTGTGTTTGTTCTTTACTGCCCTTGGGATTTAGATACAATACAGATTTGTTTAACAGTTTGTTCTGTTACTTCCATTACGTTTGCATGTATAGAAAAAAGAAAGTGTTTCATCAAAACTACTAACTAGAATCACAAAAGAAAGGCTGCAAGGTCTTTTAGAGAACATCCAAACAACTGAATGCACCACAGAAGTATAAAAAATACTTTTTATTTGCATTTTATGAAACTGATGTTAGAGAAAGCTCGGACTGAGGAACACATAAAATGCTGGTGTTATTTGTATGGGATTTCCAATATTACATTATTACTATACTTTTCATGATTTTGTTGGTGTTCCAATCACTTCCATGGCCACAGGTGTATAAAAGCAGCACCTAGGCACGCAGACTGTTTCTACAAACATGTGTGAAAGAATGGGTCGCTCTCAGGAGCTCAGTGAGTTCCAGCCTGGTACTGTGATAGGATGCCACCTGGTCAACAAGTCCAGTCATGAAATGTCCTCACTCCTAAATATTCCACAGTCAACTGTCAGTGGAAGCGATTAGGAACGACAGCAACTCAGCCAAGAAGTGATAGACTACGTAAAATGACGGTCAGCAAATAGTGCACAGAGGTCACCAACTTTCTACAGAGTCAATCGCTACAGACCTCCAAACTTCATGTGGCCTTCAGATTAACTCAAGAACAGCATAGAGAGCTCATGGAATGGGTTTCCATGGTGATCAGCTGCATCCAAGCCATACACCAGCAAGTGCAGTGCAAAGCGTTGGGTGCAGTGGTGTAAAGCACGCCACCACTGGACTCTAGAGCAGTGGAGATTTGATGAACGTCGGTATTTGATGCGTTGGGAGGAGTGAGAATATATACTGGAATGAGAAAGCCAACCTTTAGGCCGTGTCAGGGACACAAAATGACAAACGTCCACGACCCAATTCACAATAGGTCTTTTGAATAAACTACGAAAAAGTGCAACTGAATGTTCCTGACCATCTTTACTGCCTTTCCTATATCAACTTATATTATCGACAATACATGTATGTTAACCAGCCATTTAGAAGCGATCTGTTACTGAAGACCTGTGTTAAATACTGACCTGTGTTTCCAGCTAAACAAACAGCTGGCCTTTCATATGATATTCAATGTACTAGCTACATTTATCAGATAAATGTTCAATAAAAAAATTCTGCTAACTTCTTTGGCGACCTGAATGAAATCTTGTGCCACCCTGGTGTGGGAGCCGAGCCGGTCTTTGGGAACGACTGCCGTGGAAGATAAAAGCTTCTTCTTCTTTGGAATGTGAGGACAAAGGAAGCCGACGACTCCCTCGTTCTGGAAACGCTGCATATTGTTTCAGCTCGCTTGTTTCGTTGGTTCTTTCTACACCTGTATATTGCTGATAATTTCCTTCACATGATCCAGATGATTTGCTGCTGTTAAGACAGTGGATAATGTTCAGCAGCCTCATCGTAGATTCAGCTTCCACACCGGGAGAAAAACAATCTGAGCCCACACAATCGTCAGAGAGTTGCAGCTCAGAGAAGCTTTCAGAGGGGAGATATCCCTCAGGATGATTCTCATTTTCAGACTTGATGGATTCATAAAGTATATTTTAGACGGCATATGTTCCAGGTGAAAGAAAGAACATTTCAAACCTTCTTTAAACACACTGCTCTATTTCTAATCATCTCACTCACCGTTCATGTCTAAAACGCATTAGAAACATACTTCTCATACGTTATAATCTACTTATAGCACTGTATAATCACAGTGAAAAGAATGCATGAAATAGCAACTATAACACATTATTAAGCATTGTAGAATGACATGACAGGTCAACTATCATTATTCATATTGCACTTTACATTCACTACTTTTTGTTGCAATTATCAGACTATAATAATTCTCATACTTGTAATATATTATGATCTTTTGGTATAAATTATAATCACTGTTAAATGTACTGTAAAGGGATTATATGTTGTTAGCTTTAAGGAAAAATATAATTCAACAAAATGGATGATTCAGTGTTTATCTAAATTAAAGTAAACTGTGATCACTTTGTAATGCATGATGGAAAGTGTTCATAATCTTATTTTCTGGTGCACTCCTTTTCATAACCTCAGCAAACCTTCCATTTCAAAGTAAAATGAAAGAATCACTGTTCAGCATCAATGTCACGCAAACATGAATGAATAAATGTCTCCTTCATTGTAAGGATTAAGAATACATAAGCATACATATTCCTGGTTGAATTTAAGATGGTTTTATCGGATGTTTAACTTCCAACTACAACACACTTGTAAATGTGCAGCATCTCAACAATGTGATTGTTTTTATTGAATTTATATTATCAATGTTTATTCTTCTTTATTAGTATAACTGTCAGGATGGCCTCTTCATTTCACTATTATGCGTGTAAATACTACAGATTCCATCCTGCCATTGCTTTCAATTTTTCTTTAATATATTTTCTTATATTCCATTCAAAATCACTGGAAGTGTGCTTTCTTGCTTTGATCATAAATATTAAAATGGGACGCATTTTTACTAGTTTTCATGATTTATTGTTAAATACACCATGCATGGAAAAATAAATCAAAGAATATAATAAAAGTAGCAAATAAAATAGTTGGAGGATGGGAGTGAAAGTTGGCTTTTCAGCTGCTCAGCTGCAGCATATAAAGCAAGTGACATTAATTTACTGAATTTCAACAGATTTTATTTGATTAATAGAGGTGAATAACGATTCTGGATAGGATTTTGCTGTTCTGTGAAACAGAGTCATTATTTCACAGATGCTACGAACCAATTATGAGAAGAAAATGTCCTCATGAAGTGCTGTGGCAGATGTGATTCCGGCTGAGGGACAGGACAAAAGACTCCAGAACGACACGGATACACGAGGCACAACGGTTGAATAATAAATTATATTATGCAACATACCAAACATATGAAAATGTGTGTTTCAGCTGCTTCAGCGCTACTTACTGTGAAGGTATTAACACGATGCTAAAGGTCCAGTAAGCTGTGTGCAGCTGGCTCATTCTCAATGTGATCCAACATCTTTATCCAACTCTGACATGATCCACTTTAACGGGACGCGTTAACGCATGAAACTCCCCCAGTGGATTATTTCTACTAAGACATATATTTGGTAACAGTTTTCTGTGTGTGTAAATTGGATCATTTTTATAGACCAATTAGTCAAATAAATCCTTCCACTGATATGATAGGAGATGGAAATTAAATATGTTATGGAAATTAAATACCCCAAAATCTTAATATTGATGAGTACATTCAAAATAATAGAAATAATAATAATTCTAACATTATTATCATGATTATAGTGATTATTATTAATAAATATTAGTATTAGTATGATAATGATTATTATAATTATTATTCATAAATGATAATAAAATAAGAGTTGTTATTATATTATATTATTATACAACAGTCGTTTCCAATGATCCGGTATTTTAAGAGCAGTGTGATCGATTTCTTTTGTTTGGTGAACAGATTCTTCTCCTCCTGCTCCCATTCAAACACACACACACACACACACACACACACACACACACACAGCACACAGTTCTTAAAGATGATAGAGGTATGGAATGAACAGAATGAAGAAAGTCAAAGAGAAAAGCAACAGTTGGCCTAAAGAGCTGATGAAAGTCAAAACGAGAATGAGAAGTGTGAAGAAAGGGGGGAATAAATGGAGAGTAAAATTAAATTGAATATTAACACTTAATATATTCGGCCTGCTTCAGACTCACAGTTGTAAACATTGTGACTTGAATTTGCTGTGTTTAAAGCACGTGGTATAAAAGTACATATTTACAGTGTAAATACTTTCTTTCCTGATAATTGAACGCTTTTATTTTATTTCCATGTTTACATATTTTGTTCCTGCTGACAAACGTGTTTGTGGTCAGTAGTGTCTCATCTTTGGTTCAACAAGGGTTAAAGAGAGAGAGAGAGAGAGAGAGAGAGAGAGAGAGAGAGAGAGAGAGAGAGAGAGAGAGAGAGAGAGAGAGGGGGGCCTTCATAACGACACTACCCTCCCTCTCCGGTACCCTCCTCACTACATCCAGATACCGACAGGCTCGCGCTCAGCCCCTGGTAACACGCACACTCTCTCTGCCTTTTTCGCTCTCGCTCTCTGTCTCTCTCCCTCTCACACACACACGCGCGCACACACAGAGGAAGAGAGCGCGCGGATCACGGCGCACGGCAGCGGCGCATCTGGTCTCGTTGAGGAGGAGGAGGAGGAGGAGGAGGCGGAGGAAGGCGGAGAGGAGCAGCCGGCGCTCCCTGCTCAAGGTACGGACTTTTATGGAGATTAATAGCCTCAGCTGGGTGCTCTCGAGGCTCGCGGAGAGGATTGTTTGAGTGTGCGCGTGCGTGTGTGAGAACTTGCCAATAGAGTCTGGACGTCAGTGCTTAATTGCCGTAAATGAAGGTGGAAGTTCGTTTCTTATTGGCTGCCGCGTTATTGGGGAGGAAAGTCCTCACCCGCTCCCCAGCGGGTCCGGGTCTGCGGCTCATTAGAGACCCGGTTGTTGCTCGGATCGTCGCTCCTGTTGCGTCCTCCGACCAAAGTTTCAGCCGGCTGTTGAATGTGATGCAAAGTTGGTGGAAATAGAAGTGTAGTGGTACATTTCCACTTAAAGTGGATTTGAAGTGTATTTCCTCTTGAAGATGTGTTGCTGGTCGCACAGTTAACATCGTCATCGGTCATGAATGTTGTCTGCTGCCTGAATGGGACCAACACACACAGGGGGATGACCTCAGTGATGTGAGCGGCTCTGAAGCCTTAACTGCTGTTCACACTCACTTCTGTCTCATTAGTCACAGCTGGAAGCACACTAAGCTGGTTAACTTGTGGCCCCTGACTGAAATAATTAGACATTAATGGGTGTCAATGGTGAGGAGCGTCATCGTAGACCCTTCAATGAGTGATGTTTTCAGGGGAGGAGCTGGGCGAGAATCAAACATGATATTTTTGAGTAACATGCATAGATATGAACATGCAACTATATTGTCGGGTTGATATTTACGCAATGAGAGTTTTGATAAATGATCATCAGTAATGTGGACATCATGACTAAATAGGTGAAGGCAGATAAAGGAAAAGCTAGTCAGTTGAGAAAAAATATGTCACTTTTCTGTAACACAGCCTTCGAAAACGCTGCCATATTAGAATATCCAAAAAATGAGTGTCATATCATCACATTGACAAGATATTGATACATTGGCCCAACTCCAGACTGTGTGTGACACTGAGGGACAGACGGCTCGCAGACTAGAGACACTGCAGGTCGTAGTTCAGCATTACAAACGTCTGCAGACCCTTCAGTTTGTAGAGGTGAAATCAGCTGAGATCAACGACACAGAACGTCAACACAAATCAGCTGTTTAAGTCAAATTCATGTTTTCATCCAAGCAAGATGCAACTGAAAATGCAAAAATGATCAGTGCAGTTACACTTTATTGTAGAAATGTCTTTTTTATTATTATTTTTTTTTTAAAGCAATGATCTGGAAATGGAGTCGGTTTATATATTTTAAAATGCATTTGATTAAAAAAAACATTTTAATATTTTATTTGTTAATACCACTGCTTAAATTGTACTGTATATTTCAGTGTTGCTAAAAAGTGCATTGGCAGGATGGAGTGAAGTCAGCTGCTTTTAGGATGTTAAAAGTTTAGTGGCTTGCTCAAAGACACTCGGGTGAATGTGTGGTTGTGGGTTTGAAGATGTCGGATACTGTGGAATATCGGTGGAAACTCTTCTCATGGAAGTTGTTTTCTGTGGAAGCTGGAGCCTTGACTTTGCTTCATATATTGAATTTTTGCTCGCCTCAATCAATCAAGGTGTTTCTTTATGTCCGTATTCAAATGTTCAGTTCAGATGTTAAATTGACTGAAATGAAAGTAATAAATGAAACAGTACACACACTGTCGGGTGCATTCATGAACCTCGCCATTTGTCTGTACTGTTTGAAAATGAGTTGATCGGTGGTAACTATTCAGTCTGACTAATCACAAAGATATTTGATCTATTCAATCATTGATGCAATAGAGGTAATTGTTATAATGACAAATGAAGGATTTCTTTTTGAGCTATTTTACCAAGATTATTTTAAGTTAATCAGTTATTAGATATGACAAAATACAAAATAAGGAGTTTTGACCTTTTTTTAATTCATCATTTTTATTCATATATATATATATATATATATATATATCTCCCCTCCCCCCAAAAAAAGAAAAGTAGATGGTTATAGGGTTTTAGGTGTATTGCTACAGTACCAATCTGGACCAGCCAAAAGGGCCAGTGCTTTGTCCATCACATTGTTGAAGGGCCCGCTCTCTCTCTAGCCGCTCCACCCGACGGCCCTCAGTGCTTCTCCACTGTCTGCTCCTGGAGCAGCACCGATGCTCCACCAACACAACCTGATTAGTTTGGACAGCCTGAATGTGGACTCAAACTACGGAGGGATGAGAAACACTGGCATCAACCATAAAGTCTCCTTTTGGGTTCTGTTTTTCTGAAAGAATGTCTAAATCTCCAAAAGGATAAAGTGCATTTCTTCTCTCATTAAATTATTCAGTCTACTTACCACGTTTAATACAAGCAATTACTTTATATTCTAGATTTGATGTCTTTTTAATGTAAAAAAAAAAAAAGAAGCTGTGCACAACAAGGTAATGATTACTTGAAATATAAAAGTGTATAAACTAGATTTACATTTTACACACGTTTTGTTTTATTTCACTCTAAAATAATCAGTGGGGAAGTTGCAGCGTTTTTTGGATCATTCCTGTGTTTTTGCAGGTTTTGGCACATTTACAAAAATAATTTAAAAAAAATACGGATACACGGCATCATGCACATGTGCATGACAATGTGTGAGCATGTGTGTAGTTAAGGTGTCACTTATGTAGTGATGAGTATTTCATGTTGACCTTTCATTGATATTTGGTTGTTTTTGGACTGTTTAAAGTAAAGAGAACCCAGCTACACATACACCCCCACACACACACACACACACACACACACACACGTAATGATGCTGTCACATCAGTCTACTGAGATGAAATCAGAATTCCATGCATGTATCTGTCAATCTAATTTAACCACAAAAATATATTGATTTGGTTTAATTATAATATGATAATGCATCAAGCACTTTAAGCTAATTTGTTAAAATAATTTATTTCAAAAGTCAATTATTTTCACTGTGCTTCGGCACCCTCAGCGCTACACTCTGAATGCCAACCGATTTATAATGCTCTCCTACCTTCCAGCTGACCATTGACTTCCATTAATTTGTATAATGCATTTGCAGATACTTGAAACTTCGTTGAGGTATTTGTGCCATCTTGCACAGTGCAACACACTCTTATTTAGATACATTACTGTAATACACAGTGGCATTAGTGACATTTCTTACTGTATAAAGGAAAGATCGGATTTAGGAAGCTGCCTACTATACTTTGCATGGATATTTTTCTTTGTAACCACCATTTATGAAACCTTAATGTGTTCATCACGGCAGGAACATTTCACAGATTATATATGACATAATAAAACATTTACTCCACTTATTAGCTTCTTCCAGTGCTTACTGTTCTGTCATAGACTCACTCAGAAGAAGAAAACTCGTAACATTTTTTAAAAAAGCTTGTAAGTGGAGCTTGAATTTTTTTTTCTGAATACAGAATAGACAACAATTTGCAAATATTGTCTTTTTCCAACTTTTCAAATATGAAGCCATTTTTCACAGATTTGTGAACTGTTTCATAAAAAATATCCAATGACTATTTTGCTTCTCAAAATGTGCTTTTATGTTTTCATGCTGCATGCAGACATTTAAATAATACGACTTTAACAATAGTAAAATCAGATTTGCTGTGATGAATTACAAAAGTCATGCATGTTTCAAGACTCTCAGAGACACCTCAGGCCTTTCCTGAGGAGAACCTTTTTTCTAATCGATGACTGATTTTGAAAATACAGCAGGTGTGAATGATTTCTGGGGGAGGAAATGTTCAGCACAAGGGGCCAACATACAGCGCCCAAGGTCAAATAGGTGTATCACTGAAGTAAAATGGAGTTTCTCACATTATTTTTCTTCACAATGACTGAACTCAGTCTCTCTCTCTCTCTCTCTCTCTCTCTCTCTCTCTCTCTCTCTCTCTCTCTCTCTCTCTCTCTTCTGCTCTCTCTCTCTCTCTCTCTCTCTCTCTCTCTCTCTCTGCATGTGTTCGTTCTTCCAAAGTTAATTCAGATTTTTTTGGATGGTGAAAACAAAGAAAATCAAGCAAAAGTAACATAAAAAAGCCATTGAATCATTGAATGGCTAGAGCTTCTGTCGACACCCAGAGCACATCCATGATGCAAATGATACATTTTTAAATGAATGAGAGATGGCAGCTGTGATTTGTGAATACTGATAAAGTTATTAATATAAATGCAGGCGCGCTACCCTATTAATTTCCTGTTGTAAGGGATTCAGGTTGTGAACCCTGAAGTCATAGGTTTCTGACACCACAGAGGAAGACAGGCAGACCGAGGGGGCGAGGAGAGAGCAATAGACAACGAAAGGGAGACTGCTGACTGTATAAAGTAAATCTGTTACATTATTTGCTTGGATGGTTAGCCATTCAAAAGATACAACAGAAATAGTTTGACTGGCCTTATGGGGGCCATTACTCATATTCATATTTTTTAAAGACTTGAAACTAGTGTTTGAGATCATAAACTCATGTTTACTGTGCTAATAATTTTATTGGGAAGTAGGGTCATTTTATCAGAGACTTTTATACAATCTGGCTGTAGAGAAACCAGAGGAGGCGCCCCCTGGTGGCCAGTAGGGAGAATGCAATTTAAGGCTTGGCTTCACCGTTTTAGGACCAGAGGTTTCGTCTGAGTCTTAACGCACCTGAATTCAACATGAGATTCATTGAAAGAGAAAAAACAAGCTACCCTTTCGCATAACATTCATTTGATGAAAATGAAATAGCCAAAATACATTGATTGATCCATGTACAAGAGACTAAGATGTCCAGCTACGATTAAATGCCATGTTTTCTTTCTGCTGCAGCTTAATGGTCTGTGTTGTTAACTAGATGTCTTGTGTTGTATTTTGAGAATGAAAAGAGAAAAATGTACATCTTACATTCTTTGATTCACTGTGCATAAACCACAATAACTACTACTTTGTTGGTTAGCTTCTCCAATGTGAGCACATTCTGCTTGTTCTTGTCTTATGACAGAAAGCTGAAGGTTGGACAAATGAAGACATCTGACAAATTGTGACTGCCTAGTCTTAAAGCTGGAGTGCAGAACTTGTGTCTCCCCCCTCTGGCAGTGAGAGTTATTACCGTATGGGAGAGACCACAGTGACAGAGCAGCAGCTATCTGGAGTGGAATGTTCCCAGATAAAATAACAAACTCAGCATTAAGAGGAAGGATTGGGAGATGCAGCCTTTTCACCTGCAGGTTTACGTGAGCCGGCATGGTAAAGTCACCATTCACACCTTAACTCTGGAAACTTTCCTTGGCAGCTTGATCAGCATTGTGTCAACACATCTGGTGAAGGCCTGAATGTTCATTAAGATCACTCCAGTTTAAAAAATGAGCGCACCCACATCTAACTGATGTGGGTGAATGAAAGGATTATTTTGAACATTCAGGGTTGGTGATTGTTGGAACACTGACAGGTAACCCAGACAGTTTTGATGAGTAAAAAGTTGTTTTACAATGGAATGTGGTGGTTTTTAGGAGAGCATATTAACTGTGCAATTATAATTTATAATAATCACAAAAATGCTTGTTGATTTTATTAATTTTTGGAATAGCTCTTTATACTAGCAATCTGTATATTGTTTTGAGGAACACAACTTAAATATTCCTTCTTGCAATTGTAAAGTATTGAATTATTTTAATAAAGTTAAAATAAAAAAAACACCTCCATTTCTTCTGTTCGCTCACTTGGCTGTTCCAATGTGTCTGTCTGAATCTTAGGGCCGAGTCCTGCCTAGATACTGCTGGACCTGACTTGGAAGGACCCATATTATACCCGTCCTACAAAGGAAGGATCCTTGACTTTGACAAACACCCACTGACAGACTTACAACCAGTCAGCAGCCTACAACATAGACATTAGAATTATGAACTATGAACAGGACTAAAAGTAGACCATTCCGGTCCAGTACTCCGTAGCACTAAAGGATTCAGTGCCGGTGGGCAGTAGTGTGAGGAGGAGACAGCAGCTACATACAACAAGCCGTCATGATCTCTGTTCAACCAGAAAACACCTGTAGAACATGTTGCGGCTGGGATGCCTTATTATGTTCGGCTGTCATTAATATTGTGAGCGAGGCCATTTGTGCTGCATTCACCTTAGTGGTGGGAATCACAGAGTAACTCACGATACAAGAATATCATGATATTTATCCCACGATACGATAATACTACGATGCTGCAAGATAATCAACTACGATACACATCATGATATCTGTGTATCTGAAGGAGAATACATACCAGTGAAAAGGCAAAAGCAGGAATTTATTGTATTCTGTGTTTATTCACTACATTGTGGTGTCAGTTTCACAGAATGTGTCAACTGAGATTAAACAATGTATGACAAGTGCAGAGTCTTATGTTAGTCCCTCTTTAACACACGCTGACTGAACATGTGCCATCATTCCAATAAAGACATAAACTGGCAAAAGGCCAAAGGGAGTCATGAAGTAGTAACTCTGTTGAGGCAAAATGGTATCAGGCTTAATGCATGTCAGTAAATAGCGCCTGCATATTTTAATAAAAATATATATTTTTCAATAAAAAATGTTTTTGATTAAAAAAATTAATGTACAGCGATATTGGCACCAGTGTATCGATTAACGTATCGCAGCAGGCAGTATCACAATATAACAATATTTCATTACATTGTCCCACCACTAATTCACGTGGTGTTGGAAAATTCCCCAAAACACCTGCTCAAGTCAGAACAACAACTTGAAAAGAGTGAATGTGTTGAAAAGCAGGAAAATACATTGTTTAGGACTACCACCTTTTGTTTGTTGATGAGTCACTTTTTAATCGTTTTTCCATGCTGATACTTATAAGCACATCTCTGGAAGAGACAAGATTAAAAGTGTTGCCTTTGAGGGTTCTTATTCAGATATGTCGATGAAATCAGCTAATAAATACGTTGACTTAATCATATGAGTGGTCAGTGTGCTGGTGGCCAACATGGTTGCAGGTTTTTAGACCGTGCTGTCTTCCCAAAACGGTTTTGTTCGCCGCCTTCTAGCAAACGTCAACTTCTGCTGCAGCAGACTGTCTGACATGGAGAGCTGTGGGTGTTTGTCGTTCAGTCTCCCAAGAAAAATTAAAATGGTGTTCAGTTTCATTCCAAGAACACAGACAGAAGCTCAAACTAGCTGTGACTTGTGCAACTCTGCTGGCACAATGATGCATCAGCACTACTTTACTCAATAAACACTCACAGTGCATATAATCACATCATTTTCTTCTAATTCAAACAAAACAAATTGTTTTTCATTTCATGGCACTTGCACCAGTTTAATTTTCTATAGATGATGTTGTATATTATAAATATCTTTATACACCAAACATGTTAAAATATATTAAATGTGTGTGCTTTGGGATCCATAAAGGAGGACAATATGAAGTAATTAACTACCAGCAAGAACCCCTGACTTTGAATAGCTACTCAGTTATAGCACTTTGAACACACTAAAAGCAGGTTTTACAATTGGTCAGTTTACATGCTGAAGTGGCCTCCTAAGCAAGCTCCAGAACATTAAGGTAGTTCATTTACATTGTATTTAGTTGGCTCTCAGAAAGTTGATTGGACAACAAAACGAGAATAAAAAGAATCAAATATTAATGAATTAATGTAATAAATCATTTTGCTTTTTTGTAATTTCATTAACACTTTCAGATTAATTCAGATGCAAGATCAGACAGACAATTTATAAAAAAGAGAACAAAACATGACTGCATTTATACAGTGTTTTACACCAACAATGTTGAGCCTAGTGCCTTTTCATGTTTTTTCAGTAGTGAATGCTCGGAACGTTTCCACTCAAACCAATAGACGACTGAAAATCAAAGTCTTTGGTTAAAGTGCACACAAATTATAGAAACGGCTTTGAAGCCTTGACTTCAGTATTGTTAGAATCGCCATCTTGGATTTTTGCAACCAGTGAAGGAAGTGACCATATTTGGACTGTGGCGTTGCGACGGGTGGATCTGATGAGCATGGAAAGGATGAGAACGGCAGAGCGGCATCCCAAGCAGCAACCTCACTAGATCTGGATCCATCTGGATTCTGGTTTGAATTTGCTAAAAAAGTTAGCTTCATAATTCAAGGTCAGCTCTTAGTAGATAATTATATTTGTAGTGACCTGTCAATCACCAGCGGCCCTGCCCTAAAGCATCACCTGCTTTCTGGTCTATTTGGCTCTAAATAGACCATCATTTACTAAATGAACATCATGCTGGATTGAAGAAGATGTGAAACTAGAGATTGAGACCATGAACCAGAGAAGTCGCCACCCGATGGCCAGTGGAGTGAATGCAAGTTTAAAGCACTCCATTAGCTTCAATTTTCAGAACAGGAGACAAAGAGTTGTGAAGAAGGTCACTGGCCAAAAAATGTTGGGAACCAGTAATATGATGATATTAGATTATGAAGGGTTAAAATACACTATATTTCCAAAAGTATTCACCCACCCATCCAAATAATTGAAGTCAGGTGTTCCAATCACTTCCATGGCCACAGGTGAATAAAAGCAAGCGTATCCACGGCTCCAGACTAACTTTTTGCATTGGTTGCACTGGTGCGCCTAACTTTTTTTTTAGGTGCACCAGCACAAAATTTAGGTGCACCCACATTTTTCATTGCATCGCCTTTAACGCCAAAAAGTCACCTTTTTATCGCTCTCCTTTTACATAATGACACCCCCTTATGGCCTAGGTTAACTGCAGCACCATCAGCACCCAGAGCACCCGTTTTCTCCAGCCAATCTGCACTCTGATGCCCAAGCGCAGCAAATTCTTGCTTTGTGGCAGCATAAATTCCTCAAGAATAACTGTTTATGTGATCTTAGCCTAGCCTACTTATATTTTTACTTAGGCTATTCATTTCATACAATTTCCTATTCATGAAGTCTCATGCTGTAATGTGGGCCTTCAAACACTGTGCGTGTCCATGCTCCACCTCGACATGTCCAATTAACATGTTGACCGGACTCCCTTTACGCAAAATGCGGCAGTAGACAATAACGCACTCCTTCGTAGAGACGTCTGTGTCGCCGTCAGTACCGTATGTGACGTTTCCAACCTCCGCAGCTGTCTTGTTCTTTAGCGTGTCGGCATTTCTTTTCATCAGAATAATTTCGGACTTAAATTTAGTGAACGGCAACTCCTCCTTTGTAATATTGTATGCGATGTTGAATTTTATAATCATTTCAGATTCCTCAGCGGACCTGATCGATACAGCCTGACGCTGAAATGCAGCTGGGAGAGGGGCCACTTTATTAACACAATTTTCACAGCATGTAGTATGCTTTTTGGACATATTGCGCTTTTTCAACGTCTCGATGCAAAATGTTGTTGACTCTTCCACAAACGCACTATTATTTCTGACCGCACTCCCGACAATAAATGCAGTGCATTGAGTTCCTTTCTTCATCGTACATCAGCCAGGGAAATTGCTTCAACCAGTCCTGTCTGAAGGCATATTTTGGGGCTTTTTAATTAGTCTCGGGGCGAGGCTTTCTGCCTCTCTTCACTTTCAAAGAGAATCGAAGCGCTCAGAGTACCTGCTCCGCTCGCTCGCATTGTTCGAACTGACACAATTTACAGCAGTGAAAAGGACCACAGCCAATCAGAGGCAAGGACCCGCCCGAGCTCTGTCTCTTATTGGTTTAGACCACGATGCCATCAGAAGAATACAAAGAGATGCTGCGCTTATGATTTTTTTTCTTCACCCGAGCAGCGTTAGGTGCACCAGTGCGACCTACATTTTTTTTCAGTCGCACTCCTAGAAATTAGCGACCAAAATGGTCGCACTCTGGAGCCCTGGTATCTCTACAATTGCCTTTGCAGAGAGATTGGTAGTATCGTACATTGCACAGAAGCAGTTCTATGGCTCCAGTTTCTCCCCTGCATACAACGCTGTAGAATGATTACTGCTGATGCGAAATAAAAATCTCTGCAAACACAATAAACTGGCTATTTCTACTTTAAGCAGCCTGAGTTAGGGGCTGGGATTCTGGTACACCCCCAGACATTGCCACCATTTAGTCTAACCACACATAGAGCAGAGAGAGAGGAGAAGTGAAGATAGAAAGAGGCTTTGTAGTGAGCTAAACACTAATGTAGCAACAGATTCAGACTTTTGTGTTTTCAGCTGAGCAGAGAATATTCAGTTAATTTTGTTTGTCAGCAACCAATCATATGGTAACTTAGTAGCTTCCTTGTGTGCTCTGATTAATGTTGCATGCAGTTAACACACCAGTCATAATTCAGTTTTAATGAAAACTCCTAGTATTTCCTCCTGGTGTTCTTCACCAGTGTTTTGGACGAAGGAAATAACCAGAGAAACAATTCAATTGCATTTTATTTATGGTGTCATATCATAAAAAAATAAAACTTATCTCATGATACTTCACATCAAGCAGGACTAGAACATGCTTTTCAAAGTCCCTAGACTAACAAGTGTTAGAGTGCGACAGTGGCAGGAAAAACTGCCTTCACAAGACAAATCATTTTTATAAGTGTCTATGTATTTGTTAAGGTCTGTGTGAAGGGTCTAACTTATGCTGATGGGAACAGTGGCTCATGTGGATTTAAACAAGTAACTGATTAATATGAGAATACGAGAAAGACATTTGGTGTGTGGTTTTGTTCCCTTGTTGGCTGTTTTTGTAATAGGAAGATTTGGTCAAACTGTTAAATGACATGCAAAATAGTCTTAAAAATCAAACAATCCTCTCTGAATAAAATGGATATGATATTTTAACACATGACCCACAACTAGATTCAGTGCCTTCAAGTGACTGTATCTCATGCTGCAACAAAGCTATGATTTCAGTTACAGTGACTGATGGAAGGTCCCCTGCTTATTTCTCATTTCTCTATGCTAAACAAATGAAGACCATGAATAAAGTGATTTGAAAGAGTCAATAATGATTCACAGCTTTGACCTGGATTCAGCTGATCGAGCAGGTGGGACTGCATGCATACTAAATATATACTATTATATGGTGAGGAGAGGAAATTACACACAACATCCACATAGTGGCCAGCAATCAAACTATCTGTCGTTTTGTTGTCTAAACCTGACTACGTAGTTTAGTTGTATAAACCTAACTATATAGTGTTGTTGTATATACCTAACTATGTGGTTTTGTTCTCTAAACCCAACTATATGGTGTTGTTTTCTGAACCTGACTACAGTATGTAGCCAGCTCCGGTGGACAAACAAGACATCGTGCATTCACAGCATTTTTTTACCATTTCATTTAATATTTTGAAATATATAAATTAATAGTTTAACAGAAAATAAATGAAATATGCAAAGTGCAGGCCTGGTTAACTGTCATTCACACATATTACTGACTTATCCAAACACCTAACCTACAACGAAAACCTACAACTAGGGCTGGGCGATATGGACCAAAAATCATACCTCAATATTTATGAGCTGAATGGCGATACTCGATATATATCTCGATATATTTTCCCATAAAGAAATAACAAATACAAACACAGTTCCAAGTCAAACTAACACGAGCCAAATTTAACTCAGGCACTTTTATTAAACAGACTGCACAATATTTACATTTACATTACATTTACATTTAGGTCATTTAGCAGATGCTTTTGTCCAAAGCGACTTACAATAAGTACATTTGTCAAAAGAAGGAAACAAAGAAACCACGAGAAGGAAGGAAGGAACATGCACTTGCTTTTTAAATAACAAATAATATTAAATTAATATGTTCCTATAACTTTGATCTTCTCCTATCTTGACCATTTGATGAGATGTCTGCAGGCTACGTTCAGCTCGAAATTGAAAACCCAGTTTTTAGAGGAACTTAGAAAAAATCCAAGCACCTGCATATTTGACAGAGGGTTTAAGAGTCCACTCAAGGGTGCACGATGGAGCCTAAAGTCCGGATTGTTTGACTAATGTGAGCGCTCCAACGGTACGCTTCCTCGGCTCCGGTACATTTGACAAGGTGGATTTGAGTACGGTACAGTTCATGCACAAGCACATGCACGGATACGCAATGTTGACATGACGTAGGCTTTAATCAATAGGCCGTCCCTCTCATTATCTCTCAGTGTTCAACTCGGATCTCCCATGAAGCCGATGTACGACTGAAAATACTCTTGATAGGTGTATCGGACACAGAGGGATTCTGGGTCGGGCTTGGGGCCTCGTGGTGTCAGATCACCAGAGCAGAACCGGACCGGTACTTGTATCATAAAAATGCCGATCTGCGCTCTGTGCAAAACCCGCTGCCCGCTCACCAGCTAGTTGCTAACTGTGTGTGCTGAGCAGGGGCCCGTTTCACAAAGCAGGTTCAACAAACTCTGAAACTAACCCTGAACTCTGAGTTGAACAACTCTGAGATGGGCAACTCTGAGTTTTCAGTTTCAGAACAGTGGTTTTGAATTAGTTCACTCAACTCTGAGTATGTAAACTCTGAGTTACGCGCGTGCCTGCTGACTCTACAAAGCCATCATCAATGGAGCTCCGATACTACGATTCACCATGGCAACGGGGAGAGCTTCATTAGATATTACTGAGTGTTTATGTAGAAAACGAGCTCATCCTGAGAAAGCGGACCACCGTAACTGCAGCAAAGTAGCGATAGTTGGCGTGGCAGACAATTACTGCCCGTTCTAATGTGTATAACTGAATGAAACAGTCTATTGATCTAAAGGTAATAACTCTTTATTTTCAGGCTTGCACAGCGACACTGTGGTGTAATGGTTACTAACGCAGCCTATGGTGTAGGTGACAGTGGTTCAATTCCCGTAGTTCAAAAAGCAACAAATAAATTATTATTTTCATTGGGTGTAATCCCCCCAGGCACAGAAAGAAAGTGAAAGTCAGTTGAAAATTAAGCATAAGAATATTGCGCAAATACGTTGACTAAGGCATATGATTTTAATCATATATCACATATCAAACAGTAAATATAAGCAGGTATTTCAACACAGAAATGTACTTAAACATTTCATAAATCTCCCGTCCGCAAAAACACTACCTCCGCAAAGAATCTGGTTGCGGATTATGTCCGCGATATGAAATGTTGAAAATGTCGTAGAATATTGTTTCGATAATATCTAATGTGATTGAAAGGAAAGGTAATCAAAATCCTCTCCCGACGCAAAGCTGCTAGAATCACTTTTATTTCCATATCGATTAGGTTGACGATGAAAGTACGGCACATTTTTTCAGAGTTGGTTCAGATTCCGGAAAAAGGCGGAGACATGTAGGGAGAAACTCAGGGTTTGTTGAAGCAAACCTGCTAGCGAGCTGGTTAGGTTCACGGAGCATGTTACCCGGGTAACTGACTCAGATTTATGTTGAACTGGCTTTGTGAAACCGAAAAACCAGAGTTTCCCTCATCTCAGGGTTAACTAACTCAAGGTTTTCACTAAACCTGCTTTGTGAAACGGACCCCAGGTGTCATTAGTGCTTGTTTTTAATAGCAATAATCTGGGTTTGTTTTATGGTTTCACAGCCCAGGGAGGTGTAGTTGGCAGCTAACAAGAAAAAACAAACCCAACTAAAACAAGTTGACCAAGAACAGAGGAATGGGCTGGTAGATGTAGTAAATAATTGATTGAGGAAGTGACAATAGAGGAGAAGGAGATGAGGCAACTGAAGGGCCAACAAAGAGGTGAGGAAAAAACGAGTGGTGAGTTCGAAAATAAAACAGCAAACAATCAAATCATTTTGTAGATAATTTTAAAAATAATAAATAAAAAAAAGATAATGATGCATTACAGCATCGTAATCATCAGACTATGACAATATTATATCTGTCATTGACAATTTGCTTTACTCCTTTAGGTAATGTTTATTGTGTACTGGCAACATAATTATATCAATAAGAGGCTGGAGGAGAGACAGAAAGTAAAAATGTGAGAAAATAAGGACATGACTGTGTATACTGAGAGAATATATTTAGAGAGAGAGAGAGGGGAGGGAGAGAGAGGCCCTGGCAGCCATGTCTTATTCATTGTCAGGTCACTGGCATGAGGACCAGCACTGCTAAATTATGAAGAACACATTGATGGAACAGGACATGATGGACCGACATGTACACTGCAATTAATGACCCACATGAAATGTAATCTGATCCCGGACACACAGTTACTGATTGAAGTCCAGAATAGGAAGTAGTCAATTTGACCAAAATGTAGACAATCCAGGCAAACTGGATCAGTTCAGTCATTTATCGAAGAAGTGAATATACATAAGCTTGGAGGCAGGTAGACAGGTACAGATGAGATAAGATAAGAAAAAATGTATTTATATGTGGCCAAATTGTTGTGCAGCAGTTACAGTAGAAATTAGCATATAAAGCGTGCAAATGAGAAAAATAGCGTCAGAAATATGAATCGGTTAATGGTAAGATGGCAACAACAAGCATCATGACAATCTTGCATGGGAAATGGGACAATTCCTGTAAGGCTAGCATAGACTGTATGTAATAAGTGGACACGTCACTGAGGCTGTACACGCCCATTGGTGTATAAACTACGGTTCTGAAGCCTTGAGCTCGACAATATGGCTGTCACGTCTTGGTTTTTTGTTGTCATTGTCTTGGTTTTTTGTTGTCATAGTTTTTTTTTTTTTTGTCATAATCTTTGTTTTTTGTTGTAACCTTCTTGGTTTTTTGTTGTCATAGTCTTGGTTTTTTGTTGTCACCTTCTTGGTTTTTTGTTGTCACCTTCTTGTTTTTTTGTTGTCACCTTCTTGTTTTTTTGTTGTCACCTTCTTGGTTTTTTGTTGTCACAGTCTTGGTTTTTTGTTGTCACCTTCTTGGTTTTTTGTTGTCACAGTCTTGGTTTTTTGTTGTCACCTTCTTGTTTTTTTGTTGTCACCTTCTTGGTTTTTGGTAGTTACAAGTAAAAGATGAAAAAACAGCAAATTACCCCAAACAAGGCATTATTAGTGTTGTTCATGACATAGATAAGGAGGAAGTTCATGTCCAACAGTGTATCTCATTTTTGTGTAAGTCTGTTTGCTGCAGTTGGAACAGAACAGTTACCAGACCTTTTAGGTTTTCTTTTCTTGGTGGTGCTTAAGAAATGCAAATACATGGGGATCGTATTTCATTCAATTAAAGACATTGGATGCAAGTGACGGTTGGCAGTCAACTTCCAGGCTGCTTCAAGTAATTGGAGACAGTATGTTTTTGTGAAGTATTTGCTGATCAATGCCATTCTTGACTTGAATTTTTCTTGCATGTCAGCTGACAGGGAAAGTCTAACGAGGTAATCCATTGTTGAAAAGTAAGATTTAGTCGCAGTCAAAATAACCAATCACTGATGGTGGTTTTCTGCACTTGCTGTCTCTTTCATGTGTTATAAATTAGTAGTTCACAGAGCATCACCTGTCAGGGTTTTGTTCTCCTCGTTACCCCAACGATGAAACTCTCCAGTACGTTTACGCTAACAAAGCTGTATGCAAACACGTTTCAAAAATTCAGAACCCTAAATGTTTTCCAGAGAAGTGTTGGAGAGTTATTTTCACATCTAAATCCTGTCTGTATTTTCTTGTTTTTTTTCATGTAACCCTTGTTAATCAGATGGGTCAATTCAGAAGCAAACTTGTGAGCAGAGAGTTCAAGACATGAAAATTAATAAACACATGCCCACATATGCACACACACACACACACACACACACACTGTTCTCGCACTGCAGGTGTGAGGGATTAAAGTGTTATTGATTGTAAAGGTGAAATAACCTTCAAGATGGGAGCCGCGTGTGTGTGTGTGTGTGTGTGTGTGTGTGTGGGGGGGGGGGGGGGGGGTTGTGTGTCGGTGCCCTTTGGGCAGCATGCTGATTGAAGAGGGATTTCCATCTTTAAAGGTGCTAAATTGAAAATTCTGAGCATATCTTTTGCCTCTTTTGCCTCCACACAGCTCTCAACATGGTGATGGCTGAGCCGCCAGCTAGCAGCTAATAGTATTAACTATCAACTATTAACTAATAGTGTTAACCTGAAGGGGAACGGGAGGGTGGGCACAATGCAGACATGACTACAGCGTTCAGCTGTAACCATCGGCGTCCGTAAGTTAGCCAACGGGACGCACTGACATGCACTAACATGCACATCTTACTTCATCACCAGAATAGTGTTTTTTTTTTTTTTTGGTAAATTTGAAAGAAAAAAGTTTTTTGTACAAAATACATCAAACTTCAAATGATTTGAAGTATAAAAATAACTACAGTGTAAACCTAAAAAAGAAATTGGCAAAAGTGATTGGAGTTATGTGACAGTACATCCATTGATATTCCTCTCACACACAGTGGACACAAGTTAGACTGAGTTAGTCTGTCTGTCTGACTGTTATCCCTCGTCCTCTGCTGTTCCCTCTCTGTCAGTCACTCCACACTTCTTCCCTTCTCCTCCTGTCACTCCTTAGATGTTGCATGTATGGACCCATCTGCAATGCTGCTTTTTGCCATTTTGAATCTTAATGAGCCTTATCACATCAATGTTGTATTAATGTATAAGTAGACAAATGAAGTAAACTCATAAATAAGCACGAGGGGAGTTTTCCAGAAAGCAGGTTTTGTTAAAACTAATACTCTGGATTTTCTGTTCCAGGAAAAGAGTGAACTTTAGGTTAGTTACCGTGGTTTATTTATTTGTTTATTTATTTATTTCGGGCATGTCAATTAAATCATCATCACTTTGTTCAAATAATACAATACACATGGCCGAAAGGGATAGCGGGAGAAGCCAAGGCTTATGTAGTCCCGCCCCCATAACCCACAGATTAAAATCGTCTTCATAATATTATCCTATCTTTTGCATTTTTTATTTGACATAACATTTTCTTTTACTTGTGACATTTGACATAACATGTTACAGCAGTAGGTGGTACAGAGAGCTGAAGTCCAGTGCATACAGATGTGTGTGTCTGCACACGTGTCCATATTTGTTCGTCATAAGTGAACAACAGTCTCATCTTATAGCATGTAACAAAGTCTGAAGGGTGTCCAATCGACAGAGAACAAAAAAGTCCAGTGTAGTTATTATTTGTTGAGATGGTGTGGGAGCCCTTTTTTCTGCCATTTTTATTTTATTCATCAGTCTCCTCTGCAGCTTTCGCCGCCGTTAACTTCGCCATTTCCTCCCGATTAGTGGCCACTTCAACTCGCAGCAGTGCAGTGAACTCGCGAACTGCAGAGATGTCAGAGCGCATCCCGACCACAGCAGTCTGAGTAGTGGCGTTGTCCGCCCTCACACTGGTCAGCTCAGTGGCGATCTTTCTCATTTTTAGATATTGCATGAAGATTCCACATCCCAAGGCGATCGTTCCAATTGTCATGAACGCGAACACATACACGTCCTCGACATCCTCCACATCCATTGGTAACTGACTATGTGAACCTAACCAGTTTTCTTTAACAAACCCTGAGTTTCTTCTGGAGTAGCCTCATGAGAGGATACTGAGACCCCGTATACATGAACTTACATTACAGTCGCTCAGCAAAGTCCAGACTCTTCTCTGTTCTGGCGCCTCAGTGGTGGAACGAACTCCCGACCAATGTCAGGACAGCAGAGTCATTTGCCATCTTCCGAAAAAGGCTCAAGACTCACCTGTTCAGACTTCACCTTGACTCTACATAGCATGACCCACTAGCACCCTCCCTCGACACCCCCCCCCCCCCCCAAAAAAAAAAAAACCTTACCTATAGCACTCTGATCGTAGCACTGTTGCTCTTGAAGTACTACTTTACTCAGATGAGGACCTAACACTTGTTCTATTTTTAGCTCTTACTTTATCGGCAATGATACGTCGTGGTTTCTTTGCTACCTTCTTTTGACAAATGTACTTATTGTAAGTCGCTTTGGACAAAAGCGTCTGCTAAATGACCTAAATGTAAATGTAAATGTAAATTCCCCCATGATTACTCAGTGGAACGTAACCATGTTTCCTCACAAATTATCATATATCTGAACAATACTCCAGCCTTACAATAACAATATTTCATATCAGGGATATTATTTTTGCATAGCCCTTATATTTTGACGTTGTCTGTAATGCTTAAAGGTATTTCTGTGTGGAAGCAGCATTCTGTTGGGGGGGTTAAAGCTACTGAAATAGCCACTGATTTTCACTTTGTTGAATATATGAAATATGATTAAAACCATATGCCATATTGCACAATATTCTTCTGCTTCATTTTCAGCTGCAGCCATGTTCTTTTTGTGCCTGTGGGATTGAAGCTAAAATGAAAAGATACATTCCAGTACTTTCAGTCATGCAGGATGGCAATTGAACCCCAGCAGCTTGCGCATTAGACAGCATTGCAGACCATTACACCGCTGAGCTGCACCGTTAAGCTGAAACGAAAATATCATTAACTTTGAAAAGAATTGAGTGTTCCATTCAGTCTTACTCAGGACTCTGGCAGCGACAGCATTGTATAGTCGGAAGGCATGTGCGTAACTCGTTGTCGATCAACTCGAGTTGAGCGACTTCATTCGGAACAGCTATTCTGGAACCAGAAACGCAGAGTTTCCATCTCAGGGTCTACTCAGTGTTCAGGGTTAAGTTAGTTTGTTAAACCTGCTTTCTGGAATACACCCAAGGTCAGCAAACAAACATAAATGATCCCTGTCATTTCCATAAAAAGTCTGAGTTGCAGACTTGCTTATATGCAGTCTAAAAATGGGAAAATATATCAAAACTGTCACATCCATCAAAGGTTTGAAAGGTACTTCATTTCAGACACATATTACTCCAAAGGCCGTACATGGAATAGATAGCTCCATTCCTAATCATGAATAATTCTATTGGTGCTGCAGGGATGGAAAAACATAGGGCCCTAGTTTCGTAGACCAGGCGCAGTCAGCTTTCAGCGCACACCTGCGCCGCGCCGACGGGGTGTGTCCGCTTGGACTTTGCAAGTTTCGTGCACTGCGCAGGCTCGCGCAGGCACACCTCCCATCTCGCCCACCGGCGCAAGTGGGAAAAAGGGAGGAGAAGAAGGCGTGAGTGGGAGACGAGGAGGAGACGAGGCGTGGACTGGGATTAATACAGCCGATTCAGATCTTCACCAATCAAATGAGCTCCTCTCCTTTAATGCGTTAGGGGAGGTTCAGTGCAAGTTCCGTCACTTGTAGGGGTGTAACGGTACACAAAAATCTCGGTTCGGTACATACCTCGGTTTTGAGGTCACGGTTCGGTTCATTTTCGGTACAGTAAGAAAACAAAATGCAAAATATAAATGTGCTAGTTGTTTATTACTTTTGTGCTTTATTACAGTAGGAACATGCACTGGAGCTAGAATGCTGCTCAAAAATATAAATACAAGTATTTAAAATATTTATTTAAAAAATAAAAATAAATAAAAATAACAGACTGTTTCTTTAAAAAATATATTTTCTCCATCTGATGTGCAAAATTGAACAGTTGCAACACTAAACAGTTTCAAGTTGTTGCTCAGATTAAATAACATGAATAAGGCTCAGACTAAAAATAAATAAAAATAACAGACAAATATTTTCTCCATCTGATGGTGCAAAATTGAACAGGGCAGGGAGAGGCGGTTTAAACGCGGTGGGGAGCTATGTTTGCACTAACGTTACGCTCGTCTTTCTCCTCGTTGTAGCGATGTTCACGTGGGGGTGGTGCCGTTTCAAATGCGTCAACAGGTTTGACGTGTTGCCAGAAACATACCCGACCTCACATGAACAATGTCGGCAAACCGCTTTGGATTTATCAACCTCTCTTTGTCCCTGTTTGTATCTCACCGGGAAGCCGAAGTGTTCGCAAACGGGAGACCTTAATGTCGCGGGAGGGTCCTCCAACTCTGGCTTGTTGCCATTGTAGCGGCATTAAGGTACGTGTCCACAGGGGCGATTTTAAACGCGTGTGGACGCGCCGCTTCCCAGTATTGCACGCTTGGTGGGCTGCCACTAGAGGATGATTGACAGGCACTCTCCTTCAAACAACACATTTTTGCGAGCGTTCGCGAGCGTTCCCGAGGCAGCGAGCCGAGCCCGGCGCCTCTGATTAGCATAAAGTAGCTGCATGTGCGGCTGCAGCATCCTCCACACATGCGGTCCTCTACTTAATATGTCCGTATGGAAACTCGTTCGGTACGCCTCCGTTCCGAACCGAGCACCCCGTACCGAAACGGTTCAATATAAATACATGTACCGTTACATCCCTAGTCACTTGACAACCCGATGACAGAAGCAGTGCCGCCGCTCCCACCACGCGCATCACGCGCTGTGCGCGCGTATCATAATAATAACAATGCCGATATTATAAAAAACAGGAGAGAGAGAGGGAGATGTTTTGGTCCGAGAGGCTGAGTTTCTGTTACGCGTGCCATCCGACCTTTGATCTGACGTCAGATGTGACGGGACAATCTATATAGATATACATTTACGTGTTGATTCAATTAGTTGCATTAAATAGTGTTAGTTGTGATTATTTATTGCATTTAAATGTGCCTGGAACTGTGGAAACCTGCCTGTGAGGTCTCGGTGACGTGTACGCACTGCGTGCCGTCAGCCAAACTTCCACTGCGCCAGCTGTGATTCGCATTGAATGAATGGACTTTATTTACGCCTTGCACTGAAAGTAGACCAGGTCGGAGCTGGTGAGCTTTCAGCGCAGTCTCGACGAGGCTTTTTGCCACGAAACTTCCGCTATGCCAAGCTGAATCTGTGTCGCCTCCCCCTGCTGCGCCGACACACCCATCTTGGCGCAGGCGATCCACCAAACTGCCAAACTGACCGTGCGCAAGGCTGCGCGGCTCGAAACTTGAAAATTTGGCCGATAGTCGAACCTCGGATTCAGGAGGAACAATGCGGTTTTTGTCCTGGCCGTGGAACACTGGACCAGCTCTATACCCTCTGCAGGGTGCTCGAGGGTTCATGGGAGTTTGCCCAACCAGTCCACATGTGTTTTGTGGACTTGGAGAAGGCATTCGACCGTTTTCCTAGTGGCATTCTGTGGGAGGTACTTCGGGAGTACGGGGTCGGGGGCCCTCTGCTAAGGGCTGTTCGGTCCCTGTATGACCGGAGCAGGAGCTTGGTTCGCATTGCCGGCAGTAAGTCAGACCTGTTCCAGGTGCATGTTGGACTCCGGCAGGGCTGCCCTTTGTCAGCGGTCCTGTTCATTATTTTTATGGACAGGATTTCTAGGCGCAGCCGTGGGCCGGAGGGGATCTGGTTCGGGAGCCACTGGATTTCATCCCTGCTTTTTGCAGACGATGTGGTCTTGTTTGCTCCTTCGAGCCAGGACCTCCAGCATGCCCTGGGGCGGTTTGCAGCCGATTGTGAAGCAGCCGGGATGAGGATTAGCACCTCCAAATCTGAGGCCATGGTTCTCGACCGGAAAAAGGTGGCTTGCTCCCTCCAGTTCGGGGGGGAGTTCCTGCCTCAAGTGGAGGAGTTTAAGTATCTTGGGGTCTTGTTCACGAGTGAGGGAAGGATGGAACGTGAGATTGACAGGCGGATCGGTGCAGCGGCGGCAGTAATGCGGTCGTTGTATCGGTCCGTCGTGGTGAAGAGAGAGCTGAGCCGAAAGGCGAAGCTCTCAATTTACCGGTCAATCTACGTTCCTACCCTCACCTATGGTCATGAACTTTGGGTCATGACCGAAAGAATAAGATCCCGGATACAAGCGGCCGAAATGAGCTTCCTCCGCAGGGTGGTGGGGCGCTCCCTTAGAGATAGGGTGAGGAGCTCCATCACACGGGAGGAGCTCGGAGTAGAGGCGCTGCTCCTCCACATCGAGAGGAGCCAGTTGAGGTGGCTCGGGCATCTGTATCGGATGCCCCCTGGACGCCTCCCTCTGGAGGTGTTCCAGGCATGCCCCACCAGGAGGAGACCCCGAGGAAGACCCAGGACACGCTGGAGTGACTATGTCACCCGGCTGGCCTGGGAAAGCCTCGGGGTCCTCCCGGAGGAGCTGGGGGAAGTGTCCGGGGAGAAGGAAGTCTGGGCGTCCCTGCTCAGGCAGCTGCCCCCGCGACCCGGTCCCGGATAAAGCGGAAGAAAATGGATGGATGGATGGAAGGCAGTCACAGGGGGATGGATTCTAAATATAATCTAGCTATCCCGTTCTCACCAAAGTAAAACTATGGTGCATGATCAGCAGCCCTACGTGCCAGAGTAAAGGAGTAAGTTATGTAGGAGACACCCAGAAGACCCCTGTTGGGCAAAAATCATAACTGGATCAACTTTCCTAGACCAACTAGTTTTGTTTTGTCTGTCCTTTACATAGCCCTCTACAAATCCCTACATAGCCCTCTATATAGTCCTCTACATTGCCCTCTACATAGCCCTCTATATAGTCCTGTACATAGCCCTCTCCAAGTCTCTACATAGTCATCTACCTAATCCTATATATAGTCATTTACATAGTCCCCTACATAGTCCTCAATTATAGATATCTGAATAGTCATCTATATAGTCCTCTTTATAGTCCCCTACATAGCTCTTTACCTAGTCCTCTATAGATTTCTACATAGTCCTCTATAAAGTCCTCTACATAGTCCTCTACATAGTTCTCTATGAAGTCCTCTACATAGTCCTCTATGAAGTCATCTACGTAGAACTCCCTGTGTCGGTAGTAGTCATTTCAGACACAAACTCTTGCCAACTGTAAAATGATGCTGGTTGTTGTGGTGGGACGGCCTTTTTATTCACCAGTTTTGTTTCATTTGGGAGGTCGGGAAGCTGTCCGTATTTGTATTTGTCTCATTTTGGTTGGTGTTTTCCTGAAGTTCTTTTTATGTATTGTTTTGAGAAAGACTCCCAATGATGCTCATTCTACCTTCTGGATACATATGCACTGTGGACTGGATGGCTATAGCAACAAAGTCATTGTAATGGATTACTGACAAGCAAGTATTTAGGGTATTACAGGGTCGCAGAATTATGTAAACAAATATACAATTAATAATTACCTGTTAAAAATGTAGTCAGTAACCTAATCCAAGTGTCCCAATATTTAATTAACATAACATTACTTTGTTACTTTTGAATGACCTCAGTATGATTTTGACGAAAATAGAAAAGGAAATTCGAAATATCTTCATTATTTTGTAAGTAAAGCAGCAAAGGGGAACAACATTACAGTACACTGCAAGTTCTGCCTTCCAGCTGTGAAAATACTGTCATCTTCCAAGATGTTAAATCATCACATAAGTGTTGGAACAGCAGCATATACATTAAATCCTCCCAGTTTAAGTTTGAATTAGTTATTTTTTATTTTCTATTAACTGTCTTTGATGTTTCTGCAAAAATAATAATATTGATTAATTGGAAATTACAAATCACTATTTTCACTATTGGTAATCATATCACGTTCTGTAGCTGTAATTATACATTTGTGTATCGTACATTTGGTATCACTTGCTTTGAAAATGTAACAATATGAATGAATCCTGGTACTTATTAGGCACTGCACTATCTTTGAGACCATTGGCCATAAATAATAAAAGAAATTGTATACAAAAGCAGCAAAACAGAATACATCTCTTCAAACTCTTTTATAAAGTTGTATTCATCAACACAGTAACACCAACCGTAATTTGCAACATGAAGCAACAACTGCACATGTAGAAATGATTTGTTTTTTTCTGTGCAATGATGTTTTGTCATACCTTTGTCATACACATGGAAGTAATCGTTCAAAAAGTGTTTTAGCATTGAGAAAAACCTGTATAATGCTGTTGTTCATCCATCTAATCTCCTCAGTATTTAATTCATAATTAATTGTATGTCAACCAGCCATGACTCAGCCTAAGACGATTGAAAAAGATTCTTTCTGTCACAACAATAACCATTGCTGCCCCGTTGATCAGACTGGGGCTGGATGTAGGTTTAACCTTTTAAAATCTGCTCCTCAACCCCCCAGACTAAAGGACTTGTGTTGTTGCTGTGTGCAGTCTATCTGGACATCATCTGGAGAGCCTCTATGACAAGCTCGCCTTCCAAACAACAACAAGCAAAAATCAATAACCTTGTTGCCCTGCTCATCCCGCTGCTGACCAGCTGATGAGTGTGTATGTGTGTGTTCAGAATTGATACGAACAAACAGCCTTTGACCAGACAGGCTTCATTGTGTTGCTGTTTCTTTCTCTCCTTGGTCTCAATGGAATATGAAACAGACTACTATAGGATTCTACTTACTGCTGAATTTATAAAGGAGTTGAATTAAAAAAATGTTATTCCAGAGGGAGTAGTTTTTATTTTATTTTGTTTTTTTTGTTGTGGTTGCTAGGACTGGGTCACAGGAGATTTTATTAGCCAAATAAATTCACAGAATTTCTTTCATTATTTTTAATTTAACATTCCTATCTGTTCACCATGGAGCTGATCCCAGCTGACATTGTGCGAAGGCAGGGTTCACCTGTTCAGGTGGCCAGACTGTCGCAGGACTGACGCATTGTAAAAAGGTACTGAGAGAGAAAGGGGTGACAGAATCGGTACATCTCTTGAGACATCATCGGAGGAGAAAGAGCCGGGAAGCCGAGACAGAAGGTGACGTTTTGAAGATGTGTGACATCTGCGACCTGTGTGCGGGATATAACAAGCTCAGAAAGTTGATCTAGTTTTACATTTAGGTAATTTAGCAGACGCTTTTGTCCAAAGCGACTTACAATAAGTACATTTGTCAAAAGAAAGAAACCACAACATATCATTGACGATAAAGTAATGAGTAAAGTCTGAGTAAAGTAGTAGCTGTTCAGCAAACATGCCTTAAGAACAACAGTGTCATGATCAAAGTGCTATAGGTAAGAACATGGAAGTGCTATTTTGGTGAGCCTTGAGCCTTTTTCAGAAGATGGCAAGTGACTCTGCTGATCTGAAGAAGATAGAAAGCCGGTAGTTGCACGCACAAGGCTGCCATTGTATTATCAACATGTTTATGATGCACAGCAACTTCCCTTGAGCTTGAAGAGCTGTGTAAATGTGCACGATGAGCAAAAGTTCACCTTCCGTTGTTTTGGTACTCCAAAGGTAATCGCTTATTTAATACGTCACACTAACATCGACGCCGACGTGTGACACGTCAAGGTCTCTTTGATCCCGCAAAGCTGCCATGCTTCTGTAAACCGTTGACACTGATCACAGAACATCGAGGGCTCTTCTTTCCATGATTACGGCAGAATCTCTGTGTAAAAACGCCTCAAACCAGACAACCATTCACACTCACACCTACAGCAAGAGTCATGTTGAAAGCAGATTGTACAAAAGAAGTGGACGTAGTCATCCTGATGTCACCCAATAGTTTGTGGACTACAACTTTTGTTAAGGGTTTATTCTAAACAATGTTTATTCAACCTTTTTTTGTAAGTGATGTATGCCTGTGCTGTGTGCGATGCAATGCTAGTATGCTGTCCTGTTACAGAGGCGTTTCAATAAAATACAATCAATTTTGTACCATTTCAAATAAAGCCTATTTTTATGGATTTCTGGCCAACTACCCCCTACGACAGCACCCCCAACCAATACTCACTTCCCACTGTCCTGCCCTAAAGCATCCCCTGCTTTCGGGTCTGTTGGACTCTAAATGGACCATAATGTACAAAATGAACATCATGCTGGATTGAAGAAGACTTGCAACTAGAGATTGAGATTATGAATGTTTACTGAGATGATAAATCATAACAGAAGTAGGGTCATTATCTCATTGACTTAAAGTCGTCCCCTGATGGTCAGTAGAGAGAATGACAGTTCAAGGCGCTTTAGGTTTGGCTTCACTTTACAGAACAGGAGGTTGCTGCCCGTTTGAAATACAGTACACTGAGAAACGTATTTGCTGAATAATTCCCATTCTCAAGCTATTGAAGCCACATACAGTGTGTACACATTTCACTTGTTGCACATTTGTCTGTTTACATTCTTAAAAGTTACCTCATTTGGTATTTATTCATTCAAATAGCACTGTTAAATCATAGAAAGCATTGAGGTTTCCCTCATTTGCAATGATGTCAACATACAGAGAAATAAACAAAGTCAAACAAATCAAAAAGGGTCAATACAATTGTGAGTTGTACATTTAGATCTCTGCGTACACATATACATATTGAAATAGGACACCTCTGACACACACATTTGCAAAAATGATGTATATGCTATTAACACACACACATTCACACGGCACTTTGTTTTCTGTCTTCTTCTTTCTCTCATCACAGCGTCTCACACACACCTGGTTACCTGGACTTTGAGTGTTTACGTGAATACTTTGAACAAATAAATTGCCATCCAACACCAACATCCAGCTTCTATAGCTTCAGCCAGCAGGGCATTGTCAGCGCAGACAGCCAAACTGTACAATCTGTGAAGCAAAGCTAAGAGACAGTGAAAAGAGAAACCAATGAAAAGATGTTTGTTGGGATGAAAATTGACATTGTAGTGAGAATGTGTTGGTGCAACTTATTCTTACAGAAATAGTCCAGAAGATTGATATCCAGGTTTTTAACTATATATATATATATATATATATATATATATAGTTAAATATATTAATGCAATATATTAATGCATTTCATACCAATGCCACTCGTGTTTAAAAGGTTACGTTTTGTTAATTTCCCAGGATTTTCAGCCATTCATTTCTACAGATGGACACTTTGGATATGTATTTATGAGAGCATTTTAAATAAGTTAATCATCTTTTCATCTTAATGCTCTTTCACCAGCAAGATTGAAACAAATGTGTGAGAGCAACATCTGCCCGTAAACGCACTGCTTTTCAGCTTCTTTGTCAACTTTCTGTTTATGCCTCCAGAATTCATATTTAGTAGAAAGAGAAATGATTTATTATATCAGTGATGCATATTAATTCTATATTTTCAATTACTGATGGTTCCTTGTCATAGGCATTTAAAGCTCCAGTTCTGATCATATATCAATCAATTCAAAGGCGGCAAACCAAAGAAAATAACTTCCGGTGATACGTCCTCCCTTTCTTTTTCCATTTCTTCCCACGTTGTGGGTGCGAGGTCAGACCAAGAGTGAAAATTAAGCAGTCACACTGTGATAATAGACTCCCACTCACTCTACGCGTCTGCGTATGTGCCCGTCCTACGTGATAATTGCCTCAAAGTCATATACGGCCTTCATCATGATTTGACATTGATTTCTATGGAGGGTGGCTTTAAATACATGCACTCCCTTCAACACATACGTCAGCAGACAAACAGCTCCTGTGTGATCAGCCAAGGTGATAACAATGTGTCTGACACTCATTTCTCTTTGACGATCTCCAGAGGCTGCAGGGCTACAGAGCATCCTCATGCACCTAATTCCCTCCTTTGGTTGGAGTTAAGGTTTAGTAGTTCTTTTCCTGTCCATAAATAAGTAACACCAGCAGAGCTTGCTTTTCTATATTAAAAGGTGGGACGCTAACCATTTTATCATCCTCGTATTTGCCATATTAACTGACACCTGTAGAGGCAACGTGATGGAGACAAACTCCTGTGGTTCATGAATGAACTAATAATCATTTTCATATAGGTGTAATACCCCCAGGCACTAAAAGTGGCTTCAGCTGAAAATTAAGCCTAAGAATGTTGCACAAATACGTAGACTAAGGCATATGATTTTAATCATATTTCACAAATCAAACAGTAAATATAAGCGTCTATTTCAACAAAGAAACGTCCCCTTTCAGAAAACTCCTGTTCGCGAGTTCTGCAAAGAATCTTGATTATGGCCGCGATATGAAATTATGAAAATGTTGGAGAATATTGTTTGTGATTGATAGGAAAAATGGTAATTTTCTTCTAAGTAATCAAAATCCTCTCCCGACGTAAAGCTGCTAGAATCACTTTTATTTCCATATCGAGTAGGGTGACGAGGAAAGGACGGTACTTGTTTTCTGAGTTCAGATTCTGGAAAAAGGCTAACACCTGGTTCACACCGGCTGCGGAAGCGCCGTGAATAGAAGCCTGCTTCCTTTCGGCGCGATAGTATAGTTCAGACCAGACACGAAGCGCCGCAAATAGTTGTCTTTCTGGAACGGGCCCCTGGTCTATTTGTTTTTTTATTCATTTTATTGCAAGAAAAAAGGACAATAAACTTTCATTAGTGGCTATGAAAGGGAGGAATAAGGCGAGCTCATGTTGTTGCTCCAGATGGATCCAATGGAGCTCCAGCTGTTCTAAATTTTATGGTCAGTTCACCTAATTTGTAAAAGCCTCACTTCATTTATCAACAATGCAAGTAGTTTTGTATTTATTTAGCAATTGTCAGTGTTTATGAAGTTTTTAAATAATTTGAATGAATCCACAGCCCTAGAGCAGTTTTCAGGTGAACTATTTACCTTGGTAGAAAGTAGTTCCAAAGAAAACTGTTCACAGCAAACTGCTGATTATTCGGAGTAACCAGGAAACATACGCTGCTATCGAGTTTGACATTCTTTTCAACACTGAGCATCACAAACTAGTTTTTTTGAGGAAGTGGTCATTTAATAGCAGACACATGTCATGTACTATTATATATCATAGATACATTGTTATTGTTACGGATCTAGTGTGTTGTGTTTGTGTTTCATTGTGTTCTCTCCCCAGATGACCTTCCCCCCCCCCCCCCCTTTCTGATTGCAACCCTGGCAATCAGGAAATTTAGTGCACCTGTGCTCACCTGAGGGCTATATAAGCTGGGAGCAGACAGCTGCACGCCCCTTTTTTGTGCCATCAAGCAGTTGACAATTGTTTGTGTGTGGGAGCTAGTGACGGAGTGCCGTTGTTGTAGTTCTGAGTAGTGGAGTATTTGGTTGGTTTGGAGTTAGTTCTTTTGATTTGTGTTTTCCTCTTTTGGGAAAGTGGTTCTTAGTTCTTTGGCCAGTCAATAAACCTTTTTTGCTTACCGTTACCTCTGTCTGTGTCTCCTCCTTGTCCCCCGGAACCTAAAAATATTCTTTGTTACTCCCCAGATCCCCCTGGATACTATTTGGGGTCGTAACAGTTATCAAGAGCTGGGCTATTATTTTGCATGTGGGGTGCACATTGGCATGTGATTGGCTGATGAATGGGTGCCATAAAAAGTTGTCAATCAGCTCCATACGGGCCCCATGTGTGTCTGCCCATGTTGGACATTAAAAAGTGGAGCCCATGTGGGCAACGACTCTCTTCATGAATCAAAAGTCAGTTGCACTTCTGCAGACCACCAAGCTAGTCTATTACTGTTCCACTTAATATGAACCTCTTAAAGTGGATGACCTTGAACAGAAGCTAAAAAGCCGGCCCAGACCAGTGGACAGACTGAAACCCATCTTGGCTCCGTCTTTACCCTTCAGACAAGTGATGACATGATGGATGAAGAAAAACAATCTTGCATGATATTCACAATAGTTATTGTTGCCTGTCAGGGCATCTCAAGGTGTCCATCTTTTTAAAAGAGGGCCTGTCTCAGTGTCGTGGCATTTAAATGGAATTGTGCCATAAAATGAGTTCAGATTGCCAGATCTGGCTGCGTGCTTATGTTTTGGCATTTGAGTCCATTTCAAAGTTTTACTGTATGACCCTGCATTTTTCTGCACTGGCAGCCTGCTCGAAATAAATCAGCGTGTTTTTTTCAGGCAGGGAAATTTGTCTTAAGTGTCATATCACAACAGAAGTTATCTCAGGATAGTCGACTCTCTTTCCGCTTTAATGACCTCATTTATATAGCGCTTTTCTCCAAAGCGCTTTACATTAATGACTGTCATTCACCCATTCACTATCACATTCACACACCGACGGCGGAGTCAAAAAAACGCGTCTCTCTAGGCAGCCTAGGCTCCGAGATCGCACACAAAAACAAATGGTACTACCAACACCTCAAAAGCAAAATAAACAGTGTTCTAACCAATCACGTTCATGAAAATGCGCATCCATGATCATTTTCAAAACAAGGGAGGGAGGGGCTAGCTGGCTCTGTTCGTTTTGGATCTCGCAACGGAAGTGAGGGCAACCAGAATCGCTGATACAACCTTTAATCCAACAAACAGCCTTCTAAAATGTTGATGAGTGTATTCTGTCATGTGCAATAAGTGCTCCAGTAATTAACATGACAGCACAACAAATTCAGACAAATGTAGCAACATTCGTGGGAGCTACCAACACCTGCATGAAACAACCACAACCTACTGAAATTGCATGCATGCTGACACGGGACTTCTGAGATGCATCTGGAAGTCTTTCAATCAAGGCATTTATAGTTTAGCTTGCAGCACAGTCTTCTCTTGCAGGCTTAAATATTCAATAAAGATGTTCAAGACTCATATAATAATGAATGTTTAGCTTGTTTGCAACAAACGTTTACTTAAAGAAAATAAACTGATGTGACGTGAAATCTAAGGGTGTATATATATATATATATATATATATATATATATACACACACAAGACTTGCAAGAGCAAGACTTGTTCCCAATCCGACCTGAACTTCAATACCAGCTAAGCAGGCGTCACTATGATGGAAGAATTGCTGCTCAGGCTGCGGCAGGGCTACTTCACTGTGGAAGAGCAAATTAAACCAAAGTAGGCTGAGAGATGATAAATGAAAGTCCTTGAAATAAAGCTTTAGTAAGCTCTGGTCTGTCCTTAAAGAGGTGTGAAGCTCCAGTTTCAAACAAGACGGTGACAGATTAAAAAGATTAGATGGGCCGTCACCTCACATTAGCAACGGTTTAACCAACGGCCAAACCAATTGCCTTACCGAGAAGTCAAAAAGAAATGGAAGAAACAAAGGGAGATTTCTTGAAATAGAATAGGTAGAAAAGCAAAACAGGTCAGCTTTAGGCTCAGTTAGCTCTGACACCTGTCACTGAATTGCATAAAACATGACTCTATTGAGTCAACAATATGCAACAATAATTCAATTCAACAATTCAATTAATTATCAATTACAATTCAATTTTATTTATAGTGTTAAATCACAACAGAAGTCATCTCAGGACACTTAACACATTGAGCAGGACTTGAATATGCTCAAAATTTCTAGAGTCAATACAATTTTAAAGTCCCAACATCAGAAAAAACTGCCTTAATAGGCTTTTAGGCAGAAATCTCGTGCAGCCCAGGCCCTTGGGTTCCAACTGCATTTGGTGTTGGTAGTAGTATAGTAGTAGTATTAACAGTAGTGGTGGTATTAACAGAAGCAATAGTATCAACAGTAGTAGTCCATGGCAGCAGGCACAGCCAAGCCAAGATGGATCCATCTCAACCATGTCGCCATAGACCAAAAAGCAATAGTAGTTGAGCAGTCACACAGCAGGCACGTGGAGCTACAAGATGGTGTTTCCAACACATCAGGCAGTCTGCATGGGTCAGGACCTCAGCGGACTCTGCTGGACCCGAATGCACAGCCAGACTCCCGGGAGTAATCCTGGGAGGAGTCCAGTTTGTAACAGTAGAGATGCCGATTTTAGTCAATAACTTTAATTAAAACAATAAGTATACATATAAATCCACAGCTGCCATACAATGATGGTGGCACTCGGGACTTGGCACCACTGACGCTGTACGCTACCGAGCGAGGACTTTGCTCACTCCCATTGACTTTGTTTACCAACATAACTGAAAAAAGGGGATTGTGATCGGGATGTTTCCTTCTCCGGGTCTGTGAGGGGAGACTGGAATAAATAATCATTCTCAGAATCTTAGTGTAGGAGCCTAAATGCAGTTATTTTGTTAATAGAATAAGTTCATTAGGATTAGGAATAGAATGTTTACATTATTTATAGTTTGATGGTTTCTTATAATGGGGTAATATGTACATGTTTTGGGTTTATATTTGTGGACAGATGTATTTTTGTTTAGTGAAGACTGCACCTTTAATGTGTTACTCTTGCGAGTGTTATGTAGGTAACAGGAATTTTGTCAGGACAAGCCGGGAGTTGAGCCGTATAGTTTTTTGTCCTTTTGTCTCTCATTTTCTATCTCTCATTGTATAGGACGCGATTCATGTTTAATTTCGTGACAATTTATTTTTCTGTATTCTCATCTGCATTTTCTGAAGTAAATATTAAAAGTTTACCAGCTCGTCTCCGTGGATTATTTGGATGTGGACGAGTGAAGAGTGTTACGAGCGTCAGACTGAGGCTTCACCACCTACACTTAGATTAAGAATATCTGGTCAATCACAAATCACCACTTTCAGATCTAAAATGAAACAATAAAGAATAAGTAAACAAAGTGCCTTGCACGTGTGCGTGACGATGCGTTGACGACAAAATACGACGTTGACGTCATCGACGCATCGCTACAGGCCTAGTACAGAGCCCACAATACTGCTGACGCTGAACCAATCCACCTGACAATCTCACACTCCCTTCTCCCCTCACTCGTGAACAAGACCCTGAGATACTTGAACTCCTTCGCTTGGGTCTGCAACTTCCTCCTAGCCCGAAGAGAGCAATCTGCCGTTTTCCAGAGGAGACCCATGGCCTCAGACTTGGAGGTGCTGACACTCATCCCAGCCGCTTCACACTCGACTGCAAACCATCCCAGCGCACTCTGAAGGTCCTGGCATGATGATTCCCATCATACACTCAACCAATCATGTTGTGCTCCTCATGATTCAACATTCATTCAGTAAAGATCTCAAACAACTGGCCTCTGAAGTTACAGCATCATTATTCACTGACTCATCTCCTCAGCTGACACTTCCTGTCTTCCGTCCTTTCCTCTACATCCATCCCGTCTTCACCCCATCCTACAAGTTTCCATCTCTTCTCACAACAATACTTCTTTTAATGCAGAAAAGCCTGCCAATTTCTATTAGAGAAAATTATACATCTTTCAGAAAATCACAAGTTATACGCAAATACATTGTATTTCATTGTGTGTACAACTGAAAAACCTTTCAACAGCCAGGCTTTGTGGTCAGATACAGGGTTTCCTTGAAAGCTAGATTACCAATTTGTTGCTGTAGTTATCACATTGACACTTTTGGATCCCTAGCATCAGTTTTGGACATGTTTGGGTTAAAATAAGTACGTCTGTTACATATCTTGCCTTAGTGAAGTATGAATGCTACGTAACAAAGCTAAGGTAAAATAAGTCAATATTGATTTGGTTTCACACAAGACACATACAGTGGTCTCCTAGGTCAAAGTCCTGTTTGTCATATTATATTTCTGAGGAGTCTACAGTACACTGTAGGTTGCCTCACCAAGGTTACACTCATTGATTCACTGCAAGCATAATTTGACACAGCTCTTCTTATTCATAGTTTGTTTATCAAACACATTCAGCCTGTTTTCAATAGTTGAATGCAAGATAATTCAGTACTCAAATTGCAGCTGTGAATAAACTATAGCAATAGCAGAGGGTCATGATCATCATATGAAGGGGAGAGCCGGTATGAAGGTAACACATCCTTTCAAAATGTGTACAGACTACTACTGGTTATTATATAGGAAATGTGGATGACTTTGGTATATGTCTCAAAGGGATGCTGTGCATTGTTACTTCTGACCCTGTGAGTCAGAATGAAAGACCAAAAGGTCAACATTAACACAGTGGTATAAGTTTAAAATGCTGGAAGCATTCAAATCACATGTGAATAGTCACTTCATTCAAATATAATAACATATAGTGTGCCATTACTTTTCTCATTCATACCTTTAACACCTTCAAATATATTCATCATTTTCCATGACATTTTTCACATTGAAATGATTGGGTGAATGTTCAAATTGAACACAAACTTGCGCATTTTCAACTATCTACTCATTCATATATTCACGTAAAGAATGCTTCAGTCAAACTTTAACATTCCACATATTACATAAATTCAGGGGGTTATTCAACATTTAAATCCCATTCAAACTTTTAAAGCTCAGTGAAAATGCCTTCCTCACATTTTTACATTAGAGTTCTTTATTGGACAGAGTGTTCAGAGCGAGTGGAGAGAATTCAGGTAAACATGTAGGTACATTTGTGCTCTTTCATTCAGTGTCACTGTGGAAGCAAACAGACTGGCATGTTTGGCCAAAGGAGCCTGAAAGTGAGAGGATCTTTCATGCTACCTGACAGCAGAAATTCAGCAATGCAGCATAGTATCAGCTTTCCAGCATTCTCTAGTTAATATTATATATATATTAATATGTTTGCTTTCTTCATATTAATTGCAATAATATCTTAATAAAAATATTTTATTTTACATTTTATTTTAAAGAAACATTTGACTAAACAGTATGTACTGTATAACTGATCATATAACTGGATAACACTGATTTAGATTCAGGCCCCTTCTCTGATAACACATTTCATTAATAACATTGCTTTGACTTCTTTAATCACGGTGATAGATGTTGTCCCCTGTGTCCACAGTTCATGTCTCATGGGATGAGTGGAGACAAAAGAGGCACTGCACTCACAACTCCCCAGGCATATTCTGGCAAATAAAAGCTTGTCCACATCTGTTACTGTCCCAACAATGAATCCTCACAATTAAACATGACTTGCTGAAATACTGAAAAACACACAAACTTCAGAATGTATTTAATATAATTGGAAACATGAAACAAACTAATTTAAAAACAACAGAGGTTTAAACACAGTGGGTCTCATTCATGAAAAGTGAGCAGGACGAATTTATGTGTTAACTGATGGCAGAGGTAAATGGACGTGTGTTTTTGGCATCTATCAAAATAGTAGCTAGTGGATATTAACCAACTTTAATTGCACATAAATGTTGCTTTTCATTATCAGAAATTACAACATTAATGTTTTCTGTGCTCTGTCATGTTCACAATATACAGATGGCTTTAAAACACATTTTAAACATGACAAAAATGAGAAATATATAACACATTTAGCTCAATTAGTAGGCAAGTCATATATTGAAGCTTCAGATTAACTTTCTTAAAATGTGAATGGGCTAACTAAATCGATTTAATATCCTACATGTTGTACAGGCTACATGTTGACAAATATAATTATAATAAAAATAATACATTTCAAGATTAAACCACTCTCTTTTGACAGTTTTGATGGATCTTTGGACAGAGGACACGGTCTTGTTGGCATCAGTCTCCTCCCTCCAGGCCTTTGATTGACCTGTCTCTATCTCACCACTACTAACAGAAGAATATAACATACACAAAGTTGCTGTTGTATCATGTAGTATTTGAGCTGCACATTAAAGCGCTACAGTAACAAGATAAAATCGTCTGGTCCATTAAGCTACAGTACTTTACAGAAAATGACTTGCATGTCAGCATGGGAGGAAACGTTTTTCTTTCTTTTTCTCCCTCTCTTTCTTTGCTTGCTCCATGTCACATGTAATTTAGGGTTTATGCTAATTGCTGACCAGCAGTCAGTTTACGATTGATTGGCATTCTTGAACATACATACAAACTACGATCAAATCAGAGGTTTACATTCTTGAATCCGGAGCAGGTTTTTAGTATGGAGGTGATCAGATGTTCAAATCTACTCACAGATGTCATGAATGAGACATATTGATGTTATGTCTTATGTATATCCATGTGATTTTTCGTAGTTCTGGTAAGTGTTTCATACTCCACATGCTGATGTTGTATCAGACTTGTAAGGGCTCTCATTGCTTATTGCCTCTGGCTTAACCCACTACATCATCATATAAGGTCTTCCATTGTGCAAACTATGATGGAAATATGATGGAGATTTGTACCTCTTGATGAGAGATATCTGAACTTAAGACATACATGAGAAGGTTTAGTGGAAATGTGACCTGTGACCTGTGGCCTGTGGCTATTTGTGTGTGTTCTGCGACCCATGTGTGTTTTACGACCTAGGTGTGGTTTATGACCCAGGTGGGGTTTGCGACCCATGCAAGGTCCAGATAAACATCTGAGTTTACTACTTCCATCCCAGTGAACAGAGAGTGAGAACACACCCACAAAAGATAGATAAATACTACGTTTGTCTCACAGCACGTGGAGTCTTCATTTTGTAACGGACCAGCATGTTGCTCTGTGAATTCTCCTCTTGATCAAGATTAAATCCCTATTTGGACCTTGAGCTGACTCCGATCTCCTTCCTCCAGTTCTAAAGTATCACAGAATTATTTTAACACAAACTGCTCTATTGCTTATTTGACGTTGCCCCTCTGACAAGGGACTGGGACACATCCAGAACTATAAAAGCTTTTACATTTTATGTCTTCGGTCTCCCTTGTCTCTGTCAATCTGCTCTGCAATAACAATATATTTGTCTTTTAACAAAGATGTCAGTTACACATTTTTTGTGCTCTCAGTCACTGCAAAAACTTGTGTTATGTTATTGTTGGTATGTCTTCCTTGCAAGGCAGCCACAAGATGTGACTTTTTACATTTTGACATTTACATTTGCTCGTCCCCAGCAGCTGCACTGAGCCGTTAGTGGGTTTCGTCTTCAGCACAGATGTTCTTCAGCAGGACACATGACTGCAGGAGGATTGAGCTTGTGCCACTATGCTGCTAGTATCACCATGTTGACAAGTCGGACTCTATTAAGAGAGTCAGTGACAATGGCAAGGCATGCCAGTCAGCCCTTTGGTCCACACCAACTACTGGCCAGATAGACATTGCATTTTGTACGGCTAGACAATTCAGTCACATTTGATATGACTTCTATGAATAGAACAGGCTCTGCATTCTGTCCTTATTTCACAAGCATAGTCATATTTTGACAGGATGCCGATTACAGCTTTGCATAGAAATAACTGACAAAGAGCACACTAGTAACAGAACATAATAAATGTGGATTCTCGAATACATTTTCTCATCAAGGTCATCATTTATCAGAAGGCATACTGCATTCTGCTCCATATTTCATACAGTCTGATGGCAAACGAGCATAGCAAAAAAAGACCTTAGCTTGTGACTATTTTAAATTTCCGTTTGCTCACAGAAGAGCTTTTGATTACAAAACATAAGCTGTTAAAACACCTTACAGAATGACCTGACATGAGACAATTTCCTCTACGACTTTTCTATTATTGTCTTATTAGCTGTCCTTGTGGATTATTAAACCAAATTTGCTTCCTTTGTTTAGATGACCTTTTAAATACTATTCATAACAGTGTTCTAAAGAGAGGGGCTAAAGGAAACACATTTCATGTCTGTTGATTTAACATTATGCTGTTGTAGTCAGTTGCCATCGTTAATTTTACGGAAAAGACTGTGCGTACATAATGAAGGGTGCTGTGATAGAGATTGCCTATACAGTATCTGTATGAGACTTGGACAGCCACAGTATTACTGTCACCAGCAGGGTTGCATGTTCTATCTTAGACTCTGAAAGATGCTTGCAGACCTGTTTGATGACCACAAAAATGGTCTTGAAAAGCTCACTGTAAAACTTAATCACCAATAGATCATAGATCACAACTAATAGCATTATTTTAATAAGAGCAAAGCACATGCATGTGCACACACACACACACACACACACACAGACATGCGCACCAGCAATCCATATAATAACGAGTGTGGTAGAGAAGGCATTTGTCTTGGGTAAGACTTGTATTGTCAGTTTTTAATTCACATGGCTCTCATCAGAAAAGCCCCGAAGGTTTTCATCATCATCTCCAGCCCAATTTATTCTTCACGCTCTAACCTCAAAACACACTCACACACCATACATGCATAAACATGCACATTTGCACGCACGCAGCACTCATACATTAGACAACGGTGTACCAAAGATACAAACACACACACACACACACACACACACATGCACCAAGAAGTTTATACACTCGCACAAAGCAAAGGCTCACTACCCATTACATTAAGTAACTATGCACATAGACATATTGAAGGGCACACTCACACGCGTGCACACAAACACACACACACACACACAAACTCCCTCTTTGTGTTATTATTGCCTGGCTCCATCTGACTGTGACTAAGTGAAGAGCTGTCTTCATTTGTTTCAATCTGAACCACTAATGTTCCCAGTGCCGTAAGCTAGCACCATAGGTCACACACATTAGTCTGACTGCCTCCGTGTGTGTGTGTGTGTGTGTGTGTGTGTGTGTGTAAGACGGGGAAGTGATGTTGAGAGCAAAGCACAAGCTTTGCTATTGTACGGTGTTCTATTGGTGTACGCATCAGCATATTGTTAAACTGGTTTCTGTGCTGTTTTAACTGCCACATTTCATCTTGTCGGAGAACTTGCTTTTATGCCTATTCATTGATCAATTTCAGGACTGGACATCACCTAAAATATAGCTATGAACATGGAATTTAAGTGTTGTTATTAGCTGTTGACACACAGTGGCAGTATCGGTTACTAAGTTGGCGGCTCAAAGGGGCGCTCCACCCATAACTGACATCAGTATTGTTTTCTCAGAGAAACATTTATAACAGAAAACTGGTGTTACAAACAGACTGCATGAAGTTCCAAAGACATGGACATTTTTCCAGTAGGGATGATCTAATGCCGTTCTCACTCCAAGCTCTCATTACCACGGCCCTCTGTGTCTGATACCATTGCACAAGGCCCTCTTTAGCCTTTGAGTAACTAACAATATAAAAAATCACCCGCAACATTATTAGACGCTCAGAGCAACTGCACCCAAAGTAAGATGAAGTTGTTTCATTTCATTCAGGATGTGGTGTATGAATGGCTCAAATAAGGTGATGTCAAGGTGTATCCAATGTGTTAAAAGGTGGTCCTGACCAAGCATTGCGTCGAAGGTTCTCGGATCCTCTCGGACTTAATCCCTACTAGGAATTAAAAGTCTGAATATTTCAGCCTTTGCTGCATCATCTATTTTTGTAATTGTGTTTCAACAAGTCAACTTTAGAAAAGTCCAATACTAAATCTGAAGTAGGATTAAAAAAAAAAAAACACCTGGCCATTATTTGGACTGCATAGAGGTGAGAATGCATATTTTCCACTTGAACGCTGTCAGCGGAATATTCATAACACACACTCATGAAAAACATATTAACACACTTATGGGGATTCTATTACAGTATGAGTGATCACATTGCATAAAGCCGCTAATGGCTTATTCTGCTAGTTTACCATTGCTGAACTAAAGGCCTGCATGTCTAAAGAATTACACACCCAGTGCTGTGAATGGAACAAATAACATAGTTATGAACTTGCTATGCATAGAACTTTAACAGAAGTGGAGTTCAAAAGGGTTATTTTGAGTATTGTATTGCACATTTGAAAATATGGCACACCTTCAACCAAACGTGCTGGATAGCTATGGCAGTGTTTTTTAAGTACGGAAGTTATGTTACGAATGAGTCAATGTTTGCTTTAAATTAACTAAAGAGTTGGTGCTACTTAAGTACAGAAGCTGCTTAATAAATAAGTCAATGTTTGGTTTAAATTAGCAATAGCAGTGGCGTTATTTAAATATGCAAGTACTGTAATGAATAAGTCAATGTTTGGGATAAAAAAAAACACAGAATAAGTGTTACTTTAAAGTCCCAGTCGGCAAGTCTGGCGGATCGAGGGCACTCTGTCAGATTTTGAATGTTTACAACTCTCATGCTCCTCCCCCATGAGCACGAGCTCCTCCCCCTCGACTTCGTGCCCTTTCAAATCCCTTAGATCACGCCACCTTTGAAACGCGGGTCCGATGTTGACTCTGGTTTTACCACGGGCACCGTCAAAATCTTTCGTTTTTTCCTTCTTTTCCACCAGTGTTGGCTTTTCCTTGGTTGTTTTGGACATCCTCGTTTCGCTTTTTGACGAGGAATTGGAAGCTTGTTGCTACTTCCCTCCGCCTTCCCCCCGTGATAGTGGTACCACCCGAGGGGGGAGGGGCTCTGTGTGTGCAGGAACACAGCCCTGGGTGCTGATTGGACAGGATGATCCGGGCTCTGGCGATTTTTAGCAAAACAAACAACAGACTCTACATGCACGTAGAGGTGCATTTTTTTTTTTCTAACGCCGGATGATTTATGTTGTTCTATCGGAGCATAGTGTCAGCTTCAGTGAATATGATAAAAAATGTTGCTGACTGGGACTTTAAGAAAAGAAGTTACATGAGAAATTGACAAAGTCAACGTTCACTTAGTTTCACATTGGAAATGTGACTCCTGGGTGAAAATCTGGCGTTTGTTTTACCCACCTATCCGCACCAATTTTCTTTATACTCTTGATACTATATCAACTGACATGGCCTGCAATTATGTGGATAACATTTGCACTGATTATGTGTATTCTGTGACTTTTCATGGTATAGCAATGAACAGCGTATGAGAACAACCTACACCACTCGTCTCCATTTTTGTGCTCCTGCCATTCACCAGGTACATTACGTCTATTAAATTACAAGGCAGATTTATCTACAAACATATTCCTGAGCATTACATTGAAATTTAGTCATTATAAAAGCATTGGTCGGGAATCGTCCTTTGTTGACAATGACTCTCCATACCAAATTTGATGGAAATCAGGCCATATATATATATATATATATATATATAAGAACAATGTGGAAAGTTTTCTTTATCTTGTGCTGGAAAAAGCAGAATGGATAAACACTGCTTAAGCCACAGAAGGACCTCAAATCTCCGTCCAATAAGCAAATCCATAATGCAAACTTCCAAACTATAGCATCTCTGGTTCCTGCTTTGTCTTTGAGTTTTGGAGTGGGTGTGAGTATTTTTTCTCATAAATAAACAATACAGACTGATTTCTGTGTTATGAATGTCTGGGGTAGAGAATGCAGGTCTTTCTGAGTAAACACTTTGACACTTTGGCTCCTTTTTTCTGGTCTGCTTTCTCACACATCACCAGTCTCTGACTTACAGAGAAAAATGAGAACATACAAACTGAATACAACCTTGTGGAACAAAGACAAACCCTGTCTCATTGTGAAAGAAATATCTGCACCTATCCTTTCTTTAGCTGCAAAGTGTCCATGGATAAGACAACTAATCCAAATTGTTTTTTAAAATGTGAGTATTGTTATCGTTGTGGAGCTTTAACACTAGCAGTTTAGTCCAAATCTAGGAGTGTTTCCCTTCTTCCAACGCTTTCCCCACCCAGTTCAAGTCTAGCATGTTTCATGCGTATTCTAGTCTTGCTTGATGTGTAAAATGTCCTCAGATAACTTGTGTTGTGATATGACACTATAAATAAAATGTAATTAAATTTAATTGAACTTCTCACAGATGGTCAAATGCTCAGCAGCAGAGTTGTATTTGCAGTGTTTAAATCACAGCCTTCCATTCTGTCATCTTTCCATTATGTGCACTTTTATTTTTCTGCTGCATGATTACACGTGTGTTTGCATTCAAAAATACAATCTAAACACATCACTCTTGAAAAACAGTAACAAATAAATTACTTTCCATAACACTGAGACCTGACACCCATCAGGGCCAGGCAAACAGCGCATATTCCGCCCTCCACGCTTAATTAGTGCATCTCTAAAAGAGCAATGAATGGGCCCGCTTACAGCTAACATGGATCTTGCAAAGACAAAAAGAAAGTGCAAAAAAGCACATAAAGTGGTGAACCAAGGAAAAGGTAGCGTACAACAGGGCACAGGCGAGGATAACCAGTTCAGTCTACCACAACCCACCTGATTTCAATTATTTGGATGGGTGAGTGAATAAGTTTGGCAAGATAGTGTACGTCCACGACCACTCGTGTTCTCAGGAATATAAAAATACCAATAGCAAACAATCTCAGATAATCCATTCAAAAACAGAATTGATCCAGTCTGTGTTGATTATTTATTTTCTCCATTTTTATTTTCATTCAATTTTAAAAATGATTTATTGCATGGCTGATTAATCTGTAATGCCGGATGATTTTGTGGCATAAATCCTGTCTGCTCGTCGCCTTGGCATATGTCTTCTCCTTGCTCGGATGACTGCTGCCATTGAACAAAGTAGATTTTCACACACAGGGAAACGCGATTCCTGGTTAAGACCTGCTTTTAAGAAGCAGAGAATTTCCCCCACAGAATAGAGTTGCAGTCTCACTGGCAGTTTTTGTAAATAAACTACATAATAAATATATAATTAGGCGCACTTAACACTTATCCTCACATCTTCTTGCATGAAACTCCCACTTTCCCCATGACCTTCCACAAGTGCATATTGAAAGTGCAACCTGCCTCTTTCCGCTTATGTGGCAGGCAATCTGCGATTTTATCCAAGTGCGCCTGTTCCGTTACATGTTTTTAAGCGCTTGTTGTGCTTCACATGGGCGCATTTGTGTAAGTAAATCTAACCCTGAGTATCGATGAATACAAACCTGTACAAGAGAGCATTTTGGATCCCAGACTTGCCTGATATGGCTTCATAATAAGTCCTCCTGCATTTAAAAACTGCAAGTGTTGAAGAAGCACTTTGATAGCTAATTCATGCAAATGAGGCAAGGCAAGTTTATTTGTGGAGCACCATTCATTGACAAGGCAATCGAAGGAGATTTAGAGAGGCAGAGAAATTCATTAGACATTAACATTTTAGAAAAACAGTGAAAGTGCGATTTAAAAACAATGAAACAAGCACATGGAATTAAAATAGGCAATATTTTACATTTACAGGAAAGCTGCAGTAAACAATCATGTTTTCAGCCCTGATTTAAATGAGCTGACCCATATGTAGACTGGATGGGCATATTCCCAGGCCCCCTCTAGGATAGAGGAGAGAGAGTAAAGAGCTGGTCCATCCACGACCAGGATCCAGGACCAGGATTTTGAAACCAATCCTTTTACACCCGGGGAGCCAGTGCAGTGATTGGAGGACAGGTGTGATGTGATCTATTTTCCTGGTGTTGTTAGGACTCTGGCAGCAGCATTCTGGACGAGCTGCAGCTGCCTGATTTTGTTACTGAGACCTGTAAAGCTAGCATTGCAATAATCTAACCCACTGAATATAAACACATCTTGCTATGTTTTTAAGGTGGTAATACAATTATTTAATCAAATATGTGGCCGTTGAAATTCAGGGCTGAGTCCATAACTATACAAATATGTTTGACTTGGTCTGTAGTTTTTAGTTTCACTGAGTCAAGATGAGCACTGATCTCCAACGTTGGATCTTTGAGACTAAAGAACTGACTTTCTGTCTTTTCTGCATTGAGCTGGAAGAAATACTGGTTCTTCCATCCACTCAATGATTTGTTGGATACACTTACTCAGTTAATGTAAGGGACTGTAGTCATATGGTGACAATGTAATGTAGAGTTGTGTCTCATCAGCATAGGTATGGTAAGAGATGTTGTAAAACTCCATACCTCACAAATGCACTTCTGGAAGAATGATAAAAAAAAGTCCCATAAACACACTCCTAAACCTTGTGGAAAGCCTTCCCAGAAGAGTTGAAGCTGTTATAGCTGCAAAGGGTGGACCAACAACATATTAAACCATATGGATTAAGAACTTAATGTCACATGTGAGTCAAGGCAGGTGAACGAATACTTTTGGCAATATAGTGTGTATATGTGTATATATAATTGATCTGTTACCAAGCCACTGAACTTGATATGAACTATTCTGACTTTTTGCCAAAGCAGTAATTTTTACATGCTAATTTAATATCAACCAGATGCATATTGACAACATCCGATTTCTTCTAAAAAGAAATGGGACATCCATTTTATCAGACAACTTTGACTAATGACTTATATGCAAACAAATTCAACAGACTGGATTTTAAAAACATGGATCCTGCCAAAGTGCAAGGCTTCTAAAAAGATATCTCAAGACTGAGAGCGGGCCTGAATACTTCAGATTTGACTTGGAATGTAAAAAAAAAGGTAAATTTGTTACAGTCTTCAGTAGCGTAAAGCCTGAATCATTGACACATGTAGTCTAACATATCTGAAACCAGGCTTGTGTTTGCCAAAATGGGAATTGATGCCAAAGTCCTGCTCTTAATTTAAAGCTTCCTTTCCTGGAAACAGTTTGCTTTTGACCCAAACCCACTCAGCAAATTGATTTCCCATCATAATGTAATTGGGAAGTCAAGTCAATGTGTAAATGTCTAGGAAACGGAACTATAACAAACTAGGCCATGAAAGGACTAAGACCCCAGACTAAACTAGGGAAGTACATATATTCTGCTGCTGGTAAACCATAGGAGTGCCACATTGATTAGTGCACACACTTTTGTGTTTTCTCCAGGCAAATCAAGTGTTCTACTTGCAAGGCCAGGTAACACTTCCCATTGATGAATGAGGTGTGGCGTCGTCCAATCTGAATATAATGCCATGGGATGCTATGCTCACCAGAACTACGTGGGTATTGTGTAGTTGAGATCAACTATCCAGGGTGTAAGCAGGAGGTTAAAATAAACAGACCACAGATGGTTCTATTAATGTACAAGAAATAAATGGAAAAAATAGTCGAGCTTACTCACTTAGTTGCACTCGTCAAACCTTCAGTAAACCAGTCTGGTCTCACTCCCTAGGGCATCAAATACAGACAATTGGGCAGTGGATATGGATGCAACAGTCACCCTTTAGTGTGAGGCACCAGGCTTAACTCATATATAAACCCAGCAGCTTCATTATTAGGTGCTCAGAGCAACTGAGGTTGTTTAAGGGCAGGAAGTCCATTATGAGTGCAAGAGAAGGGCGGGGGGTGGGCCTTATAAACGTAAGTATTCTCAGTAAGTATTCTCAGTCTAACAATTTGGATTCTTTATATATAACTGCAGGTAAACCAACTGCTGCATAGAGTATCATGCTAACTGATACCAAAAAACATCAGGCAGATGTCTGTTGTCTGATTCTGTCCGACTCTCCTCTCCCCAACAGAGTATTAGTATTGTAACAGGAAAGGAAAGTATTGTAACAGGAAAGTCAGGGTCATCCTTCTTCTTCAAAATAAAAGCTGCAGAGAGAAACTCAGGAAAAGTATGTTTGAAAATTAGGAAACTAATGGATAGTGCTAGTTTTTCAAATTAAAAGCTCCAGAATGTAACTGAATCTTAATAGGGACATTTTCAATGATATTCATGTTAATTGAAATCCATTCCTACTTTTCCAACTACCTTACCTTCTGTAATCAGATTACTGCCAGTAACACAATGTAACCCAGTATTTCAACAAACCTTCAAATATTCTACATCTTGTACACATTATGGTATTATTCAACTTATCAAGGACATTCATATAAATTAAAACTATTCCCACCTATTCAAATATTCCTACTCCTTCACCCCTTCGTTCGCTTTTCTAGTTAATTTATCATTGTACTTATTAACAGTTGCACAACTAAACCTGCTGAAAACTCTCTTTGCCACAGATCTCCAAAAAAAATGTCCAAACATTTAAAAAATGAGCTGTCTGCTGGTATTGTGGGAAACTGACTGGAAAAACATAAAGCTCGCCCATGTTCAATGACATAAAAGGTCCGTGTTCCATTTAACCCAACATTTTGGGGTGTCTCACGCACTTCTACACAAATGGCTTCTGCCCAATTGGCAATATTATGATGAGTAGGGATGATGTTACTTTGAGCAAACAGTCATAAATGCAACTTGTAAGTGAGTACAAGAGCAGCATTCAATAAACACACACACACACACAAACCTCTGAACAGGATGATCATGCTGATGAGGAAGCTCTAAGCTACATGTTATTATTCTGGACTACATCTCTACAAATCCATCCAATGTATCACACAAACACACACACACAGATGCAAACAGATTGAACAGAGGAAAAGTAAACGAAAAACGCCACTTAAAATATGCATTGTTACCACTGCAGCTCTAATGGAATCCCCGTCCAATCTAATTACAGGAGATGTGGAGACTTTTTTTAGTTTTCTGGTGGTAAACAGCTTCTGCTTGTTCTGCCTCATACTCACCTACAGACTCACCTCCCAATGCTTTTAGCTGGAATGCAAATGTGTCTGCAGGAAGTTTGAATTACTGATCAATAATTTCTTTCAGTCTCCAACTATCAGCACATGCTTTCATAAATCATTTTCCCTTCTCTTTTTCTCATTTGCCTGTTTTTCATGTCTTATAGGAACGTGTCCTTCCTGTCTGTGATGGATGGTTAACTCATGGCTGTTCCTGAATATTTCATGGACAGTATGTTTTATTTTTCTTGGTGAATTCACTTGAATGTGTGTGTTCAAATATACAATACTAAAGCACAGGTTGATTATATAGACTTCTTCAACTCCTGCATTGCTTGCACATTGGCACTCGCTGCTATGGATACCACATTGATAATATCCATGTAGGTCTGTTTCATTAATTAATACAGTTTATTGGATAATCGCGGGTCATCAAAGTCTCACCTCAATTCATAATGGATTCAGTGCACCTTACAGTTATTTGGCAAACAGTAAAGATACAATAAATAAGTAAACAGTCTAATACACAAACACCTTGAAACAATTCAATATACCTCAACCAAGGCCAACTTTATTTTATATTATTAAATCCCATGAAATGATCAAAATAACGATGTGTAGTGCATGTCCATCCCTAACATGGCTGACTTAACCTTTTAGTGGGAAGAATTCAGATTTTCTGCTTGGTCACACCTGGCAGACTATACACATCCCCACATTCAATTTGTTTCCATTGATTAGTTTAGATCATGTGATTAAAGATATCTAATTGTATAACTCTTTGCTCTGTGAGCAAAATATGAAGATATTGATAACGATCAGTGCAAGTCTAAAAATGAGCAAGCTCGCAAGTTATCAAATTATCACAAACTAATTGGAACACGGTGAACCTAGTGAGGTTTCATTTATGTCTATATTCTGGAGAGGATTGATACACATTTGGAGTAGTGAGCATCATTCAATGTATTTGGGATTGATTCAATGTGAATGAGCTGCTACTGTATGGGTGTCACATCTCTTCATTACGACCAATGTATACATTGGAGTTTATTTTGACTGAAAACCAACTGTGGAATAATGTCGCTCCAGACCAAAGGGCTATTGCACAAAAGCAGAATCCAGATATCCAGGATAAATGACTAAGCTGGGTTCAACATATCCCAACTAGACCAGCCTGGCTTAATCGGTTGCACAAAGGCCAAACCAGGATGAACAGCAGCGACTAAGTCAAGCCATGTGCAACTAATCCTGGAGAGTGTGCGCATACGGCTTCCTCAAGATCCATCACTGATTCACTGATGCGATCCCAAATTCACCATGGCAACCGATGCATGCCACATACTTCTCACAAACTGAGCACAAGCTTTTGATGGAGGCGTATGAGGAGGTCAAGCTCCTCCGTAAAAAGTAGCTTAATGAACCAGACGATGTTATATTGTTACTTTAGCGCTTTAATCTGGAGCTCAAATACTATATGAAACAGCTTTGACAGGTACGGTGGCTGAAGAGGAACATACAAGGCAAAACTTGAACTTTACAATAGCGCTCCCAGCGCTTTACCCGAACATTACACCAGAATCACAGAGAAGGAGCGAGGAGGGCTCACAGTCTGGTTGTCGGACTGTCTTAAACTGATGGGCGGTGGAAACCTTTACTGAACAATATGAACAGCTTCATGAACGTAATTACAACTGTGACAATGACGATCTGTAGAATTGAATAAAATGTATGAATATAGCCTGAATGAATGTACAATAATGGTCACAGTGTTTAATTAATGACAGCATGCTACTCCACTGGTGGTAATATGTAACGAGCAGTGGGATAACTGTAATGAACACGTTGGTTTCCCAATCAAGTGGCTGAGATTCAGGATAAGATTAATATATACTAGCTGTTAGCCTGGACTCGAGCAGGCCAGCTCCACAGGATAAATCTTCTTGGTAACTTATGCCATAACATATGCGTTCATGCTTTCATGCAACTGGACCACGGATAACTTCAGCCGGGATGGCTGGGAAATCCCGTCTTAATCCCATATCTAGGTTTTGTGCAACAGCCTCCCAGTGGCAACCTCTGGTTCTGAAGAGTGAAACCTTAAACCTGCATTCTCTCCACTGGCCATCAAGGGGTGACTCCTCCTCTTGCAAAAAGTCGAATTGCATGGAAGTCTATGAGAAAATGAGCCTTCTTCTGTCTTGATTTATCATCTCCGTAAACATTGTAAACATGAGTTTATGTCTCAATCTTTAGTTTCAAGTCTTCAATCCAGCATGATGTTCATTTAGTACATTATGGTCAATTTAGAGTCCAACAGACCAGAAAGCAGGGGATGCTTTAGGGGGCGGGGCTACCTTGTGATTGAAAGGACGCTACCACGCTACCAATGCATTAATCAATCAATCAATCAATCAACTTTATTTGTATGGCACTTTTCATACTTAAAGTAGCACAAAGTGCCTTACAGAAAATAAAAGGAAAACAAAACAAAAAATGAGGAACAAGGAAACACCATAAAAACCCAGACGTCCCACCCCCACAAATATACACACAGAGACAAAGACATACACACTCACACACGTACGAAGTCATACTCACAGACATTCACACCCACACAACCACACACATACACTAGCTATTGCTGAGGAGACATGGCTGGGTACAGAGATCTGAGGTGAGGAAGAAGCTACCAGGGGAGCTACAGGGACCACCCCAGCCCAGGCAGACAGGAGGCTCCCACACCACGGTGTAGAGCTCTCCAGCCACCTGGGCCATGGCCGTCCACAGGACAGCACCCCCAACGGTGGACCAGAAACAACTCCCGGTGTGGTAGGCCCCCAGGAGGAAACACTGGAAAACCGAGGGGCTAAAACGGTAAAATAAGATAAAAGGTAGAAGCTACAAACTGAGGGAATAAAAAACAGTAAAATGTATAAAATTAGTAAAATAGACCCAATAAATAAAACAAATAGAAGAAATAAAAATTAAAAAATAAAACAATAAGACAGGATAAGCTGAAATAAATAATATAAAAATTAATAATAATAAAAAAATGTAAGAAGCATAAAAGAAACTAGAAAACATGTCAGTTAAAAGCCTGATTAAAAGGTGGGTCTCTTTTTGAAAACATCAATATTCTCTGCGGCCCTGAGGTTCTCCGACAGGCTGTCCTACAATCGGGGGCCATAGAAACTGAATGCCGCCTCCCCGTGTGTTTTAGTTCTCACCTGTGGTATGGTTAAAAGGCCAGCGCTGGAGGACCTCAGGTTCCGTGAGGGTTGATGGGGTAAAAGGGTAGGAGATAAATAAGAAGGCCCAAGACCATTAAGACATTTAAAAACTAGTAAAAGAACCTTAAAATCGATCCTGAAACGCACAGGGAGCCAATGCAGCGATTTTCAAACTGGTGTAATGTGCTCCCGCCCTCTGGTCCTCGTCTGCAGCTGAGTTCTGCTGTAGTTGTAAATTGTATATGTTCTTTTTGGGAAGGCCAGAGAGCAGGGCATTACAATAATCTAAACGACAAGAGATAAAAGCATGCATCAGCACCTCCGTGCTGGCCTGAGAGAGAAACGGGCGGACTCTGGCTATATTCTTGAGATGGTCAAAACCTATCTTTGTTATGTTTTTGATGTGTGGAATAAAAGTGAGCTCAGAGTAAAAAATCACTCCCAGATATTTTTTACAGATTTTGAGGGTTTAAAATCCTGTAACTTTGGTAAAAGTTTCTCTCTCTGGCCTTCAGGACCAATGACTAAAACCTCTGTTTTGTCCTGATTGAGCTGCAGGAAGTTTACTGCCATCCATGACTTGATGTCTACAATGCAGTTAAAAAGGGCATCAATTGGCCTTGTGTCATCAGGAGACACGGCCATGTACAGTTGCGTATCGTCAGCATAACTATGAAAGCTGATGCCGTGCCCCTGATGACGTCCCCAAAGGGAAGCATGTAAAGGTTAAAAAGAGTTGGACCTAAAATTGACCCTTGGGGAACCCCACACTTTATCTTATGGGTTCTTGAGGAACATGTATCCATACTTACAAAGACACTTTGTTCAGTAAGGTAGGACGTGAACCAGTTAAAAACATTACCAGAGAGGCCGACCAGGTTCCTCAGTCTATTTAATAAAATGTGATGGTCTACTGTATCGAAGGCGGCGGTTAGATCCAGTAGTACCAAGACTGAGTTTATGATCGTCTAAATTACACCTGATGTCATTTAAAATCTTTAAAAGTGCGGTTTCTGTACTGTGGTTCCTCCTAAAACCAGACTGATGGGTTTCTAAAATATGTTTTGAGTATAAAAACTAATTTACTTGATTAAAAACAAGTTTTTCTAAAATTTTACTTAAAAATGGTAAGTTGGATACAGGCCGGTAGTTATTTAAGACATTGGGGTCTAAATCCCTCTTCTTCAGAAGGGGCTTCACCACCGCCGTTTTAAAGGAGGTGGGGAAGACACCTGTCTGAAGAGAGCAATTCACCAAATACAACAGCTGTTCCTCAAAGAATCCATAGAGTGTTTTAAAAAACGGTGTGGGTTTGGATCTAAAAGGCAGGTTGTGGGCTTTACCTGGGAGAAGACTCGACCAAGTGTCCTCGCATCAACCAGGGCAAAACTCTCCAGTGTTTCCTCAGGTAAAAGCAATGATCCAGGTGTTTAAAGCTATTGGGATAAAAGACTGGATCTGATGTAATTGATTTTTCTTCTGAAGTGGTCTGCAAAGTCCTCGCAAAGGATGTTATCTGTTGTTTTGGAGGATTTTTTAAAGTTTGTGTTAGTTGAAAGATCAAATGTGGAAAATAGGAATTTGGGGTTATTTTTATTGTAATTGATTCGTTTTCGGAAATGGGAGATTCTTGCTTGTTTGACTGTGTTATTGTAAGTTTTGAGGTTTTGACGTAAAATTTCATAGTGACAGTTAACTTAGATTTCCTCCATCTCCTTTCAGCACTCCTGCATTCCCTTTTGAGTGTTTTAATGTCCTTGGTTCTCCATGGTGGTGTAGGTCGTGTTTTAATCCTTCGGCGACCGAGCCTCACCCCGACTCTGGAATTCTCTCCCCACATTCAAGTCCCGGTTAAAAACATACCTCTTCTCCCAAGCCTACGACCTCCCCTACCCATAGCCGGTCTCTCCATCACCTCGCTCATTAATGTCTCACTGTGTACTGTCTCTCCCTCGTCTCCCCCTGTATGTCTCTACCCTGTTTCTTTTGTGTCCTTGTAAGCGTCTTTGGGTTATTGAAAAGCGCTATATAAATTAAATGAATTATTATTATTATTATTATTATTAATAATTGTTTTAATAAAAAGTGGAGCCACTGAGTCCAGTGTTGTCTTCATTTTATTATTCAGGTAACACTTAGCTGTAAACACCAGAATCCACATGGATGGTCCTGCAAGGGTGCCGCTCTGCCACTTATGTTCATCAGATCCTCTCGTCGCTCCTCCAGTCGAAATATGGTCACTTCCCTCATGGTTCACATCCGTTCAATTCTGTTCACTTGCAAAAAATTCCAAGAAAGCCAGTAACCAAAATTCTAAACTTGAGCTTTCCAAACTGTAGTACACACATCAATGGTTGATGTCATGGTGACTATGATGTCTACTTCTAACATACTGCTATGGCTGCAGTTGAAAATAGTCAAATTCACTGTTTACTTTTTTTTCTACAAAAATACTGTGCCAAACTTTTCTCAGGAAATGACTGAGCCAATAGCCCTGCGATACACTGGCGTCCTGTCCAGGGTGTACCCTGCCTTCGCCCAATGACAGCTGGGATCGGCTCCAGCCCCCCCGCGACCCTGATTACTGGATAAGCGGTAGAAAATGGATGGATGGATGGATGACTGAGCCAATCAAAAAACATCAATAAAAATAGAACCCACTTGTCTTCAGTCGGACCAACATGCCACAGACAGGCTTAAAAAGATACAAATGGTTGTAAGTTTTGATCCATTACCAACAATAATATATATAGAATCTAGAATAAAACCATGCCTCGTATTTTAATTCACAAATGGTCTTTGCGAAGGTGAATGTTCCTGTCACTTCCCTGCTGTAAGTAATCAATGGTGACCTGCGCTGCAACCTTCCCCTGTACAGGTGCCACCCTGAAGCACACACTAATAACCTGGAGAGAGCTCCAGTGTGTGTGAGGAAGGTGAAAGTAACAGACATATTTGTAAGTGAACATTGCAGGACAAATACAACCTTGTTTGGTGGCTATTGAGCAGCTCTGAAGCAGTCGGGGGTTAAGCACTGTGGATAATTATGGAGCAGTGCTGTATCACAGTGTAGTGATTACTGACCTTTGGCACCTTGGTTTTCAGCTGTGCTGTCTGTCACCTCTGCTAGACTTCCCTAATCCCTTGGATGCTCTTACTTTCTGTTGTATTGATTACAAATGAATGAACTGATTGTACTTCTGTTTTCACTGATCACAGAATTGTTATACATTTAACTGTATTTTTTCACCCATATTAAGAGTACAGGGGTATAATATATATTCATGACCCAAGCATCCTATGTATGCAGCAAACGCAGTCAATTTTTAACCGAGCATACTCGGCATCGCTGAGAATTGTAGGCTGCTCATCTCCTTTTCAACTGACAAGAAGGGGTCACCCGAGCATCACGTTGGAGGTTAGTTGCAGAGAAACACCCCTATAATAGAAGTGGCGTTCCATCCATTTTTCTCTACATCCCACAAGCTTTGCTGTGCGATTGGATAAAAATAAAGGTGAAGAAGGTTCTGTACACGATGACTGACTGACAGACTGGAAACTGCAGATCACTGCTTCACTTCATTTGCTGCCAGACCAGCATCAAAATAAATGTTACCATAGCTACAAAGGAAATACAATCCTTTATATAGCAGTGGCGTGTTCGCAACTCTTTCTGAGTCAATTCAACTCAGTTATGATGATATGGAATGGATGCTAGTATTGTAGCATTACAGTTAAAACACGGAGTGAGTTGCAGCTGCTAGCTAAACATTCATCAGCGTATAACATACACTATATAGTCAAAAGTATTCGCTCACCTGCCTTGACTCACATACTTAACTCTCTGGAGTCCAGGGTACAATTGGCCGATTTTGACTACTTTTGATTTTACCTTCATATTTCACCTTAAAAACAGTTTACCTTTACTCTTGCAGCACTACCTCGTATGTGTGACTTTACAGTTATTTATTTTCATTTTGACATACTGTATTCACACATTGGACCTAAAATCACATCAAAAATACGAAATCTGAGTAGGAAAAAGGTGATTTTTTAAATGTGAAAACCACAAATATTGAAGGAACCATTTTTATAACAGAATACTAATATACATTGTAAACTTCAAAAATGATTTGTACAAATTTAGCAAACAACTAAGTTATATTCAACTATTTGCATTAAAATGCAGGCAATACCTCAGGCGTTTTTTGTACTTGAGTCACAGTTTGCCACACAAATTCTTTGTGCCACTCCAAAAAACAGTTCCTGTACACCACAAGACAGAGGCACATCACAGATTGTTTACTCTTTGTTTAACTTACTTTGTTGTACTTGACAATAAACTTTTGATTCTGATTCTGACATGTGACCCCCCTCCTCCGTGACCTCCACTGGCTCCCTGTTGCAGCACGCATCCGATTCAAGATGATGACACTGGCCTTCAGGGCCATCAATGGAACGGCACCCATCTACCTTCAAACACTGGTCAAACCTCATGCCCCAAAGCGAGCACTTCGCTCCTCTACTTCAGCTGGCCGGCTGGTACCACCATCGCTGAAATCAAGCAAATGTCGCTCAGCAAAGTCCAGACTCTTCTCTGTTCTGGCGCCTCAGTGGTGGAACGAACTCCCGACTAATGTCAGGACAGCAGAGTCATTTGCCATTTTCCGAAAAAGGCTCAAGACTCACCTGTTCAGACTTCACCTCGACTAGCATGACCCCCCCCCCCCCCCCCCAAAAAAAAAAAAAAACCTTCGTATAGCACTCTGATCATAGCACTGTTGCTCTTGAACTACTAGTTTACTCAGATGAGGGTCTAACACTTGTTCTACTTTTAGGTCTTACTTTATCAGCAATGATACGTTGTGGTTTCCTTGTTTCCTTCTTTTGACAAATGTACTTATTGTAAGTCGCTTTGGACAAAAGCGTCTGCTAAATGACCTAAATGTAAATGTAAATGATTCTGACACTTCCAGGATGTGTCATTCCTCCTCTTGTCCACCTGAGGCACCATTTGCACTTCAGTCTGACATTGGTGGCTATAACATTTTTGATTGGTTGATGCGGCGCATGTTTCCACCAATAGGGACAGGGGTGTCATGTTTTTTTTATTTTTGGTTGCAAGCACTTTCACTTTCCATTGAGCGCCCTGTTCCAAAAGCCTGATTTTCTGTTCTGTCAGGAGAAGCATGGCGTAAATTATTTATTATAACTCTGGTCTTACTTGTACAAGACACGTGGCACAATGCAGTCAGACAAGTACCGTTGTCCTGGCAACCGCCAAACCCAGACTCATCCATCAGATTACCAGATGGAGAAGCGTGATTGGTCACTCCAGAGAATGTCTCCACTGCTCTAGAGTCCAGTGGCGGCATGCTTTACACCACTGCATCCGATGCTTTCCATTGCACTTGTTGATGTATGGCTTGGATGCAGCTTGATCGCCATGGAAACCATTCCATGAAGCTCTCTACACTGTTCTTGAGCTAATCTGAAGGCCACATGAAGTTTGTTGGTCTGTAGTAATTGACTGCAGGAAGTTGGTGACCTCTGTGCACTATGTGCCTCAGCATCCGCTGACCCCACTCCGTCATTTTACGTGGTCTACCACTTCTTGGCTGAGTTGCTGTCGTTCCCAATCGCTTCCACTTTGTTCTAATCCCACTGACAGTTGACTGGAATATTTAGGAGTGAGGAAATTTCACGACTGGACTTGTTGCACAGGTGGCATCCTATCACAGTACCACGCTGGAATTCACTGAGCTCCTGAGAGCGACCCATTCTTTCACACATATTTGTAGAAACAGTCTGCATGCCTAGGTGCTTGCTATTATACATGATTGGAACACCTGATTTCAATTATTTGGATGGGTAAGTGAATAATGTGCAATAACAAGCAATAACGTGTATGTAATATTAGCTTTCTGTATATGCTGATTGTCAGTGAAGTTCCTGCATGGTTACTTTCTCTTTCTGGACAGGAGTTTTTTTCTTTCCTTATACACTCAACAAAAATATAAACGCAACACTTTTGTTTTTGCTCCCATTTTTCATGAGATGGACTTAAAGATCTAAAATTCATTCCAGATACACAATATTACCATTTCTCTCAAACATTGTTCACAAATCTGTCTAAATGTGTGATAGTGAGCACTTCTGCTTTGCTGAGATAATCCATCCCACCTCACAGGTGTGCCACATCAAGATGCTGATCTGACATCATGATTAGTGCACAGGTGTATCTTATACTGCCCACAATAAAAGGCCACCCTGAAATGTGCAGTTTTGTCTCACAGCAAAATGCCACAGATGCCACAAGCATTGAGGGAGCGTGCAATTGGCATGCTGACAGCAGGAATGTCAACCAGATCTGTTGCTCGTGCATTGAATGTTCATTTCTCCACCATAAGCCGTCTCCAAAGGTGTTTCAGAGAATATGGCAGTACATCCAACTGGCCTCACAACCGCAGACCACGTGTAACCACACCAGCCCAGGACCTCCACATCCAGCAGGTTCACCTCATAGATCGTCTGACACCAGCCACTCAGACAGCTGCTGAAACAATTGGTTTGCATAACCAAACAATTTCTGCACAAACTGTCAGAAACCATCTCAGGGAAGCTCAACTGCATGCTCGTCGTCCTCATCGGGGTCTTGACCTGACTCCAGCTCGTCGCCGTAACAGACTTGAGTGGGCAAATGCTCACATTCGATAGCGTCTGGCACGTTGGAGAGGTGTTCTCTTCACGGATGAATCTCGGTTTACATTGTTCAGGGCAGATGGCAGACAGCGTGTGGCGTCGTGTGGGTGAGCGCTTTGCTGATGTCAATGTTGTGGATCGAGTGGCCCATGGTGGTGGTGGGGTTATGGTATGGGCAGGCATCTGTTATGGACGAAGAACACAGGTGCATTTTATTGATGGCATTTTGAATGCACAGAGATACCATGATGAGATCCTGAGGCCCATTGTTGTGCCATACATCCATGAACATCACCTCATGTTTCAGCATAATGCACGGCCCCATGTTGCAAGGATCTGTACACAATTCTTGGAAGCTGAAAATGTCCCAGTTCTTGCATGGCCAGCATACTCACCGGACATGTCACCCATTGAGCATGTTTGGGATGTGCTTGACCGGCGTATACGACAGCGTGTACCAGTTCCCACTAATATCCAGCAACTTCACACAGCCATTGAAGAGGAGTGGACCAACATTCCACAGGCCACAATTGACAATCTGATAAACTCTATGCGAAGAAGATGTGCTGCACTGCATGAGGCAAATGGTGGTCACACCAGATACTGACTGGTTCTGAGCCCCCAGACCCCCAATAAAGCAAAAAAAAATGCACATTTCAGAGTGGCCTTTTATTGTGGACAGTCTAAGGCACACCTGTGCACTAATCATGATGTCAGATCAGCATCTTGATGTGGCACACCTGTGAGGTGGGATGGATTATCTCAGCAAAGCAGAAGTGCTCACTATCACACATTTAGACAGATATGTGAACAATGTTTGAGAGAAATGGTAATATTGTGTATCTGGAATGAATTTAAGATCTTTAAGTCCATCTCATGAAAAATGGGAGCAAAAACAAAAGTGTTGCGTTTATATTTTTGTTGAGTGTAGTTTTAAATGTTTGTGTTCAGGCACACTTAGCCAAAAATCAAACTCTGACAACACAAAGAAGATATTGTAGACTGGCCAGCATTATGGAGATTGCTTTCCAAATGAGTATAATATCCAAGTATTTTTGACATACTGTAGATTTTCCTTTTATTACTACATACCCCATATTACATGATTCATTTTGGCCAATTCAGAACATACTAGACGTCACTGGTGTTGTACAGTCACAATACACAAAACTTAAAACATTCTATAATATGTGGTTTCAATTTGCGTTTTCAATTACATAATAGATACTGTATATTATATAAAGTGGTATTTACATAAATGTTAGCTTTCCCATCAAGCACTACACATTATCAACATCACTTTATGTTACGGTTTAGCTCATTTAGTACACTGAACAGAACAAGAAACAATACAAATTCAAATCTTGTCAAAGACAAAAAGGGACAAAAAGGCAGCTAACAAAAGTTACTCAGTTCACTCCAAGGTACACTAGAGCTCCCTTGCGCTGGTGGGTTGAAACTGCTGCTGACATTATTGGTACCGAACTACCAAGCATCAGTAAATAATCGTGACACGAGGTGCCCAAAGATATTACAAGACCATTCCCACCCAGACCCACCCCCCGCTGCCATCTGGAAGAGATACAGAAGTATGTGCTGATGAACCACCTCAGAGCAGCTTTTGTCCTTACCGGAATCCACCCTCCATCATATCATGCAGTTGTGTTGTTCTAGTATGTATTTTTCTTGTGAAGTAGTGGTACTTCAAACTGAATTTCATTTAGTGCACCCACGTTGTACAATGACGCTCAATCGAACCACAAACCATTTCTCCATGTTCTCCCAGGTTGTTTGTACTTTGGGACTGCATTTGGAAATAGTTTGTCCGTTGTTGGTGCTTAATGTCCTGTTTTATTGTTTGATTTCTCAAGTGCTGTATCCAACTTTCCCCACAGGGACAATAATGATGCTGCTCCAGTAGTCAATGTATACAGATAACCACCATTTGTAGAGCTCTCCAGTGATACGACTGAAGCGTTTCCTTCCCATTTTGCTCCGCCTCGCCTCTCCTCTCTGATGCTGCTGTTGTTTTCAGAGCTGTGAGTCTTCCCGGCTTCTAGCGAGGGCCTAATGGCTCCAATGGGAGTGACACCAAACTGTCTTTGATAAATAGTTTTTAAATTACAACATAATTTTATTTAGGCAGCAATTTCCAAGCCTCCTACAGAGAAGTGATTCAGGCTACATCAGGATTGGCTTGCAAAGACACGCATATGTTTGCCCTCGCACACACTCATGCAAATGCACACGCGCGCATAGAAAGCCAGCCTCATCTGCCTCGGTGCGGGTAGTGTTACATGACCTGCAGCCCGGAGGCTAACCAGATTACTGCCTCCAAACTACTAAAGTGGTCATTAAGGAGACTCTCTCTCTGTCTCTTTGTCTCCCTTTCTCGCTCGCTCTCTTTTTTCATCATGCTCTCCAACGCCTTTCTGTCATTTTTCTTAATTATTTCTCTTAATCTATTTGCTCTCTCCCTTTTGTGTTTTCCCCCACTCTCATCTTTCTCTTTCACACCCACTCTAACTTTGTTTTCCTTTCATCTCTCTCTTTCTTTCTGAGTGCCATATGCTCTTATCACTCTTCATCCCTCCATCTGCTTCTTCCTTTTCTTTTTCCTCCTCTCTCTCACTCCCTCCATCTCTCCTTCTGTCTTTGTGGGTAAAAGCTTTATGATTGTTGCTTGTCTCAGTATTACTGCACAGACGGTCAGATGTGCATCAACACACATGCACGCACCCACACGCACCCCCCCCCCCCCACACACACACACACACATGTACACACACAAACAAATGCACTATGTAATATCAGTGATGAATGTCTAAATAATCTGTAATGACCTGAAACCCTAAACCTTGTAAGCCTTGCCCCATCCTAGAAAACACACACACACACACACACACACACACACACATACATACACACACAGGAGTACATGCAAAGTGTCTTTTCGAGCTTCCGTCTTCAAAGGAAATGTAGATTCTTCTGGTTCCTTACTTGTGTCTTTTCAAAATAAACGCCCTGTTCCCAGGAATCACATGGCTTTTGGTCATTGCATGCATAAACGCCCGGCAACAAGGGGGGTCATCGGGGCCCTTAACGGCACATTGGATTTGCTCCTCTCAGAAATCCTCACCGCTCCACTCTGCTTAGATAATAACTATATGGGCTACACAGTCAGCGTACACATACACCGTTTGAAGGCTGGACTTCCCTCAGTCATTATGTCCATGGCAAGTTTTAATGAGCTGATGTGATTGGCCATAATCGGAGACAGCCCTGATCACATATTCTTTGAATTATTTCTTCTTTGTCCAATCCTTTTTCCAACTGCTGCACCTTTGCTAGGCTGGTGATACAAAAATACGACCAGAGACTGAACTTTACATTAAACTGTTAAAATAGGACCCCCTAAAGTGTTTTGCTTATGAAAATGAATAAATCTATTTAAACGTGATGTTTTCTTACCACAAGACAATTCTGGAAGGAATTAGAATGACGTGAATACGCCTTGCTTGTACAACTAATAGCTTTCTATTATGACTTCTCTTACATGCCCAGAAAGCTGCCGTCTCATTTTGATATTGATTAACTGTTTATTTCCCGAAAAAGTGCCCGACATTAGCTTCCACCTAGTTGGAAGGATTTAGTACTATTTATGTTATAATAAACTGTATATCTAAGCACTTTGAAGATGACACCTTGGGCTTTAGGAACTGACTGTATCGGGGGAAAATGATCAGCAATGATTGATAAATAAGTAACTATTGATTATTACAATAATACTGTGTTGACGTTAGTTTTATTTCCACACTAAATGTAATGTATGTCCTTTTTTTTCGTGCTATCTGGTGGTTGTAATATATATTTGTTGATTTCAACTCTTAACTTGGTTACATTTCTATATTTATACATTATAATAAACCACATATCCCTGAAACACCTGTGGGTCCTGAAGCTGCTACTGCAGATGAAATCCCTGTCCAGCTCTGAGTCTCCTGGACCATCAATCTAAACTGCATCTGGTCTGGTGTTAATTAACGGTGATCCATGTTGCTGGTGCGAAGCTGTGCCGTGTGCTTGAATTAAACTACCCGAAAGGGATAGTTTGGAAGTTTGGGGTTGTATGAGGGACTATCAGCGTTTGAAGAAGCGAATGGACGAGTACAAAGCAATCTCCTGCTGTGGACGTGTTTTAGACACCTAAAACAATCTATATCAGTGTAAGTGTTTCTATATTTAGAATATTTTCACCACATTATCTCACTGTCAGCCTTTTCCGATGGGGAACCGAAGCCGTTATATCATTTATTATCCATTACATCTCAATTCGTTTCAAATGAATCACAGAACATAATGGCACATAATGTACAATAATGGGACATTAAGTGCAATATCATAGACATAAATAATCCTGGATTAAGCAGACACACTTCACTCACACACTCACCTATACTGTGAGTTTGATACGCTACTCAATGCAACGCCCAGACTGATCCTGACTGTTAACCTCTTTCTATCTTTGATCCATACTGTTACCTGTGTGTGTGTGTGTGTGTATATATATATATATATATATATATATATATATATATATATATTTATATATATATATATATATGCTCTGCTTCTGCCATCTTTTTGTTAGTTTATCCTGTAATCCTGTCTGCCTCGTCTCCTGCTTTTAGGTCCAACTCTTAAACAAACAACACAACTGTGGCTAAACATGTATAGACACACACACACATGGCTTAATAGTAATGAGCAGATTGCCACTGTTAATTCTAATGGCGTTGTACGTACATAAAACATGTAGGCCTGTAGCTATGAAATCTCATATATGCTGCATATAGCCGTGGGCCACAGTCAGCTCATTAAATGCATTGTAAACCCATTTTACAGCAGTGAGTGTTCGAGAAATTGACTGTAGGAGGTTTGTTCACACCAGATTTAACAAATAAACAGGAGGGTCGGTCACATTGTTTGGTCCCACCACAAGCACAACAAACAGTCTTTAAAAGCATCACTTGAACTTCTCTGTCAGAGACATCACACATCAGATAAACTGTAAATTATCAAACAGCTGCCCTTATTCATTGTCAGTGGGCTCAGCTACCACATTAAATCATTCCACAAGCTCAAAAGGCACAATTGGTCCAGTTTTTGGTGGGTTTGTATTGTGAAACACCTGCAGGTGCTGAACACTGATCAAAATCACAGCTTTGACAGAGTAGAAATTATCATCATCATTTCTTGTGTTGCAGGTTTGTATTATACAAGTAAAAGCTTTGATTGGTAGCAGGGTAGCAACAGTAGCAAGGCTGTGGTAGCGACCTGTCAATCACAAGGTAGACAGAATGCAGGGCTTCCACATTGGCTTCATTGGCAGCATGAGCATTCAAAAAGCCATCTCTAAAATATAGAAAGAGCAGAAAAAATACCATACAAACAAATACATATCCCTACTGTGAGCTCTCTCTCTCTCTCTGTCTCTCTCTCTCTCTCTCTCTCTCTCTCTCTCTCTCTGTCTCTCTTTCACACACACACACACACACACACACACACACACACAAAGACACACACACACACACACACACTCTCTCTCTGTCTCTCTTTCACACACACACAAACACACACAAACACACACACACACACACTCTCTCTCTCTCTCTTTGTCTTTTCTACTGCCTTTTGATGTAAGGAGGCCACTAAGGTGGGCTCTTGCTGTGTGTGTTTGTAGAGAGAGCAACTGGTAGCATCGTCCTGCCAAATAACCTCTCCTGAGGCAACGGCTTTGTTTTATGACTTGTCATAAAAGTGCCATCTCTGAACACACACACACACACACACACACACACACAGGTGAACAGTGGGACTCGAGTGCCCTTTACATTGTTAAAGATATATTGTATACAAGACTGCTGTGTGTGCGTGTGTGTGTGTGTGTGTGCTGTTTTGTTTCCTCTGGCAGTTTAAACTGAAATGTGACCAGCACCATGCCACATAATGTCCCCACTGATATATGTGACTTGTTCAGCAGCCATAAGAGCACACTGTAAAAAAAAATCCTAATTTTACGGTATATGACTCAAATTTTTTACAGTAGTTTTTCTGTTCTTTGAATATAGTGTACAAAACTGTAAAATTACAGACTTTATCAGTAAATGAACAATCTGCCTGTTATTTTAAGTATTATGACAGTAATGACAAATTACATTTATTTCTCATTTTTTTACAGAAAAATACTATATTAATTATACATGATCTTTCTGTTTTCTTAAATTAAATACAAATGTACGTAAAATGACAGTAATTCTCTATAATTAAATATGCAACTTGTAATAAAAAGGTTTATGTCCATAAAAACAAACAAACACTTTTCTCTGTAATTTTACAGTAAATCTTATTATTTTCACATTTGCATGTAATTATACATTCAACCTGCAATTAAATATGTAGCTTCTTATTTGAAGGTTTATTTCCATACTAACAATTTAATGTTTTTCTCTGTAATTTTAAGGTAAATCTTATTAGTTTTAGATGTATGTGCACTTTTACATTCAAACTCTGTAATTAAATATGTAGCTCATTATATTAAGATTTATGTCTATACTAACGTTTTTCTCTGTAAGGTTAAGGTAAATCTTATTAGTTCACTAGTACTATGTGGTATGTATAAAAGTACTTGTATAGACTTTGGATTAGACTAGATAGTATTAGACTAGTGAGTACTTTAATATTCAAACTGTAATTCTGGATATAATGGCAATGATTCTAACAAAAATACGTACAGGTCAGGCTGTCTGTGAGAGAGAGAGAGAGAGAGAAAGAGAGAGAGAGATTTGATTTTAACAACACACTTTATTTACTTAAAATGGTTTTTACATTTCAGCGGTTCAGAAAAAGTGCTTTAAAATCCCAGTATGTTTTAACAAAATATATATATATAACTCATCCTTTAAAAACTTGTGCAAACACCAACTCTTCGTCAACCACTGAGCAGACAATGTCATTAAAACACCAGCGCTGTTTAAAAGAGTCCAAATCTCTAATGTGTTTGTAAAATCTAAAATCTAGCCAGAGTCTCGCTCTAATATTTATCAGCCACACTGCCTTTGCCTCTTGCCCTTCTCTGTTCTCCACTCTGTTTTTTCTGCTAATATATATAGCCATCTTTGCCTCACCTGAGAGGAAATTAAGGAGCTGCCATTTTTCTTTTTTCCCTTTGTAGGCAGCTCACATGATAAAAACCTTCTCAGTAAAAGCCACATCAAAAAAACTAAAAACCAATGTTAAAAGAGAGAAGAAGCTTGTGAGTCTCTTGCACTCTGTAAAAACATGATAAATAGTCTCTCGAAGGCAACAAAATGGACAGGTGTTAATAACAGAAGGATTAAGAACAGAGATAAAAGCATTGGAGGCTACGGCACCATGAAGAATTCTCCACTGAAGGTCGGCAGTCCGTTTTTTTAGGGGAGGTTGGTATAAAATCCTCCACTGTGGGCCGGGTCCATTTGCTCCCAGTCTGTTGGACCACACAGTGGGGGGACGGTGGCACAGTCTGGCCTTGTGAATGGTTTTCACACAATTAAAATACCAAGTCTTTTTGTCAGCCTTGTGTATCGTCAGCTTCTCGGGGTATGCTGAAGCTAGCAGGGGGCCGGCGAGTTCCCCCAGGCCTGGGCTCAGGGAGACGTCAGGGAAGGGGTCTGCTGGGTCCGGTCTGGCCTTTCTTTTACCATAGTCCATGAGGAGGCTCCTATCTCCCCCAGTGAGCTTCTGGCGCCACAGCTCCAGGAGCCTCCCCGCCACCCGGACAGAGTGCAGGCCCAGGAGAGAACCCAAGGCCCGGGCATCACTCAGCGCCGGCCCCACTGCATCCACCAGCTGCTGCAGGCACAGGGTCTTGGTTTTAATGAGCGCCACCGTCAGGCCGGGGGTGACGCTGCTGCTGATGTCCAGCTTGGCCCTGTGAATCAATGGCTCTCTCAACAACCAGTACAGAGAGTCAGACTTTGGGCACCTTTTACAGTTAAAAAGGCCCCAAGACTTAAAAACACTCTGGTAAAACGGAGGTAGCCCAGTTAATTTTAAAAATTTAGAATCAATTAAAAACAAAGCAGCATCCAGCCCCAGGTAATCTGCATGTCTGAGAATACAGCTGGCCACATCTCTCCACACTAGGTCAGCCGGGCCTGTGAGATATTTCTGTAAAAACTGTAGTCTAAAAGTGGCTGTCCGGCTGGCCAGGTGGACGAGGCCCTGTCCCCCCTCCTCTCTGGTTAAAAACAGCACCCCTTGTGGCACCCAGTGCAGACCATCCCAAAAAAAATCTACCATTTTCCTCTGTAACTGGGCTAGCAGGTTTGAAGGGGGGTCCACACAGGTTAAACGGTGCCAAAGTTGGGATGCTACAAGATTGTTTAAAACCAATACCCTACCTTTAAAAGACATTTGAGGGAGCAGCCATTTCCACCTGGAAAGTCTCCCCCCAATTTTCTCTGTGACGCCCTCCCAGTTCTTCTTAACTATGTGCTCTTTCCCAAGGAACACCCCCAGGTACTTAAAACCATCTTTCTGCCAAGTCAGGCTCTGGGGAAGAACTGGGAGAGCGCCACGCCACTCACCGACAGCGAGGGCTTCGCTTTTTTCCCAATTCACCCTCGCTGCCGATGCTACGCTAAAACTTTTTACAATGTTGGTTAAAATGTCTACATCCCTCTGGTTTTTAATAAAAACAACAATGTCATCAGCATAAGCGCTTAAAACAATGTTACTATTAAAACCCGGTAAAATCAAGCCCTGTAAATTGTTTCGTAATTTGTTAAGGAGGGGTTCCAGGGAGAGTGTGTAGAGCATGCCGGACAGAGCACAGCCCTGCCTGACACCCCTACACACCCTGAAAGGAGCACACAGACCGCCGTTAAATTTCAGCACACTCTCAACATCACTGTACAACACCTTGATCTTGGCTATGAAACCAGCGCTGAACCCAAATTTTTCCATAACTTTCCAGAGGAAGTTGTGTTCAACGCGGTCAAATGCCTTTTCCTGGTCTAGAGAAATCAGACCAGTGCTACAACCCAGTGAATTGGAGATGTCCAAAACATCCCGAATGAGGTGGACATTGTCCACCATGGACCTGCCGGGCACACAGTAGGTCTGGTCCCGGTGGACGAGATGCTCCATAGCTACCCCCAGCCTGGAGGCAAAGAGCTTGGACAGAAGCTTGTAATCCACACACAGTAGAGACACAGGGCGCCAGTTTTTAATGTCCTGCAGGTTTCCTTTTTTGGGGAGCAGCGTGATCACAGCTCTCCTGCAGGATGTGGGCATTGAACCAGAGGCCAGACTTTCATTAAAAACATCTAAAAGATCTTTGGCAAAGATGTCCCAGAAAGCCTTATAGAATTCTACGCTCAGGCCATCTATGCCGGGAGCCCGCCGCCCCTGCATGCCCTGCAGAGCGGCTACCAGCTCCTGCATTTCTAATGGCTTGTTTAGCTGTGCATTGATCTCCTCAGAGACCTGAGGCAGTCCATTGCAGAACCCCTCCACCTGAGCTTCCTGCTCCTCATACTCACTGCTGTAAAGCGATGAATAAAAATGCACAGCTCGCTTCCGTATCTGGCTTGGTTCTGTAATTGTTTGCCCTGTGTCTGCTAACAGTGAGTGGATTACCCGCCTCTGCCCGCTCCTCTTCTCCAGGCCGAAAAAATAGCTAGTGGGAGCATCCATCTCCGCACTGGCTTGAAACCGGGACCTGACCAGTGCACCCTGTACTTTGACATCCAACAGGTCTGCTAACGCTAGCTTTTTGATTTTGAGGATTTCAATATATCCTCGATCTGCTGTGGACTCACTCAATCTTTCTAGTTCCACTATATCAGTCTCCAGGTCTTTCATAGATCTGGTGATGTCTCTGGTGACATTGAGGGTGTGCTGTTGACATAAAAGTTTAATCTCAGTCTTACCATGGTCCCACCACTGCCTAATACTGCTAAAATCACCCTTCCTCTGTCTAAAAACATCCCAGAAATAAGTAAGAACCTCTCTAAAATGTTTATCAGATGCTAAGACTGAATTAAAATGCCAATAAGCGCTTTTAGGTATAATATTCTGAATAAAAACATTACACAAAACTAAAGAATGATCACTAAAACCAGAAGGAACAATACTGCACATTTTAAAAATATTAAAATGATGCTTAAAACAATAGATACGATCTAATCGAGCTGAGGAGATCCTACTCTCTCTGAGGTGGGACCAGGTGTACTGACGGCAGTCTGCGTGCGTCCTCCTCCACACGTCCACCAGGCCATGAGAATAGACCAGCTGCCTCAGAACATGTTGGGAAACTGGATGCGGCTCTGCATGGTTGCGATCTAGCTCAGCGTTTTCAGTACAGTTAAAATCCCCCCCCAAGAATAAAAAATCCTCCGAGGCACAGCCATTTAAAACATCATTAGTTTTTTGTAAAAACAGCTTCCTCTCTGTACCGGTTGTTGGAGCATACACATTGATAAAAACAGCAGTAAAAAGGCCGAACCGTGCTCTCATTAAAAGCAACCTCCCCTCGATAAAATGCTCGACCTCCAGTGAGACCGGAGTAAAAGATTTGGAGAGGAGGAAGCCAACTCCTCCACTCAGGGAAGTGTTGTGACTTAAAATGACTTCCCCCTCCCACTCTCTCCTCCAGTCTGCCTCATTGGTGCTGTCACTATGTGTCTCTTGTACATAAAATACATCAATATGTTTCATTTTGGCCATTTCATAAATACTTGCTCTTTTTCTTTGTTCTCTGGCTCCATTTACATTTAGACTTCCCACTCTAAAATTATCCATAAGTAAGAAGTTAAGAACAAAAATAAAAGTTAATAAATTACTTAAAACACACATTGGAGTTCTTCCCATCATCATCTTTGTTCATTTGTCGTTTAACTTTAGGTAAAAGTTTCCTTAATCTAAAAACCTCTTGATCAGTAAAACCAGACCCATCTTTTTTGCTCATGTGGAGTCTGGCCGAGGTGTAAAACAAACTTAAGACTGGGAAATGTTCTTCCATTTTAACCCCTTTAGCATTTTTGGTTTTGGTTAAAAACGACTGTATTGATTCTACAGAGTAAAGTTTTTTTTGTTGACTGTTGCTAACTTTAGAACCAGATATGTCACTGCTGTCAGAGACACACTCATCACTTTCACTTTCCTCTGTCTGCCCCCTTACAGTCTGTCTGTCCTCCACCTTACTGCTCTTTGCTTCCTGCTTTGTTCTAGTTTTTCCCCTTCGCTTGGAAGCAGTTTTCACCTTCACTGCCTCCTCTTCCTCCTCCTCCAGCTCAGCCTCCTCCACCTGTTCCCCCCATGTGGGCTTACTGCCCCCCACACCTGTCTCCTCTGCCTGTATTTCCTCCTCCTCTGATAACCCTCCCTGCGTTTCACTAACGCCACCATTATTTATATACACTTCACTCACACTTTTTTCAGTTGTTTCCTCCCCCGCTCCACTTTCTACCACACCATCACCCAAAACCTCTCCCTCACCTATCTGATCATCTTCACTCACACCGTGCACATCATCCATACTCACCCCCCGTGCTCCCGGTCGGACACAGCAGCAGCGCGAGGCGGTGCGCTCCGCGGCGCTGCTATCGGCCGCTCGGATGCCGCAGCCCGGGCTGCAGCAGATGAAATCTCCGCCGCAGCGCCGAGCGTCACCCCCCGGCCAGGCGGAGTCGGATCCCCTTGTCTCGGACAGGCTTTTACGGTGTGTCCCTCTTCGTTACAACGAAAGCATTTCATAGCCGACGAGGTGGCGAATATCACGTAATCGTAATCATCTACTTTAACATGGAATCGGAGGTTGAGCTCCGTGTCCCGATTGTTAAGTATCATAAACAGCTGTCTACGATGAGACACTACGTGTTTCAGCAGCTGAGATCTACATCCAGACATTATCTTTTTAATGGGCGACACCACCTTCCCATGTCTGGAGAGTTCTCTGCTAAGAAATTCGTCAGTTATGAATGGAGGGACATTTGATAGTATAACCCTGGTGGATGGCTGTGTCAGTGGCACCACCTGCACAAACATTTGGTTCACCGTAATGCCTGTCTCGACGACGCGGTTCACCTTCTCCACCTGATCCAGGAAGATGACCACGGCACTGTTCATCCGAGCGGCCGACCTCACACTGCCGTGCCCCACCTGCTCTCCCACCGCAAGCCCAATATCTTCCACACTGCACGGAAAGCCGGCATTAACTTTAATGCCGTGCTTCCGCGTGAGGTGGTCGAAAGTGACTCCATTTACCATGGCGTCTGAAAGACGCCGACCGGCGAGACACCGGCAGGAGGAAAAAAGAAACGCACTAACACACACACTAACAATAAACTTAAAGTGAAAATATACCCAATAAACCACATCAAATTAAATCAAATACTACGGGACAAACGCTCAGCGTCTCACTCCACACTACGACTCACTCCCAGCATGCAGCAGAGAGAGAGAGAGAGAGAGAGAGAGAGAGAGAGACACAGAGAGAGAGAGAGATACTTATGTAATTAAACATATACCCGCCTACAAATAAAAATAAATAAACATTTATTTTCTTTATCATCTTTTCCTGATAAAGAAAAAGATACCACGCTGATACAATTGCTATTGGCTGTCTTGCCATGTTGCTTTGAATATGATTGGTTGACGTCATCACGAAAACTGGCCAATGACAACTGTGCGCGCTTTCTTTTTGAAAATACGTCAGTTTGAATGGGTACGCGCTGGCAGTCGTGCACTAGTGGACTACCTGACCACTAAAGGCCTGATTATGCTTCCGCGTAGTGATCACGCAACGGCAACGCAACGGCAACGCAACGGCGACGCAGTTGCTTGGAGACCGTGATGGTTCTGCGTTGGGTTTACGTGTCGAAATGCAATTCAATGCCACACCGGTAGAGGGCGCTATGGTTTTTGTAAAGACTGACCGACCGACCGAGACTCTTGACGTATATCGTCGTAGCCTCGTTATAGCGTATTTGTTTACTTTCCGGCTTTAAACATCCACAATTTTTAAGAACCTGGTGTTTTATTTCTTTGTGCAAAAGCGACAAGGTGCAAACAATAAAACGAGGTGAAAACAATAAAAGTAGCCTTTTAAAAGTTTAAATGGCGGTGTTTATGAATGGAAACCGGATAGCGGTCTCCAGCGGATGTAGTTAGCGGACCAATCACAGCCGATGCCGCTGCGTTGGTGTTGCGTTGGCGTTGCGTTGCCTCGACGCGCGTCGAGGATTTTTGGGAGGCACACGTCAGGCCCTTGCGTCGACGCAAGGGGGGTCCGCAAGGACGTAAAGGCCTGATTATGCTTCTGCGTAGTGATCACGCAACGGCAACGCAACGGCAACGCAGTTGCTTGGAGACGTGATGGTTCTGCGTTGGGTTTACGCGTCGAAATGCAATTCAATGCCACGCGCGTCGAGGATTTTTGGGAGGCACACGTCAGGCCCTTGTGTTGACGCAAGGGGGGTCCGCAAGGACGTAAGGGGTCCGCAAGCTCCCTTGCGTTGTGTCGACGCGGAAGCATAATCCAGCCTAAAGCCTAAAGGCACGGCAAACACACAGTGTAGTGTAGCGCTGTGTCCATTTATTCAACTCAAGCATTATTCAAGAACAGCAATAAGGTTTGTGACATTCAGATAGCACCATACAGCTTCACTTCTACTGGAAACGTCAGCACTGACGTCAACCTGAACACTGAAGTAAACAATCATACTGGGATCGCTAGCTCCACAGCTAGCGAGCTACCTCTGCTAGCATGAATGTTTATCCAGTGTTACTGTTGACTTCAGTGCTGACGTTTCCAGTACAAGTGAATATCGCTGCTTCCTGCTCGCTCCCGTTCGCGTCGTCACTTCTTGTCCGCGTATATTTTTGGGAAAAAGTACGGATATCCATACCGAACACCACAGCTAACTTGCGACCATGAACGTCAAGTACTAACAGCGTCCCTCTCATGAGTCTGACTCAATGACCCGCCTCCCCAGCCCCTGCAATTGGCCAGCACGTTTGTTCGTTGATTGGATTGGTTGAATTGTATCGATAAACCGAGATAGGAATAATAGAGGGATGGCCACTCCGACGTAAAAAACAAGACCCAAATAAAACAAACCGTTTCCAGGCCAGGGCAGGTACGGCATATCTATGGGCAAAAAAAAAAGACTCTGGATCAACTAATAATAATAAAAAAATAAATAAAATCCTTTTTGTAGTAAGGACTTTTCAGTGGATCTTACTTTGTCCTTTCTCCCTCCCCCCTCCCCCAGGTGCACCAAAGATCCATCTGATAACTGGCAATTTGGAGGAGGATTCTTCTTGATCTGCTACATTGCACTGTCACCTCTGGTACAGATTAATAGACCTTTTGTGTTCTGTTTTGATTTTATTTGATAATACACTGTACATTTAAGGTTAAATTAAGAGGACTAAATAGGCTAAATTAAGACTGTAATGCATGTGCACAAATACTACAAATATTATTGGAACTACAGAGAACCCAGGGACAGGAGAACATTGTGGACAACAATATAAAACTGAATTGGAAAATACAAGCTAAAAAACAACTGACAACAACCCCCTCAGCCCAGCAGCTCTCCACCTGTTTCAAAAGTGAAACGCCATCGCCTTGTCATGATAGCTATCAGACAAGATAGACACATGGAGAAATTACATTTTTAGTATTTCAATTCTTCCTTGGGGGTCTCTGAAGAACTGTTTGTGAATAATTGGTTGATATTGTAAATTTACAACTCAATACATTAAATAAAGGGGTTTTAGAATCAATATTGGTGTGTATTTTATCTATAATTAAGTTTCGCGACCTACTTTAATTGAAACAGTGAAAACCTTTAGATGTATCGATTTGGAATTTCCTAAGTATGTTTTGAGTTGAGGATATTTCCCAATAATCTTTTACATAATGTTTTCAGTCAGTACAGTAGTTAAAATATTCAATGTATTACATTAAACCTGTAATATTACAAAAACTGAATCATTAAATATTTAGCATGTAACACACTTATTGAAGGTGTTTGATTGTTAAAAAAAAAATAGGAAAAATATGTAGAATAGTGGTATTTTTATGCAGAATGAAAATGTTACTTAATCTGAATTAGATGTATTATTATAGATATTTTACTTTAATTTTACGGTTTTTGGTTGGCAGCCGTAGCTGACAGTCATTGACTGTTTTTTTACATTTTTTTTCTTACAGTGAAAGGTACAAGGTATCTAAGACCTAAGAAACGATAAAACAAATGTTTTCTATTAAAAGTTCCAACACAACCATTTAACCACAATTTGTTCTTGTTTGGCAGCCATAGCTGCCAGTCATTTGACTGTTTTTAAGGTATTTATAACTGTTATTAAAGGTGTTTGATTGTAATAATTTAGGAAAAATCTGTAGAATAATGGTATTTTTCGGCAGAACTTTTAGTATTGTCATTTTATTAAAGGTGTTTGATCATTAAAAAATAGGAAAAATCTGTAAAATAACAGTATTTTCTGCAGATCTTTTAGCATTTTCCCTTTATTAAAGGTGTTTGATTGTAGTAATTTAGGAAAATTCTGTAAAATAACAGTATTTTTCTGCAGATCTTTTAGCATTGTCACTTTATTAAAGGTGTTTGATCCTAAAAATGTAAGAAAAATCTGTAAAATAAAAGTATTTTCCTGCCAATCTTTTAGCATTTTCACTTTATTGAAGGTGTTTGATAGTAGTAATTTAGGAAACTTCTGTAAAATAACAGTATTTTTCTGCAGATCTTTTAGCATTGTCACTTTATTAAAGGTGTTTGATCATAAAAATTGAGGAAAAATCTGTAAAATAAAAGTATTTTCCTGCAGAACTTATAGCATTTTCACTTTATTAAAGGTGTTTGATCCTAAAAATTGAGGAAAAATCTGTAATATAACGGTATTTTCCTGCGGAACATTTAATGAAATTTTCTGTAATAATAATGTTTTTGCATTTTATTTGAATTAGGGTATTTTACTTTAATTTTACGGTTTTTGGTTGGCAGCCATAGCTGACAGTCATTGACCGTTTTTTTACATTTTTTTTTCTTACAGTGCAGGTTTGTAGATTGAGGTAAGCTCGGTGTGCCACAGGGACCAGGGACGGGCCTTCTTCTAATTCACCGTATGATGTATGATGATGCTTGTCTCTCACTCTTTGTGTTAGAGCGTCAAAGTCAGTAACAGAGTGTCTGTCACTAGACGAGGCCCCCAGAGCAAAAATGGGCCCCTATCAAGCCGCTAACACTACTGGTCACAGGCTGGCTTTCTTGTTATTTCATCAAACACATTGATAGGGAACGTGTGAAATACAGGCACCAAACTGAAATAGTACAGCCTGGTCTCCTAAACATGCCATTCACACATAACAAAACTGCATTGTGAATAACGGTTGATGTGGATAACCTATGCTTGTGAAGAATAGAATAGATGGAGCCCTGAATTGAAGGACATAAAGATTACCAGTGGGATATAAAAGGAGCAGCTGAGAAAGGAAAGAAGGGAGGATGTGGAGGATGTGAAGTATGAAGGAGGAGATTGGTACGAATTTGGAAAAAAACATTTAAAGGAGAGGTTTCAAGAAGACGAGCTCTGAGAGAAGAAAGAAGGTGAAACACTTAAATTTTTAAACAGACAACATATCTGTGAATTTCTCCCAAGTAATACCATACACACACACACAAACACACACAGCTGCATGGTAGAAACTAATAGAAAGCCAATATGAGGACAACAGAGAACGGAGCTTGGGGAAATGAGACTCTGGAATGCCGTTGGAGTTTCTCCCCCAGTGTTAGACCCCAATGTGGCCTATTGATTTGAGAGACGGATGAAAGAGTGGAGCTGCTGAGTAATATGGCTGCTGAGCACCTGAGTGAGTGGTGCGGAGAAACACGGGAGTAAATACGGCTTCAAGACGTTTTCAGGCACTTTCACCATCACTGGAACAGGAGATTTTTTGTCCCCTCATTTCCACGTGTTACGATAATAAAGTGAAAACATTTTCAACTGATGACAGAAATCCGCAGCTCTGAAAGAAGAAAAATAACCATAAACAGACTAATATGGGCTGAAAACCAATTTGCTGTGTTGTGTGTATTCAACATATTATTAATGATGCATCATGTTTAAGACGTCCATCCTGTCTTCTCAGAATCAGCAGCTGGCAGGTCTTTCTTTTCACAGAGCAGTTTCTTTGTCTCTTAACCTCCACAAGTCCATGTGGTTCTGAATGCTTGCGTTTGGACCTTAGGCTTTATATAAGTAGTGGACGTGGTATATCATAAAACTTTTTTTTCATAAGACAAGATTTGTGGCCAGCCGTTACCCTGGTTACCTAGTGTTTATGATGCAGACTCCGGGTGAAAGACTTGCAGGGATGGGTAGTCTGAGGGAGTTGTAAGCACAGTACGACCTGTTAATGTGCAGAGGAACCTGTGCAGAATAATATATCAAAAGACAAGTTTGATGTGCACACCCTTGTTTTTCCTATCCTATGTATTTTAATAATCACAGACATGAAAATATTGGGAAGCCTTAGCTGCTCGGACACACAAACAACAATCACCAAGCACCAAAAGCCTGAAGTCTGAACTGGCTGGCAAGCATGCAGATGATGGAGAGGAGGGAGATGATGGAGATTTTTTTGTTTTTTAACAGTACTTTATTTACAAATGGTTTAACAACAAACAAACAGTTAAACAATCAATTAATCAGTTGAGGAATGATGAAAATTCGATCTCTGTGCCACCTGGCACAACAACTCCAGCCTCAGTCTGGCCTTTACGTTGTACTTCCACAGGGTCACAGGGTCAAGGGTCAGCCCACCCTGCAGTTTGTCCCTACGAGTGAGGTAAATGTACATTTTGGCTTCGCCAATTAAAAAGTTTAGGAGTTGGCACTTTGCTTTTTCTGTTATTTTAAAACCAACTCCACAAATAAAAATGGGTAAACAAGACACCAAACAGACTAAGAACACGGGTTAAAACATTAAACATCTCTGCCAATCTCATGCACTCAGTAAACACATGAAAGATATTTTCAGTCAGCCCTCTGAATGGGCACTAGTTTAAAATATGATTCAAAACGGATAAAAAGGCATTGGTCTTTTTATTAAATCCTCCACTGGAGATCTCTGATTCTCTTTTTTAGAGGAGGTTTGTATAACGTTCTCCACTGTGGGCTCAGCCCGCCCAGCCTCTCAGTCCTCACTATCACACAGCCACGTTTTGTGGATAGTTTTCACACAGCTTGTGTACATGATGGAGATGATGGGGATAATGGAGATGATGGAGAGGATGGAAGAATGGAGAGGATGGAGAGGATGGAGAGAATGGAGAGGATGGAGAGAATGGAGATTTTTGATTTTGATTTTTAACAATACTTTATTTACAATTGGTTCAGCAACAAGCAAACAGTTATACAATCAACTCATCAGTAAATCAGAGGAATGATGCAAATTCAACTTCTGTGCCATTCACCCGGCACAACAGCTCCTCATGAGCCCACTGCTGTTTAAATACATCTACGTTCCCTGTGATCCTGTGGAAGCAGAACTCCAGCCTCAGTCTGGCCTTTACGTTGTACTTCCACAGGGTCACAGGGTCAAGGGTCGGCCCACCCTGCAGTTTGTCTCTACGAGTGAGGTAAATGGACATTTTGGCTTCTCCAATTAGAAAGTTTAGGAGTTGGCACTTTGCTTTTTCTGTTTTTTTAAACCTTACTCCACAAATAAAAACAGGAGCCGTGAACAAGGCACCAAACAGACTAAAAACACGGGTTAACACATTAAAAATCTCTGCCAATCTTCTGCACTCAGTAAAAACATGAAAAATGTTTTCAGTCAACCAAGAATGGGCACTTGTTTAAAATACCACGATTAAAAACTGATAAAAAGGCATTAGTAGCGATGGCACCATGTAAAATCCTCCACTGGAGATCTCCGGTTCTCTTCTTTAGAGGAGGTTTGTATAACGTTCTCCACTGTGGGCTCAGCCCGCCCAGCCTCTCAGTCCTCACTATCACACAGCCACGTTTTGTGGATAGTTTTCACACAGCTTGTGTACATGATGGAGATGATGGGGAGAATGGAGAGGATGGAGAGAATGGAGAGGATGGAGAGAATGGAGAGGATGGAGAGAATGGAGATGATGGAGAGGATGGAGATGATGGAGAGGATGGAGAGGATGGAGATGATGGAGAGGATGGAGAGAATGGAGAGGATGGAGATGATGGAGATGATGGAGAGGATGGAGAGGATGGAGAGAATGGAGAGGATGGAGAGAATGAAGATGATGGAGATGAGGTCACCACAGCAGTGTCAACGGTGCTGCTTCTCTGTCCAGTCATTTGAGGTAAATTAAGCCAGATCAATTATTAATAACACAGGCTGCTGTTTTAAAATCCTGTAATTATCCTCTGGTGGAAGGAGCAAAAATCTAGATTTGCAGAGGAAAGAAGAAATGAAAGAGTATTAGTTTTGCTAATTAGGGCTGCTATTTACAGAAGCCATCAATCCATCCATCCATTTTCTATCTCTTATCCGAGACCGGGTCGCGGGGGCAGCTGCCTAAGCAGGGACGCCCAGACTCCCCGGACACTTCCCCCAGCTCCTCCGGGAGGACCCCAAGGCGTTCCCAGGCCAGCCGGGTGACATAGTCACTCCAGCGTGTCCTGGGTCTTCCTCGGGGTCTCCTCCCGGTGGGGCATGCCTGGAACACCTCCCGAGGGAGGCGTCCAGGGAGCATCCGATACAGATGCCCGAGCCACCTCAACTGGCTCCTCTCGATGTGGAGGAGCAGCGCCTCTACTCCGAGCTCCTCCCGTGTGACGGAGCTCCACACCCTATCTCTAAGGGAGCGCCCCGCTGCCCTGCGGAGGAAGCTCATTCCGGCCGCTTGTATCCGGGATCTTATTCTTTCGGTCATGACCCAAAGTTCATGACCATAGGTGAGGGTAGGAACGTAGATTGACCGGTAAATTGAGAGCTTAGCCTCTCGCCTCAGCTCTCTCTTTACCACGACGGACCGATACAACGACCGCGTTACTGCAGCCGCTGCACCGATCCGCCTGTCAATCTCGCGTTCCATCCTTCCCTCACTCGTGAACAAGACCCCAAGATACTTAAACTCCTCCACATGAGGCAGGAACTCCCCCCTGACCTGGAGGGAGCAAGCCACCTTTTTCCGGTCGAGAACCATGGCCTCAGATTTGGAGGTGCTAATCCTCATCCCGGCTGCTTCACACTCGGCTGCAAACCGCCCCAGGACATGCTGGAGGTCCTGGCTCGAAGGAGCCAACAAGACCACATCGTCCTTAAAAAGCAGGGATGAAATCCAGTGGCTCTCGAACCAGATCCCCTCCGGCCCACGGCTGCGCCTAGAAATCCTGTCCATAAAAATAATGAATAGAACCGGTGACAAAGGGCAGCCCTGCCGGAGTCCAACATGCACCTGGAACAGGTCTGACTTACTGCCGGCAATGCGAACCAAGCTCCTGCTCCGGTCATACAGGGACCGAACAGCCCTTAGCAGAGGGCCCCAGACCCCGTACTCCCGAAGTACCTCCCACAGAATGCCACGAGGGACACGGTCGAATGCCTTCTCCAAGTCCACAAAACACATGTGGACTGGTTGGGCAAACTCCCATGAACCCTCGAGCACCCTGCGGAGGGTATAGAGCTGGTCCAGTGTTCCACGGCCAGGACGAAAACCGCATTGTTCCTCCTGAATCCGAGGTTCGACTATCGGCTGAATTCTCCTCTCCAGTACCCTGGAATAGACTTTCCCGGGGAGGCTGAGAAGTGTGATCCCCCGATAGTTGGAACACACCCTCCGGTCCCCCTTTTTGAATAGAGGGACCACCACCCCGGTCTGCCAGTCCAGAGGCACTGTCCCCGACTGCCATGTGATGTTGCACAGACGAGATGTCAACCACGACAGCCCCACACCATCCAGAGACTTGAGGTACTCAGGGTGGATCTCATCCTACCTCTTTCTTTCCCTTTTGTCCTTTGTTTCCCTCCATCACAAGAACAGTGAGTGGTACTCGCAGCACGGCATCACAAAATGTCACTTTATTGTCTTTGTTGTGATCCTGTGGGAAACACTATTTTGTATGCACCTGCAGAAGCCAGAGAACTTTTCTGTGAAAAGTTTTACAGGAGCTCTCGCTCTCTCTCTCTCTCTCTCTCTCTCTGGGGTGTGAGTCCTTCCTGCTGTTAAAAGGCGTATTTTAGTTCCTTCCTTAAGCTATTATAATATACAGTATAAAGAATAACACAAAAACACATGCATTGTAATTGTAACATAAAAAATAACATTGATCATAGGGCCGTTTAAATTTTCTGTATAAATTTTTCACAAGTGTTATTTTTAATAATGTGCATTGAATTGTGGGAGCAAGAACCTCCACTACAGTGAAGGTTGCCATCACCCATCTGACGTTAACAGATATGCCAGGAATATTTTTGCACAGCAGTTTGATGTTTTTTTTTTTGTAATTCCTTCAAGTGTGTGAATGCAGTTTATTATTTGATGTGTTTGATGTGAATGCTACAGACTATATTCTGTGAATCTACCAGCCTTCTGTTATAAGTTTATCAAAGTGTCTGTGAATGGTACAGAACATGTTCTATAAATCTTTTAAAAGAACAGTTTTTGTTTTTTCTTACAGTGTACTTGTTTTCTATTCTGCAATAGAACAGTGGTTATTATGGGATGGACAATAGAGGATTTTATCATGGATCAATAAAAAAATAAGTTGATTGAGATGAATTTTCATTATCAGGATAATTGTAAATATCAGGATTGAATTGGAAAGACTGTAGCTCACTACAGCATCATGGTAGAGAAGTGGGAATTAGAGCCTGATTAAAAAAAATACAGGATCCAAAAATATAATATATATAATATAATAATTTCCAAAAATTAATTTATCCTTTTTTTTATCCATCCATCCATTGTCTACCGCTTATCCTGTATTCAGGGTCGAAGGGGGGCTGGAGCCGAACCCAGCTGTCATTGGGCGAAGGCAGGGTACATCCTGGACAGGTAACCGGTCTTTTTTTTATTCAGGGAGACCTAATGACTTGAGATAATCTTATTTAATTTGATATTAAATATATTATTAAATATATTGTTTTTTACTCATGACATTTTCATATCAACTCATGCATAGTGGTTATTGTAACACTTACGGCAGCTGAACTGCAAAACTGGTAATATTATGTGTTACATGCTGATATGACCACTTTCATATGTTGGCAAACTGCATCAGTCACACCTCCGACACACATATCCTCCCTGTGTGCCCCGAGGAGAAGTACTCTCCTTTAGCTGATGCTGATTTTACAGTCAGCCAGGATACTGTGGATGTGTGCATTTCTTACGTTCAAATATTTTATTATTTTATACTTGTTTCATATCAATTTAAACCACCCTTTGTAATAAAAACCCATATTTTTGTTTCAAGAAGTTAATTAAAAAGTATTTTGTTTTGCACGAACGTCAAAGGGCAGAGGTCATATTTCATTTTTTGATTAATTTTTTTGATTTGTAAAGAAAAAGTGGCGGTTCTAAAGGAGTATAATATCAAACGTCGTCAACACAGCAGTATGAGAAGTATAAGGGAGAGGAGAATGTTGACTTTGCCCTCCTATGAGATGACAATACCATCAGCAGCTGGAAGCCGATTTGAGGTCATTACATAACCAACATCCCACATGATCTCCCTTCATGCTGCACGACACAAGACTATGAGACGATCCACATCCTTTAAAGCTTCATCTGTAAAAACGCCACGTTTGCGGTTGACAATAATAAGTGCAGTGGATTGTAAACATTAGTAGATATAAAAGCAATATAAGCTTATATAAAGTAGAGATGGGAGAAGATTCACTCACCCACTCGTATCAAGATCCTTCAACTGATCAGGGTGAGTCGAGTCTACTGTCTCCATTCACCCGGGTCACTTGCTGCTAATGCCAGTCAAAATATACTAAATCAAACCATTGATTGTGTGACTCGCTACTCTCTTTAAAACCTGTAAAATGATATTTGAACATGATCTAGTCCATCAGTTTACCCGAGCAAGTGGCTGCTAGAAGTTAACACGGACAAGAGAATAAGTGACTTCCACGGAGTTAAACTTCGGCCGTAGCACTGACTCAAGTGACTTAAGTGCCTCAAGTGACCCGGATCAGTTTGGTGATTGATCCAGAGATCCATGAGTCAGCACACTGACTCGGATTAACTACCTCCAATATAAAGGCACAGGACAGTGAAAGTCTGACAATAGCGCAAATGGCACAGAGTGGAAAGAATGCAGAGTGCTGGAATAAATATGACATTTGAATGTAACATTGGCTAACTGAACGGAGACAGGATTGGAGAGCCGGGGAGATAAACTGCAGCAGCTTGATGATCGAGGATGAGTCTATTCACTTGTTTTGTCAGCTTCAATAAGCAAAATGAAAAGAAACGGCAGATGAATATAGCAGGTGTGTAACATCTACTCTCTGATTTCACATGTTTTTATGTTCCTGTTTTAATGTAATATACCAGTCTCGTGCCGTCCTCTTTCTTTACCTTATTTTATTTTTTGTTTTCGGTCTTCGCCTTAACGCCAAACGCTATGATTTGTGGGTAATTGCCTCAAAGTCTGGGAGGGATTTCTTAAGCACTTGCTGGTTAGACAGTGGGGACAGAACTAAAACCCTGGCTGATTTTACATGGACTTACCTCAAAGTGTGTGAATCTGTCAGTGTGACTTTGGGACCAGAAACATTCAAATATACATTTTATGAGCAACATTTCCCCCATTTTCGTGTACAAACCCTCATTTAGTAAATGTGAACAAATTCAAAACAGCTCTATTTGCACAGGATTTAGAATACTCAGATTGCGTAGAATGTGTCAAAAACGGTGCAAATTTTCAGTAAATATCCCTAAATGCGGTGATCAATCATCATAATCTCTTGGAGACAAGTATGATTAGTCCATGTTCTCACCATGTCCGGTAACGTGGTCAATGGCACGATCTACCAAGGACGTGTTCCCCTTTCCTCCAGAATTTGCAAACTAACTGACATTCAGAAAACTGAAGGGAAACAACCAGAATACAATAAATTCCTTTTTTTAATACAAGAGACAGTGGGAACGGGAAAGAGAGGCCATACATATTCACAGCCAGCAGTGATAAGGGCTGCGCTCCAAATATGATGCTCCCCAGGGAAACTCCCAACCACAATGAGACAGTTCCCCCCTCCTGATGTTGGGCCATTTTATTCACTGATCCCACTCTCCAGGCATGCATATTGCATAGCTTAGAAATACTTCTCTGTGTCATTAATGTCGCCAGCAATATTGTGTGTGTGTTTCAGTGAATGTGCATAAATATCTGTCAGTGTATGTATCCTTTCATGCAATGTGTGTGTGTGTGTGTGTGTGTGTGTGTGTGTGTGTGTGTGTGTGTGTGTGTGTCCTCATGCCTGGACAAGTGGACATGATGTCCATGTCCAAGTGTGAAGCTGTGTACTCACAGGGACAACTCACAGCTTATTCATGCACATCTTGTGTGTGTGTGTGTGTGTGTGTGTGTGACATTATGAGCCACTAAGTAATTGCATGGAGAAGCCTTGAGCAGCTGACAACATATTAAAAACCATAAAGAAACACATCATGATGTTCAATAAAACAGATGCTGAATGCATTATGCATAACAGCACTTCCTCGCACTCATACAGTTCTTTCCTCTATTTTTCTCCCATTAACCCCCCACTACTGTAATTCTCTCTCTCCCTCTCTCTCTCTCTCTCTCTCTCTCTCTCTCTCTCTCTCTCCATAATTGTGCTGCAATGCACAATTGCAAGTTTTCGGTATTAAAGGCGCCATATGTAAGAATGTGGCCAAAAACGGTACACCCCCTCCCCTCCAGACTCGCGGTTGCCAGAGCTGTTGTCGTATCCTCCGTCAACTTACCTGTCTAGGAGAAGAGTAGCCAATCCTGCATCCAATTTCAAATTCCTCTCAGCTTTCAACTGTCTCCACCGTTCATTGCCTCCCCTATATAGACCCTCGCTTTGCCTCGGTTTTTATCTTGGCGTTTTTGTGAATCATAACGAGCTCTTTTGGGTTTTGTTGCCTCCGCCATTGTAGCTCAGTCGAAACTGGCAACCCGTGGTTGCTCGGCAGCTGAGACTCAACTGACTGCAATGATTTGTAGACGCCGGTGGGTGGCGCCACGTGTCAAAACATGTTTTCAAAACATAAACATGATTTGCGGTCCGCAAAATATTTTTTTAAATGCGAATATTTTGGCTGTACTGTTGGTGAGTTCAGTATGTTATATGATCATTATTCCTGAGTCTCTATGACATATTAGGATGATTTTACAGCCAGTTGCTTTAGATTTCTTACATATTGTAGCTTTAAGTTATTAATAGCATAAATCTGTGATGATTGTACAAACAAGGAGAATGTGTTTTTTAAGTGGTGGAGACAAAAGGTGGTGATCAACCATAAAACTTAAATGCGAGTGTGACTTCTACAACTGCATCTCTGTGACTCCTTTTTTGCTTCTTCTTTTTTGCTGCTAATGCAAATAAACTTTAATTCTATGGAAACTGTAAGCATCACATTAGAATTCATTCAGATGTAGGTAAACGAGAGACCAAAAAAGTGGTGAAAAATGATCCATACATTATCTTTATTCCTTAAGTCCGTGATCATCCACTGATGAAAAGAATCAAAACAGTTTTTCACCAAAAACAATCCAAGTTGTGTTTATTGATATATGAAGTTGGCTCAAACGGAGACGTACTGTTGTTGGGTATGCTTGTTTTACTTACCTTGCTGGCTACAAAATCACTCCAAATAGATTCATCCCTGAAGGAAAAGGAGAGGTGCTGTGTCCGTATGATCTGGGCCCCAAAATGAGTGACATCGACTGTCAGCTACTAGACCAAATGTAAGATTCATAATTGATATGTTATTCAATAGCCACATTTATATACAAGTAATATTCATAGTGGTTTAAATAAACAATTTCATAGTATTTCTTATTGCGTATCGTGTATCGAGTTCTTAGCAACAGGAATGAAATACCTTTCCTAAATACACATCGGTTGAGTTCAGTGATTGCAGCAGAGGTTTCAGGTCATCTCAAAGGTGTTGCATAGATGGTCTTGAGGTCTTGACTCAAACTGGGGAACACATTTTATTCATGGAGGCGGCTTCGTGCACGGGAGCTTTGCAACTCTATCTCCTAATAATTAGTTTGAAATATGTTAACGAACAAAACAAAACAAAAAGCGGTAACACACACATAGTTAGGTATAATAAAGAATCATGGTTTGGCTTAGCGTGACTGTAAAACGTGTTCCTTGAACACCATCATGTTTATTCAGTAAGAACGTGTCTCCAAAGCTAATGGCTTTCGTGATGATGAAGAACTAGAGACAACTAAGAGTGAATGATAAACACGCCTGGCCCTCATGTGACCATCACTGCACTGAAGCCCTGCTATTTGGACAAGGTCGTCCCTGTTCCGCTCTCTCTAACTGCTCATTGACAATGCCTATTGGCTGCAATGAGCTCACTGTTTCATAAATCGGGATCATCGCCACAAAGATGCAGGACCACAAGAGTGAAATATGATAGTAAATTTGCACTTATGTAGTTATAGTTGGATCCTCTCTACCGGTCCACATATCAAAGTGTCCTTGGGCAAGATACTGCACCCTCAAGGCTGCACCACCGGTGAGTAAATGTTGAGACCAGACCTGAGATCTATGAACGGGTGCATGTTGACATGTAGTGTAAAGGTCGTAAGGTATAGACAAGCACTATATAAATACACGTCCATTTACCATTGCTGTTTGTTTATCATCAGCTTCTAATCATTTAAGTGAAAGTACTTTGATTTTCTATTGGTTGATTTTTCGTTGGTTTGATATTTTCTTACCAGTTTCGCTTATGTTTATAAACCAGAAAATATGAAAACCAACACCGACTACATGGTTCGAACAGTGAATGACAAAGCTGTTGCTATGCTGTAGGTTGAGTCAGTCATGATTATTATTACTGACATTTCTTTATAGTACATGCAGTATATAACGTATATACAGGTATATATAAAGTGTCACAAAGGAACAAAGCTTGTTCTGATTTTTTTTTTCCCAGTTACATTTCTGTTCTTTTGTCAATCGATATAAACATTCAGTTCAGTTTGTGTCCTAAAAGAACGCAAACACGAGTCTCTCTCGCTCTCTCTCTCTCTGTGTGTGTGTGTGTGTGTGTGTATTTACACTAACAGGTGTTAGAGAAAGGAGCAGAAGAAAAGATAAATAATGCAAACAGGAGATGAGAGAAGAAAAACAGAAATATGTGGGGCTGCTTCACTTTGAATCACTGCCACCAATCTGTTGTACTAACAAGACAGGCAAGGTGGCAAAAGGCCACACAACCACAGTCTTTCTCTTCGTCTCACTCACACACACTCACCCACAGACAGACACACACACTCTCTCTCTCTCTCTCTCTCTCTCTCTCTCTCACACACACACACACATATTTAAGGGTGTTCCCACTGATTTATATTCATTTGTTCTTCACAGCGATAAGTACAGAATCAGCGGCTGCCTGTGTATTTATTCACACCCACATACTTTATATGCACTGTGTACACTCATGCATATACTGCGAGTGCATCTGTCACACCTGTGTACACTCTTCAATAGCTAAAAGTTGATTATACAACCCTGTTTTTTTATATGTATTCCTAGATTATTTTCTAATGTGTTTTAATACTGTAGGTAGGAGAGTCGGTTCATTTATGAAATTAGACATGTTTCACTTGTTAGAGTATTGAAAATCAATGAAGATTAACAGCTTTTATTAATTCTGTACTAATTATGCATTGGCTAGTATGACATATCCATGTTTTATTTTGTGCAGTGTTAGAAGGCTGTTTCAGAAACAAAAATAGTAAAATCCTTATTCATTTAACATGATCTCTGGCTACACACACACACTCTCACCTGCAGAGTGGTTTTGTTTCCCTACATATAGGGAAGCAGGACGAATTCAATCAGCAGACAGTCATCACTGCAGACACTTCAATCACTGAGCAACACTGTTTGGATAACTCTGCTCTGTCTCTCTCCGCTCACTCAGTACGTCTCTTTCTCTTTCCCTCTGCTTCTATCAATATCGATCCACCCCTCTCTTTTAAAGATAGAATTTTGATATAGAGCGAGTGTGATTGTGTGTAAAGTCAATTTAAGGAGGCCCATGAGTTTATATGAGTCATTCTTTTAGTGGTCTTGGTGGAAGGCAAACGATTCTCACTGTCATACCATTTTGTCATATCAGTCATTGGCAGTAAATTCAAACACGCTCTTTTCCTTAAACATGGCTTTGTTGCCTCAACCTATTTTCCTGTGAAGACTGTAATGAGCGTGTATTGATACATCAGTGACACATGCAAAGTGATTCTAGAGGGGCACATGGAGCAACATCGGGGGACTCTGAGGGGCAGGTATATTAAACTAAATTTGGTAACACTTTACAATAACCATCATTTATAAATGGTAAATAGACCATTTATAAATGGTACACAGATAGTTTATTAAGGTTTAACAATCATTTATAAACAGAATATAGACCATTTATAAATGGTAAATAGTTTATTTATTAATGTTTAACCATCATTTATAAATGGCAAATAGATAGATTATTAATGTAAGTTAATAGTTACTTAACCATTAACAAACAATGAAATTATAATTTATAATATTTATTAATTATCAATAGACTATTAGCGCTTTATAGTTGCAGTCATTATAACATTTTTAACACTATATTAAGCAATTGTTAATGATTTATATACCTTTAAGAAATTGGTTGTAAAACATCTATTACGATTAAATATGTAGAAGACCTGTTATTTGTAGCAATTTTCTAAATGGTTAATATGTGGTTTATAAACCATCTATAAACATTACTTAGATGGTTATTGTAAAGTTGCGACTGATGTTTGTAATACTTTGTGAATGGTTTATAATTGCTTTATAAACCATCTATAAACATTACTTAGATGGTTATTGTAAAGTTGCAACTGATGTTTATAATAATTACTTAATGATTAATAAGCTGTTTGTAAACCATCAAGTTACATTTATTTGACTTTTATTTGTGATCTATAACATAGTGATTATTTTGCATTGATAAAAGAATAGGGTCTGATTATTGTATTGAACATGTTTATGAACAGAGAGTCAATAACATGTACCACATAAATATGGTGGTAGACAAGAATGTTGAGATTACGACACAACAATGACAACTTAATTTTAAAATGAATTGATGATACAATATTCAGGCACACTGCACTTAAAAATAAGTATTTCATTGTCTACTCACCCCATTTTCCACGAATTAACAATAATCAACAAAGCAATGAACAACATCACACACTCTGGAATGTCAATGTGTTGCCTTCTTGGCATCATTTATTTTTCTATTTGTATTGCTTTGCAATATCATGGAGCAGGCGTCCTAATGGACCATTATAGTGTTTTTTACCCAGCCATTCATTCCACTCAATCATAATCAGGTGATCTCTTAGTAGATCCTCGGTGCGATTCCCCCGGAGTCTCCCGATGGTCTCCTTGTAGCTCCTCCAGGCCCTCTCAATGGGCCTCATTTATCAAACGAACGTACGACCGAAAACCGTGCGTACGACCATTTCCACGCAAACTTCGGCATTTATCAATTTGGACGTAAGCGGAAGCTGCGATCAGATCTCACGTCAGGTCTGAGCTCGTGTACGCAAATTCGAGTCTGTGGATTTGCGGTGCAGCACAGCAAAATCTGGCGTAAAATAATGAACAAACCTCAGCTGTCATTAAGCATAAGCAGTCACATATTTAGAACAGATCAAAACGGATTATTAAAACGAAAACATTTCTTTTAAAGCCCATGTTTTTACTGATACCACTTTCAAAAAATTAAACAATAGGATAAATAGCCTAAGATGACAACTAATTATTACACATTAAAATGTGAAAGAATCATAAATACAAGCAGAAATGTGTGTTTGCAAATTAACTAAAGGCAACAATGTGTAATTGTTTTTGTTTTTGTCCGATGGGTGTGACAGAACTGGAACAAAAATTGAAAGCACCTGTTGAGATAATCATCGTTCCACTGTGGTTGGTCAGATGTTTATTCATTCCCCTATTTAAACAGATGCTTTGACAGTTATCAAGTCTTGATGATGGCAGACTTGCTTATTTTGGAGGAACAATACGCGCGTGTCAGACGTGAGCGCGTTTTCAGGGACCGCAGGGATCTCTGTGTCACCTCCACCACTTATGCCACAGATCGACTCCGACCCAATTAAGGAGGCAATTTTTTCCTCCGTCCCCGTCAAGATCAGGCTGGAGTCTGTTTGGCCTCCTCCAGTCTGCCTGATGCTGCGTTTAAACGCAGCAACGCGTTTCTTGGTGGCCAGCTTCATATCCGACCATTTTTTCTTGACCTAAATGTAAAGAATTGTTTTGATCAGTTAGCAGACATAAGCTTTTAGGCTGCGGATGAAAAGATTCATTTAAGTCGTTAGGCATGGGTTAAGTTATTGAGAATTATATTCAAACCTCAGCTGGAGTCCATTCCTCTACGGCAACGCTGTTGACTGCCTCCGTTATCTTTTTCCAGACAGCGTTTTTGTGAGCCCCTTTTATGCCACCCTTCAGGCTGCCAAAAAGCACTGTCTTGTTGTGTTCCACCATCTCCGTGTCAGAAAAGTTTCTTTTCTTACCCATGTTTCGTCTCTCCATGTTTGACCTCAGTGGGCGAGGCCTCCGAAACAGGAATATTTATGGGCGTAACATGTTAATGACGATCGAATTCAGCCGCCGCATTTATCAAGGCCCGCTCATTCGTACGCTGAGATTGGTCAGATACGAACGTTTCATAAATCGCACGTGTGTCCTGTCGTAAGACCAAATCTGCGCTCAGATCTGCGCCCGTTTTCACGCAAGATTGATAAATGAGGCCCAATGTGTTGAGTGTGGCAGCCTGTATCAGCATTGACATATTCCACACTGTGGTTGACTGTATAATGCTTGTATCCAAATTCAGGCAGAGCCTGACGGTAGGCCCGCCACTCATCAGACAGTATTGTGGATCCCGTCCGAACATGATGCAGAACCAGTGGGATCAGCTATCGTCTGGTCCGTCTTTCCACCAAGCGGAGAACAGGCATTGTCTTCTGTCCTCTGCGCTTCACACCCAGCATTCCAAACACCCACTTTTTCCGTGTCCATCCACCAACCATTCTTCCACGTCCATACTGTCAAAATATTCAAATAGAACACATATTAGAAATGGTAGTTATTCACATGATGTGTGACTAATATATGGTAATCATTTGACCATTAAAACATAAAATTAAACTAATTTAATTGACTTAAATGAGTTATAAAAATTATTATATCCCTGTAAGTATGGATTCACCCCAACCATTGTATCAGCAAATCCTTCCTCTTAGTGGAAATAGTTTTCTCATGACAATATTTTCAAATTTGCTGAGAGCATTAGGTGGCAGTCTCCTTACCTGTTATTCATACAGTGACAAAAACCCAAAGATACAGCTCCTTATGGAAAATCATTTTGTCACAATGACCTATTGAGTCCACCATTTTGGATTTTCCACCATTTCAAATGTTAAATGTAAATATAAAAGCACATCTTCCCCTACTCATACTAATGTTGACTGTACAACAGTCTCACCCAAAATGAAAACAAAATATATTTTTCCTTTTGCCCGGAGTGTTATCTGTCCACCCAGATAGTTTTGGTGTGATTTGCAGTTTTTTGGAGATATCTGCCATATAGATGTCTGCCTTCAATCCAATACAATGGAGCTAAAAGGTGCTGGGTTTGTGGCAGGAATTCCCACAGACATTTTAGGCGTATGGCTGTTTCCACGTACCTTCCTTTTGTGTCTGAAATGGCTTTCATCGATAACCACAAACTCTTTCCGCCCTCCCAGTCTCTGTCCTTTTCTTCTCTTCCTTCTCTCCATTGCCTCAACACAGACATTTCGTAGCTCTTTGACAGTGTTCTTGAACTCCCAGCAATGTCATCTATCATCATGTCGAATTTGTCTCAATCGTAGGCCTTGTGCAAACCTTAAAAATACATAAAATGAAAATGTTGTTGCCTTATGCAGACAATACTTCAGTAATTACATTTGGAAGGGCATTCTTTACTATGACAATGGGCATGACAGTAATTCAAGGTACAGCCCAGCAATGTCAGCATTACCGATGTGCCTGCCCACACTTAGACAAAGTTTGATGATGATGGAACAAACTGTCATGGAGTTATGATCAATATTGCCTCCCTCAGTAAAATAAATGAAATAGAAAATAATTGGAATAGAATTAATCTGAAGTTCACAAATGGTTAGTATAATGGACATCACTACACAAACTTAAAGATGTTTTTTTTTTTTTTTTTTTTTTTGTCCTACAAACCAAATTATGTTCTCCATGACTGATTTATAAAAGCAATAAAGGGTAAAACATCCAAGGGGGTGTATTCTTTTTATAGGCATTATATGTGTAATATGCTTATAGCCCATCAGGTCCTCTGGCAGGAGTCTGGTAGTTGTTCCAAAGTGCAAACAAGTTCACAAATTCACAAGTTCACAAATGAAAAGCGTCTTTTAAATTCAAGTTTAATAGTTTGTATATAAATGTAACAACATACAAATACATTTTTGATGAAAATTGCAAATATTTTTTTAATTCATATATTTATACATTTATATTACATTTATTTAAAACGAAATGTATTTGTGAGAAGAGAGTCATTTATATATACATCACAAAATACATTTGTGAATCCTTCTCTGTGCATTCATTATTAATGAGACTGAACTGACCCCATATCTGTGAAGCACTTTGAACTGCAGTAACCTGTATGTAAGGTGCTTTACAAATACTAGAATATTTTTTCAGGCCTGGTGGTACCCACCTATATTGGTGCGGTCAGATGTCCAAATGAAGCTTCGTGAAGCATTTTCTTTATTTTCTGAGCCCAATAGATGGCGCTCTCTCTTCAGCAAAGGGTTGAAGCCCGATATATTTCCATTGCTTTCAACCCTTTGTTGAACAGAGAGCGCCATCTATTGGGCTCAGAAAATAAAGAAAATGCTTCACGAAGCTTCATTTGGACATCACTAAGTAAGATAGATATGCATACAAATAAAAATACTTGTGATGATTTAAGAGACTAGTCACAGCTGTAGAAGTTGAATTGGATATGGTGAATTATAAGCTGTCCCATTAGGGTTTCTAAATTGAGATGTCCCTGTAGTTGTGCACTACTTTGTGATTTGTTGATTGACCAGTTCATCCTTATTTACTAACTCTTCTCTTACTTTTGTAGCCTGTCATCCCACGGAGATCATTGCCAGATACAAGAGGGTGTTGAGAGCATACAACAGTGGAAAGAAATTGGGTGAAGCATGTGCATTCGCTGGTGTAACAGAGCTGACAGTGAGATGCAAAGCGGCAGTCCCGGAGCTTGCCATAGCTTGCCCAGATAAATTTGAAAAACTACTGGCAGGATTCCATAAAAGAGATAAGATAGCTGACATTGTCAGCAAATGTGAATACATGATTCAAAATGATGCAGAAGTCAGGGCCAAAATAGCTAAAAATAAAGCAGTGGGTAAGCTCATACCATACAACAAGAGGGAGCAGAAGTAATCGGTTGGGCAGCCGGCTGCCTTGATGTTGGAAGTTACATATGTTATGCAAAAAGCTTAAACATGACCATTAGCCACTGTACGTTATTTATTAATACAGAATAAGGCTACTGTTGCGTCATTTACACTGTTGTTTTTCCTTTGAATTTAAAGTGATGGTTCGGAGTGAAATGCACCCTAGATAGTTTCCACCATGACATCCAGCCAAACACCCCCTCGGAAGCATTTTTAGCGATGGTCAATATTGGTCAAGATAGCCGCTATCAGCCGAATGGCTTAGTACTAGCGCTATGGTACAGAGGGTATATCTCGTAAGTTACCCCACTAATAATGCATGGAATGCAGACACTATGTGTATTACTGTAGAAGTTTGGTAACATTTAATGCATTATGGGGTAATTTACGAGATATATCCTCTGTACCATAGCACTAGTACTAAGCCATTCGGCTGATAGCGGCTATCTTGACCAATGCTGACCATCGCTAAAAATGCTTCTGAGGGGGTATTTGGCTGGATGTCATGGTGGAAATTACCTAGGGTGCATTTCACTCCGAACCATCACTTTAAGACGAACATTTGTCAAATCAAGGTGCTCCAAATTACTTCTGTGTCTTTTCCTTTTATCAGGCCAACCATAATTTTTGTTTCACATTCATGTTAAATATTTTTAAAAAATGTTTGCATGGCAATTGCAGTTTTAAAATAAAGTTTTTTTATTGATTTTCTGTTGTGTTGACTTTTTTAAGTCTCTCTCTTTCTCCCACTCTGTTTATTTGTAGTGCAGTGCTGCAAATCAACATTGACTTTAAGGTTTGTTCAGAAATGTGTTTAAAGTTGATCATAAAAATCAACTGCAATTCTGTTATTGGTGAACAAATGAGCTCTCTAAGAGATCACCAATATAAGATTTAATAGAGTCAAATAAATGTAACTTGATGGTTTACAAACAGCTTATTAATCATTAAGTAATTATTATAAACATCAGTCGCAACTTTAAAATAACATCTAAGTAATGTTTATAGATGGTTTATAAAGCAATTATTAACCATTCACAAAGTATTACAAACATCAGTCGCAACTTTACAATAGCAATCTAAGTAATGTTTATAAACCAAATAATAACCATTTAGAAAATTGCTACAAATAACAGGTCTTCTACATATTTAATCGTAATAGATGTTTTACAACCAATTTCTTAAAGGTATATAAATCATTAACAAATGCTTAATATAGTGTTAAAAATGTTATAATGAGTGCAACTATAAAGCGCTAATAAATAGTCTATTGATAATTAATAAATATTATTAATTATAATTTCATTGTTTGTTAATGGTTAAGTAACTATTAACTTACATTAATAAACTATCTATATGCCATTTATAAATGATGGTTAAACATTAATAAATTACCTAATTACCATTTATAAATGGTCTATATTCTGTTTATAAATGATTGTTAAACCTTAATAAACTATCTGTGTACCATTTATAAATGGTCTATTTACCATTTATAAATGATGGTTATTGTAAAGTGTTACCCTAAATTTAAATGAAAATAGTTTATGTGGTGGGACACTAGCGGGCAGAATGTTTTCTAGCATGGCGGTCGGCCGATGTGGCACTGCATGTAGTTTTCTCAACTAGAAGGGTTCCCCAGAGACACTTCACGATGTATTTATGATACGCAATTCCAAGATGAAGACTTTGAAGACTCATGTTTTTTCTTCAGGAACGACGCAGTGCTGCTTTTACTTCGGAACCTTGTCACACTGTTCACCACTAACGTTACCTCCTTCTAGCTTGTTGTTGTCATCCTTGATGTAGGTTATTAAATTGTAGGATTCACCATCTACCAGTGTTTTGAATATATAGTGTTAAAAAAATGAAGGGGACTCTTAATCATTGCAGTTTAATTAATCTGGTTAAACATCAGGAATATCAATACGTCGATTTAGGAAGCAAAAGTGATTGAATGAAAGTGATTGCAGGTGCAATGCAGACGCAAAAGCAAGACACAGCCCAAAAAGGGAACGGCTGCATTATGTATGCTGACCAAAATTTCAGAAACAGACTCCATGAGGGGGTGTACCCTGCCTTCACCCAATGTCAGCTGGGATTGGCTCCCTCACAACCCCGATTACAGGATAAGCGGTAGATGATTGATGGATGGATGGATGGATGGATGGATGGATGGATGGATGGATGGATGGATGGACTCCATGAGGGTGGCATGAGGCCTCTTGTGAGACATCATTCAGAATAAGCCAACCAGTTTGCCGTGGGTCAGTGATGGTCTGGGGATGCTGCGTACCGCTCTTCACATGAGCACCTCAACGAACCGATGCTCCCGCTGTCAGTCCTCCTTCATCCACTCTATCACTGGCATCAAAGTTTTCTCCTCCGACCACTCCCTCTCCCTCTAGTTGTTTGACCCAAGGATAGTTGGGTCAATCAAACACTCACCCAGGAGACCGTTGTTTCTGTTCCGTGTGAAACTTAAAGTCAACACGTCAGTATCTTAAATAATGTAGACATTTCCAGCATACTTATTGAAGCCTTGAGTCAGTCTCAATATAAAGGGGTTTATCTATTAGCATATGCTTACAAACAGTTGAAGAAATTGTGAATTCTTTGCAGAGAAGAGGTTGATATCATTCACTCTTATACAACATTAATAAACAGCAGTATGTTCAGAAGGGGTTTATTAACGATCAACAAAAAAACACACTAAGTCTAAGTGAACTATCTAACTAACTATACAAGAGTGTATGTCTTTGTGTAGGTTACACAATGGCGGTTGTGGGTGTTGACTGGCCATGTAGAGTGGGGGTTCTCTGTGGGAGGCAGATTTTTCTCTATGTGCTTAGAATTAGTGTAATATTTGTCCTTCTGTTAGGAAAGTTGGATTAGTGAGCATGCAAACTGTCTGTTCTAGATCAGTAACAATTAAACTAAGGTTACACACTTAGGTAACACGCAACTCAGCTATACATCAAATAGAAAATCATTTGGAAACATTAATGTCCTTGAAGAACGGTTGGTTGTTCCTCTGAAGAAAGGTTGCTGTGTTCAGGTTCCTATAAGGAAAGTTGCTGTCCTTGGAGTTGTGGATGGAGAAATTTCTAGTGAGATGCGTCTCGTCTAGGAATTCTTGTCTTTGTTGCAGGAGCAGGCTCCAACAGCCAGCTTGTTGGCTGTTTTGAGGGCGCTGCTTGGGGACTTGAGGCCTGTGGTCCAAATACCAGGACAAATTGGGAGGTGGGGAAACCGCTTGTCCAGGCGGAATCCCAGGAGAAAGAGGAGACCTCTGTTCAGGTCGAGGTCGCAGGAGGAAGAGATAGATGCCCAGTTGGTCTGCTCAGTAGGAAGCAAACTTGACCACTGCAGTTGACCAATCGCAATGGAATCTGGAGATAGGTGTCACTCTGAAAGTGGCCAGGCCTGCCGGCAGATGGGAGAGGGGAACCAGCTGTGTGACTGTTTTCAACCCCGTCTCAATGTCCAGAAACAATTCCGTCTGCATCCATGCATTGTTTCATAGACAAACCTTGAGGTAACAATGTTGAATGCTTGTAATCACTAACACTGGACATCTGCTAGTGTATTTTGAGTTTCATTATGTTCATGTGGTTGAAATAGTTTCTCGGCTTGGCTTGTAAACACTTGTTGTGTTGTAAATGTCATTCCGGCTGAGTGTAAGTAGTGGCAGGTCACGAGGCTGTGGGATAGTGACAGTGTTTGCAGTCTGCAGCTGTGTGTTCTCACACTTTCCTCTCTGTGCCCATGCTATATAGGTTAAGTATATGACCCCCATCATTCCTGCTGAACACTGGAGCTAAGTGAGAATGTTAAAATGACTCCCTCAACAGATTGGCATGATGGCGACTCAATACCACCTCCATGTTAGAAATGCCAAACACCAGGAGGAACCTATGGGTGTCTAAACACTGCTAATGAGGCTCTCTCTGCAGGTACTAGCTTTGCCATACTCACTCAGCTTGATTATAATGAGGAAGGGAGGATAAGAACTTCGAACTTCATCAATATCTGACTGGAGAGAACTGAATCATGAGTGATGCCAAACACACTAGAATTTGTATTTTTATGAAAAGCATACAGTCCATTACCGCCTTACGTCTCTTTATTAGCATATAATTCCAGTTTTTTTTAACAGAACACAATGTCACATGTAAATAAAGATATTAAATATATGATATATATGGATAGATATATTACAGATATACAGATATTGAGCAATCAGAGCAGTGGAAAAGCCTGCATGTAGTCTGGGAGGTGAATGTTAGGCCCAAACACGCCTGGATAGCTCCCTTTGCTGCTCGTACAGAGAGTGTGGTCGGAGTCAAAGGTGACCTCATAAAAGAAAGCGAATCATAAGTTTATATCTATAAACATCTCATTCTTCTCAGACACTACCTGTTTGTAAATCTAACAATCTGAAAGTGAGGGTAGGGTTACAAGATAGGTGGACACAGCACACTTGATTTACCTTTGACATAAATGTTGATAGCTGAAGGTCTTTTTAATGTTACTCAGTAAATGATGTGTAAAGTGTCTTAATGTTCAAAGTCCCAGTAAAATGTCAGTTTGGTGTGAAATATTTCCATTGAATATGTGTGACGGGGTATAATGGTTTGTGTTTGTATGGAGGTCACAGTAATGCAGAACCAAAGTTCACAAGACTTCTATCTGCGTGCTCATCATGTGCTGAGGTTGGCAAAACAAGGGGAATGGTGTGTGAGACGAGTCAGCTAAAATAGCAGAGAGTCATAAAAAAAAAAGTGCGTCGACGTTGCTCCATTGTTGTAGAGAGTGTGAATGGAAACACATGGAATGCGCTAAAGCACATTCGATGGCATCAGCCACCAAATGTTTTGGTGCTTTGAATGTTTAAATATGGCCACGATATATCTAACTCAAACACCATTTTAAATTCCAAAGTGATGATAAGAGATGCTTTTCGGTCTCACACCCTGTTGTGACCCGCTCTCTTTTGGGAAAGCTTTTGTTCAGTGTTTATACATTGTATTCAAGTGCTTTAAATGGTCCTTGTATCATTAGATCTTGCACCAGACTATGACTCCTGACCCGGGTATGAAAGCACCCTTACTCTGAAATGATCATTTCAAGAGGAATTTGATCATAATCATAATGCGGCTGCCAATAATGATCTATTTCCAAATCCAGCAGACAAAGTTCAATATTCCCTCCCCATTAGTGCTGGTTTGGTCTCTGTGAATTGTTGAGGGAATGTGTGCTGAATGATCCACTTAGTTCGCCGGCGAGGCTCTAACTTTGTGTGTCTGCTGTTTGCTGCTGACAGAGTTCAGCTAATGGAAAGGAGACTGATGGAAGCAGTGAGACTGAACTCAAACAGTAGCTAAAAGATGCTAAAACGCTCCATAGAGTGGAAGTGATAATTCTCCACATACATGATTATATCTTCTTCTTCTTAAAATCGTTAACACATTCATACATATACTGTAAAGAGAACTGATTATAACCCAACCTTAAAATAATTTACTGGACAGCAGCTGATCTCAACCAGTGGGCCGTGGAAGTTCTGCCAAATGGTTTGATCAGGGGTGTTTAATATATGGTGCAAGGGCCAGACTGGGCCTCCAAAAGGGTCCAGTCGAGCCCACTGGATGACAGTGGGCTAACCCTAACCCTAACCCTAAGTGTGAAAATTACAAGTCATTAATTACACACACTATTTCATACAGGCTATGTGACATCTCACTGCCAAAATACACTTCTGTTCATTCAGGAGTCACCAGTTGACAAAGTCTTCATCAAAGAGGAGAACAGTGGAAACGGGCTGTGGAGGAATAGTCTGTTTGGCTGAGGAAAGGTTCTTCCATGTAAAAAGATTAGTAGTACAATGAGGATTCCCATTCAAATCAATACAGTTTTTATGTGTACTCATGCTACTAGGACGAGGACTAAATATAGGACTATGAAGAGGACTATATATAGGAATATGTAGAGAACTATGAAGAGGACTATATATAGGAATATGTAGAGGACTATGAAGAGGACTATATATAGGAATATGTAGAGGACTATGAAGAGGACTATATATAGGACTATGTAGAGGACTATGAAGAGGACTATATATAGGAATATGTAGAGGACTATAAAGGTGGCTATATAAAGGACTAAATAGAGGACTATGAAGAGGACTATATAGAGGACTATGAAGAGGAGGATGAAAAAGACCATGTAGGGGACTATGAAGGGGATGATATAGTGAGCACATGTGAAAACATATTGGGTACTAGTCGGGTCATTTTCTCTGCTCCATTAATTGAGTCACTGCTGTCAAACAAATACAATGTGTCAGATCAGCAGCCAGCTGGTGACCATCTATGATAAATAGACATATTGAATGTATTAAACACATATTGTGAACTATATGAGTTGCCTGTTATTGAGAAGCTGTGAGTGAATTTATGTTCCCCTGCTAAACAACATAAATTTGTAGGGCTTTTATTATGAAAGTCAGAATGACAGGAGGGTTTACACTGCCCTTGTCAATGTGGAGGTAATAACTGTATTTTCACAAATTATTTAATATGTTGTGATGCTCTGCTCACTTGAAATATATTATTTTCATAGATACTTTTCAAATCACACTGCTCTCTCTACACTCGTCCTTCTTTTGAAGATGAATTATGGGATACTTTGAGCCCACTTTATCGAGTATAATAATTCATGCTATCCATTAAGATGGCGATACAACATGTAGAACACACACACACACACACACACACACACACATACGTGAGAAACTTCACTAAATAGCTCACCTGTGGATGTCTTGCAGTGATGTTAACTACTAAGTGATTCCTCGGCCAGACAATCTGATCTCTTGGAGGGAATTAATGGCAGGTTGTCCGTCTGACATGTACAAGATGACTTTCTCTTCTGAATTGTTGTATCTCTGTGTTGAGGATCTGTGTCGATGTTTGGTAAGAGTTTCAGGTCCCGTCCCTCAAAGTACTGGATGCGTGCTTCATACCGCAGCTCTTTATATGTAGCAAAGTTCATCTGCAGATCCTCCAGAGAGTCCAGAGCCCTTGGTGGTCATAGGGACTCTGGAAAATGTCTAGGATTACTGTGCATGGGTCTGTCATGATGGGGTCTGGACCTGCACACTTTGAGTCATATAGGGATCTTGTAGCATTTCATGGAGTGTGCTTCTGCCACACGTCTGTGAATAGAATAAGAAATGGGTCTATATTTGAGTCAGCGCAGTCAATCAATGGTAATCATGAAAGCACTGGTGTACGGGGTATCTGTGTGTGTGTGTGTGTGTGTGTGTGTGTGCTTGTGGCTGCACCATCTGAACAGGTAATGAATGTGGGCACAAGCAGCAGACACAAAAAACATTGGCAATCTCACCTGGATGAAACCATCACACACACACACACACACACGCACACCCACACTCGGTCAGCTATATTCAGCTGCTTGTTACCAGCATACATCCAGTTAGAGAGCAAGAGAGAGAGCTGTAGGCGATACCTTGTGTCCAGGATATCACAGAATGTCTGCAGGCATCAGTGGTACCAGTGTGTGTGTGTGTGTGTGTGTGTGTGTGTGTGTGCGTGCACGCTTCACTGCCTCCTCTATCAGTCTGTTATGTGGCTATTTCTCATGGATGTGATTAGCTGCAGACAGGAGCCCTCCAGTACGACACTGTAATGTAGAAAAACCGCATGAGATCCACACTCCTCCGAAGCCAAACCAACTTCCATTTATTTTAAAAATCATATTTCGTTTTGGCGAGTTAAAAAAAAAGTAGAAGAAAAGCAATCTACGGTCAAAGCTTCATTTGTATTCAGTATTTGTGGTAACTAATCTTCAGAGAGGACAAGTCACACGTCTGCCGTGTCAATCTGATGACATGCCATAATGACACACACGCCTCTGTTCCAGGTTTAGATGGGTTTCTAACTCCAACTCCATCATGTCCACCTGTTATAGAAGACTCAAGACTACAGTCTAAAGTTCATGGAGAAGTAGACAGAGTTTTCGTTTTTATTTTTAAGAAAATAATTCCACGATCTGCTCATCAATATATGAAATATGTAAATCCATATTCTGAACACGGACACATTTATCATATTTATATTTTTTAGAACCAAACTGGAAATAATGTTAGTTTGATGGTTTGAATTTGGAATTTGAACTGATAATATCCAAATTCAAATATATGTTGTATTTATTTTTATCATACACACAAACATTAAATGAAGAATAAACACAGTGACCCTGAATAACTGAAATAATAGACATATAAGAAAAGAAAATAAGAAAAACACATGCTGGGTTTGACCACTTGCATTACTGTAAGACTGTGATCCATACAGCCCGATATAGATATAATATCAATAAGAAATTAATCAGAATGTTATAATCACACCTGGACAACATAGTAACACTGTTGTATCATTCTGTTCTTTGTCATTGATAGTCACCACCCTTTAATTCCATGCATGCTATGCACAGTAATATAATATACTCAGCACCTCCCTTTGTTTCAAATAAGTATATTTATACATTTTATTTATTAAATTACAGACTTTTTCTTCCCCTTGTGATAAACCTTGATCTATAAGTCAATGAGATCAAATCACTGATCCCAAGTGGTTAAATTCACGTTATTGCAGCACCAAACACCATCTACGTCTGTGTATGTGTCAGCAGTAACCGCCACATGGCCGCAGTGCAGAAGCAGCCATGTTTGCTGTAGTATATAACAGAAAAAAAATATATATAAATAAAGGATACTACAGGCCAAAACACAGTTCTTCACATCTGTGTCAACATCTTTGTTTGGTAAGATGGTGGTTTTGGATATTCTCAGCAGCTACAGTGTCAGCTATGTCCACAACCACAGCAAACAGAGACTGCGACGTACCGTCCAGGAGCGGCTGAAAGGAGCAGCTGCAGGACGGAACGTGTTCGGGGCATGTGGTAAAACACCGGCCAGGTCTAAAAAAAAAGATATGAATTAGGCCGAGCTGGCTGGGATAAAGTGGGCCGGGGTAGTCATTTAAGAAGAAGGTAAATCTCCTCACAAAAGGGTCTGAAAGCACTGAGGAATCCCAGATCGATGAAATGTAACAGAATAAAAGTGTCCACGGGGGGATTTTTGTCCTTTAATAATTTGAAATGATTTAGCTGACACTTCACTTCCACAGCTCAGTCTCTTGACACTGGCAGGACAGGCACTCTGTGGGACGGCAGCTGAGAGATGAGGGCTCTCTGAGTGAGAGGGACAGCCTAAAAGCTGCTATTACGAGCAAAAGGTTACAGTGTTTCCTCAGACCTTTACCATCATTTCTCTCAGTGACAGTCCCCCTTCCATGGTGCTTGGTTAAAGAGGACGTATGCCTCATGTGACAAACACTCCATTTACATGAACTTTACCTTCTACTATGTGTTTAGCACATGTTCTCTAGTGCTACATAGTGGACACAGGAAGTGTTAGGAAATTTGCAGTGCATCATTTCCTTCGTCACACAGGAAAGAACGTACATGATGTTGCAATGCTGTTGATCAGGAGACTGACCCTATTATCGCTCGGATTATTATCCATGATTTTCATTTGTGTTTGTATATATATACATACTGAACATAGCATACATAATAGTGTATATAGTATGGCATAGTTTGGGATACTTGCTACTTAAATCACAGTAGTAATTGCCTCTGATTCACAGACTGATGGCCGAAAGCTGTTGATAGTCAACGTGTGAATACAAGAATTCCAGTTGATGTTCGAATGGATTACATTCTCACAGATAATAGAAAATAAAGCCCACAGTACATTGCTATGCTTACCTATCCATACCGTTCATTGTAGAGCGGCTCATGTTCTACTATTCTTGTGATGTGTTATCTTTACTGTACGTCTACATATCAGCATTCACTTCTGCTCTGTGAAACACTTGGTAAATCTCCTTTTTTGTCAAGAATACAGACGAGGCTTGTTAATATATCATGAGCAGTCAGGACAATGTGTGGCTCGTGTTCACCTCATGAGTGTGTATTGTCTGAGTAACCATGAAAACACAAAGAGGTTTGAGTTCTATACCAGGTACTTCCATGTCTGTCTGTGGACAGATTGTGTCACTTTGGAAGTGTCACAACTGTGCAAGATGCAGTCGACAGCAGAGAAACTCCACAGGTAGATAGTTGAGATGTAAATGCTTGGTGCGGTCTGAGCCAGAGATAATCGATCGCCAGCCATCGCTACACAATGCATGCTGGGTAGATTTACATCCGACTTGGTCTGACGTCATGCTCATGTGGGCAGCGATAACCTCATGAAATTGAGACCCATCGTTTTTGGAGCCAGGCGCAGTAGTCTCTTTCCACTGACTGCGAGACCCAGGGCATGATGGGAAATGCCTCCCTCATCAAAGAGCTGATTGGAAGTTAGTTTTGTCATCACAATTCTGTGTAATTCTAATATGTAATTCTGGATTGTTGCTTTTAGTCTCATCTTGCTGAATGAATGTTAACATGCATATCTTGTAATACAAATGATGATGATTAAAAAAACAAACAAAGTGTATTTACACAGTATAACACCTATCAAAACCATAAGCCTTTGATCTCAAGTCCTGACCAATGGGCTGTCCTAACCCTGATGGCTCCATCCCTATGAAGTATAGATAGACACAGATTTCCACTTATATTTAGAAACAAGCTTTTTGTCTCGGCCTCCTGCTGCTGATCTGAGCCCTGTGGTCCAGAGTAGCACCTGTGATCTGTCAGATGGCTTACCTGAGAATGAAGCTTTTGATCTGAAGCACCAGACGCAGCCAGTTTGATCAATAGTGAAAGCTCAAGTTGATGATCACAACTATTTCATGCTTAACTCTGCGGCCATATTGATGTCACATTTTCGGCAACAATAAAGGCGTCGGTATAGTAGTCGAATAAATGAACTCAGTTTCCAAATTTAACTTGAGCTGCCAAATTGGATTTAGAGCAGGAAATCACTTCCAGGCAATTTGCAACTAGCTGCCACGGTGGCCGGTGGCCAAGCACAGCGGTATCGTTTGGCACCCGGCCGAGACTCATTTCCTTCACTGTTTTCTGACCCGATGATCCAAAACCAGCGGCAGTCTGTCCAGCACACAGAGCAGGTCTAACAAGCCTGGACTCCTGCTTCCTCTATGCTGCCATCCCTTCCTCTCAACCCCCCCCCCCTGTCTCTCTCCTCAGCTGCCCTCATATCTCATCTACCTCATTTTGTCATGTAGCTCTCATCCCAGTAATTATCAGCCCTTTATTGTTTCCTGTCTGTTTCTCTGCAACAACCGTCACACAGTTATGATAATAACACAGATGCCAGACAGCAACTTTAGGGATATGTGTGTGTTTCTGTGTGTGTGTTTGTGCATGCATGCATGGTGCTAATTGACAGTTAATTGTGCAGGGCCGCACAGCAGTGAGATGAATGGACAGCTGCTGACTTCAGGTCAGGTCATGAAAATGATTATTTCTTCTGTTTTCCTTTTTTTAATAAAAAAATATAGTTAATTAATGTGCTATTTTAGCAATGCTGTATTATGTCATTATTGAATGATATTGAGATTGGGTTGATTGATTTATGATAGTAATCCTAAATTGAGGCCAGAGTAATGTGATGATGTATTGTACATCATTTAGTTGCACATACAATGCTGTCCGTCAGCAAATGTTGCGCATACGTTTCCTGATATTCTCCCCTTTAAATACTATGTTAAAACTTGTAATTATTCTTTGAAATCATCTTGACCTTGTGTACCAATCAAAGCTCCTGGCTTGATCATATTTCCCTTTTCAGTAGAATAACAGAAATTTAAAAAGAACAAAGATAATAAAATGTGATGATTGGGGGTAGGCCTACGAACACGGTGCTGAAGGCGTGATGCCTCACACAACATTTTCAAATGGATAAGTTATGAAAGTGGGCGGGGCAAACATGTAGAGGGTGGGGATAACCCACACCAATTAAACAGAAAGACTCTGCTGAGGGGAATGATGCCTCACCCAAGAATGTTCTACAACCTGTTCATCTTTTATGGAAACGGGAGGGGCTAGAGTGTAGGGGGCGGGGCTATGAGTCAATATTGGCATATAGACATGTCCGGGCCTGAACTCTTATCATGTATGAGACCTTTGGGGCCGATTTGACAATACACATTTGAGTAACAACAATTTTAATGGTGAATCCTGCAAAATGGCTGCCGTGTCACTGCTTGGTCGTTACCTGAAGATTTTAATAACTTTTCATCATGAACTTGCTTAGAATGAGTACAGCAAATTAGAAGTCAGTCAGTGTGTATGTTTGGGTGCATTCATGTTCACACCAGTGAAGTCAAAGTAATACAGAGATAATTGCTTATTCTCCTGGCCTGCAGCATCAGAGGATGTTCAATGCTTAACCTCCAGTAGCCCAAAGCAAGAGTGGAGTAAACAGCCAGTCGAAATGAATTCACGGAGAGCCATGTATAATACATACACCTCATTACACATCAATAGGAATAGAAATAGAAAAGGCTCTTTAGTGCTGCCGTATGTGCGGCTGTGTGTAGCACTGGAGGGCATCTTAGTGGTCAATAATGAATTATGCTAAAACGACACTGTTTGTTTCTTCCTCCGTCTCTTGTGGTTCATCTGCCACTGAAAACAACGTAGAAATCCAATGAAAAACGAGACATGAACTTCCATTAAACTAGAACTGAGACCGCTTGAATTACGAGAAACAACATGAAAGCACTCTGTTATCACCAACGAATCCAAATGGAGTTACTCTGGTTTGATACACTCAGCACAGCTTCCACTTTGTAGCATAGTAGGATTTGAGTCGTTATAAGTGGCCCAGCATGTTTTAAGCCCCAGACTGTCTTTAAGCTGATTTGTGGAATCCGTTCTTGAAGCTTTTTCAGCATTTTGGCCGTTGCCATCTTGGAATTTTTGCAACTAGTGAAGGAAGTGACCATATTTGGTCTGTGGAGGAGCGACAGGTGGATCTGATAAACACAAGCGGCAGAGCAGCACCCCAAATAGCAACCTTACTTGCTCTTGATCCATGTGGATTTTGGTGTGAAGCTGCTAACAAAGTTAGCTTCATAAATCAAGATACATTTTACAGCTAAGTGTTAAAGTCATCTTTGTAGCTAACTGCATTGGTAGTGTGGTATCAACCTGTCAATCCGCAAGTAGCCCCACCCCTAAAGCATCCCCTGCTTCAGTTACTTCAGGGTTCCTGAAATTATTTGATCCCAAACTTTTTTCCTTCCAAAATTTTAAATATGTCCAAAAATACACATTTACCATGAATTTGACCTATGCAAATATAACCTTCCTATTTGTTAAATGTTATGTTGTGAAATTTGTATGTAGAAATGCCAAAATAGTATATAAATGTGTTCTGTAAATATATAATAATAATATATTTTAATTTCTTAGCATTATATACATAAATCATTACAAATTACTTTTATACCTGGCACTATAGGCTGCAGTACACGTTATTATTGGCCCGGTTTAATAAGCAACACAATGTTATATGATATTTAACAGGGCTTTCCTCCACCGGGTCACAATAAGGCCTGAAAAACAATGAAGACCTGCTCTAATTGGACCATAATTTACTAAATCAACATCATGCTGGATTGAAGAAGACTTAAAAATAGAAAATAGATCCTACTTGAAACAAAGGTCTGTAGATTATTTTCAGCAACTGAGTCATAATTTATGGAAAGAGTCATTGCTCTTGAGTTTTTCAAATATATACTTCTTTCAAACTTTGAGGACCACAAGCTGGGTGTCATATAGTCCCATTTTATTAGAGAGAAGGCAGACATCTCTCCAGCTGATATCTTCAAAATTAGGCAACTCACACCGAAACAATCTAGATTGATAAAAAGCAGCTTTTTTAAAAGCACTACAAATAAGAGGAAGAATATTGATTTTAGGGTCAACTGTCCCTTGCAAATGCACTTCATCAATAACTAGATTATTTGTTGAAAATCAAATCAAAATGTTATTACAGTAAGTGATCTGATTATTATTAACAAGTCCAAAGTTAAGTTTTTAACATCAACATTGTTGAAAAACGATTTAGTCTTTCATTCAGGGTATTGAATAGTTGTGAAACCTTGTGCAGTTTTACAATCTAAACAGTGAGTGAAAAGGAAATAATCCCATCTCCAGTGTACGCTTTGAATAGGGACGAGTAGCATTGAAGAGTCTCCTTTGTCGTAAGACTCAGAAGAGAAAGAAGCTGCGGAGGAAACTAACAAGATTGTTTGGTCACAGTTGGTGAAGTTGTTGTTTGCTTTAGAGGCCATGGAAATGGAGCAGACAAGCAGGGACAACATTTTGTACTTATTGGACACAGTGCTTTTGCTCTCTCTCTCTCTCTCTCTCTCTCTCTCTCTCCCGTCACAGAGACGTTGGGTTTTTGGGCTTTTAATGATAAGAGTTAAAGTCGGGTTACAATCGATGAATGGAACGTAATGTCCTCGTGACAATGGCTGCTGAACGTGTGAATGTATGTATCTGTGGGTTCTGTTCTATTCTATTCACTCATCATGAGTTCAGTCCAGCTTACCTAAACACTGGGACTTCTGCACCTAAGTGACATCACTTCTGTACTTATTTTAACATGGACTTATTTGTCACGTGAGTAAAGTTACTGGGGTGATTATTTTACTTAAGTAACATCACTTACGTAGTTAATTGAAACTGTTACTTCTTTGGGAGCAAACGTTGACATATTTGTTACATAACTCTGGTACCATGCTTGCTTCAGCTCCAGCCATGAGTCGCCTCATAATGCCTGGACACTGCAGGGGCTTGCTTGGGTGCACTGGACATTCATAGGATAATATAACATACAAAATTTCATAAGAATGTGAATAAGTGTATTCTTAAAGGCCGGTCCATGAAGAGATTCCTTCACACAGAGAGTCTATTGCCTTCCTATTGACTTTCAGTCCTTAAATCCCAGAGCACACTGGGAGCACAGCTTCCAATATTGGAATACGATGCTTGTTAATGGTTAACTGTCTTCTTACCACGGGCTACTTTCTGTGAAGCAGGGGTTTGCTCACTTGCGTGCTAGAAAACCAAAGGAAAGAAGGGACCTGCAGGCTTGGCTAGTATGTAAGAACTTGAAAAACTATGTGAGACAGTTTTTCCTGAAGACAATGTGATTTTGTTATTTTTCATGTTTACATTAGAAGAGACTGTGTGTGTGTGTGTGTGTGTGTGTGTGTGTGTGTGTGTGTGTGTGTGTTCACACAGTGGAAAAATGTATGGCAACTTTAAATGTAATACATTGAGGTGATGAATAGTTGAAAGTCTTGTTGCATGAAGGGAGCAAATTGTAATGGCAAGTGCTTGTGGAGAGTTTATTTTGTTAGACTATATGAAAGAAACAGGTTTCATTTTTCAGAAAGACCAAAGAAAAAAAAAAGAGTTTGCTTCGAGTCACACGTTAGCATGTGCTAGTTTGTATTGGTGAGACTGAATGGTGGTGACACACTATCCAGAAACTAACCTACATTATTCACATATAGCAGCTGGTATGATTTCAAAAAATTACAAAGCTTTGCACAAAATGAGGTTTTATGAAGAAACACTGGAAAGGTGTGGCCACATGTATGTTCATGTAAAACCTACATTGCCTTAAATAAACATTTCCAATAATATATTACTCCAAGTACTACTTGGGAGTGTGTGTAGATTTCCCCTCTGCTAGCAATGAATGTAAGAAAGCATACTGTTCAGGAAAATAAATTACCGACATATTCCGAGCATGCTCTGCACGCTGTCAATACGCATCACCTGTTAGTTCTTTTCATAACACAGGATATCACAAACACTCACAGAGTAGCTGCATCCTTATTCTACTGATGCACTTACTGTCCAGAAGGATCATTGATCGCTGACATGCACGTGTACTCTCTGTGTGAGTTCAAGGTGCAGGCTGGATTGTGTTTGGCAATATGTTGTCAGGGTTTGGAGTCGGTTGATTATTGGGAGCACTTTCTGTTATTTCTCAATCAATGCAGGGCTGTGAGGCACTGTGGCTCTCTGGAGATGATTCTCCTGCACACACACACACACACACACACACTTGTGCATTGTACGAAACATACGAAATGTGGTAACTCCGCTATCTTTTTTCCCTTGCTTGCTTCACTATTTGTACCTGTTCCCTGGACAACCATTCATCCTGGACATACCAGAGTTGATTACTGCTCCTGTCAGCTCTCTCTCTCTCTCTCTCTCTCTCTCTCTCTCTGTGTGTGTGTGTGTGTGTGTGAGTTTGTGCTGTCATCATCGGTCAAAGGAAAATTGAAAGAACATCAATTCTTGTGAATTTTCTCCCGAAGACTCAAAGTTTTTATTTTTATAGCAGCAGAGATAGGGAGGTGTTCATGGTCAAGGTAGGTCAGTAAAAGCAACAAACTGCAATATTTTCAAGGGTAAAACGGTTGTGCTCCACATGATCTTTGTGTTTTCTAGAATAAACAGTGGAAGGCTGCTCTACCTCTCCAAAACGTATTTGTGATATGTGAAAAACAAACAGAATCCAGGAGAAAGGCTGGTAAATCATGAATCAACTAACATTTACTGTGAAATCGCAGCAGACAATGTGTAAATACTAGGGCCAGGACTTGATTAAAAAAATGTATCTAATTAATTAGAGGCTTTGTAATTAATTAATCAAAATTAATCGCATTTTAATCGCATATAAATATCTGACCCGAGAACAGTTAGAAGTAATTTTTTTCACATGGATTTTTAGTATACCATTGAATAATGACTGAATACATAAGCTTAAGCAACAAAATATTGTTTATTTTTGTTCAACCAAGTCCAACAGACCAGTGCAATTTTTGCCATTAACGTCCACTCTAGCTGCTATATGTTTTGCATTGAGGTGATACTTGAGGCTCGATGTGCTGCGGTAATATGCAAATTCCTTGTTGCATAGCTTGTACATAACCATGCTCTTATCGACGCTTCCATCCGTTCGTTTTTTATAACAAAATTTCCCATCCACGGGGCCAACCAAAACGGTCTCATCAGCTTCTTCGTTCATGTTCACTGTGGTTTGTTGTTGTCTGAAGTCATGAACGCATTCATTTTTTTAACACCTTAATTTTTGTGTAATTAATTAATCTTAATTAATGCGTTAAAGTCCCGGCCCTAGTAAATACCTGTATTTGTTTGTCCCTATTTAACAGTAAAATAAAATAATATATTCAACTTCTATTAGCTGCACAGTTTACTGAACTGATGTGTGAAGAAGTCAGATTCTGTTCTCCAAAACATTCCAATTTCAGCATTTTCTGTCTGCTGATTTTTCACGTCTTACTGGATGATGTTTCACGTCCTTCAAGATGCTATCTGAGGTCTTATCAAGTCTTCTGTCAGGCTCCTTTGGGTGATGGATGGAAGTGCCATGCCTTCTAGGAAGAAACCAAAACTGTCAGCCCCCCTCCATTCCTCCCATCGGCGCCTGTAACTTGGATATCGGCTGCCTGAAGCACATCTGGGCTCTGGTGATGAGCTTCTTGTGGCCCTGGAGCAAAATGATACTTCACGAGCATAAAGCTCTTATGTTTTACGGAGATACACCCACACCAGGGGTCTGTGAATCCAGGTATCACTGTGATAAGGTTGTGACCGAAAATAAAACCCTTGGGACTACTTTCTTTAGCCCCATTATCTTATAAAGAAATCAGGAATCATCTTTTAATCACAGGGTTGAAATATGTTCATAATTACCTAAGGGAAATGTATTCACACTAATGACTGAGAGGGCTCGCCAGCTATCACAGACTTCATTATAATTAGGGAATTTCATCTTATTATTAATAAGTGTGTGTAAGTGTGTGTGAATATGTGTGTAGCCGTCCATCCATTGGTGGTGTATTGGTGGCTTTGATCTCTATATGTGTGTGTTCATGTGTGTGTGTGTGTTTTGTTTTAATATACCTCATAATTACCAGAACCATTAGCATTTAAATTGGAATGTATGTAATAATAATTACATCATGAGTCCTGATTTTTATTACCATGACCCCTGGCACCATTTTGATGGAAGGAGTAGAGGAGGGATAGAGAGATGGATGGGTGTAAAGGGGTTTGGGGGGAAAAAAGGGAAGGATATAATGTGAGGTGAGATGTGATGGGATTAATCACTCTGATGTGGAAAGTTGACATTGATGGCTTGGCAGTATTGGAAGTATAAGAGTAATGATAGTAATAAGGATAATAACACAGTACAACAGCCGACAAAAGTCCTCACATCACCCTGCTGAAGGCTCACAATTATCATAAGGGCTGCACTTACTTATACAAATGGTCCTTTTGCCCAAATGAATAACTTGTGTCCATTTTATGTGACCTGAAAGCAGTCACAAGACACGTCTCAAAAGAAACGCAAAGGAATAGGTGAAATCAAGACAAAGCTTCCCGCATCATCTTCTTTTGCTTGGACAAGTAAATACATTTTACCTGGTCATTTCTTGGTGGTTACTGGTCCCACGACTCCAAATATTTATATATCAGAGCAATATTCAGCCCATTCTATGTACCGTTCTACTGCTGCTTCTTTTAAGGTTATGTATTACTAACCGGGCCGAACACACACATGACCGATCTGCTGCCAGGATAAGTGCTCTTCACAGAAAGGCCACTGCCAGCGTAGCATCCGCAGTAGAATAGGACATCTAACCTCGTTGTGCTCTCCAGGCATAGAGGGCCAGAGGGGCTCACTTTGGGCAAAACCTGATCCCTGCAGCCACAGCCGCCCAAAACAACTGCATTGTGTACTGTTGTGTGATGTTTATAGTGCCGTGAAGAGAAATCCCCCCAAGGCAACAATGATGCTTGAATTCTAAAGTAATCGTTAGCTTATAAAGATCAATTTGACCTGAATGGATGTGATCACTTAAAGTTTCCACTGTTAAAACTCAACAGCGGCGTGAAAAAGTGAAAGAAGTCCCTGAGGGGTAAAGAGGTTAAGAATAAAGATGGCGGAGGCAGTTCAAGCAAACAAGCAAAGCAAAATGTTAAGGAAGGAACAGAGTAGCGAAGGCTGAAACATGGCCCATAAGCCGTTTTAGCAGAATAATAGGCTTCCAGCAACTGTGCTGCCTGAACCTCTAATGATAAGAATCCCTCTCTACCTGTCTCTCTAATTCTGAGCTCCATAATAGCGTAAATTACACGACTAACTGAGTATGTGTGAGAGAGACGGAGCGAGAGCCCGGGAGGAGAGAGCTGGGGAGAAAACCGGAGAGGTAATGTCTTGCCTTGCTCTCTGGTTTTGCTCTTTGCCTCATAATGGCTGCCTGTGGAGCCATACAAGACTCCAGTTACCCTGCAGCCCATTTAAAGAGCATTAGAGGAGGAAAATGTCAGGGTCAGCCCACACCGGGTCACACAGTATAGAAAGTGAGAGTGAGTGTGCATGTGTCTGTGAGAGAGCTGCAGCTTCTTCTTCAGGCTAAGTATTGTCTGTGACAATGGAGGGGGAAAAACAAGGTAGAGAAAATGAGCGCTCTTTGCACAGTTCTGGCTGCTATAAAACTGTAATGATGAGAGCTGGTCCAGGGTAAGTGCCGGCTAAAACAGTTCTTGTTGTTTGGTGTTGATGGACAATACGTTTTCTTATTGTAAATAAATGTCTGGTAGTTTTTTAAAGGCAAACACAACAATTCAAAGTAAATGAATTCTTCACTCTGCTTTTATCTCCTTGTCACAAAGTGTTTTCTTTGTCTAAAGGCGAGTCCACACCGGACCGAAAATCGGCGTCTTTGAGAGAGTCGGCGTCCGTGACATGAGTCTGCTTGGTGTGGTCGCTCGAATCGGCCCACGTCGGCGTTCATTTCAGCCGATTCAAATGTGTAATCCGCCATGCGAGTCGGTGACTCTTTTACCATTCTGATTGGTGGAGGCTAGCAGCTTGACTAGCGAATCAGTGAAGCCCGGAAGTGACGATGTAAACATACCAGATAACCAGTAGAATCGAAGAAGGTGGTCTAGAGAGGACCGCCTACTTCCGGTTTTCGTGTTTTTTGGCCCAATACAGATTAGCACCGCCTGTTGTTTTGGAGACATTACATCTCGCGCAAGCACGGAACGTATGGCGTCGGCTGTAGTTCCGTAGGTGTGAACCGCCCAAGTCGTTGTTCGAGTCTGCCATGTTAAGTAGCCCGACTTCACGAGTCGGGCAGTCGGTGCGGTGTGGACCCGCCTTAAAGGTAATAATCTGACCATTTAGTGAGCTAGTGCACTAGTCTTCTCAGACATTACATTTCAGACCCAATTGACCATTTTACAGCTGACATCATCACAAATATGTGTGCGCATGTTGGCAACGTTAATGTGGTTTTGTCCGAGCCCTGAACATTGAATTAAAACAGTTAGCATCTAAATATCGGATTGTTGCTACTCAGAATCAAAATTCCAACAGACTCTACAGAGTTCAGACAGGATCACGACTGTTTCAGAGCAACAATTAAGATGTGGATAAGGGGAATAAGCTCATATAAAACAGGTGAAAAAATAAATATGATGCCAATATTAGGATTAAGCTCATATAATACTATACTATAACTGCACTATCCTTTCAGGAGTGTTTTAAGATGGCCAGCAGGTACGCATACCTTCAACTTCTACATGTAGCTATTTCTTCTACACCGGCACTTTACCTAGGGTCTCGCTTCTCCACAGTAGAAGGGTCTGGCTACAGTATATCACATCTCTGGGATCATGGAAAAAAACGCTCTGGCTCGTTTTCGTATTTCTTTCAACCAATCACAATGGTCTTGGGCGGTGCTAAGCTTCAAAAGCTGCTGAGGTGCAGCAGCAAAATAGTGTTGGCAGGAAACTTATTTGGATGGAATGTCGAGCCCGGTCCTTAACATGTCTGGTTGCCTCCTTCTCCCATATGTTCTCCAGTATGGTTTAGTCTCAGCCGAGTGGTCTGCTGTTTGTCCATAGCATTGTTGTTGTACCTAGTCAATCAGGAGTTGTGAGAGCATATTGGTTTCACTCATGCCTGAGGTAGTCTGATAGCATCGAGGGTCTTTTCCCCGTATACACGTTATTATTTTAATAATGACACACCAAGCCTCATTGATGCAAACACTGTTTCTTTTGGCAAATATGGCCATTCATCTTGACATAATGTTACATTTGAAGATGAGGTAGACAGGATCTACAATGACAGGAGCGTTAGTGGATCAGGGAGCCAAAAACATGAAAAAGAGGATTTGTTGATCTATGTATGAGCATATTACAGAGTATGTAAGAGCTCCATAATAGCGTAAATTACACGACTAACTGAGTATGTGTGAGAGAGACGGAGCGAGAGCCCGGGAGGAGAGAGCGGGGAGAAAACCGGAGAGGTAATGTCTTGCCTTGCTCTCCGGTTTAAGAGTGTGTTTATTGGGTTAATTTGTGTCTATGTGTAAAGCAATTATTAATTATGCCCTACATGGCACCTCATATCAAACTGTAAAGTAGCACAAGCTTCTGTGAATCATGTCTCTCTGTGAGTGGCACACTGACACACACACACCCACACACACATCCACACACACACACACACACACACACACACACACACACGTCAATTGAGTAGGCAATCCTTCAGTGTAGGCCAGGACACATTCATGTACACACTGCTCAAAGGTCCAGACCACCTCTGAATGTGTCTTTTCCCATCTTTGCATTGACTTTGTATTAAATGGCACCGCAAAAAATTGCTTCGCATTTGCTGTGAACATACATTTAGATCGCCGGTCTAAGTGTTGATGAAATGATTGGAAGATGAATGTTGTAGTAAATGCGGAGGAACAGCTTGACCACAGTTGACCTCTCCAATTCACTCGTCAAATTGATAACAAGAAATAAATAATAAATAATTAACCTTCGCATGGAAGCATGAAGAGTTTTCATAAGCTTAAAAAGAGTCCTTCATTTAGAGAGGCTTAGTCCCGCCCTTTCCTGTGTTCCCCATGGGACCAAATTTTGGCAGTATGTAAAGCAGTTAGTTGCATGAGACAAATGTGTTTTAATCCTGTTTACATTGCATTACATTACATTGTGCTCGGTACCAGGATGTAACGTTACTATAACAACAGGTCTCTCTGTGTGTTGGGTACCAGGATGTAACGTTACTATTACAACAGGTCTCTCTGTGTGTTGGGTACCAGGATGTAAGGTTACTATAACAACAGGTCTCTCTGTGTGTTGGGTACCAGGATGTAACGTTACTATAACAACAGGTCTCTCTGTGTGTTGGGTACCAGGATGTAACGTTACTATAACAACAGGTCTCTCTGTGTGTTGGGTACCAGGATGTAACGTTACTATAACAACAGGTCTCTCTGTGTGTTGGGTACCAGGATGTAACGTTACTATAACAACAGGTCTCTCTGTGTGTTGGGTACCAGGATGTAACGTTACTATAACAACAGATCTCTCTGTGTGTTGGGTACCAGGATGTAACGTTACTATAACAACAGGTCTCTCTGTGTGTTGGGTACCAGGATGTAACGTTACTCACACTAACAACAGGTCTCTCTGTGTGTTGGGTACCAGGATGTAAAGTTACTATAACGACAGGTCTCTCTGTGTGTTGGGTACCAGGATGTAACGTTACTATAACAACAGGTCTCTCTGTGTGTTGGGTACCAGGATGTAACGTTACTATAACAACAGGTCTCTCTGTGTGTTGGGTACCAGGATGTAACGTTACTATAACAACAGGTCTCTCTGTGTGTTGGGTACCAGGATGTAACGTTACTATAACAACAGGTCTCTCTGTGTGTTGGGTACCAGGATGTAACGTTACTCACACTAACAACAGGTCTTGCTACTTCTTACTCTTCCCGGCTGATAAAAAGATTTGCTATTCTCCAATACATCTGTGAAACTGCAGTAATGTGAGAGTGTAAAACCGACTTGTGGTGCTCCTAAAGTAGTGTTATTATGGTGAAGTGAATCACATTACATACATCTTGGAAAGGGTGGCGTGAGCAAAGGGGTATACCGCCGCTCGGTCCACCAAACATCAAATTCATGCAATGAGAAAACTAACTCACTAACACACTCAAACAGAAAAAGAAAAACAGATGTCTGTTACATTAAAGCTTAGTTTGTTTAAGAAGTCTGTCAAAGCAGCTCCAAGCTGAACATCTGTCCAAGTCTTTACTGTCACATAATGAGGATAATCAACCACCTGGGGTTTATATAGGCCACATTTGACCCTTCTAGTAGCAGGCTCACAATTGGCCCTCCTTAAATAATGTTTTAGTTTTACTATTAAAGAGGCTTTTAATGATTCAGTTGCCTACTGCATCTAAAGAAGTTGAATGAGTGTAAATAATGTCATCTTTTTAACAATTATTTCCTGTTTTTATTGTTTTAGTAAGTGTCCCTGCAAGAACAATGCTTTCCCAACTCGTGCACACACACACACACACACACACACACACATACACGCACGCGCCGATAGTACAGCTTGATGACAGGTCTTATCTTGTATTCCTGGTCTGCACTATAAATCTGTCCCCTTCCCTGTTTGCGTGTGCAAAGCTGTCGACAAAAATATTAAACTACTAAACTATAGTTGCTTTGGAGCAAGAATAGTTAATAGAACAGGCCTTTTCTCAGAGATCAAGGTGAAAAAGACATATCACATTTCATTAAATATAAATAAATAATCACATAATTGAACTGTACTGAGTTTAGTTCAGTAGCAATATCAGTCTCACATTCAGTAGAAAACCTAAACAACCCCTGCTTATAACAGTTTGAGCAAAAATCATCTATGAGCAATGAGCATCATTTATTCTTAGGAAGAAATATCTTCATAAAACCTGGCGGCAACCTTTGGTTCTGAAAAAATAAGCCAAACTGAAGTGCCATATGATAAAATAACCCGATATCTCCCTTGATCTCTAATCTTAGTAAACGTAAAAAGTTTATGGTCTCAATCTCTAGTTTCAAGTCTTATTCAATCCAACATGAGGTTCATTTAGTGAATGATGATCACACCAGAAGCCAGCGACACAAGTGATCGTGCAGCTGTGAAAGCCCCTGCAGTGTTTAGGCAACAATATGAAACATGTTCAGAAGTTAGCACTTGCTCCTGGGTGAAAGTCCTGTGTTTTCCGACCCACCTCTCTACCCTGACCTTTCTTTTTGCTGTTTCTGGGAAGAAATAGAGCTCATATTTCCACAACCAAAATAAAGTTATCTTTAATTAGGGCCCGAGCGCCAACAGCGTCGGGCTGCGAAGCCTTATTGTATTTTGAATGTTTCTTATTATTCCTACATGAAAGTAACTCGCATTTTGGAGGCCTCACCATTAAAAAAAACTCACCAAAATTGGTGTGCATAGAAGTTACAGGAAATTGCAAGATGGTAGCGGTTTCGCATTCGGCCACAAACAAGTTGCTCGCTAGTGCCACCTAGCGTGGGGATTTGCCAGCCCTGCCATACCGTAACTCCGATCCACATGAAATGTTGCACACATGTGCGGACCAGTGTCCTCTACAATGTGCTACATATGAGCGAGGGCCTGTCACAACACTGCTTGCAGTTTTTTATTAATTTTACTGTCTGCTGGTCCAGTTTGTATTTTAAGGACCAATATTATGCTGGCAGGAAATATCACAGTAAAGACCAGTAGCCAGTATTCAAAAAACAGCAGTAATAAAGAACACATTAATCAATCAAAGGTGTTTCAGTTTATTTATTTAAAAAGGTCAGTACACATTAATCAACATTAGTATAAATATACCAGTTTTGGCCAGCTGGCTAATTCACAACTGTAGTCCTTTTGGCAAGATGTTATGAAACCATACACCTAAAACAGAAACATTAAAAGTAAAACACAATATTTACAACAAAATCCAATATAATAATACTAAAAACTATAATAAAATACACAATGAACTGATTAAAAGTGATCACATGTTTGATTTGTTAGTAGCCAGATCTTCAGTTTTTTTTTTTTTAAGGTGCATAGTATCTTGGTAGGATGTTCCAAAACTGAGTGGCTCTGACGGCAAAACAGGACTGACTGAAGGAGCTGGACCTTAACGACACAGTACAGTTCCCTCTCTGGATAAATCTTCGAGAGAGTCAGTCTGTTAAATAAGATCCACTAATTTGGGATTAGGAATGTACATTAATTTGAAGATCTTTTTTTAGATTTAGGTATTTCTGTATTAAGGATGCAACAATCCAGCTCAAAACGTACCTCGGTTCTTGGGTTACATTTTCGGTTCTGTTTACAGAGCACAGGTACACATTTTGAGCGCAAGGAGGGAAGAAAATCCTATTTATATATTCTGTTTAAATATATTTTTATTTCTCAAAAGAAAAACATTCATATAAACGTACAGTCATTGGTTTTACGATTTCCAATTTTCCTTTGAGCATAATCCTCCCCAAACCCACCCTTAGAGGAATAGTCCAACAGAACACACAAAAGTAAAAGGTAAAAAAAATAAAAGGAAAGAAATAATAATGACAGAAAATGCTAAAAAAGAGAAAATAGAAAATATATATCTAAAAGAAAAAAAAAATATTTATACATACATACATACATACATACATACACACACATACATATACTGTATATACATATATACACACATACACATACATACACATACACACATATATATATGGGGCGACAATGACATCAGCTACCGATTGTGGTACCGAGGCTACCACATCGATGTCGTAGCCTAGGTAACAATAAAAAGAAAGCCTGTATACAGCACTTGATGTATAAGTTCATATTTCGCCATACCCAATAGTATATGGCACCATAATTCTTTAAAAAGATGTCCATGGTTGTACTTCTCCAAAGTCAATTTTTCTAGAGGCAAGAATGAAGACAGTTGATCAAGGAAAATCTTGAAAGATGGAGGGGAATCATTCTTCCAGAATAAAAGTATGCATTTCGTTGCAAAATAAGTGATCAAAATGAGTATCCTGCATCTTTTGTGATCTAACTGTAAATTATCTGGGCCCTAGTTTCGTGGTGCAGCGCAGGGTGGCGGAGCCGGCGTAATGCAAGTTTCGACCCGCGCAGCCTTGTGCACAGTCAGTTTGACAGTTTGGTGTATCGCCTGCGCCAAGATGGTGCAGCGCCGCTGCTCCCACCACGCTCATCACGCACTGTGCGTGCGTATCATAATAATAACAATGCCGATATTATAAAAAACAGGAGAGAGAGATGGAGATGTTTTGGTCCGAGAGGCTGAGTTTCCGTTACGCGTGCCATCCGCCTTTGATCTGACGTCAGATGTGACGGGACAATCTATATAGATATAAATTCCACGTGTTGATTCAATTAGTTGCATTAAATAGTGTTTGTTGTGATTATTTATTGCATGTAAATGTGGCTGGAACTGTGGAAACCTGCCTGTGAGGTCTCGGTGACGTGTGCGCACTGCGCGCCGTCAGCCAAATTCCATTCCGCCAGCTGTGATTCGCATTGAATGAATGGACTTTATTCACGCCTTGCGCCGAAAGTAGACCAGGTTGGAGCTGGCGAGCTTTCAGCGCAGTGTCGGCAAAGCTTTTTGCCACAAAACTTCCGCTACGGCAAGCTGAATCTGTGACGCCTCCCCCTGCTTCGCCGCCACACCCATCTTGGCGCAGGCGATCCACCAAACTGCCAAACTGACCGTGCGCAAGGCTGCGGGGTCGAAACTTGCATTGCGCCGGCTCCGCCACCCTGCGCTGCGCCACGAAACTAGGGCCCTTTATGTTCATTAATGTCAAACTTAAAACCTTGGGTGTTGGTGTTGTCTCTAACAAATGTGGCCAAAGGTTCAATCACCATGGCGAAAAGTAAAGGTGACAAAGGACACCCCTTCCTGGTCCCTCTAGTTAGGGCAAAGAAGTTTGAACAATATCCATTCGTTATGACTGCAGCTTTGGGGGTATTATAAATGCTCTTAATCCAGTCAATAAAATGCAAACAGAGATCCCTGTCGAAAGCCTTCTCTGCATCGAGTGATAACAGAAGAGAAGGCTTCCACTGGTTGTTGATGCAGTTTATTACATTCAAGGTTCTCCTTATGTTGTCAGCTGCATATCTCCCTTTTATAAAACCTGACTGATCTGGGTTGATTCATTTAGGTAGGATTGACTCTAGCCTTCTCGCTAAAAGTTTGGTGATAATCTTATAGTCGTGGTCCAAGAGACTAGCCTATATGATGAGCATTGCAGGGGGTCTTTGCCACCTTTGAGTAAAACAATAATGTGAGCCAAGTTCATTGTCTGAGGGAGTAATTTTTCCTTAGAGAAGTTATCACCATTGCCATGAAGATAGGACGGATCTCAGGCCAAAACGCTTTATAAAAATCTACTTAAGAAACTGTCTGGTCCTGGGCTTTTATTTAACGGCATTGAATTAATTGTAGTCAGTATTTCAGCTTCTGTAAATGGTAAATTTAAGGAGTGTTGGTCTGAAGCTGAAACTTCCGGTATCTTGATTTTGCTAAGGTAATCCTCCAATTTTTCTTGTGAATGTTCCCTTTGTGATTCGTAAAGTTTATTATTTGAATTTGAATTTATTTATTCAGGATAGCCCCTTGAGATGAATCATCTCATTTTCGAGGGGGTCCTTCCACAAAAAGATACAACGATACAATGTCAGGTGAAGAAATAAAAAGAAAAGCAAATACATTGAAACACAATACAGGACTTACGTACATACACACACACACACACACACCACGCAAGACAAGGCTCTCCTAACCCCAGCTAATCCATAAACGGCCAGATATCGGAATAATAGTCAACTTGTGATATCTTAGCTTACAAATGGGAAAAATACAGAAAGAAATAAAATAAAATATTATAATAGTAAAAATTAAGTAAATAAATAATCGGATCAGATAAGAGAATCACACACACAAAGAAAGAAAACATTTTGCAGTTTGCACGAGAGAGAGGAAAGATAAGTAATAGGAAATAATAATAATAAATAAATAAATAGTAAACATCATCAGAAACAAGAACAGGGAGTTTGCAAATGAATTAGAAGTGATGCTTTGAAGCTAGATAGAAGTGGAAGCCCTAAGCTGGCATGGGAGACTTCCAGTCAGACGAGCTTTAAATGAAATGAATGACGACCAGATCTTTAAATATTCTGGGATACGGAAAAAGAGATGATCTGCATGTCTAAGACTGTATTGTGTACTATAAGGAATCATACATTGTTTTAAATATAAAGGAAAATTAAAGTGAATGCATTTAAAAATAAATAATAACCAATGAAGAATCTTGTGGCTTTTAGGTTAACCAGTTCAAAGATTCATAAGAGTGCAATGATGAGTTCTGTAGGGACATCTCAGGACGAATCTACAGAGGCTGTTATACAGCACAGTGAGAGGACGGAGATTAGATTCTGTAGTGTTCTGATAAATGATGTCTGCATAATCAAGAATAGGAAATAATAATTGTGATACGATTCTTTTACGAACCTGTACTGTAAAACAATCAATGGACCGATACAGTAATTTCAGACGATAGTAAATTTTCTTTGTAATTAAATCAATGTGTGGTTTAAAGGATAACTGAGAATCAAGCAGGAGGTTTTTTTGTAAAAATGTTCCTTTTGTGTTATTTGTCTCTCAATTCCTTTTCCCAAGTTTTTTATGGTTTTTAAATTAGATGTACGAGATAAGTAGTCCTCTTAGTGTAACTTTTGCTGCCTCCCAAATGGTATTGGGTTCTAAAGAAGGATCATTGTTTTCTTTAATATAATTTGATATCCACACACATATGATTGATTTAAGTTCATTATCTTTAAGAAGAGAAGAATTAAATCTCCATCGCCTAGAGATAAACCTTTTCTGAACGCATTGCATCTTTAGGTGGATTCTAGAATGATCTGAGAGGACTATTGGATTTACTACACTTGAATATTGTGTACATATAGAGGGAACAAAAAAGTAATCTAATCGAGAATAAGAGTTATGAACATTTGAAAAAAAAAAAAACCGCCAGGGTTTAATTCCCACCAAACATCAGTGAGACCACATTCAGTGCTCAGTTCGAGGAGGACCTTAGCAGATTTAGGGTTGGAGGCCTTGGCTTGATTGGATTTATCTTTTGAAGACAAAGTTACGTTAAGGTCTCCTCCCATGACACCCAACCCTTTACAATTCTCATTAAACAATAGTACCATGTCGGAAATAAAAGCGGCTCATCTGAGTTAGGAGCATAAATGTTTAAAAAGGTAATTTGGGTGCCACTGAGGATGCCTGAAATCAAAACAAACCTGACATTCGGATCTGTTACTAATTTACCCAAACTAAAACATACATCTCGATTCAATTAAATACATGTCCCTCTACTGTGAGATTTGTATGATGAGAAATACACTTGACCTACCCAGTCTGTTTTACGTTTGGTGTGTTCAATGTCAGATAGATAGGTTTCTTGGAAGAAGACAACATCTGCTCTATCATCCTTCAGAACTGATAGTATTTTCATCTGTTTAGAGGGGTTACCTAGACCTTTAACATTACAAGAAATAGTATTCAAGTCAGCCTAGCTGCCTTCGACATAAGTATCAGTGAGAACTGAGAACAAATAACTGTATTGCTGATTTTATTTTTCTTAATTGTTGCCCCAAAAAAATAAACAGAGAAAAATAATGTAAAGAAGAAAGACATAAGGGAAATCCCTAACCCACCCCCCAAATGAATAAATCAAAAACACAATGTAAAGACCAAAAACATTCATAGGAAAATCCCTAACCCATCCCAAAAGTTTTCTATTAGGCCAAAGGAAGTAAAGAACACATAACATAACTGAAAAAAGTTGATTGAGAAAGAAAGGAGACATAGGGCCCTAGTTTCGTGGCGCAGCGCAGGGCGGCGCAGGGTGGCGGAGCCGGCGCAATGCAAGTTTCGACCCGCGCAGCCTTGCGCATGGTCAGTTTGGCAGTTTGGTGGATCGCCTGCGCCAACATGGGTGTGGCGGCGCAGCAGAGGGAGGCGTCACATATTCAGCTTGGCGTAGCGGACGTTTCGTGGCAAAAAGCCTCGCCGAGACTGCGCTGAAAGCCCGCCAGCTCCAACCTGGTCTACTCTCGGCGCAAGGCGTAAATAAAGTCCATTGATTCAATGCGAATCACAGCTGGCGGATCGGAAGTTTGGCGGACCGGCGCGCAGTGCACACACGTCACCGAGACCTCACAGGGAGGTTTCCACAGTTCCAGGCACATTTAAATGCAATAAATAATCACAACAAACACTATTTAATGCAACTAATTGAATCAACACGTGAATTTATATCTATATAGATTGTGCACCCACCAGGTGTCTTCCATAGTCCGGAGGGCTCGCTGGGTTGCTGTTCTTGTAGCAGTAAAGGTGGTTTTAATGGTGGGAGATCCAGGGCAAGACAGGAGAGCCTTGTGGGCCTCATGCTTGGTGTGACTGTATCTCAGCTGAGTTACAGTCAAACCAGTCCTGGTGATGTTTCCTTGTCTGACTGAGCACCTCTGAGGCTGCGCTATGAATAGCCTGGCTCAGAGCTGGCCAATCGGCTGATTCCTCCGGGATCTTTTCGAGGTTTTCAGCAAGGAGGCGTCGAAGGTTGTCTTTGGTGGTGGGGCTGTTCAGCGATGTACAGTTGAGTTTCTTGTTTGGAGCTGTCCTCGGGCCACAGGGTTGAATGCTCATAAGTAGTTTGGATCTGACCATGAGGTGGTCTGTCCAGCACTCGGCTCCACGCATGACACGGGTGGTGAGGACATCTTGTCTGTTCTTTTGACGGACAATCACGTGGTCAAGGAGATGCCAATGTTTTGAGCTGGGGTGCTGCCAGGTGGTCTTAAGCCTGTTCTTCATCTGGAAGATGGTGTTTGTAATGACCAGCTGGTGCTCTGCACAGAGGGAGAGGAGTCTGAGTCCGTTGTTGTTCATTTTCCCCACACCATGCTGGCCAATAACTTTACTCCATACCAGGTGGTCCTTGCCCACTCTAGCATTGAAATCTCCCATGAGTATGAGCCTGTCCGTAGCCTGTGTTTTCTGTAAGATGGCATCAAGAGCTCTATAGAAATCCTCTTTGATGTTATGCTAGGCATGAATAGTTGGTGCATATGCACTGATGAGGTCGGTGAAGCGTTCCTTTGCCAGGGGAATGCGCCATGTCATCAGTCTTTCATTAATGCCGAAGGGGGATTCTGGACAGTGCTGCAGCAGTTTAGTCCTCACGGCAAAGCCAACTCCATGGTTACGGCGAGTGCCTTCGGGGACCCCCTTCCAGAAGGTGTACCCAGCACCAACCTCTGTCAGGGAGTCCTCTCCATGAAGTCTGGTCTCGCTGAGGGCTGCTATGTTGAGGTTATATCTTGTGAGCTAAGGGCCACCAGTGCTGTCCTGTGGTGGGGCCTGTCAGGAGTTTCAGCCAGGTCCAGCAGTGTGCGAATGCTCCATGAAGCAATGCTTAACTTATTTTTTACTTTGATTTTTCGACAGCAAAGGACCACCTTTTTGGACCACCTTTTCCAGGTCCAAAAAGATGTGCTGCTCCAACCCTCAGTCATAATGACTATCACTCCATTGCTGCCTGTGTGCATGGTTTAGCTAGATACTTCCAGCCACATTCTTGGCCTGTACCCACCACCATTCCACATTGCCACAGAACTTTTGGGAGGGGGGGCAAGAACTTGTGCATAGGTGAGGATTAAGGTGAGGGTGTGGTTGCGCAGACGTCACTCCCACCATCTTCACTCCTACCAGATGGACCTCCAGTGGCATGAGGGAACCCATAAAGACCTTCGTCTGGCAAGAGTTGCAGGGGGCTGCCGGTGGTCCGGTCAGTTGGATTCCGCCTGTGCCTGTCCCCAGGTGCAGGTTTGTCTTTGGGGTTTGCTCCCCTAGCCACTGTACCCTCCCGAGTTAACCCACGTGGCTCTGGGGTTGCCTTCTTCTGTTTTCCCAGCCGTTGGGGTCTTAACTATTTACCCATAGCGGGAGCTATTTACCCATAGCTGGGGCATTTCCACTCACTGATGGGCCTGCATGCCACATCTTTGGGGCCCACTGCTGCTCCGAGATCCCGTACAACTTAGCCTGGGACCGCAAGTGACCAGATACCATGTGCGCCGCGAGGAGGCGTGTATGAGATCTTGGCAGTGGAGAGGCTATGTACCAGCTAAGGAGGCTTACACACTCGGCTCCTCTTTTCGCCCCTGAAAACAAGGAGCTATCCGGTGGCAGTAGCTAAAAGCAGAGAGAAGCAAGACGCAACACACGCCCTGTGTGCAAACACACACACACCACAATATGGAAAAATTAATTTTAATGGGGTTTTTTTTGTAGTGTGTGTATACAAGGTTTTATTTTTCAGTAGTGTGTGTGTGTGAGTGTAACATTTAATTGTCAGTAGTCTGTGTGTGTGTGAGGTTTAATTGCCAGTAGCCTGTGTGTGTGATATTTAATAGTCATTAGTCTGTGTGTGAGGTGTTCAGAATGCTATATGAGAGGTTCCTAACAATAAGTATGAGATGTTTTTAGTTATCAGTGTGCGAGGTGTTCAATAGTGTGTGTGTTTGTGTGTGTGAGGCCAAACATTTGTTGAGTGTGTATGCAAGGTGATTTTGAATTAAGGCCTAGGCGGCCCCGGCATGCTGTGTGTTGCCTGATGCCGCCTCGTGTGAATTTGCATCTATTTGCGTCTTTGCATTGACCTTGTATGTGATAGCGTCGTGCGAACAACTGGCTTTGCATTGGTGTGAACACACCTAGAGATGGTGACATAAGAAGATACAAAGACGGACAGGCCGGTTCTCTGACTCACTTTAATCCCCTTTCTCTCTTGTGTGTACAGTATATCACACACAGAACGTACAGGCTGTTTCAACATGATGTGGCAGTGAGACAGACACGCAGGGCCGGGCGACCAAGCAGAGATAATGTGAGCATCTCCATAGAAATCCTTTTGTCAATGATCACTTATTACTGTTTCTCCCCTGAGAAATTAAGCGGAGTCATTACACAGTGCTCAGACACAGAGAGAGGGAGGACGAGAGGAATCTTGTTGATTATCAGGAGCAAATCATTCTTACTCCATGACTCCATTAAGTCTCTGTCATGTGACCCCGTGGGATTTCTTTGGGCCTCTGCTATTTTTATTCTAGGGTGAAGTAAGAATGCTTGGCAGTGAACAGAAATTATTATTTTTTGAATATGTGTTTTATTAGGTGCTTCATCTGGAATGTGGGTTCATTTCAGTTCACTGGATCTAAAGCTGATGGAGTTGGAGAACGGAGCTCCTAACCTGCCTTGTTTTTTTGTAAATTAATGAAATGTTGAAAGTGATAACATATGCAGAGATCAGAGTCAGTGTAAAGTCAAATGTATTTAGCACAATATAATCACTGTTGTACCACACAATGTAAGAAGAGAATAACTAAAAAAGGCCAAGATTCATTAAAAGCAATAGAAAATAAGTGAGTTTTTATTTTCTTTCTGAAAGAAGCTACAGTAGGGGCAGATTTACTTTCTGTTGGTAGTTGGTTCCAACAGTGGACAGCAAAGTGGCTAAATGCCATTTCACCCTGCTTAGACTTGACCCTATACAACCAGCTGACCAGCCTCAGTAGATCTAAGTTACCTGGTAGGTTTGTAGGTAAGTCTGAATGTATGTTGAATTATAGTATTGATCTCTAACTTCTTATGTGCTGTTGGGTGAATTTACAGTTTCCTCACTGGTGAGATCCTCATGGTTTTTGTATTTGTGAAGATCGTGCTCAGCTTGCGTTCCCCAGTGTGTGACGGGTAGAGAGTCCTGTGTGTGATGAACACTGCCTCCAAACGCCCTCTGTGAAGCAGGAGTGTATGTGCCTCAAGGTGGCAGTGTTATCACAACCACAGCGGGCCAAAGGTCCTACTTCAGGCTGCTCTCTGTGCTGTTCTTCACTGAGTCTCGGTGGCTCCTTCACCTCCGCTACACTCTAGAACACGTGAGAAAACTGCTTTTGTACGCAAATAACAGCCATCAAATCCCTGCAATGATCTCACCCGAATCACTCCACACATTCCCACCCTCGTTTCTCATTAAACACGGTTGAACATGAGGAGAGAACACAGAACACAACATGGGATTGTAAGTTGGTGGCTGAATTGCTTATTTAATTGCATACTGAAGAGAAAGCTGTGTGCGTGTGTTAAAGATTTTAAAACACAGCCACGGTTGTAAATGAAAGGAAACGGAATTGGTAGGATTATTGTCAATTCCAATTTACATCTAAATATTTATATACCCTATAGACTATGTTGCTGCACGCAGATGACTGTAGAAGGGAGCCTGCTCCTTTCGGATTGATTTTTGGAGGTTTCAACGCAAAATTTAAAGCTTCAAACACTCAAAGATTTCCTGCATTCTGGTGAAATATATGATGCACAGATTTAGACCGTAAATATATTTTTTTTACGTGAAGGAAACACACTAAATTCAGAAGTAGGCTCTGTGACAATTCAAAATATAGAAATAGAATACTTCTATGCAAATAATAAGGAGTAATGGGCTGCACAGTGGTGGTGTAGTGGTGTGTCCTGCTTCACAGCAAGAGGGGTCTGGGTTTGAATCTGAGTGATCCGGTTTCCTCCCAGTGCAAAGACGTGCGTGTTAGGTTGACTGGTGGCCTTAAATGACCCGTGTATGTGAATGTTTGTGTGTACGAGACCGATGACTCCTGCATTTGATGTAAATGATGCTCTGCCGTGTGTGGATGTCATTTCTGGGAGTCTGGGTCTGAATATGCCGTCGAGTGGAGATGGTACCGACAGCACGAGGCTTCACTGCAGAGTGTGGAGTTTAATCCTCCCACAACAAAACTGAAATGATTTTCTTTTTTTTGCTCCAACATCTGATATAAAAATAATAAGAATGAAATGACTATCTGTGGTCCGGCAGGAACCTCCATCATATCAGAGACGGACCACACAGGCTCGGCCCAAACTGATTTTTTTTTTTTTATCAAAGGCCAATATCAGCCCAAAGTATCGGCCTAACGCTACTTTAAGCCCTCTGCTCCCGCTCAGACGTTTCTCTCAGCGGGGAGAGAAATCCGGTGCCAGAGGCTTTCGTCCTCTGTGGTATTTCTTGGGAAGAGGTTTTTATTTGACAGCAGTTCCACTCGGGTAAAGACTTGTAAGAGGGGCTAGACTACGCTTCCACTTGCTTCCTTGTTTAAACTCAAACCCAGAAAACCACAGGGATTAAACTTCTGTCACCGTAAACTTGTCCTACTCTGAGGGACTTACACACACACACACACACACACATTGAACACACAAAACACACACAGACACACACACGCATTAAACACAACTTCTGCCGATACAGTGTGTTTTTCTCGGAAAAGCTAAAAATCATGCAATGCTTCCGCAATGTCCTTGAGAAGAAGTGGCAGGCCTGTGTGTGTGTGTGTGTGTGTTTTGTGTTTCTTTTGGTTCACCTGTTTAGCAGAGTGGAACTGAGAACAGGGCTCCACCGCTGCCTCTCTGTCCATAGTTTTGATGCTTGTAGAGCAGCGGGACCGAAGGGCCTCGCTCCACACCATTAGGCCTGGGCCAGGGTGAGGGGAGCTGGGGGAAGCTCCCTCGACTCTGCCCCTTGCCTCTGGACAAAGCCTGGCCCCCCCTCTGGACATCCGGGAGCTAGCTAAAGGGCCCATCCACTGAGCTGTCACCTGCCAGAAGGAGGCCCTTAGTGGGAAGAGAAGAGTCTGGAAGACTGGAGTTAAAGAGGGAGGAGGAGGAGGAGGAGGAGGAGGAGGAGGAGGAGGAGGGAAAGTGTCACTTGCCAAATCTTAGCTTTATGTATCCTCTGATTTTTCCTTTAATGAGAAGGAGCCATAGCAGTTAGAGTAGGCAGAATTGCCAGTTCTTTACATGATGATAATTCATCCATGTGTTATTTTAATCATTGAATTTTTTTTGTATAAAATCAAATCTTAAAGAACAAGATTTTATTCAAATTGTGTATTTTGCTCGGCTAGCTAACGTCCTCTTTTTTCCACCCTCTTAAATCTGGATGGAGGTGTGAATAAAAACCTTGCTTCCACTCGTGATACTGTATTTTCCTACATTACCCACACACATACACCTGTGGTGGATAGTTACAGGTTAAACATCATAGTGTAAAATTAATGACATTACATTGTGAAAAAAAAAGCTGGTAACGCCGACAGCACCGGAGAAAACAAATAACGTAGTTCCCATTGTTTTATCATGATGCCTTCAAGCCCTATTCAGTCACAGTGATTATTCAGCAAAGTGTTTCACAATCTTGGGGAAACTTGAATAAATTAAGTAGGGGAATTATGACCATTTTAACTTTTTTATCAAACATATTTTGAATAAATTCTTGATGACTTTCCTTCTTCACTTCCATTAGTTTGTTGTTTCTTTTTCTTGGACTGGAAGTAAAATGGTCTTAGGTAATGATTTCCGATTACAATTAAACACAGCATACGCTTCGCGAGTAGCTCCTCCAAGTCTCTATGACATGAATAATCCAGCAGGCACCATAATAATACCATAATCAGGGAAAGCATGGCAACCAATTTCACCTTCACAATGTGAATAGTATTTGCTTGATAACTAATTGTAAAATGCAGAATTATGGATGTATATTGGTACATAAGTACCCTTATGAATATATTCCTGTTAGTTAAAGAAAAAAACAAACAGTTGACAATTCAAATTTACAATTCAAAACAGAGAAAAACAGCAAAGGTCTAAGAAACTAACGTAATGCAGTGATTCTCAAGGGGACATCGTGGAGAATAACATATTGTAGACTGGGGAATGAAGAATAAAATAGATTGTATTGAATGTATTTGTGAGAGTCACTGAACACATAACGACATAGCGTCTGCAGCACATCGGACAACCTGATTAATCTGGAGGGTCACGACTCAAAGGTTGAGAAGAAAATAGCATAAAAAAATAACTTCAATCCGTTGTTTACAGTATCTGTTCGAGCAAATTATTTTCAATTTTATTTGCAAAACATTTCTGCACCACTGAGTCATTTAAGAGGAAGTGCCTTCACCACATAAAGTATATATCTGGTCTCTCTCCTTTAAAGAGATGGTTCCATCCCATCATGTTGAGATTCCAGCTGTGTGTTTGCAGTGTCACCTCCTCATGTCCTCTGTCAGAACTTCCAGTCTGGGACTTGGATGGTGATTGATGGCCGCCATGATTCTCTCTCGTCCAGCTGAAGGACTTCCAGGTAACGGAGGACCAGCTCACACACATCCAGCCAGGCCGTTGCTTCCTTCACCATGCTGCCCGCACTGGGAACATGGACACTTTTCTGTTGCCAGTCATTTTTATTGTATTTTCCCAGTAAGTGCACACATGTTTATGTGTTGACATTGATTCTAGAAGGTTCATCCACCTGGCCCATGTTTCACTGGTGCATTTACCACCCAGACCGGTAGCACATTGGTTTAATGTGAAACTCCCCCAGGATCACACACTGTTTTGGAAATGCTGGTTAGGAATGCAGCATGTTTGTTATTACGCTACTCTGCATATCGATAGGACAATTTTTATGAGTTTAGTCTGGTCACTAATCCTGATGTATGGATGCAATGAAATAGGAGACATGTTTGCAACGTTCAACACACATGTAGTTCACTTCACAAATAGGCCGACACTGTAAGAAAAAAAATACACTGTACAATTTGCTGAATGTTTCTCCAAATCTGAAAATCAAATAACAGTTTTGATGTGGCTAGCGGAGGTTCCTGCTCTCACAATTCAATGCACAGTTAAAAAATATGGTTAAAGAACCTGTTAGTAGTTATATAAGTACTTTTGTTAGAGAGCACACACTGCAAGATGGGAGAAAAGCAGTGGGACAAATAGTCTGGTATGCATCACTAAAGGTTTTGTACAGCGTATTCTCACCTCACACACACACACACACACACACACACACACACAAGAGAAACCTCCAGAAGGACAGGGGTGTCTCTTCCAGGACAGATAAGTTACGATAGTACAATTATAATAACAAGTAAGATAATATACATAATAATAAGTAAATATTAGGAGTAATGTGTTAAAGAGTTACAGGCAAAATGTTAGGGTGTACGAAGAAATACAGATGTGGATGAGAATCAGAGTCCCAGCGTTCTGGGTTGGATTTCTTACAGTGTGTGTTTTGGTTCGGTCGACCTGTTTCCTCCTACAGACAATCAGCTCACAGTGTGTGTGTGTGTGTGTGTGTGTGTGTGTGTGTGTGTGATATATGACACAGAGGAAATCGGTTCATGGTTTTTGCCGCATGACACACATTAACCTCACATGAGTGTAATTAACACCATCATATTCAAAATCATTGTTACGTTGTAGTCGTTGTTTAATTTTATTTTATTGAAGCACAATTGGTTCAATTTTATATGAAATGAAATGGTTTGTAAAAACGCTGTTAAGGTTGAATTGAATGAGAATTATCATCAAATTCTGTAATACTATTCACACAAAAAAATCATCCTGAAAATACTTTTTCATATTTTACACACATCAAAGAACCTCCATTGGAAAAACAATTCAAACACCAAATTTATTTTAATACAATTATGTTTTTACACCGCATCTGCTAGTTAACCAATTAGACATGTTAAAGTGGAATTAATAGAATGAAACAAATTCTATTTGTTTCTACGACGTCTGACTGACACATATGAACAAGAAAGTATCACATTCCTCTTCTTCCTTCCTTTCTCCTCCTCCTCCTCCTCCTCAGTCTCCATGCTTCCTCTACACTTCCTCTATAATGCTGCGTTGGTTTCCATGTTTATACTATTTTAGATCGATAAAATCATGTCCTAACACTATTGCTTCACATTATAATGACAAGCCTTCTCTAACGGGTGTTACTGGGAGGGTCTCAGTGCTGCTGTGGCAGTTTCCCAGTATGTCTTCCTTAGTGTGCGGATCAGTAGATGGCGCTAGAGAGCTGTTGTCAGGCCGGTCTCTGCATACACATGCGGCGTCATATTAAGCACTCACATATATTAGAGGAGCTCGCAAATGCCACGTAAAGAGAGTACGAGGTTATGATGAGGAACTGTGTCACTGTTGAATTTCTGAGTATGTGAGGTGAGATGGGTGAGATGGGTGAGACTGGTGAGCATGTGAGGTGAGACGGGTGCACACAGAAGTACATCTCCTCATAATGATATTTGTTTTTAGGATTGTTGAAGTTCCACCACTTTTCATCGTCACACCTTTCGGTTCACACTTTCTGACGTCGTCTTTGTGTTGCTATAAAATAACGCATTAAATAAATCAGCAAAGTCTGCTTGATGTTTTTTATTGCAATTTTCAATTTTATAGGAAATTCTTTCCCTGAAAGACGAGTGACCTTAAGTGACTCCACTCTCCCTCTCTCTTCCTCCTTACAGGTTATTGCTTCTTTCCATCCCTTGCTTCTGAAGTGAGCGACTGAAAACAGCACATGTAAGTCAACAGGATTTTGTTCTTTGCCCCGTTCCTCCTCTTCATTCCATTTCTTCTCTCCCCCCTCATTTCCTTTTCGTTCTCTCTACTAATTTTCCTCCCTTCCATCATTTTCTCCACATTTCACAGTTTCTCTCCTTCCTCCTCTTCCCTCCTTCCTGTCATCCCTCCTCCTCGAATGCCATCTTAATGGTTTCTTTCTTTCTTTCTTTCTTCCTTCCTTCATGTCCTTCCTTTTATCCCCCCCCCCCCTTCTTTGTTCACACCTCTCTATTATTTTCTTGCATCATACTACTATCCCATAATCCAAAGCTCCACAGAGGGGTCCAGCTCCCTGCCCGCTGTACCCACTCTCCTATTGAAGGAATCAAGCAGTGTGTGTGTGTGTGTGTGTGTGTGTGTGTGTGTGTGAGCCAGTATGTGTTTTCATGTCCAAGCCTCCAGCAGTTGGTAAGAGACAATGTCATCACTACACTACCCTCTGAGGTGTGTGTGTGTGTGTGTGTGTGTGTGTGTGTGTGTGTGTGTGAGCCAGTATGTGTTTTCATGTCCAAGCCTCCAGCAGTTGGTAAGAGACAATGTCATCACTACACTACCCTCTGAGGTGTGTGTGTGTGTGTGTGTGTGTGTGTGTGTGTGTGTGTGAAGATAGAGTTTGATGTGTGTAGCGGTTCATGGATGATATAAAAACAGTAATCTGATTACAGTCTGTATCTGTATTGATCTATGACATGTTTCATGACATTTCTGCATCACTAATCAATTATATTGACATGAAAACTGGACGTCTTAATTACAGAATTGCATTTGGATGTTTGTCAAAGTGATTTTGGATTTTTAGTTCAGGTTAAACGAAGTTCAAGTTTGAATTTCATTCGTTCAATAAAATCCCCCAAAAAAGCATAACAGGGAAAATAAATGTGCAGATGTAAAAAGTAGATCTGTAAGTCCACATCATACGTATTAGATGAGAAAAACACAGACAGCAGCAATTAGTGGCAACACCATTTATATGATCCAAATGATGAAAGTCTGACTGTGTGATTCAGATTGCTTTGCTCGGCCGTGCAGGAGATGAAAACAGTAATATGAACATGCGTGGCAGGAATCAGAGACGAAACCACCATCGACATCAAATCTGGATTCTAACATCATCCCACAGCTCCGTGTCCCGAAACGCCCCCGCATACCGTCCATCCACTTCCTGTCATTTTAGTGTCTCAACCACATTTATACTCAATGCAACAAAAAAGTTACAGTCTCCCTGCATGTGACACACATTCAGTGATAATTAATATATACACACACACACACACACACACACACACAGTGTACTGTTGGACAATGAATGAATGAAGAAGGGATTTTGGACCCGGTATGCTGAAGGCTATTTTTTAAACAACATTTTAAGGATGAAATAAATGTATATTATCATATTTAGTTTTTATTTCTTTGCTGTTGTCAGTGTAACTTCTTTGATCAAACCCTCGGCAAACATGCACATTAACGTGGGATGAGTCTACAAAATACAAGCACGTGTATGTTTCAGCGTGTGTGTGTGTGTGTGTGAGAGAGAAAGAGTGGGGGGTGCATGTATTGTGTGTGTGTGTGTGTGTGAGAGTGCCAGTCACCCCAGGGTGAGGGGATTAAGTGTGAGCCAATGCAGTAAAGGTTAGCGCTTGGTCTCTCACTGAGGCCTCTATCAAACACACAAATCTGTGAAAGGACGGGGAGAGAGAGAGAGAGAGAGAGAGAGGCGGAGAGGGCGAGGGAGAGACAGATGACATTATTATGGGCCCACAGCGCTACGACCCGAGGGATGAGTTCTCACAAAGCTCATCAAGTCGCCCAGGAAAACTGATCAAATCACCCCACAAATCCTCCAGACACAGAGTAATTGGACTAAACTGGAGATGAAAAAAAAATATGAAGGGAAACTTTCTTCAACATAAGCCAGGAGGAGAAGTTCAACTTTGTTTTTATTTTTTCCATTTTATCACGGAGGATGTTCAGTTGAGCTCATTTTGCATGGCGGACATTTTAGGATATTTAAGTACCTCATCTGAGATCGTACAAAATGGCGGACTGGAGGATTGCAACCCGATGAACCACCAAGGAGGTATGAGCATGTTGTTACTGTGGGAGAGAGAGAGAGAGAGAGAGAGAGAGAGAGAGAGAGAGAGAGAGAGAGAGAGTGTGTGTGTGTGTGTGTGTGTGTGTGTGCCAGGTAATAATGTGATCCTGCCTGCTTGGAAACAGGGTGCAGCAGCTGGCTGCGGCGTTTCACGACTTGCTGTGAAAACAGACGCAAAATGAGTCATTTTGGGATTAAACAGGATGTCAGACCCATATTTTTATTAACATGATTCTGCTTTTAGCTATTTCATGTGTTGGGGAGTTTCTTTTTATTATTATTATTAAAATATTGCTGCTATATATTTTTTTCCATGTAACAATATCATTGTTGTTATTAATTTGGGTAAATACCAAAAACAAAACATCATATGTGTGATTTATGTTTTTACGGAGGTGTCCGCTAGTGGTGGGCGGATCGATCCAAATATCGATAATATGGATAGAACATTGATGTTGATCGATACCAGTGTAATGAGATTGATGCTTTAGTTTCAGTTTCACACTTGAAAAAAAAGTAATTTGTTTTAAATGTTTTATAACATTTGTGATGGAGTCATTTTGTACACTTTGTTTACTTAAGAGACATTTTATTTAATTTCCATATTGTAGTTTTGTAACTGAGCAAAAACTTTTGATAATAAATTATTTTCTATTTACAAAGAATAAATGCCCAAATTCTGTTCTGGGTTTAAACTAATTAATAATACTAACTAAGGAAAAATCACAAAAAAAAACACTTAAATGTCATGAAAATTGATTTAGATTAAGCTATTTGATGATGCATCCATCTTAATTATTAAGTATCGGTATCGTAATTACTTGGTATTGGATCAATACCAAATCTTGGCGTATCGCACACCATTAGTGTCTAGTCAGCTTTCTCTTTTTCCGTAATTGTGTATCATTCTAACTTCATATGTCGTGTTCTCATGTCTTATTTTAAAAATAGAGACATATTTATCACATCAGTATTCACAGTCGCATTAATCTTCACTCTCCGGATCTGATTTGCGACAACATGAAATTCTGACTTCATCACATTATCGAAGTTTAAGACTGCAAGATGGTTGTGGTCAACAGATGTGGTCATTCTAGAAAAGTGGTGTCGCACATTCTTCCAAAATGTGTCGGTTTTGTTTCAACGTCGGGGGAAGGGCAGGTGGTATTCTCTCCCGCAGGACATTAACAAAATCAGCAAATTAATGTCCAGCAACAATTGATGATGGAAATGTTTTCATTTATGCAAAAAGTAAATTCAGGTGCGAGGCAACAATTCAAAATAATAAATAATATACAAATATAATGGAACGCATTAAGACTTATGTCTTGCTCTTAGCTCTGCTGAGTCATGATTGTGTCTTGTCTGGAGTGTCTTTAAGTTGGCTCTTTAAATTAACGTGTGGTGCTACACATTCAACCATCCACACAATAGAAAGACACATTTCTGGGGTGTATTGACCCTTGATGGCGTTCAAGCACGACTATACGTCCTTCTTTACTTATCGCTTGTTTTGAGACCACGAGTTCAAACGCAAACTGTCGATGACTCTCATCTTGGCATGCTACTTTGTTCACAAAGTGCTAACATGCAGCGTAGCCATGTTTCTTTGGCAGGAACGTAGAGCCATGACCTACTTTTACTTTACTATGACGTTACATTGCAGAGACTTTATGAGCCAATCACAGCGCTCGCTGAAACTCAATGTTTTTCAGATTCAAGGACTGCAAAGTGTCTCACGTGTGATCGTCACCACACACACCTGCTACGATGTAGTTGGGATTCATGCTAATCTTAAGGCCCAGGGTCGTTATTGCTCAGCGGCAACAACAACATTGGAATTTAATAACCAAAACTCACATTTAATGAACGACACAAAAGTCTCCAACATTCTGATCATTCATTTTTTTTAAACTTTGGGTTTAATTCATCGAGTGACCAATTGGACCTTGAATTTGCCCTGCAAGCTCACATGTAATAAATTATATTTATTTAATATACTGCCATTGCGCGTTAATATACTGTAACAGTATGTGTGTGCTATTCATAAGCTTTAAATAACATTTCATTTTGTTTGACGTTAGCAACAGAAAGCTGTCATTATGGTTCTTTATTCCAGAGTATTTCCTGTAAGTTTTCCCCGGCTGCTAGCTTAGCAGTATTTAACTGGATATCAAAAGTCTCCCCAGATACCAGTCCATAGTCTACATCCCAGCAGATACGCAGATTCTACACGAACCTCGGTTCCTCTAACTCTGACTTCAGAGTGATTTTACCGACACATGGATGCCCTTTGTTGACATGTTGCTATAGTGACATGACTAATCCCACTTTACAAGAGCTCATTACAAAGACCACTGCACCACTTTTATTTATTCACTCATATCATCATAATTCACAGATTATAACCAATTTCAATTTACTTTATAGATACAAATAGGCTGTATAAAAAATATTTAAATTTGCACTGGATGTGACTGTATTTTAAAGCTCTATAAGTCTACTTGGAGACATCGGAACCACCAGAAAACACATTGAGGTATTTTCACCTAATAGAGTTGTTGTGGCAAACTGCTGCTGTATGTATGTGTATATACGTCAACTCTGTTCACCAGTTCCTTTTCTCGATTATGTTTCCACTCGTGAGAGAAGCCTAACGTCCCGGTGTGGTTGAGGAGTAATGAAGCTGTAAACATCATGTATCATTTTGAACATTTTTATAATAACAGTTTTTCTTTTAAATTTGTTTTTGTTGTTTGACACGAGACACTGGACCTAAATTGCTCTCGATGGTCAGCATGTGTGTGTGTGTGTGTGTGTGTGAATGGGTATTATTTTTCCTAGCGGCTGTTGTATATTATAACGTCACGTTTCATCACAAAGTGATTGTTTGTCAGGAGAGACCGGCCACAGCCGCTAATGTGATCACCGTTCAGCTCACTGCTCCATCTGTGGATACAAATTCATACCGCGCAGCAAAACATTGTTCCAACCCATGGAAGTCATTTTAAATCGGAGTCGACACACCGTGCATTAATTGTAGGATAACGCAATCTAGAACATCTCAATGTATGGAGCGTCCTTAAAACAGCCTCGAGGATTTCACTCTACTGAAATGACTTAGCTTCAATGATGAGTTGGATGCTGCAGATACACAACACTGTCAAACACTGAAGAGTTTTCCAACCTTACTGGGGCCAAGTTGATGATGAGGGGTTACATAAAACCATCACTTAATCTATCAGACCTTTACAGATTGTTCAAGCAATTAAAAGTTTCTTAGTATGAAATGAGTGGCAATGAGGCTCATTATAACTGAACAACATTTACATTTGCATGTACATGAAAGAAAACAACGGCTTCACCGAAGCCAAAGTTCCCTGATGACAGGATCGTTTCTACCGAATCACTGTATGGAATTATTAATAATGACAATTGAACATTTGTGGTGGATGTTTCAAGCTACCGGTGCTCAAATCAACCTCTGTGTGTGTGTGTGTGTCCACCTGCCCATGTATCCTTGACCACTGGGTAAGTGAGCCAGCGGGGGAGTGTCTCGAAGCCAAAAGGCCACTTGGCTCCACACATTCAATTCCCTCTTCATTAGCAGTCACATTACTTTAGATTAGCAGAAAGTGGACATTTACAGGCAACACTGACGCCTGTAATTAAAATTAATTTAAAAAGAAAGACACAAAGAGAAGTAATTACTCCAAGTGTTAAAGGTTTTCTCCCCGGCAACTTCTCTTATCGTTTTATTGCTCCGTTCTTACTGAAGGAAATAAAAATGCAAAAGAGAGAGTGGACTTAGTGGGGGGAGAAATTAAGCGCTAGCGGTCGCTCATTAATGACTTCACCTGATTATTGGGAATGGGAAGTCGCCAGTAAAGGTTGAGTAGTTTACAATGAATTTTTTTAATTAGAGTGGATTTGCTCTGATTGAAATGAAATATAAATGCCTTCTTAAATAGCTTATCACAACCTCTGTGGCTTGCCAAGCTCCCCTCCGCTGGCTGGAAAGTTTTCGGTGACAAACAAAGAGGTGGATTTTCCTTGAAAAAGGTTACAGTGGCTCGCCGACGAGCGCTTAGAGAGTTGTCGGTCCAACGACATGCAGCTCTGCTGGCTGGAGGTTTCCTTCTGTCTTAGAGTCCCGTGATGAACTGGCGACTGGAGAGCGGTTTGACACGAGAGAGCGGTTGGATGGATGAGCAGCGTGGGACTGGAAAGATGATTAATAATACAGGACCTTCACCCAGGGAAACACAGGGAGGTCAGAGGTCACGCTCCATGCAGCTGGCAGCTTTATAGCTTAAGGCCATTTCTATAATGTGGATGGAGGCCTGAACAGGGCTTTGAGGCCCATCATGCCAGAGGAAGGGAAGACTGACTTAAAACTCAGCTGGAGCAGTCAGAGCTTAAAGGAAAACCCTCAAAATGACCATTTGTATATCAATTACTCACCACGTGTTTGAACTTTTTCTCTTGTGCCTCCTAAAATACCAAGGCTTGAAAAGGAGCTAGAAAAGATGTGGAGAGTAAAAGCATTAGTGGTTCCGGTGTTAATCGGAGAACTCGGGTTGTAACCCCCAAACTGGGAGAATGACTCCAGCAGAGTCCAGGATAAACATCTGAGATCTCTGTCCAGCTAGGATACTGATGGACCCTCAGGCAGAAGTGTTTTAGATGAGTGTGGAATGTGTTTGTTGCTATATATCCATATTGTGGAGGAAGTATTCCTTTAACTGCTACATACATACTGGATACAATCGGTGACCAAAACCAGATCTAATGCAACAAGTTTCTTATCTTAATGCATACAATTTGCATGTCCTTTTAATTGGAGTAGGTAAAGCAGGACAAGAGTTTACACCGGTACAGATGCAACTTCACAACATAGCTAATATGAAGAAAAGGCAAATATATATTAGAATGTGTAAAGTAGTAGGGTATTACATATAAAAAGAAAGTTTAACAAAAACATGACATTTATTTGCTAAAAAAAGTATGTATTTTTATTATTATAATTAAAAGGGGACAATAAAAATACTGATTCTAAAACAAGCTATATCAAACCTAACTTAAAACCAAACCCAAAACCTGTGAAAAGAGATGTTGTTTTTCTTAAGAAGACACAGTTGTTGGTGTGCAGTCAGTACACAGTCGGGGATTTCAAATGTGAGAAAACAAATCTTAAAAAATGTCTTTATTTATAAATATATATGTATATCATGATGCGCACTCAGTTGGTCATATCCTGTCACATCGTATTAAACTGCAGTTTCTCCAGACTCGGACACAACTGGCCTGCTTACATGAACGAGATAAAGACAACATTTTTCAGGTGATTTCAAATTCACAAGTAGAAGTATATACATTTTATGCAAGTGATGTCTCATAAAAGGAAAAATAAATTAATAATACGATATGTTTTCTTGTTATGGGCAGTCAAATATTTTAGCACAGACTTTATTGAAACCATCACTGTTGACTTTGGCTGCAGTGTAATGTGTTAGTGAAATAGACATGTGAGTTTTTATCTTATTATTAATAAAGAGACATTAGCGGGGATGACCCAGTCCAGAGCTATTAAGAAAATGAACTCTTTCCTTTTTTTAAGCAAACAAAGAGAAAAACGTTAACATCTCCACAGATTCAGCTGGTGTGTTTCTTGTGTTCAGAAACACCACAAAGCTGTTGCAACCCGGCAGAAAATTCTCCCTGATAAAGATCTGTTTAGCGTCAGTGCTTTTTAAGACAAGCCACTCAACTCTCACTGTGTACCCCATCTTAACCCCACCCCACCCCCCACCCCGCCTTAAATGTCCCCCTCTGTGAGGTGTTAATGCCACAATACACACTCTGCAGCATTTAAGGTGTGTGTGTGTGTTTGTGCGTGCGTGTGTGTGTGTGTGTGTGTGCGTGTGTGAGAGAGAGAGAGAGAGATGAATAGAAAAAAGCCTTGTCCAAAATCCACTGCTCCAGCTACTATATCTGCTAACACACACACACACACACACACAAACAGAGCTACTTACTGCAGTCTGCTTCGTGTAGATAAAGGCAGATGTGTAGTCAGTGAAGTATACCTACAACCAGAGAGAGAGAGAGAGAGGTGTACATATATATCCAGCCAGAGAGAAGAAAGAGAGGGACGAGTGAGGGAGAAAGAGGCATATGAAACAGAAAGGTGCTCATGATTTTATCTCTAAGTGAATATTTACTTCTCAGTGTGTAATATTCGCCTGCTGCTTCTCAGTATGACAGCACACACACACACACACACACACACACACACACCACTCACGTACTGCCAGGAGCCACTCACTTCCATGTATTAACAGTTGATTTTCAGTTTATTTCACAACATTTCTTTATTAATCAAAGGCATGTTTGATCATGGTGCAAGTCCTGGCCTAATGTACAGATCTGATGCAGTGTGAAAACATTGGTAAAAGATGAATTTTTCATCAGGAACCGATCAAACATGTTGTGGCGTCTTTGTAGATGAAGCAGGTGGAGCTACAGGTATAAATCTACTTTTGGCAGCAGCAGTAAGTAGTGATCACTATTTCACATTAAGGGAGGTGCCTGAACAAAGACGCTGCTGCTCCCTCATAGCTGCTTTCAAAGAAAAGATCTGACTCGCTTCCAGAGATTACATTCATGTCGGGCTGACATTTGCTGTCCAGTTGCATCAAGTCTTAAAAGAAATATTTTCAAGTAGCCTAATCTAAGATTTACTCAAATTTCCAAAATTAAAATGATAGATAACTCCAGTAAATATTATTGAATTAATAAGGGTTTATGTTAAGCTTGTTCCCGGCCTTTAGAGAATGTCTAAAAGTCGATTTACTGTGTCCTTTGAACTAAAGAGCAGACCAATCTTTATTTTCTGACCCACATGAAAAGACCCAAACCAACATTGAGTGTGTCCAAAACCTCATGTGTCTTCGTTCCTTGTTCTACAGACCTCCACGATTGTCCAACAACTATTAAAAACACATCAATGAATCTCACGGTTACACAAAACACACCGTAGTTTGATCTAATCCCACATCCACCGTCCTGCTGCCACAAATACTCACCGTTCTTCAGCCACCCAATATAATCTGGGTTGCAGATTTTCATTTCTTCCAGTCTTTTTTTTACATTTGTATCTGAAGGATCCACAATAAATGTAACAGGAATGAGGAAATGTACGTACGCCAAAAATATTCGGATTCATGAAACCTTTCGTACATTTGCCAGTGAGCAATTTCTTTTTATAAATCCAAAATCAAATTGTAAATGCAAGAACAATTTCTGTTACACTGCAAAGCTGACTTTAATGTGTGAAGAAGGTGAACAAGTAGGGATATTTGAATTTGAAGGGGGAATGGTTTCAATGGTCTTTGAAAAATTTAATAATTAAAAATAAATCATAGAAAATGTGGAATATTATATTTGATTCGGGATGAATGGAATGGGTTATATAAGTAAACTCTACTTGTCTTACTGTTGGGATAGTTTTGTTCTGAGGCTTTTATTTTGAAATACAAGGTATTTCCTTTGTTTTCAGTCAGAGTTGGGTGCTTTTATTATGAAAAACAAGCCACATCCTGAGCATCATGTTAGAATAGAATTATGTATTCGCTTTTATTTTGAAAAATAAGGATCATCCTGAGATACCTGTTAACATATAGTTACTCTCTGGATGTTTTTATTTTGAAGAGGTGGGGGAGAGGAAGAGAGAGAGGCACAGTCAAACTGTCTGATGTTCACAGGGAAGACATTCCATAAACATGATGTGTGTGTGTGTGTGTGTGTGTGTGTGTGTGTGTGCAATACAGGGCAAATTGAAGTACTCTTCTTTAATTTCCCCCTATACAACGTCTCATTAAACGAAAAAAAATGGTATCATGGGGGGACCCTATAAAAAGGCTCTAAAATCAGTGAAAAATGAATGACTCATTACCGAAATAGTCCTAAAATTAAAAAAAATAATGGAGCAAGGGACTTGTTCTTCGGTCCACCCATTCCTGTCCCGTTAAGTTATTTGCATTTTAACTGACATCTCAAGTCTGTCCAAAAAATATTGTACTCTCAATCACTAACGTCGGGTGGAAATCACCGGAAAAAGTGCCTATCGAAAAAAACAGGGATGGGAGCAGGGAAACACACCTACCTTAATGACATCAGTGAGCATCCTGAAGCTACCCAAGGACCCACACAACTCAGACAACAGCAACACAATGAAAATCACATGACAACAATTTGTGTGTGGGTGAAAAAATCACCGGACATTGGTGTTCTAGGTTTAAGAGAGAACAGAGCCGCATGTCCAGATAATCTACCTTTTGACGGTTGAGGTTAAAGAGGTTGCTGTGCAGGACTTGACCTGGGGAGGGACGGGTCAACGTCTTACACTGAGGGAGAGAGATGATGGTTCATTAAAAGTAGTCAGAATAAGTCCACAGTCAACATTTCTGCATTTAACAGCAATACTGAGTATCTTTTCTGCCAGTAACCATAAGGCATCTTAAGACTGTAAAACCCAACTTAGACATCTTCTTGCATTTGCTTAATCTTTACTAGAGACACTCTGCAAGTGGGCAAGAAGAACCTGATAATCTGTGATCATTTCTCAGAGTGCTAAGAGCATCTTAAGAAGCCCATCAGCTGGAGAAGGAACTGCATAATACATGTCATTTCTCAACATTAACTAATAAGGAATCAGTGGGCAGCAGAACAGCTGCTAAAAAGACCCATGTAGGCTGTTTACACATCCAGCTGACACAGATAAACATTAACATTCATTAATTTGAGCCCTGAGTGTTTTTTTGTTCTGTTTTTTATTCCTGGCAAAAAAAAAATATATATCTATTTGGCTCAGTACAATGTATATGGGCTAAAGTAATAAAGAAAACATTTATGGAAAAAATGAACTTTCGAGAATATTTTAAGTTGAACAGATGTGTAAAAAAACTAAATCCATTCACAGAATGCCTCCAAGATCGTTTGTTAATCAAAAATTGGACAAATCAATTTGACAATGATGTATATGTATATTATGATATATATGTATAATATGAAGAAAACAAGCATTGCAAAAATGAGCCATGCAACCATTTACTGACAAGGAATATGACCGACAATTGCTATCAGTTACACAGTTAATACAAATAATAAAACATGTTTTAAAAAATGAACATTAGTGTGTCTGAGCAGGAGTTGTTGATAATTTGGGTGCTTACTCTAATCCTTCAATCCACGCCTCCACTTTACTCAGCAGGTTGTAGCTGGCTGCCAAGCGAGACACGGGAACTCTGTTTGTATCTTGAGGAATTGTAGCATTTATTTTCATTGACATTTTTCTGGGAAAAATAGTGTGCACACAGCACCACTTCATCGCCTCATGTGGACACTCACTAACGTTACGTTGGGATTGCAATAGACTGAGTGAAACCCTGACACAGTAGCATTACGCCAGGCAGACAGCTGACAACCTCACAGCTAAACTGATGTTGATGGAGACTCACTGGGAAAGAAACCAACATCATGGCTGCTAACTCTCCTGGAGAGGGACTCAGTTGGCTGTTTTGTACAAACACTGTAGTTGGTAGTAAATGACGGATTCAACCGGTTTGTGCATCAGATAATTGTTGCTGCAGGGCAGCTTGTTAGGCTCTTCCACCACCGCCTGCATGCAAGACATGGATCTTGTCGGTTATTGATTGGTTAACAAGCTCCAGTTATCAGTGAGAATCAGGATCCATTCAAAAATAAATCAGGACATTTGTTGACAGTTGGGGTACCTAAACATACATCCATCCATCCATCCATCCATTTTCTACCGCTTATCCTGTATTCAGGGTCGGGGGGGCTGGAGCCAATCCCAGCTGTCATTGGGCGAAGGCAGGGTACACCCTGGACAGGTCGCCAGTCTATCGCAGGTACCTAAACATGTTGGTTATATATTTGTTGTATAATCACTGGTAAAAAGGCTAACTTTTAAACTTTCTGTTTCTGAAGGACCTAAAGAAAATGTCAATAGTACGTTATTGATTTCACTGGATACTAGTTAGAAAGCTACACATTCAACTAATGAGCTGTGTTCACACCAAACACAAACAGATTTTACACACAGCTCAATTGCAGAAACAATCAATGCAAAGACAGAATAGATGCAAATTTGACCATCGGGCATTGCTGAATGACACAATTAACACAGGTAAATTCATTTGTGTGATGTTGTGACACGAAAGTCTATCAGTGTTGATATTTTCCACCAGTCTTCACTGACTCAGAAATGGAGACACACAATATTGGAGTGTTCTGTGGTCCAACAGATCTCTACAATAGGACCTCAGATTAGTACAGAGGCCAAACGAAGCTTTATGTACAAACTAAAGACTTTCAACTACAAATAGTCATCATTATGTAGTTATTTCTGCTTCATTTGTATCCATTTATTACAATTAAATAAACAGACTTATTTAATTTGTGACCGCTGTAGTAAACCAGCAGATGTGTGTCTTGCTATTCACAGTGAATACAGCTCAATGAAATTCACAAAACAAGTCAAGTCGTACATGTTTGTAATGCGTTCATGCATTCAGAAACTGTTGGAATAGTAAATGAGACACCACAAGAGTAAAAGTCTACGGATGATTCATTTAGTCCTGCCTTAAAATGATACATAAAGCGGTTTTATTCAGATGTCATTTCTAATTGCTGTCAGAGATGGTCGTCACCATCAGATGCTCCTGTAGTCGGATGTGGAGGAATAAAAGCCTGTCTTGAGAGAAACGTCATAAGATGAAGAATGAATTTCACCTGACAGTTGTGAAAGTCAGCTTTAATATTCTTGTGCTCACAGCTTTTTAAAAGCTGTTGGAAAAATCACAGTTTGAGGATTTTTGCAGTTTTCCATTGACAGCACATTGTTAACGTGAGGAAATCACAGACTGCTGGAATACAGTGAAGTGAACATTGAAGTTGTCAATGAACCTGGTTCAACTCTGAGGGTTTGACATCACTAAAGGAATCTGTTGTTTTTGTGTATTACACAGAAAGTGAAGTTGTTTTATTTGATTAGATCTGGAAGTCTAACCCACTCAGGATCAGTGCTCTAAGCTTATAGGGACTCAAGGAAGCCGTTGTTTGGTTAAAGTGGATGTTTTACTGAGTGATCCCTGGTGGCGAGCCCCCTGTTTCGTGGTACGGCTGAAGTTTCACTGACACAGTGATTAACTTCCCCTGTCTGTGATAACTCATAGCAGCCACATGCTAGGGGTCAGCTGATGGACTAAGATGAGATTTTACAGGTTATAAATGGAGTAGCGAGTGACACAATCGATCGTTTTAATTACTGTATGTTGCTTGGTGTTAGCAAGTGACCTGGAGACAGTAGACTCAACACTCCTGGATCCTTTTACTGTTTCGTCCAGTTGAGTGAGTGAAGCTTTTCCCATCTTTAGTTTGGACCCCAAAGCAGAGACTGACGCAGTTAGGTATGTATAAAAACAGTTTGAAGCTGGTTGGCTTGAAGAAATAATCACCGGAACAGAAATAACGGAAGAAAAAATGTAGTAAGATATTGGTGAATGAGGCCCATTTACTGTTGGATCCATTCATTATCCATCACCGATTATCCTGTTCATGTTCTCAGGCTGTAGCAGATCCCAGCTGTGATGGTACCCTGGACAGGTCTCCAGTCTATATCAGAGACAACCATTCACATTCACACCTACAGACGATGCGGAGTAATCGACCAGTGATGATTGCATTTTAATCACAAGTGTCTACCAGTGGATCAGCAGCAGGAGATGCAGCAAAATACACTCTCAACCTGAAATATATCCGAAATCATATCCTCCATCCTGACACAAAATAAAAAACAAATATGATCTCTGGCTCCATTTAAATCAGATAATGTTAGTTTCCTCTTCTCTTTCTTATCAACCAAAGCTGGTTGCTAGATAACAGCTGGTGACGTAAACAAGAAATCCATTGGAGACCTCATTTCAGAAGCTGCTTGGCCTTCGCTGCTCGTCTTTTGAAGGAGGAATGGGGACACGACTATTGTGTCAAAGATGAGAGTATGGGGTGCGGCCGGTGGTGCCGTGGTTAGGGCCTCCGTCCCATGTACAGAGGCTTGACGTCCTCCATGTGGTGGTCCTGGGTTTTACTCCCGCCGGACGTATTTCCCGCATGTCATCCCTCTCTCCCCGTTAAAACACTGACCAGCTTGAATGGCACTCCAAAAAAGCCAAAAGCCAAAAAAAATAATCTTTAAAAAAAAAAGAAGATGAGAGTATGGGCGGCTGTGGTTCAGAGGTAAAGCTAGTCGTCCTCCAATCGGAAGATGCCAAAGTGTCCTTGGGAAAGATACTGAACCCCAAAATCCTGATGGGCTCCTCTGCCATCAGTATATGAATATATGTAAATGGTGAATGTTGACATGTAGTGTAAAGCCTTGAGTGGCCATAGGGCCCTAGTTTCGTACACCAGGCGCGCCGACGGGGTTTGTCCGCCTGGACTTTGTAAGTTTCGTGCACGGTGTAGTTGGGCGCAGGCACTCCTCCCATCACTCCTACACCCGCAAGTGGGAAAGAGAGAGGAGAGAAGGCGTGGAGTGGGATTAATCCAGCCGATTCAGATCTTCACCAATCAAATGAGCTCCTCTCCTCACCTTTAATGCGCCGAGGCTAGGTGCAGTGCAAGTTTCGTCACTTGACAACCCAATGACAGAAGACAGCAGCAGCAGCGCCAGACGGCCAAACTTTTCCCAGGATAAAACTGATGTTTTGATCCGAGAGGACTGTGTTAATTCAGTCAGGCTGAGTTTCCGTTACGTGTGCCATCCGCCTTTGATCTGACGTCAGATGTGACGGGACAATCTATATAGATATAAATTCACGTGTTGATTCAATTAGTTGCATTAAATAGTGTTTGTTGTGATTATTTATTGCATTTAAATGTGCCTGGAACTGTGGAAACCTGCCTGTGAGGTCTCGGTGCGTGTGCGCACTGCGCCAAACTGCCACTCTGCCAGCTGTAATTCGCCTTACACCAAGAGGAGACCAGGTTGGAGCTGGCGGGCTTTTGGCACAGTCTCGGCAAGGCTTTTTGCCACGAAACTTCTGCTGCACCAAGCTGAATCTGTGACGCCTCCCCCTGCTGCGCCGCCACACCCATCTCAGCGCAGGCGATCCACCAAACTGCCAAAATGACCGTGCGCAAGGCTGCACTGGTCGAAACTTGCATTGCGCCGGCTCCGCCACCCTGCGCCGCCGTTTGCTGCGCCACGTAACTAGGGCCCATAGGCACTAAAATACAGCTCAGTGGAGAGCCAGGTAATCTCACATTTAATAAAGAAGGTCAATAAAGGATCCAAGGCAGTTACGGCAAACAGACTTCTTTAAAGTTCCTGTTCATCAACTGAATGAAGTAAACTGAAGGAACAATTGTGGAGCTACATTTTGTACAATGGTAAAGTTAATTGATAATTCAACTAAATATAATAAATAATCATCTGATTATTAACCCACTACATTTGGATAGGATTTGTGTTAATGTGGAACCATCTTCTGATGTAAAACATGTTTGAACGTATCATTATGTCAAGTCAACACAAGTGTTAATTAGTCAGATATACCCACATGGCTTGATGGAAGGGAATCCCAGGTAGTTCTGCCATTTATTCTCCTCACAAAGCATCTATTTACAATCAACAAAAGTCTGACTGTAATAACTATTTGTCACATTCTTCCCTTGAGGTTTGATTAATCCATTACAAACAGTATCTGAGCAGAGACGAGATGGATCAAACAGTGACTTAAAGTAGTTCTGTTCATTATAGTTCTTAGCTGTGGAAATGAAGCAAATGTTTGCAGTCACCACGTTAAATGACTTACTTTATTGAATTACCCTGTTTGAGGAGCCCACTTTTACGAGCAGCATATTTTCTATTCATTGGTGTTTGCCACTTTTTCTTCTCTGGGATGATTATCACCGTGAGTACAATGAGACTCATAAGTGCATGGTATTCACCAGCCAAAGAAAATTTGGAAAGCCATATTTAAAAAAGAAAAAAAGGAACTACACCAAACTAATTTCAATTTACTGATGGAAGATCAACCTTATATTTGAGTTAAACTAGCAAAAAGGTTCTTTGAAGGCTCTATTCAGTACTGAGTTTGTTTTGCTCTTAAAGGGAACATTTGCCATAAAACACATTTGAACATAATATACATTTGATGATATACCAGTGGCGAGCGGTGACCTTTTACTGTGGTCATGCTGAAGTGTCAATACCATGCGCGCCCATGGGGGGGCACTATATTTTTTAATAAAAAATATAATATGGTTAGTGGAAACCGCTAGTGATCACGTTGGTCCAGAGTACATTTGATCACTATAAGCGGTTGATTACTATTATTACTGTTATTACAGTATTTCACTTATTTTTTTTATGGAGAAAATCATCTAAATGCCAGTTGTATAGTTTTTCAATGAGAAAAATGTAACGAAACGGTCGTCAGCGCGATCCTGTCGTCAGCTCCAAACTCACCCGTCTGCACCTCAATCACAGACCACAGCTGGTTTTCCGCACGTCATTTACAGTAACTCACGTGACACGTCTCAGATCAGTAGGCGCTGCTGCCGGTGTGTTTTAAAACGAACTAGGCTAGTAGCGCCACAGATTTCTCATTCCCCACCTTGTTTGACTGAGAGTGTTTCTAGATGGTTTTCATGAATGAACAGGCAATATGTCGCTGTCAGACCGGATCGTTTCACGAGAGGGGGTCGGCTAGCTAGCCATTTATGTTTCTCATACGTGCTAGCTTGAAAGTGACGGACGAAATTCTTTGCAGTCTTTGTGATATTTACTTAAGGAGTAGACCGTCCACTTGAAATGATAGCTTTCTTTTCCTCAAAAGGTCTCCGCGAAAACGGCACTGAACGCAAAGCCTGAATATAATTAATATTTTCGGTCATTTTGACCAGGCTACACAATGAATGAACCACTGACAGTTTCCCGCTGAACTATTCAAACAAGTCATTTTTGCGCATGCGCGTTGGCAGATAAGCTGCTTCACTGACAGCTTTTTTGTCATTCAAAATGCTCATCTACAGTAAACACAGCCTTTAGCAGTAACTGTACTAGTCGGTGTCACAGTGCGCATGCGCGAAACAAGCTGTCAGCTTTCCAGCTTTTCGCAAGCAAAACGGGACAGATTAGGCACGGATCTAAGACCAAAACAGTAAAACTAAGGTATTGTATAATTGAACACACTGCCAGATTAATATTTTCAATTATTTTTATTGAAGGGCTTGGGCATGCACTGCATTTATAGCTTATTATGACCGCTCGCCCATGTGATATACATATATTATAGATTGTTAAAAACCACTACAAGTAAGAGGCAACATGTCAACCCACCTGTGTCTTGTTGTCTAATTAGTAAATTTTTTGATCTGTGTGGTTTCCTGTGTCAGTGTCAGGTTGTCTGCCTATTAGGTCCAGACCAAACGCGAAGCACATTTTTCTTCTGATTCTGAGGTGAACTGATCCTCTAAAATTATGTCAGAAAGTTGCCTGAAGGTGGGAATGTAGGTCAAAGTGGTCCCAGGCAAAGGACGGTTGAGACCAGGTCAGGGAATGAAGGGGTTCATGTCTTGGGCTGTGGGTCCTGTAGAGGTTGTTACAATGAAAGCTGTCTTTTCTGCATTTGACAGTTATGATTTATTAAAATTACCTTTTTTTGTATTTGGGAAATATTATTCACGATATGCACATCAAGTTTTAATTGGGCAGCAGGCGGTGCTTTTGTATGAGTTAATTTCTTATTATGAATCTCCAGAGCAGGTTAGGAGTTCAGCATCAGTTACCATGGTGATCTACCTGGTAAGAAGTGAACCACCATAATAGGACTGAAAACAGAGTAAAACCTGAAGTTACCTCGCTAAGCCCAAATTGTGTCTCTTGGTACAAGGACCAGGTCTCTCTCTCAGACTGGATTTTGCTGTACGTCTTTTTGGTATGACTGAAAAATAAGGCAATGGAAATGTCATTTTGGATTTTTTGGAAATACTAGTTTGACAAACTACATGTAATGCACAATACAAATATCACCTCTAGGACCACGGCACCTGAAGAGGGTTTACCCGGAAGTGAGAGTTCTGTCCCTGAGAATGAACCTTCTAACACACTGTTTTAGAGTAGGTGACCTCAGATATGTTAATCAGGTGGATGTTCATCAGAAGTTAATCATCACCTCAGGTTGGATGAGTCCGGACAGGGTATTTGTCTTTTCCCTCCCCAACCTCTCTTACAATTCCTCACTCTTTATCTGCCTGACTCCTACACATTACCCACTCTCAGTATAAGCATTGTTTGCCTCCTCCTTCTCTCCAACACTTGTCTGTCTCTCCCTACTTCCTTTTATCGCTGACTGTCCTTCTTTATCTAATCCATCCATCTCAATTCACTGCTCTCTTATCCCCTTATTGAAGTAAATGGCCAGATCAAGTCTGTCAGGGCAGAATGACTGATTACAGTAGAGGACAGAGGTGGCTGTTCATCACATCAACATGACTAATATTCAGTCAACTCAGCAGCACCTCGGTTCCCTTCCTTCTTTACTTTCCTCTCTTCAGTTCTTTCTCCTTCTGGTGCTTTTTTGTCTTTTTGAAACTGCTCCCAGACTTCCTTCCACTTTTCTCACCTTGAGTCATACGACTGTCAATAGGACTACGTGATAACGGAGTGTCAGACAAAAGTTCAAATCAACAATGGTGGCTGTACAGTGCTGCATCTCTCATGGTCAGTTAGGACAAAAATTAATTCAAATTTAGGTGAAAATACACTTTTGTAAAGTTCAAACATATTTGTTACTTACAAATGAATATGGCCACTTTTATGATTCAAACTTTTTTAAATACTCTCATTCATTGACACTCATTCTTTAAATATCTGGAAAAATTAAACATATTTCCATCACAACAAATGGTAAATGTAAATATATATGTCCCATCATTTAAATTTTCCCTGCCAGAATAATAATAAATAATTTCCTGTGTTCAAAATATATCATTATCATATTCTTGGTAATTGAAAAGTGTATTCACAATCAGAAATAAATACAAACATATTGATATAAAGGCATTGTGCCCGTAGAAATGGATACAGTAGACAGTATAACTACAGATGGTTCTTCATGTGCAGATACTTGTTAAAAAGGTGACAGCCTACGGAGAGAAACTCCTGCCATTAATAATAACTGTATGTCTTCATTAGCAACAGCACAGAGAATGTGTGTGCAGACACAAACTACATCAAAAGTCTCTACAGCTGTTAGATGAGCAGATCCAGCTGTGATTAGAGGCAGATGTCACTTCATGTAACTCTATTTCTATAAAAACAAATTCGTCCCCTCTCTCCTCTCATGGTTCCCTGCATCTCATTATCCGACCCTGCTGGGGGGACGGAGACGGAAGGACAAGACCTCAGTGAAGGAAACGTGGATGCAATTTACAAGACTTAGGATAACAACATGTTGGCATTTTGTGTATTAAAGTTCCTTCCCCATTGTTTTGACATTTAAAATGACTTATGACTGACACAAATCAATCCAAAATACTTTACCTTAGCGGTAGACAATGGATGGATGGATGGATATATATATGACTTATGCCCCAACAAAAATACATTTGAAATCTTACACACAATCACACTTTGTAATGGCCAGATGAAACAAAATTGTCATTTACTTTTTTATTTGTAAACTGCAGAGGAAATAAGTGTGAAAAAATTCAGCAGTAGTACTGCATTGTTGTTCATTACTCTTATTATACAAAATAATAATAATTATAATGTTATTTGTATTGTACTTTACATTTCAGCAATCTCAACATGCTACAGGTACAGACATTTAGCAGAAGGTTTTTTGGAAAAGATATGATTATAGGTTTTGTTTAAAATCATCTGTAGATTATTACCTATTACTAGACTACTGTGGTTGAAGGAAAGACATCCAAAAGAGAGTTTCAGTAGTTGGAGTGTTGTGTAATTACAGTGAGATTAACTTCTTCTGTGATTGAGGCTGAGCCGGGCCTGACATCAGGTGTGATGGCTGATGAGCTGCAGCTGTTGGCAAATTGTCTTTTCCCGCCTCTGGATTGGCTGTGTGATGGTGTGGGACGGCACAATCAGCAGATTCTGCTTGTCTTTCAAATTAACGCTGAAATGGGTTTTACTTTTGGTTTCAATGGTTCAAATGTTAAGAAATTTGACATTTATTGAGAACATATATACCTTTCAGATGTTTCCTTCAGGGGAAGATGCTATATTTTTTCTTCTTTCAGACTAGTGGGATTCAACATAGGTTACCATTGGACAGGGGTGTCAGCAGCATTTGGTATGTTTAAGCGGGGGGTCTGGGGCTCCTCCCCCAGAAACGTTTGAATTAAGTAGATGCAATTTCCCACATTCTGGTGCATTCTTACATGTTTTTAGAAGATGTCTCTTCCCTATCTAATGTCTCTTGTTCCCAGAAATGAAAATGTGTATTAAACAGGCCTATAATTGTTATGCTGACATTTTTATAATGCCTTTGCAATATAGTTATACCACTGACTCCAGAATCAAAACAAGCTTTTGCAGTGTATATGACATAGTGGCATACACACTCATGATAGCCTTACTATTGATCTGAGAGTGCATTGTTAATTTGCACAAGGTTTGTTTTTTTCAGCTACTTAAATTATTATTATGGAGGGCCGTCACCTGTTTTTATTAGGGCTGTCAATCAATCAAGGAAACATTTTAATCGGATTAATCACAAGGTAGCTGTGGATTAATCACGATTAATCACTGTTCGTAAATATGAAAAATTCCCATTTGCTCCGTTTATTGTTGTGGGAATGAGAAGATAAATGACAGGAGGCGTATGCATCAGAATGTGAAACCTCTACAAATAGAGATGCACTGATACCACTTTTTATCAGACTAAGTATATAAATATTTAAATTTCAATACTTGCCGATACAGGCTACTGCTACTTAATAATACCATTACAGTTCTATGTTCTACGTGCGTTAACGCGCTCATTTTGACAGCCCTAGTTTTAATGTCCATGGTTGAAACATCTGAAATTAAAATATGACCGACGGCCGCTAGTCCAGTGGGGAATTTCAATGGTTATATTCATGAGTCATTTCTGTATAGAACTTTACAATCCATACATTTTAAATGTTGTTTTCTCTAAATGCGTTTTTTGCATTCATGCTGAACACGAAAAATGAGACTCCCCTCTTCCCAATTCCCAAGAATCACCAGCAACAAGAAATTTGCAAATAAAAATTTAAAACGTTTAGCTGTGACAGTAAAATAATTAACAAAATGACAAAAAAAAAACGTATCCACTGATATAACTAAACAAAAAATAACCTACCTCCTTACTGAAACCCAGGAGAAAAGAATGCTAACCAACAATGTTACCCACCACAAATGTAACCCAGAAATATAGCAGATGGAGAAAAGCCCTGAGGGTTTGAGGGACGTCGGGTTTTCAAACCACAAACTTGGAGGCTGGAGCCAATCAACATCCCACAATATCAGGAGTCCACTGAGCCAATGAGCCGAGCTCATCTGCAGCTCACCATGCACCACACCAGAAAGACAAAAGAGATCCACAACACATACCAGAGAATATGAGAGCATATACAAAAATACACAGATAAATCTGACTGAAATGCTCATACTACTACAAATGACCAACTTCTGAATTGAGTCAGTAAAAATTGCCAGTTTCAAGTCTTCTTCAATCCAGCATGATGTTCATTTATTAAATTATGGTCCATTTAGAGTCAAATAGACAATAAAGCATGGGATGCATTAGGGCAGGGCTACCTTGTGATTGACTACCACGATGCAGTTAGCTACTAAGATGACTTCAACACTTAGCTGTAAAGTTGACCTTGAATAACGAAGTTAACCTTACACCAAAATCCAGATGGACCCACATCCAGTAAGGTTGCTATCCGGGGTACCACTCTGCCGCTTGTGTTCATCTGATCCAACCGTTGCTCCTCCACAGTCCAAATATGGTCACTTCCTTCACTGGTTGCAAAAATCGAAGATGACAGGATACGATATGATAGACTGATTTATTGATCCCACATTGGGGAAATTCACTTGTCACAGTAGCAAGAGATGTACAAGCAATAAAAAAACAACACAATCAAAACAATAAAATACTGGTATAAAAAAATAGACAAGACAAGAAGATTTAGATTAATAATAAAGATATAGAGACGACCAAAATGCAGAAACGGAGGCTTCAAAACTAACTCTACTTCTTATATACAGTCTATGATTAATATGTAAGTAGAAGAACGGTTTAATGCCTCTGTCTCAGTGCATGGTTGCTGCCATTGTTATGTAGTGTATATTTATAAAAGATTACATAGTCTGGTTTAATGCGGTTTAATGCCTCTGTCTCAGTGCATGGTTGCTGCCATTGTTATGTAGTGTATATTTATAAAAGATTACATAGTCTGGTTTGATTTTTTTCCCCCAACTATACATTTTGGGATCTCATGCCTCGTTGTATGTAAACTCACAATTTACCACATTACTTTATTCAACATTTGACATTATTCAGTCATAGAGTGATTTATTGAGACATATACCATATTCTATACAGGTATGTCAGAGAAGCAATGATCAAGTCCACAGTACATCTGCTTCCATCCATCATTTCTCCAACATGTTTAAAGCTGTTGAGATGACAAGGCTGGTTTGGAGCTAAAGAGGAGGTCAGAGATTACATGTTACTAAAAATGACAGTATTTCAGGAATATTTGAGAGTTTTCCCTTTTTCCATCTCTGGACTCTGATACAGTGTGTTCTCTGACCCATCAGACAGACTTGAGGAGAAATAAACTGAGTTTGAAGTTTTGTGTCTAATACATTAAACAAAATTCATTTGAAAGAAGGAACTGTGAGCATCAGGGGTGTAAATGCACATTCAATTTCTTTTGGGTTCATACTGCCGAAGTAAACCAGCCAATGTGTATTTTTGTATTCACATTGAATACAGCTCGATTAAATTCACCGAGCACCTCTGGATGATGTCATGAACTCAGACAGGATGCCGTTTGATTACCTGGTAAATCTGGGAGTGTTCGAGTGATGCGAATAAGCACAAATGACCCTGCAGTCAAATACGATGGTGTTATGTCACAGTATTACACAGAATTTAAAAGGATACTCTACACAAAACATGATTCTATCAATTTTCACTCTATTGGCATTCATAAGGGAATGTATAAATAATATGCTCCAAATAAGAATTAATGATGAAATGATGATTTCAGAGTTTGTAGTCTACATAGAGTTCTTAAACAAAACACTGCTAAAAAAAATATATATATATATATATATTTTGCCCGTCTTATTTTTTCTTTACAAATGTACTGTTGATGTACTGTTGCACCTTGTTGTGAGTGGGCAACCGCTTAGTGTGATCATCAGAAAAGCCCCACCCCTTCACCAGAACCAGATACCAGGAGTCGTTCTGCTGAGGAATAGTGATGTCATGAATCTCAGCCTCTTGTTCTTCAGTTCCTCTTCCTCTAGAAGTCCAGACAAAGGACGTTTACATTCTTTTCCACATGGAGACTCCACACTCAGCTCCACTCTGACTAGCTTTGTTTGACTAGCTGGAAATAAATTATGCTAATGAGTTACCTGGTGACATCATCACTTTAATGAAGAAACTATTTGAATGGAGGAGTTTGAATGAGTTGAGGAGCAGAATTTCTGTGGAGGAGAGGAACTCCCTTTGAACCTGGACTTTAGGATTTCACTATCTGGAGACGTTTTACATGAACTCACTGAAGGAAAGCAGAAATACATCAGTCCTCTTGGAAAGAATTTGCAAACTGAAAGCTGACGAAACCTTTACACACAAACAGAAAAAGATTGTAAACAAGTTGAAACAGCTTGTTGTGCCGTTGTGATGTCAGAGCAGGAATGCAAAAAAGATGATCTGAATTGTTATAGAATACCGTCACCGAAGACGTTATTTGAAGCAAAATGCAAAGGTTTCTAAACATTAGTATTTTAACAGAAGTAGCATGTAAACATTTTAGCTAGCTAACGTTCTAACAGCACTCATACAGTAATATTTGCTCTGTGATATGACTTTTACTTTACATTATGAGTGAGCGCAAATGTCGGCCTATAACAATACAATCTTTTGGCAAATATGTATTCAATGTCCTGAACATGACTCCACAATACAACATTTTAAGTGTAACAAGATTTGTAGGCCTTGAGTTTTTCTTTCGTGGCGTTACTGGGTTTCCCCCACCAGATATAGAAGATGTCCATCACTGTAACTTAATAAATTAGTTGGATTCGTACAGTGAGTACGGCTCAGGAAACTCATCACATTATAAATTGTTAACTTATTTCAACACCAGCCTGGAATCTTTTTGTCTGAACCTTGCTTCCTTTCTAGCCTTCCTCACCATATTGTAGACTAGTACCAGTGTCCGCTAATGTTTCCGTTCTCCTGATACCAGCGACTCATGAATAACGGCGTAAGCAGGCCTAGCATTTGTCTGTGTTTTCCCTGCACGCCTGACAACTTGGTCTGTGTGGTTTTTTAAAACAGCAGTCTGACCATATAAATATTGGTTCTAGATGATGGCAGGACAGCTGTGGATTCAACATGTCGACTTTTTTGCAACATTAATTTAATGCAAATGTGATGCTAATGTGACAGCAGTCGTGAGCCTGGAGGGACTGAGGAGATTTGATGCTGTCATCGTTAAAAAATAACAGGCGCACTTTGGGTGATGTTGCTCATACTTTTACTTCAATTATTATAATGTACCCGAAATGAAGTTGTCAAGATACTATTTACTGTATCTATGTATATATCCATATATATCCATATCCATATATATATATATATATATATATATATATATATATATATATATATATATATATATACATTTCTACAGTTTCTATGTCTGTATTTTGCATGTCTGTATCTGTTTTATGAATCTAAGAAGTAGAACATTTGATCCCTCAATGCAGTGATCCTTTGCGTTGCCTTTGATAGCACCAGCCACTGCACAGCGTGATACTGTAAGGGAGAGAGAAATTTGGCACATGCTAATTATTCACAGACGGAAATTTGGCATTCACATGTGCTAATTATAAGTGCTTTTAACGAGTACTATGAAATAATTAACATAATGTCTCCCTGGTGGCCTTTTTGAAAATGGCTGCCGAAACTACTGCAGGGCTTGACCGGTCTAGTTTAAAATTACCGTAATTAAACTTAACAGGAAGTAATCACTACAATATATATGGATATGTAAGGGTATAGAGAAATGTTTCATAATAATGTGTCTGTTAATATGTGCAATGTTGACATATTTAGAGTGTTATGTCACGTTGCATACAGCGCATGCGCAAAAAAATTGACTTTATTATTACAGTGAAAGTCAGATTCTTGACCGTTTACAATTAAGTACCAAGACAGCTTTAGACATTGATGAAATAATCATCAAACCACTTGATAAAAAAAAAAAAAAAAAAGACAGAAAGGCGATGGGTATATAGTAATGCATGTAATCAGCTGATATCTGTAGCATTTACATTATGCATTGACATAGTTTTGACAGATACATTTGTGATTAAGTGTTAGTAATTAAGTGTTAGTAAGTAGGTCAAGTCAAGTCAGATTCAAGTCATTCCATCTATATATCTGATTCACAGTGAAATGGGATAATGTTTCCTAGGAGGAGCTAACAGACACATCATATATCGAATATAAACAACTTCTAGTTAAGAAACTTGGACAAAGGCATTGATGCAAGCACACAAGGTGCTGCTGTGAATAGAAATGATCATGGGAGGTCTACATAATGGTGCTGAAAATAATTGGGAATTATTTTTGTTCTGGACACTCTTCTCCTGTTTGATAAAATAATCAGAGAGAAATGTATGTTTTAGGAAAATCCAGCAAGTTAAACCTATTATATTTTATTACTGTATTATAAGTGATCCAAATCATATAAAAATCCAAAACTGCCAAAAATGTACTGCTTATTGATGCCCCCAAAATGGTTTGATACAATTTGTACAATATACAAACTGAATGTATTTAATCTCTGGTATATATAATCATATGATAGGGTTTATGTTTATGAATTTTTAAAAAATGTGCGCAATATTTTCTTTTTGTAAAGAAATGAAACTAATTTATTTACAGTGAAAACTCGAGAGTATACCACTTCATTTTCACTGTATGGTATGGCAGTCAATGAATATTTCAAAATTAAGTATGTTTTAAGAGTAAAGATATTGGAATATAAAAATGAATAGATTTGTGTATTTAAAAAAAAGAACTATGATATACCTTGTGCATTTGAAATACCGCATGACAGCAGTCTCACAATGTTACTTTTATGAAAATGAAATGTAACATGAGGTTCATCTGAATGAAGAATGACTCAAAATATTATGACTCAAAATATAATCAATATTAGTTTTTATTTTACACAGAAAACACACATTTTGTATTGTTATATTTACTGGAAATTAAGTACAATGTAACCACAGCAAGCAGACGATCTCCCTCCAGCCATTTCACTTATTCAGGTTTATGTACCCAGTCAACACTCAAAGTGAGCAACAGGAATAAATAGAAACAAGGCATCCAACAAAAGTTTACCTCAAGCGGTGACCTACACATTGCTGTGTTACCCACGGCTAATTATATAAAATGCACTGGACTGCATGGTTTGGTACTACGCACTTTGAACCTTGTTCTGTTTTCCAAAAGTTCTTGACGATTACTCATACCTGGAATGTTTATGGTACCGCGAGGTCGAGTTGAGCCAACGCTCAAAAGCTAAAGTGCAAACACTGCACTGATTCGCCCGAGAGAATCATCACACAAACTTGCAAGTTTTTAAAAAATGCAGCACATGACCCAGAGTTTTCTTTTAAAAATGCAAACTACAAAAGGTGAAATGATTCAGGAAGAGAACACACTGTGTCACATTGAAGATGATGTCACAGCAGTTTCATGTGCAGTCACTATGATGAATCCCATCTATCTGTGCTCTCTAAGCACAGCGTGCTTAGGCAAGCAAAAAAATAAATAAATAAAACCCCTTATGTAACAGATTTACAGTGTTTCATAAAACAATACAGCTTTCTCAAACCACACACACAAAACTGTAAACTTCACACACACAACTTCTCAAATGCTCAGCCTGACACTACTTTTAAAAGGTGACTCTCAACTGTTGAACTCGTGTTTTCATTTGGTACACACACCACATTTTCAAATGACACACACCATTCACTGAGTACCCACTACCAGGCATTAACATCACACTGATTGCAACATTGAACACACAATCATAGAAATGGAACACACCATATGAATGACGGTGACTCTGGAGAATGAGGCCTACTTTTTCATAGTTAAACATAAAACACAAACATGGAGCAAAGAAAGTTTCATTTTGGTAAACACAGAGAGTAGTACAGTTCTGTACCCCCCCTTCACAAATATGAATGAGGCATCCTTTTGTTCGGCCTCCTCCTCTACTTCCTCCTCCTTGTCCTCCTCCACATCCTCCTCTTCCTCTCCCCTCTCCTCCTCCTCCTAAACCTTACAGCCAAACTCAAGCCAGATATCAATATGGATCCCTCCAAAATATGTATAAGTGTATGTGTGTGTCTCTCTCTCTCTTTAATGTGGATATTAAAAATCAACCAACACGCTGTGAAGGAGATTATTAGCCAAAAACTACAGCAGATAATGATGGTTTGAAATCAAAGAGTTAATGGAATGAAGGTGCAGGAGATGTGTATCATCAAACCTAAGAACACGTCTGCACTCAGCTAAGTATTCAGGGCCAAAATAATTACCCTTACACACCAAAGTAAAAAGTTTAACTTCCTCCCTCCAGGAGCTGCTATAATGACTACATGATATGGTAATTAAAAGATGATTAAAGATTAGGAGTTTCTGTAATTACACCTTTAACTGAGCTAATGGTGTAATCAGAACACTGGAGATTGTGAGTTTTTTTCCCTTCTGCACTTTTTTTAGCTCCCAGGAAGTATATTTAATATCAGTTTAGCTTTATTTTCTTACTATTATTTCTGCATGTTATGACGAAATGAGGAAAGAAAGAATGACGGTAACACAGTTTTCACATGCAAATGCAATGAAATTCCATGATCACACACACACACACACACAACACACACACACACACACACACACACTGCTTAAAAGTCGAGATGAATAAAGATGTCAGCCAACCACAGTCTTCATCAGGCTTTAGTTGGATGTTGGCCTCTCCCTCTTCCCTTCTTTGCCTTTTATTCTCTGTCAAACACACACACACACATACACACATTCTCCCTTACCTCATGTTTTCTGGGTGTGGATTAGGCCTTGTTCGGTTTAACCTTAAAAAGCTCCATGACAGGCAGTAAAAGGTTTTACATCAGAGTCTGTGTGTTTTTTCACAAAACGTTTTACATGCCAAACACACTTTATGTCTTTATGGGGTTGTGAGGACCATGATCCTGGCAGGGTTTTTTTTTTTTTTTGTGAGGAACGCCACAATTATAATATTGGGGACCAGCAAAGTTACCAGCCAGATCTTTTGAATTTATTAATAATGTATGTTTTGACATTTCTTTCTCAGAGTAAACACATAATTGTAATGCCAGGCTTTTCCAGACCTTTCTTTGTGGCTCTTGTGCCTCCAAGCTTCCTCTTATTTTTCCAGTTAACCCAAAACCAGCTTTTCACACATTGTTTTTAATGGTAGCACTCTGAGAGTTAATGGGCTGTTTTATTTCTCTATTTTAAAAGTTACTTCAAATTGACATATTTGCATTTTATATTGAAATTTCAATAAATCAAAAGATACATTTATCAAAATGACTATGTAGTGACTATTCCACTTTAAGATACAGGCAGATCAAGTCAATTTCAAAGAATTTAGGGGAACTGTCAGGCGGAGAAAGTTGACTGCTAATAATGTGGTCTGCCCTCCTAATCATGCTGGAGCAGATGTTGTTTGTCGTTTGAAAGTTAACCAGTGCCACAGGATCTAGCTTTGCACCAGTCTTTGTCTCTGTTATGGATATCTTTGGATAGTTGAGAACTGGGAGAACTGTCTGTATCTGTGTTTAATTTGAGGTATATGTTTACACGGGGCATGTCTGTCAGCAACGATATTAAAAGAGTGTGAAATGTTTTCCAGTGCAACCGCAGGATCAGTTATAGAGAGAACATTATTAATTCCAGATGTTGGCAAATTATTTAAAAAATCCATAAGGTTAAATATATTGTGGTAACAATTTTAGTCTCTCTGACAAAGGCAATTGGATAAAATCAATTGATTTACAAATCTATGTTGCAAGAAGCACTGGAACTCTTCAACCTCCCCCTCTGATCACCAACCTGATCATAACTCATATCTTTTCATTTAAGACACACTGCATGTAGTTCAGCAGAGGCCTTTTTGCCGCATCATCCTGCTGTTTTCAGTTGGAAGGTGTTAAAAGTTTGTTCATGCATGTGTCACTAAGAGGTCTCTTATTGCTAATGTGTACTAAACACAAATGATGAGCAGATGAGAAAAAAAGTCTGGAGGAGCAGAGCTCATTAAAGCTCGGTAACAGGAATGAGCTGAAGAAAGGGAGTCAGAAGCAGAGAAATAGATGAAACCATGAACACTTTTAACATACGACTTATAAAGTTATAACGATGTATCAAGATCCACAAATAGCCAAGTAATACTTGCCAAAATATAGAATTATTGTGGGGGTTCTTTGACACTAACGGTTGATGTTTTCACGGGGTACATTTTGTAGTTGTCCTTACCATCACCCAATTTGCAAAAATTAAGCACCAAAAAAAAATTCTTTTTTTTTGCCTAAATATTCACTTCATATCTGCATAAAAACCTAGGAATGCACTTAAATCCAGTCAACATGAAATAATATAGGTCATTGTTTTGTGATACTATGAGATACATATTCATTTAACTTTCCAATATTGATGTGGCTACAGATAATGGTTTGCTTCAGATGGAAAGACAGAAGAGGTTCTTCTTTTTAACCCCTTTAAGCTGCAACTCAAACTCAGAACACCCTAGCATTGTCACGGCCGTGGAGGGAAAACAGAGACTCAAATGCAGAGATGGTGTTGCAGAAGGAGTTCTTATACTGACTAGGTCAGGAAGGCAAACACGTTTACAGGGAATGAACAAAAATCTGAAAATCTGTGAGACAGAATATGGGGTTAAAAGCCATGAAAAACAGATCACTAGAGGAATGCTGGAAAGTACTGAACACTAAAGGAACAAAGACAATCTGGCAAGGAGCTGGCAAACCAGGGGAGATTATGTAGGGGAAGGCTTGATGGGAAACTCCGAGGCAGGTGGGTAATCAGAGGCAGGTGGGTAATCAGAGGCAGGTGGGTAATCGGGGGGAAGATGACACGAGGGCAGGAACTGAAACAATAAGACAGTTAGAACTACAAAATAAAACAGGAAACAACAATGATGCCTTCTAACGGGATGTTGCAAGCATAGTATTTCAAAAGCAGCATCTGTGGTCCTCCAAGTAGTATTGAGAATCATTTGTTAAGTTGTTATAGTTTCTATAGATGTTAGTGTTCTTCGAGTTTCTGTAGGGCAATACTTCACTTTCTCCTTAAGTGAGAAATAGCATTGACTATGTAACTTCAGTAAAATAATTAAAGTATAATCATGAATCTTTACTTATCTATAGTATCTAAGTAATACGAAATGTCACCTTTGACCAGTATAGAATTATATATTAAGTCAGGATTTTACTGTTGAGGTGGAGCTGGTTATTATTACTTAAAATTATTATTACTTATATATTATTATTACTTATATATACTTAAAATTATTATTTCTTTTAAGTATGATTTTTTTGCCTTTGCTCAGAGAGGACAGCGTGAGAGTGAAACAGGGGAGAGTGGGCCGATGTGTAGCAAAGGGCCGGCGGTCGGCGTGTCGGACTGGAACTTGGCCTCAGTACATGGGGCGAACCCTACCAAGCTATCCGGGGCCCAGGATCTCATTCATTATTACTGTTACTGGTCATTATTATTATCATGATTATTGATAGCTTATTCTGGATTATCTGCTAAATATTTTCTTTATTTCTGACTTTGATTACTTATAGTTTTAAGTTTTGCTTCTGTTCCTGTGCAGCCCCATGGACACGTTTTTACATGACTGAACCTGAATCATACAATTCTGCCATTTTAGCCATTCAGGAAATCAGATTGCTTGTTCATGGTCTCAATGAAGATTTGCATGGATTACTGGGGTTTGATGCACGGGGGGGTTCACGAGAACTGACATACACACACACACACACACACACACACACACACACACACACACAGGGTTGTAACAAGTACAGAAGAAATCTATTATTCTAATTCCGATTTGATTTTTTTTTTTTTTAATTATAAAACAGAGGTGCATTTAAAGGGGGAGTCTGAGATTTCAATCCAATAACGTTTTATTGAAATTCATTGAATCTCCAACCTTCATATCACGCCTTCTGTAAATGTGAAACAAGCAAAGTGGCCACTAGGGTTTTACCCAATCTGAGAAGGCTGCTTCCTCATTCATTTGAACTAAATCAGACCAAGACCAGACCAAGTCAAATTGGACTCTGGATTGTTGTTTCTCACATGACCCAAAGTAACACGCCTCCAACAAAGTATCACAACCTGTTCATTCAGTAAACAGCTGAGTTTCATCCTGTGTCATCCATGAAACAGTTTTGGATAGGCCCCATTGCTGGGACTTTGTAAATGTTTGTCCTCAGATAGTGTATATGTAATGTTGGATGGAGCCTCAGCCCTGTGGCCCTGTTAACATCAAGGATCAGCACTTACAGATAACCCATGCATGAACGCCTTTTGCCATTGTGGTCATGACATTTGAACTCTGGTTTGTTTGTTTTTTACAATCATTTCAGAGGTAAAGCAGTTTTTCAGGTCAAACATTTCATTGATTATCATTGGTGTTCTTGTTTAATTGTGCAAAAATGTATATTTTACAGTGTATAGGTGTCAGTGTGAGGAATATTCCCCAGAACAAGACAGATTAGTTTGCAACAGCACACTCACATGATTGAACACAGTACTGATCACATGGTATTATCCTGAAACCAGACATGATCTCTGATCCTCTGTTCTCTTGAGTGCCTGATCAATAATATCCACAAATTGAGCCGTGTGGGATCACAGCGACGTGGAAATTGTACTTGTTTTTAGGATTCTTGCTATTAGTAGGAATTAAGCTGAATATATATATATATATATATATATATATATATATATATATATATATATATATATATGATATACACACACACACACACACACACACACACAGTGTATTTACTGGGGAACAATGAATGGAGAAGGGCTCTGATTAATTTCTGCCCATGTGCATATCAGATCAAATGATCATTTGCAAATAATGCTGATACAATAAGGTTTTTTGTGAACTAGGCCTATTAAAGAAGCTCCACTTTTGTCTATTTCCAGACACACACATACACAGAGACACACATGCACACACAAACAAGAACTGCATATTATCTTTATTGATCATTCTCTTTTGTTACAGTGTTTAACTTGATAACACACAGGTTGTTATCCACGAGGACGTGGAGATAAAACCCCTGATGAACCACGTCCTTCCCAAACGGTTTAAACTGTCTTTGGTTGAATACTGTCTGAGGTCTTTCTTTTCAGAACCTCTTGCTTTTCATTTCTGAAGCCACACCGACAGTACGTTGTACAGTACTGGTCCAACAGTGTCTATAACTCTTTCTTCATGTGGGTCATCACCCTCTTAAAATAATGGCCAATGTCATATTTTTAAGTTTTTCAAAAAAATGGAACCAAATATTGAGTATATGATATTTATTAATCATTTCACACAAAAAGACAAAGACATCCCAAAACGTCACCACTAAAACCCCTGAAGTCGTATACTTACTCTCCTGGTAAATTAATGTGTATTGAAGTGTTTAGAAACCCTGTTACAACCTTTCAGTAAGTATCAATTATGGCATAGCTGTCATTGATATTATTTGTATTGGTTTATTGATATTCTTCATATTCAGAAATGTAAAAAAAAAAATTGTAAATAGATGTGTATGCTGGGGCTGCACGGTGGTGTAGTGGTTAGCACTCTCGCCTCACAGCAAGAGGGTCCCGGGTTCGATCCCCGGGTCGGCCCGGGTTCCTTCTGTGTGGAGTTTGCATGTTCTCCCCGTGTAAGCGTGGGTTTTCTCCGGGTTCTCCGGCTTCCTCCCACAGTCCAAAGACATGCAAGATGGGGATAGGTTAATTGGTGACTCTAAATTGCCCGTAAGTGTGAATGTGAGCGTGAATGGTTGTTTGTCTCTACATGTCAGCCCTGTGATAGACTGGCGTCCTGTCCAGGGTGTACCCTGCCTTCGCCCAATGACAGCTGGGATCGGCTCCAGCCCCCCCGCGACCCTAAATACAGGATAAGCGGTAGAAAATGGATGGATGGATGGATGTGTATGCTGCCGGTCTTAAGCTTTATATTTTCTAGGATTGGTGGTTTTATGGTGTGTGTCGCTTTTTATTTTATGTGCGTTCTTATTGCCTGTGTTGTTAATTTGTTAATTTATTGTTGAAATTCAATGTGGAGTCCAAATCAAGTTTTCCCACAGGGACAAATAAAGTCCATGTTTATATACTCAATAGTGATTTCTTCATTATGCCCCAGTTAGCGGATGGCACCTATGAACAACAACTTTGCACTTGGTGGAGTGCTCGATAATTCGACAGATATTAGTGCTGTATAACATCCGTTTTGACAGATGGAAACAAACTAACTGTAAACTCCACCAATTCCTATGAAGCTCAGCTTTTTCTCAGCCTCCTCTGTGTAACAGCCACCAGCTACGGCATAACCAGCAGACAACGTTCATACGCCAGCGATAAACCTGATGAGTATTACAGCATCCAGCTGAGGGAAGATTACATTAGATCATCAGACCTCGGAGAAGCAGGGCCCCTGGCATGTAAAGATATGCTTTGTCTAACCTGGGCTCAGCCTCTCAACTGGGGAAGAAAATTAGCTAAACTCATTAAATCCACTTGATCAATTCATACACTTAAGTGTAAAGTGGTAATACAAAGTTAATACGCCTCGCCAACAGGTTCCAAATGGAATCTGTAAACTCCTTTAGTGAAACCAATTGAGATTCAACTGAGTCAATTTTACATTCCGACTTCACTTTAACCTGCCAGAACCGGCTTAATGCGCTCCCTTGTACTTTGCGGGCTGGGATCTACACAGTGCAGCCAGCAAACCTTTCCAACCACATTACAAGATTGAATTTCATTTTTTAGCACGCTGTGGCAGATGCTCCTTGTATCGCCTACAGGAAGGAGGAGTGAAAATGAACTCCCGATGTCAGCGGTTTCTCTCTCTGTTTGCTCTCCATCACGGAGAAGAGAAAAACCATGCGGAACATAAATGAAAAACAGTTTGGAATACATTTGATCCATGATTGAAACTCTGTGAGCGGCCATGGGTCTTTGCTTGTCACAGGTGGAACATGCGAGCGCTGCCGTAATCTCTGAAGAATTATATGAGATGAGTTTGGCCATTTCCAGGTGCGGCTCCTGAGGGCCCCTTTACCTTGTAAATTTGTGCGTGTGGTAGCTGAGAGACCAAGGGATTTGTCTTTTTATTTTCTGCACTTCCCACTTACCTCTTATAGGTGTGTGTGTGTGTGTGTGTGTGTGTGTGTGCACTCTGACCATCAGGGAAATGTGCATTAACAGGTTCTAAAGAGCGCTGATCCCCAGCTAAAGCATTAATGTGAGAACTTAATTAAGGCGACAGTAAGGAAAGCTATAATAGGTAAGCTGTTACAAATTAACCAGTCAATCTAAGGGCATCTAAATTGAATTTTTGCTGAAGCGTCCGGCATTCAACTCATCAAATCCCCTCTCCTCCTGCTACCTCTGACCCCTTGGGTTCAATTTAGGTGTGAGTCTGTGTGCATGGCTGTGTGTGTGTGTTAGCCCCACACAACATAAAGATGTACACTTTTATATTAGCAAGAATACAGAACTCAATTAAGAAAGCGCTTTAGCAATCCAATTAAAAGTCTTTGGACAATTCCTGCTCGTCACTCTGCCCCCTCCTCCCCTACTAATAATGAAATAACACACACATATCCTCTCTCGCTCTCCCACCTTGTCTTAATAATGAAACAAGTTAAAAACACACCAGGGCTTTAAACGAAGGCTTTAAAAGGTTGCAGCCTGCTTCCCTCCTCTGCCTCTTACTCTCCACTCTTCTTTTTTATTACTTCATTGTTTCTCACCGAACCTAAAAGGCCAAACAATTGACTGAGTGTTGACTCGTGGATTGAAATTAAGCGGCTGTTGTTTGAACAGGTGTCAGACACAGAGGAGTCTTGTCTGGTTCTAATCTGGCTATTTGATTAAAGACTAAATTAGACAAACCGTTCTTCAATAGTGTGTGTGAGTGTGTGAGTGTGTGTGTTGTTAGCAGACGCCTCTTTAATGTGCTCGTTTGCCATGCGTTGCCATGGCCACGAGAGACAAGACACTTGGCGGTGGCCATCCGTCTCCCTTGGCAACCCCTGGGCAAGCTCAGATCAGTTCTGTATCCCATAATAACATGTGAGTGCGGGCCAGGCTGTGGGTGTAATTACCTGGTTTGTCTCCGTGGTAACATAGAAAAGGCTTTTATTAAATTAGCCCAGTGGGTCGGCATTTCTAGAGAAGTGTCTGGAGAGGCAGAGAAGCTGGTTATACAGTAGAGCACTGGGACAACTTAGCCAACATTCATCATCCAACATTGAGGGGAGGCTGTGGAATTAGCTGAGAGTCGCTGCTAAAAAAGTCCAGATGTGGAAACAAATAGCTGTGTGTCAGGATTTCGTTATCCCTACATGAAATGAAATGGTGTAATGATAGACTTATATTCTGGCCTGTGCCAAGGTACGTTCTTACCTTGCACCGCACCTGTTTTCTCACAATGTCACATGCGACACTTGTGGGATCAAACATCACACAAAAAATCCATAATTTCAGGCTTCAAGTGATGCATGTAAATGTGGTTCAATCAGTGTCCTGCAAGGAGCTCCCGGTAGTCAGGGGGCGTGGCTTAGCTGTGTGTGAGAGGCGACTGTTCATTCTAAATAACAATGGCGGCTCCTTAAGAGGTTAGCGTAGATGCTACAGTAGAGAGGGATATTATTTCTTTATGTAGAGTAAAGAATTACCCTGAAGACTGAATTGTATATATAGTGTCAAATCACAACAGAAGTCATCTCAGGACACTTTACACATTGAGCAGGACTAGAACACACTCATTATTTTCAGAGTCAATACATTTTCAAAGTTCCAACATCACCCAGGGGGAAGCGTTACAGCGACAGTGGCGAGAAAAAATAGCCATGGCATATGATTCATGTCATTGCTCATAAAAGCATGTTGTTTATGGAAACTTCTGCATCCACCATGAATCTGTTTCATTGATGTAGGTCGTTAGAGTTAGCTATGTAGGAGGATTACGTCTCCATCTTTAATCATGTGATGTTGGGGGGGTCTTCATACCCAAATCCACCTTACATGAGGACAACCAGTCCACATCAACCACCTGCCAATATAATGGTTTATAGGAGCGTATTTTAGAGGACTGAGTATTCAGTCAAGGACAGAGCGCTGCAGCTCTCTCCAAGGTGTGTTTTCTGCTGCTTTGATACTTTTTTACCCGTTAAACCTGTGATCTTTTCTAGTGAGCTTACTCGAAGCTGCCCAACCCACCACATCACTACCATCTGGTAAACTCTCATTGGCATTTTTTTTTTTTTTTTTTTTTTGCGCCAAACAAACAAACTTTGAACCAGGAGGGTCAAGGTTGAGTTTTACTATGTAACTTTGGCTTGACTAATGCTTTGGCTTAACTAATGCAAACCATATTTATTTTTGTAACAAATGTATTAATATGACGTCTTTATATGAAGTCTTTTCTAAAACCTAACTAAGTAGCTTTGTTGCCTAAACCTAACCAAGTAAACCTAAAACTAAGTAAGCCTATGATGGAGGTCTATTTTGAAAAGACACCATATGCACGTAAAGATGGGAAACTGTATGCATTTAACAAGTGGAACTTGACAAGTCATACATGACATATCCAAAACTGACACTAGAGTCCTACATCGAATATAGAGGGTGACCGTCAGTGTCATGGTTTGAAGTGTAGAGCCAATGATCATGAAAATACCCACAACTCTTCATATAGATGGAGCCAATCCAGGTTAAATATAAAGATAATTGCACAGAACTCATCGCACCACATGCAGTAATTATCTCCACTCATTCCTATGTGTTATGTTCATTTGCACTTTGCAGCTTCGTGTATTGACTGACTTATGGTCATAAAAAGAAAGCCGAAGATTTCAAAGAGGAAACTGCACATTAACACTTGCCATGCCGATATGTTGGTAGTTAAGTCAAGTTTGAAAATCAGACACAATGTTTCAGAGATTGATCAAATTAAACTGGAAAAGTAGGTCTGAAAATGTCTGGTGCATGTCAGGGGACCAGGGGGCCCACAAAGAAACACAATGACAGAAGAACTGGAGCACAAGGACAATTTCTTCTGTTTTGAAAAGCGTGTTGGTGGTATTTCTGCTTCATTGGACACAAGATTCTGGGGTTGCATAAGGAAAAGATGAGAGGGAGGAAAGGAGAAGGAAGGTGGTGACAGATAATATACTTGTACTTATGTCAAGCATTTCCAAATTCACATCAAGAATAAAAGAGCGTTTGTGAGTCTGATTATGGGTTCAGAGATGTGATTTGTTGGTGTTGCTTAGCTGCTGGAGATTTACTTTTCCCCTGAAAAAGGCAGACATCTCTTTCTTCTCTCTCTGTCGCCTCTTGATTGGTGATGCCTCTGTTTCATCAGTCATTTATCGTCAGTGTTTTGGATGGTGAGTGGAGCATATATCCCATCATGCACTGGGCATCTAAAACCCTGGACAGATTGCCAACAGATCAACATAAACTGTATGTAAGGACAAACAAAGACATACGGACTGGCAAATTTACTCCTTTTCAGCTTTATGGGATCAGTTGGAGGTTCTTAACATACCGTGTGTAAACACACCGGCTTACACTTGGCAAATACACGGCACTCATTCAGTGTTTCCCTGTGGAGGTAAAAAGTTCTCAGAGGAGCCAACTTCAAATGGACTCATCAAACTCTGCAAAATGGAACAGACAGAACTTCATCCACATGTTTGACGGAAGAAACGTGGAAGTGTATTTAAGCAGCGTATGGACTAAAATTGCCATTATAAGAAGTGAATACATAAATGACTTCTCAAAAATGTGTTTATTTATTTGACAAATGGCTTCTTCTTTTTATTTAATGAATTCATTTTGTTATTTAACTTAACCTTAAACTTAAGAGATATTGACACACACACACACACAAACACCACACATTGTGTGTTTGATCGCTAATGCCTGATTAATCAAGACACACTTCCTCATTTATAAATGGTGAATAAATAAATAAATAAAATGAAAATAAATTAATTGAGAAATTTATACAAACTGGAACAAAATTAAGTCATTGGTCAAATAAATGAGTACATTTTCATTTTCATTTTTTTCTGAGCATATGTATTGATTTTTACATCAACCTGCACATTTATTTGGTTACTGAGGATTTTATTTCTGTCTTCATCATTTTATTTAAGTATATATTGTAATGGCTGGTTTAGTCCAGCACTTCTCCACCTTTCTTCCTTGTTGAAGTGTTTCATCACTGTACAGTGGATGTCAAATATGTAACATGACACATCCTTCTACATTCAAGGTCATAACAGTTCAGTGCATTTACCTTCCAAAACCAGACATACATGTTAAAATGGTGCTTTTTGTTACTTTGCTTACAACACTCACGGATTCCAAAAGCATATTTTTGACTTCAAAACACAAAACAAATAAAACTGTAGTTGTGTAGGCAAACCTGAGGGGTATTCCATCAAACTCGCTAAGCGCAAAGCCGGGCTAATTTTGATAAGCCTCGCTACCTTTAGCGAGAGTTGCGTTCCATCAACGTGACTTGAGGCACTCTCCGCTAAGTAACCATGGAAATTTATCCGACCAAACTAGCCTGCTCCGGGACAGGCTAACCATCAGGCTTACTTTAGTGGGGGTTTCAGAGAAGTCCGTCTGTCGGAAACAACTGTACCAGCAGAAGGTTCCGCCAAGCCAGTCCTCGTGATTTCGTCACGTCAAAGACCAAAAATTACCGGAATAACATATATGAAGTACAAACAGACTATATTTTCATCAAGCATCTAAAAATACATGCTTAAAATTAAAAAAATATGAATAAATCGTTTATTTTGTTTAAGACTGACTGGCCATATCTTCATCTAAAACCCCTAGTTGGGTGAGTGGTGACGTACCTGCCCTTAAATGTGGGCATCAGAGGTTCACATCCAGGCGAGGACATCTCATGTGTGTTTTTTTTTTTTTTTTCCCCTGTATAATTGTCTTTAGATCAGAGAATTAGACCAACATTTTACCTTAACTATGATAAATATGTCATACAATTTCCCCAGAACCCAAATATAACTTGCAAAAATATGATAGGCATAAAGATGTTATTATTAATAGCATATTATAGATCCCAATGACAAAGGCATTGCTGCATGCAATTTTCAGCCACATAAATTCCTTTCAGTTGAGTTCATTAATAAGTTCAATGAATGTGTTCATTGAATTGTTGAGATAAATGAGTTGATCAACATAGATGCATTTACTAGGCCTATCTAAAAAAGAGAGAGAGAGAGAGAGAGAGAGAGAGAGAGAGAGAGAGAGAGAGAGAGAGAGAGAGAGAGAGAGAGAGCATTTCGGCCAAAGAAATAAGTTTCACAAAGTTCCATAGTTGGGAATTGAACCGTCGCCTGCTGCTGTGCAAAGCTGATGCATTACCACTACACTATCCTCACGTTGCAGAAATTGTCGTCAGTATTATATTAGAACATGTTACTCTTAACGGTACTTCCGTATTTAATCGCTGGGTAATTCTTGCCCAAACAGCCTCGCGATTTTTATTCATCACTACAGTATTCCCTTTTTTGGTTATGATGGGTTTGTACTCCTCATACAGTTCCATCAATAATTTTTTCTCTGGTCTTTTCTGCCATTTTCTCAATGATTCGACATTCACGGTTCTGGTCTGGCTTCATATCCCGTGAACGTGCGTAACACACGACAACGTTAGCCTGGCTTGAATTAGCCTCAACAAGGCGCGGCTGAAATGCGTTAATGGAACGGGTTTAGCTCTAACCAGGATTAACTAGGTAAGCGCCGCTTTAATTAGCGAGTTTGGTGGAATACCCCTCTACTTGGATGAGTCACAGATAGAGTATCTTGCAATTTCATAAGGTGGTTTTGTCAGCGTTGGTTTTACATCAAACTGTGGAAATAAGATTATGTTTATCTGTTTACACTAACTACAACTATCTTTATTTATATATCATAATTTATTCTTGTTCAGTTTGTGCTTTAAGTAGTCTTCAGTGGATGAACGTTGATGGATTCTGGGCAAAAGAGAGAGACTGAAGTGAGTGAGTGTGTGTGTGGGTGTGTGTGTGTGTGTGTGTGTGTGGTGTGTTTCTGTCTGTCCTCTCTGCAATACAACAACAGATCAGCAGCCTTGACCGAGTCAATTTGCTGTTCTCTCCCGTCACTTTTTCTGTTTAAATCTGACACCAAGGTAATTCACTCTGACAAGTCTGAGAGTGAGCTGCTCTCACAACATTTGAATGTGTGCATTTGTGTGACCTGGTGTGTTTCTGTCAGCGTGTGATGAGTGTAATTGGCCATGCAAGTTATTTATATGCATCACAGTCGGCAATTGAGACGTACAAATGGACTTGGTGTTGATTTTCAGCCAGCGAGCGCTCCTGCCATCCGCTCGTTGCCTTGATTAAGGCTTTCATGTCTACTGGTTGACTGATTAGCACCGTCACCTGTCCTCAGCTTGAAGCAGCCCCTCTGCACTGTGACTAAACGCTGCCTCACAACAGCACAGGTGATTAGCACGAGGGAATCACATCATGATCCTATCAAGTGCCTTTTCTCATGCTAAATAGGAATGATTTTGGAGAGATTCTGGTGCTTTTTTAAATCTTAAATAATTCCTTTTTTAAATCGATTCATTTATTTTTACGCAGCCTTCGACTCCAACTTCATTTTTGTGTCGCTTTTTGTTTTTTAGGTATCATGTGCAACAGTTGTAATACACTGTATGTAGTATATACAGTACAAACAGCATGGCTTTGGTACCAGTGAATGGTTTCCTACTCTGCAACAATCTTTTAATACACCGCAGCACGAGTGTGCTCTTCCAATTCGATGCCATTAAATATTATTGTGGCTGCTTCTTTTTAATATCTGTTGCTTTCTCAGCTTCTTTTAAACTGCTCAAACCGGAGTTTGTTGAAACATTAATAAGACTAAAGCTTCGTTCACACCAAAAGTGAAGCAGAATTTTGGGCTATACAGAAAGGAGGAGGCGTACCTCCACGTAAACACCAACAATGGCTGGAAATGTGTTTATGTTGAGTTGAAATAAGTGTGTTGTGATCACCAAGGTGAGGAAGCATTTTAATTACATGCTTGTAAGTTAATAATTATAATAATTGCCCAAATCGCTGTTGATTTGATCTATTATATATTCACTCCAGCAAGTGGAACCTGTCGGTCATATTTCCAACACTACCGATTGGAGCCGATAAATAATGTGACTACTGTAGAGTCATTTGTCCGGGGAATTAATCCTGATTGTAACCTTCCTTCTGAAGACAAAAGCCAGATGTTAGTGGGTGTTGGTGTGTGTGTTGTGTCCAGTTGGGAAGGGGCTTCAAACCTACCACACTGTACTTAATGTAATGTCAGACCAAATCAATATAAATCAGTTAGAAAAGATCTAAAAATGTGTTCTTTTCAAAAACATCTGTGAAATGAAAAAGAGACACACCGATTGCTCAGCCGAGGATTAAAAAGGTTCAGTTTTCAGCTGATCTAAATGTTTCCACATGTCCTTGGTGTGAAGGTAGAACACATAAAGCTGCAATTTGTCACAATTCCAATTCCAAAGCCTTAGAAAAAATGTTTGGAGCTAACTTAATCAGACAAGTATAATATTGTAATTCATTCCCATGCATGCTGCTCAGACTAATAACAGTGATTGTCTGGTTTGGTGCAGGTGAATACATCAGAATATGACATATGATTGGAGCATCAATCAACACTCCAAATTTTTTCTCACATCCCTTCCCCAGATTGGCATATCCTGGCCACCGTACTGTTTTGACCTCTTCCGTCTGTGTGACATGTAACAAATGACATCACCCTCCACAATGAGTGCAGTGTTTCAACCGAGCATTAAGATCAATACAGATCGTTTTCACTTATATCGCTAAGCCCCTCCAACCTTACGCCCTTAGTGGTGTGAGCCCATCGTCCCTGCTGATCTTTTTGGGTTTTTTGACGACACCACCTACATGAATGGAACAAGGACTATCTGGAAGTGCTGCACAAAAGCAAGCGCTCACTTTTTGTTCGCTCCCGTGGCCCAAAGGAGGCAGGAGACAGTCTGTCGCTGAATTAAAGAAAAGGGTGGAACGACGGATGAAAAGTCACTAAAACCATGCACACAATCTTTAGCACTTTCAGGTATTATTATTATTACAAGCAGACCATTGGAACCTGTGATACTATTGGGGGAAAAATGGGTTGACCTTTACGTGCTGGTAGCAGCATCAGTATTGGTTGGTTCCTGTATAGTTGGATAATTGCCATACTGATGTATTGGATGCTGCCCTGCATGCATGAGTTTTTAAATGATGTCTTCCTTAGTATGCACACTTTATCTTCATTTCCTTAAGGAAAGGAGAGAGAGAGAAGGAGGAGAGAGAGAGGGAGAGAGAGCGAGGTTCAAAGAATCAAAGCAGAGCCCCTGGTGATTTTATGGTGACCGGGTTGCCACATCCATATTTGGGCAGGGCAGTTCAATTGGTCAATTGCTTGTTAGGAGAGCCAATAGGATTGTTGTAGTATCTCCAGCCAGTGCAGTGATTGGTTGATTTTGGGAGTAATCTCTCCCCCACCTCTTAGATACACAATAGCCAATCACACGGGGGTTTTATAGAAGGAGCAGTCAACTCACGCTGTCCTCTCTTTGTTCTCTCGTCCAAAGCCCGTCATTCACACTACAGTGTCTCTGCCACCAACTGTAATAATATAAATGAATGTACAGTTGGCTCGGCACGTTCACTTACACACGTGTGTGTGTGTGTGTGTGTGTGTGAGAGAGAGAGCGAGATGAGAGAGAGAGTGTGAGAGTGAGCGTTAAAAGGAAAAGGGAGAGTCATATGAATTATACTTTATTGACAATAAATCTCTCATAAAGATCTTACTCATGTATTACATCATAAGTTCGTTCTTAATATTTATATTTTAAATTAAACTACATTATATATTGATTATTAATCACTTGCTCTTTCATGCATGTGGTCACACATAAGCTGCCTTTTTGATTCGTTTTCTGATCTATTCAATTAAATAATTTCATTTGAGGAACTATCCAAGATCGTTTACAATCAATCTTTGTTTTTATGTGTTTCTGCTTGTGATTCTGTTCATACGGCATTTCATTTGTTCACACACAAAGTCGTGTATTTTGCGCTGCATGCACTGTCCATGAGGCTCCTCAGACATGGACAAGCGATGCCGTTTGCATCACATTGACATGAAAGTATAATTAAGCACGTAGCAACTAACTGCGTGTTCTTGTTGAGAGCCACTGTGATAAATATTCCTCAAAGGGGTAGCACTCTCAGCGAAAGGGCCCGGGATTGATTTCCGGGTCGGGTTCGAGTTCCTTCTGTGTGTAGTTTGTGAATGTGAGCGTGAATGGTTGTTTGTCTCTGCATGTCAGCCCTGTGATAGACTGGCGTCCTGTCCAGGGTGTACCCTGCCTTCGCCCAATGTCAGCTGGTATCGGCTCCAGCCCCCCCGACCCTGAATACAGGATAAGCGGTAGAAAATGGATGCAGAACGGCAGAATAAAAGGAAGGGCTGAGAGAAGCACTCAATCAGGGGTTCAGATCCGATGGTATTGACCAAACCTTTGTACACTGTTAGCATTTCACATGCGTGGTGTTGTTGCCTTAAATACCTTTTACACAATTACAATGACGTTTTAATAGGGTATGTCATCTCAATATTCAAGATCTTTTGTGAAGCTGGTGCTTGTCTTTTTTGTCTTCATGGATAGCCAATTGGTATTTGGAGATACGGTCCAGGCGGTTTCGGTAAAGGAACACACTGATTTAAAAAAATTAAGATCAGCTTACTTGTCACACAGATTACTACCGAGCTTGACGGAATAACCCTGATGATGTCATCAGTGAATCTTCCCTTAATAAATGAAGGTTGAAAAAACAAGATAAGACAAAAAGACAAGACAAAATAATAGTTTCCAGTTCATGCATGGATGATGTCTTTCTTTCTAGTCATTTGTTGTGTTCTCACCCTATTAAACGATGCATGCATGGTGCAAGTAAAGTAAGTAAGTACAATTTTATTTTATAACAACATCCAAAACAAAATGATAAAAAGAACAATATTTGACGACAATTACAACAGAAGGCAACGGCACAACAACAAAACACTCTACATTGCAGTTTTATGCGGTCTTGAGCTATGACTGGAACAGAGTCTGCTGGACCCAGATCAGCAAACACACCCCCTTATGTTTTCAGTCCAGAACAAGGTCTTTGTTAGAGGACCTGAGGGGCAGAGCAGAGTACATCATTAGTAGTTCACTAATATACTGTGGAGGAAGACTACCTAAAGCCTCATCAGCAAAAACACAGAAGCTACATTTTCCTGTGATTTAGAACAGATTTACTAATCTCAGTCAGGCAGGTGTGCAGATCTGTTCAAATTTGAGGGCCACTGGTAAAGTGCATTTAGGGCGTGTCCAACTCCTCTTTTTTACAGTCTAGTCACAGGTTCAGTAACGTATTTAATGACTTAATGAATCTTAAATGTGTTTTGGGTGTAACATTAGTGTGTTAATCTGTCATTCCCTTTAAAAGTAATTTGCGCCTGCTGTGAATGTGTGTTGTTAAGACGACTATGTCGGGACATCTTAATATATGAATAATGTGCCCTCTAACAGGGAAACACTGCACCATTAGCTTTAGACCAGGTCTTTTGTTGGTCAATGACACAATCACTTTCTGCTGTGTCAAGATAGCAACACTCCACCAATGATTGTAGTCACTTTAATGACTTTAACACATAAACCAAGTGGGCAAGAGATGCTGGTTGAGGAAGGGTTGGCTGATGCTGACTTGGCGGTAACCCACATTGCTGTTTCTGTCTGAAGAGACAAGTGTATAACACACAGATGTATAACACCTTGTCTAGAAAATGACTTTGGGATGAGGATGATGATGAACTTCTTAAAGTCAGCTGCACAAAGAGTTAGTTTTCTGGCACACTGATGAAAACCATCGCAGCATTCTGAAGTTTGTCACACTCGACAAGCCAATTAGAGTGGCGCCTTCAGAATCTGGAGTTTGGAAAGAGAAATGTGGACCAGCCCTCGGTACAACTTATTTTCAAAGACGACAAGAATTTGTGCTCGAGCCTTGCTCACCTGCCAATCTGTCTTCTGGATTTCTTGACCAATTTCACTGACCTGAACAGGAAAAATAAGATACAGTTTGGAATTCTTTATTACATACACGTAGCCGTGGTGTCATTGAACATAAGAGATTGTGGAGACAGGCCATACAGATGTCGGGGTGTCTGCTGGAAAGCCCCCCTCCCGGAGCCAAACTGTCCCTGTAGTTTACTTCCAACTCTTATTTGGCTTTTCATCTAATATCATTGAACCATCTAATAACACTAAGCCGGTTCCTATAGTGTGCAACTGTTCTCTTTGGACCAGAGCAAAACAAATTAACCAAATGTGTTATCTCCTCCTGAGCTAATTTAATGGAAGGTGTCGTATATTTGCTTGTTCTGTGCACATGGCCCTCAGTTTCCTCGGGGGAGAAGCTTTGGTAGTGGAAGAGAACGCTCCCATTCTGCCACCAAATTATCAGAGCACCGTAGCAGAGAGTGCAGTGCTTATAAAGGGAAAGGAATGAGGTGATTTGATTGGTTGTGTGTAAAGCCTTAGCGGCTGATAATGTATTCCCTCTAATCCATCTCCAACTGGGCTAAGGAAGGCATGCAGTCAATGGAGGGCCCTTAGAAGTGTAGTTACACAAATGTGTTTGTGTATCCCACTGTGTTACCTATGCCTCACCCAGCCCTCTGCTGATCTTTGGAATATTGATGAACAAAGATCAATGCACTTTCATTACAAAGGCACGAATACATAACAAAAAATATCTGCTTCTTTCCATCATCCTTCCCTCTTCCTTCCCTCAGGTTTTGTATCTGTTCATTCTCTGGTGTGATCCTTCGATCCGCCTGTTCCCGTTCCCTGCCCCGGGGTGTCCACACACACACACACACACACACACACACACACACACACACAGAGAGATACACACAACCGAACACCAGCACACGCAGCATGTTTTAACAGTATTTCATTTCGAAGGTGGACAGACGCAAGATGACAGGTTATGCATTCTTATGCTTTTTATCAAGACAAAACAAAGTAAATAAATGAGAAACCAAGCAAATTAAGATCAACGGTCAACAATTTGACAACTCATAATAGGCATCAATACATACACTCTACAAAAATAGACAACGCAGGCAATGAAGAAAAGATGCATGTTGAAGGAAACAAATCAGAATCGCCCACGTTACCTCAGCTACCCACAAGGACAATGATGATGGAGAGATGGAACAATAAGATTACATCTTAATCTCAAATCATATTTAAAAGATAACATGTTAACGTGAAAAACAAAAGATGTTAGAAGACAAATAAAATACAAAGCATTTCATATAGAAACTAAACAACAGAAAATAGAATTTAACTACCACAACACAAAACAAGCTGTCTGCTTGTATCTTCCCCATTGTGGTTTACTCTCGCTTGTAAAACCAAGGAAAGACTTCATGATGACAGCAGGAAAGAGACCGACAGAGAAAGGACGAGGGGCAGGAAAATCAGAGGAAATGGATGAAAATTAAACACTCTTGACAGAGGAGCTGGTGTTAAAAAACAGACAAGAAACCGGATATCAAGAGACAGATCAACATAACCAGCGTGTCAACGACAGAGGAAGAGCAATTGAAGTTGGCAGTTATTAAAACGAGCTGCATCTTTCATCTTCAGTCCAAAGTGCTGCTCCACGCCGCCTTACGAGCAATAGTCAGGACACATATTAAGCTGTGACTTGGCTAACCTTCATTTCCTTATGAACTGTACAATGCTGTTAACTCTCCAGGAAATGTAAATCGTTCTGGGCTGCATGAATGAAGATACAAGTTAGTGTTCAACAGGAGTAGAATTATTCTGTTGTGCATTTTTGCCCTGCATTTAGACCAAAATATTACTTTACTGAAATTGCACTTGTATATATGAAGTTGTACCATATGTTTGCTTTTCTCATCAGTTGTAAAGGTCTGTACTCCCTCTGATTTAACTCTTAAAGACTTTTGTAAAGGTGTACTGCCACATCCGATTTATGTCCAAATCTACCACCAAGTAGTACATCGACCCATCTAATGAATGTGGAACGTTAAACTCTTCTCGGTCAGTACTTGCTGGTCTCCAGAGAGAAGACACAAGTATACCTGAGCCTGGTGATGTCACACTCAGCCTTTTCTCTTTGCTGAGGTTTTTCTCTTGAGCCATTCAGCCCCTCCCCCCTCCTTAGCCAAGTCTGCTCACCTGGGCTCCTACTTAAGGCAGGAACACACCGGCCCAACCGTGGACGTCTGAAGCGTTTGGAGAGGCTCGGACGAGGTCGGGAACACATATGTTTGGTGTGTACAGCTGCGTCGGAAGCTTTCGGTGCCGCGCAGACGTTGTCTGATCAGACTGAGCATGCGAAGTCTGAGGAGGTGGGCCATTGGACGTCTGAGCCATTGGATACTCTGATTGGCGGTGTGCTAGCGAATCAGAGTATCCAATGGCGGTGTGTGGGCGGGGCGGAAGTGACGATGGTAAACAACAAACCACATAAACAGAGATGGCGCAGAGTACAGATTTTACTTCGTCGTTGCATCGCACTTTTGGTTATTTCTGCACATTTATCGAAGCAATGGCTACGTGGAGCGAAGAGACGGAAGAGGTCTTCTCGAGTCGAACGAATACTGAACCAAGACTATGTGTGCATTGTTTTTATCTGCACTCCGTTCCGTCATTTCCTGTTTTACTGTTTTGGAGTACCGGCGCGAGACTAGCGCCACCCGCTGATAAGGAGGCTTATTGCATCTCGCGCAAGCGCAGAACGTACACGCTGCTGTGTTGTCGAAGCAGTACAACGCAACTTTTCTGCCGAACGGGTCAGACGAGAGGCAACAGAGTGGGCGGAGAGTGGTCGGATAAGGCAGTTGGACGTCTGGGCGGTGTGTGGGGGGCTTAAGCATCTCCTGCTCTCTCACTCATTGCCAGATTGCTATTTTCCTCTCATGCAAGACTCTCAGCACTCTCCAACCGACTTATTGGTTACGAGTATGCTCTGTCCCTGACCACCCTGCCTCATCTCTGCCCCGGTAAACGCCTCAGGCTTCTGCCTCTGACCATCCTGCCTCGTCTCTACCCCACCCTTCTCTCCATGCCTACGAGTTCAGCCTCTGCTCTTCCTGGTTTGTGTGTGCCTGTCCCTGTGGCTGCCCAGTGTTCTCCTGCATCAGTTACACCGTATGAGTGGGTTACTCCCCATCAGAGACTCCTGGCTGTGTTGTCACCTCTGTCATCATGGGTGCATCTTGTTTCCTGATCCTCCGCATGACTTCTACGTCACCACTGCTCCCTCACGTTACCGTCCCTTCCAATGAACTCATTCACCTGCTCAAGTCACCAGCTCAACGCCTTGACCTCCTTGATCTTAGCAAACCTAAATATTTTAGGGACGAGAGCTTTTATTGGTCTCCATTATGTTTTTAAAGAAAGACCATACCAAACTATGTTTTTTATCTTCCAACCATTGTTTCCCTATGATGCAGTGTGCGTGGTGATTTGCTTGCATTTTTTAGATGCACAGCTCCAGTTGTTAATGTCACACTTGGCAACCAATCAATTCAAGGGTCAATAGGGTCATTTTCTCATAGACTTCTATACAATCCGAGAGGAGTCGCACCCTGATGGCCAGCAGAGAGATCGACAGTTTAAGCATTTCAGTATTGACTTCACTTTTCATAAATGGAGGTTGCCAGAACACCTGGCGGAGAGAAAGGAAGTGAGAGGTATACAAGTATATAGGGACATAGTGGAGGAAGAAGGTATGTACTGTCCCCATGTGAGCTTAACAATTCTAGTGGCAACCACCATTGTTCCATGTCAGACACTTATATTCCAGAAAACTTAATAGATGCATTAATGTTCACTAAACAAATGACACATCTGTATTTAGAAACCAGTGTGGCCTTTGATAGAATGTGACATTTAAGAAAGAG